>CM077083.1:148964574-149564574 GCA_039513925.1 Platanthera zijinensis
AGCGATATTCATATTGGGAGCGCAGCGAGCATGTTGGGTCCATTTCCCATAATGTCCTAGATTTGAAGAAGTTAAATATGTCAATGAGCATACACAATGGTACATTTAATACATGTTCAAGTTCGTACATGCAGGTTTGTCCTAGTAACAATGATGGGACAAGTAGCCTAAGTGGCTTAGTCAGGTAATCACTCACCTAAGGTGTGGATAGATAGAAATCTGTCTAAGTCCACAGGCGTTGAGTGAAGGTTGCTCACTTAACGCTAGAAGACTTATAGCACTGAGTGGAGCCTATATAGTCAATGCCAAAGTAATGGCTGGCTGGAAAAGTGGTTATGTCCACAGGTGTTGAGTGAAGTTAACTCACTCAATGCCATACAACAAAAGGCTATGAGATAGGCTAATATTGTAATAGCCTAAGTAGAAATGAGCAGAAAAGTGGCTAAGTCCACAGGCATTGAGTGTAGCACACTCACTTAACGCCATAGCTTCATAATCGTTGAGTATAGCTCAGTCAGTCAACGCCACAGGAAAACTGTGATAATTTACCAAGTCCACAGGCATTGAGTGAGGCAAGCTCACTCAACACCATATGATAATGCGTTGACTAATTCTAAAAGGGATTGTTATTTTTTAGACACAAAAATTTGGCTAAGTCCAAATGCGTTGAGGGTAACTCACTCACTCAACGCCAGATAATAGAAATGTTTGTTAAGTAGTTTGGCATTGAGTGGAGCTTACTCACTCAACGCCAAGTAGTAATAAATTTGGCTAAGGCATAAGGCGTTGAGTGAGGTATGGTTACTCAACGCTCTCAACGCCTAAATTACAGAAAGCATGGCTAAGGCATAAGGCGTTGAATGAGGTGTGGTCACTCAACGCTCTCAACGCCAAGCATGCAGAGAAGGCTAAAGAATGAGCTAAGGTAAAAAATGTTGAGTGAGGCTTGATCACTCAACGCTGTCAATGCCTAACGCAGAACGATTGGCTAAGTGTTTTGGCATTGAGTGAGGCGTGCTCACTCAATGTTGTCAATGCCTAAATAGGCAGAATTTTGTCTAAGTATTTTGGCGCTGAGTGAGACTTGATCACTCAATTCCTATTCTACTTATGCTCGATTTTGGCTAAGTCCACTGGTGCTGACGTCAGCAAAATCGACAAAGTCAACTGATTTAAAATCAAGTATGGAGAAGCTACAGAACATGACAAACATTGCTGAGAAGCTACTATACGTCTTCTTCTGTTAAAGCAAGGTACAGCTGGAAGCTGCAGGTGGGGCCCACTGATCTCTAAGAGTCGTTGATCGACGAACTACAAAAGGAAGAGATGGGGGCAAAACGCAAGATAACTTTTAGGGCATTATTAATTTCAAAAGGTTACAGCCGACTTCTTCTCTCTCGCCATTATCGCCGAGAAAGAGCTTGAAGTCTTCCTGCGGAATGAAAAGTTCAGTGAGTTGTTTCTTCCCCATATGCTACAGCATAATGAGAAAGTGTTTTAGGATAGAGGAAGAATCCAAGCCCATCATTACAGCGCTCAGTTGGTTGATTGAAAACTCAAGTTTCGTCTTCCGTATTCGGCAAGATAGAATCCCTCAGTTCTAAGTTTCTTCCATAGAATTTCTACCTGCTTGATGCAAATGGGGGTACAAGATCTGTGTTGAGATAACTCAGTCCTAGTTTTTGGCACAGAAATATCCCTGTGTCAAACATTCAAAACTCATCTTTCTGTATTCCACCTGGATCTGATTTGTAGAGCCACTGGCCTGAGGTAGGGCAATATTGCGTTAGTAGTAGAAGAGTGAACCTATCTGAGTTATAGGATCAAACTGGATCTGAGTAGGGAAATTTTCCTAAGCAGTAAGAGAGTGTAACTCTCTTAGGTAGGATCCCTAGTGGATTTGAGGTAGGGCGGTCCTCCCAGCTTGAGTGTAGGGTCTTGGCCTAAGATAGTGATCAGCTGATCACTGAGTTGTAGGCCCTTGTGGTTGAGCTGTAGGTATTGGAGGAGACTGAGAGATCCTGAGAGATTTGAGGTATAAACTCCTTGGAGCAATGTTTTGGAGAAGTGCCTTGACTAATAGGAAGTTGGAAAGGTGGGAGGAGAGTGGATGTACCCACAAGTTGGGGAACCACTATAAATCTGTGTGTGATTTTCTGTATTGTTTTCTTTGAGCAAGTACTTGAAAGCAAACTACTGCCAACACATTTAGTGCTAAAGTAAAAAACCAAAAATGGAATAATAACAGTGAAACAGCCTATTCACACCCCCTAGGCTGCAAGCTACCTTGAAAATAAGGACTTTCAAGTGGTATCAAAGGGAGGTTGCTCATAAAGGATCTAACCATCTGAGTGATTCTCCACGGAAGCTACAGATAGTCCTTATGGGTTCAGGAGTGAACTACAAGGAGCTAGGTGCCATAAAGCTCCCTACTTGCAGGAAAGAAGGTATTGACATCTGGAAAGAAAGGGTTAGGCTGTTCATGGAAGCAGCTGACCCTAAAATCTTCATAACAGTTAAGGAAGGGCCTTTCATCCCTATGAAAGTGTCTGTTCTGGATGCAAATGTCGAGACACCTAAGACATATACTTAGATGACAAAGGATGAATTATTCTTGCCACCATAGACAAGAGAGATCAGAACATCATTGTCAGTGCAATTGATGATTCTACCCTTCAGAATCTGATTCACTGCAGAAATGCTAAAGAAATGTTCGATACTCTGGTGATCTACATGAAAGGCATAGAGGAAGTCAGGTATGATAGAAAGTCCATGCTCAACCAGGATTATGAAGCTTTCAGACAGTCCAAGGGAGAATACATAGCCACCTGCTATGAAAAAATTCTTTAGGATAGTGAATGAACTAAGGACCTATGGAAGGATCTTTAGTCATTATGAGCTAAATGATAAGTTCCTTAGGTCTCTCAACAGAGACTGGGACACAAAAATTTGTTCCATCAGAGAAGTGGCCAAGCTGGGTGACACTCCATGCCACGCTCTATTTTGTAAACTGCTCTCATATAAGATGCAGTTAACTGTCAGGAAAGAGGAAGAGACAAATTGCAAGTCTCAAGCCAAAGAGAAGTATGTGGCTTTCAAAGCTGAAGCCATAAAGAAAAGTAGAGGAAGACCATTTCTCCTCCAAGAAGTCCAGTAGATTAAGACTACTCTGAATCAGAAGCATCAGATAGCAGTATGTCTGATGAGGACTTTGTTGTCTTCTCCAGGAATCTCCATAAGCTGATGAAGAAGAAGCACTGGAAGAGCAGACCCTCCTCCTAAGCACATCACTGGAAGAAATCCTCCAAGGAGGATAGGTATGGATCTAAACCCAGTAAACACAATTCCACTAATATTATTTGTTACTACTTCAGCAAGTCAGGGCATGTCATTGCTAATTGCCCAGTGAAGATAAGGGAGTATAGTGAGAAGAAATCTCACCAAAAGCACAAGGACAAGAAAGAAAAGTCCTTTGTGGCTAAGAAAGAGAAAATCTTGGCAGACTCATCATCATCTGAGTATGAAGAAGAGGAATCCTACATTGGGCTAGTTGCTTCTACTGCTAAAGATAAAGTTGTTACAGCAGGAGAAGTCTATCCTCCAGTGAGGATAGGAATCAGGGCCCCTCTGATACAATCAAATAGTGACTCAGAGGTGGATGAAATTCCCACAGCTGTAGAGGGTTGATGGCAATGGTTGTGTTGGAACACCATATTACTAATTTGGGCAAGAAACACTATGTTTTTAGGAAATCAGTTTGACCTAGATGTATAGTTGAAAAGGTCAAGTTAGAATGAGTCTAGGGCTTAGAACTTAGGTTTGAAGCTGCCCCCAGGACCATTCAAGGATCAAGACTTAGAGCTGAGTCAAAGACAATTATCATCGAGCTTAGGTCGACGAAATGTCGAACTCCGTTCGACGATCTCTGAGCTCAACTCTGCTAAGTCGTCGACCTCCGATCGACGATCTTCAAGCTCAGATTGACGATCTATCCTCACTTATTCTTCAGGTCGCTGAGCTCAGTTCGACGATCGTAGAGCTCAGTTCGACGTTTTCTGCCTGATGTTCAATCCAATCTCTGAGCTCAGTTCAACGATCGTAGAGCTCAGATCGACGTTTTTCTGAGAGATCGATGACTTTAAGGATTCAAATTCAGTCGGCCTTTGGAATGTTTTTCAAATTCTCTCAGCATTTATTTCAAGAGATTTGTTAGCCGTTTTCATTTATTCTGGAGCAAGTTTCAAGGGATTTCTCAGAGAATGTTTATTGGACTTTCCTCCAGAAGACAAAATATTTATGGAAGACATTTATGACTGCTAATGGCTATCTTGGACAGAGGATCATCAGAGAATAATATACACAACAACAGATCAAGAGAACAACCACTAAATACACACATACATAGATAGAGAGATCAACTCATATAAAAATCAAGTGATCAATCCTGAAGAGTTAGATTGAAAATTAGCATACTGAAAATTGTTCATAGCTTCAACATCAAAGACTCCAGACAACTCATTTTTCAGCCTCTGCTGAAATCATCTTCTGCTGGAGATCTGAAACTTCTGAATGCCTATCACCCTAGCAAAGCTCTCTCTCCTGAACCATCTACATCTCAGGGGGAGCTTTGACAACACAATCAATCCACTAAGTCTTCTCTCAGTGATTGAGACAGAGAAGATAACTTCACCTCTTCCTTTTTCTTTTCCTGCTGTAAAAGGGTTATCAAAACTCCCTTCAAAAGTTCTGAATCTGGTTCTGAGAGACTTGTCAAAACTCAGTGGTGGCAAGACACCTTATCAAAAAATCTAGATTTGGTTTTTGAGCACCTTATCAAAAGCTCATTGGTGCTAGGACACCTGATCAACTCATCCTGAGTGGATTCCTACCAAGGGTGGTAGAAGAGTGGATGTACCCAGGTTGATTGGGGAACCACTATAACTTCTTGTGTTTGGTTACTTGTGTGTATTCTTTGCTGTGTGCTGTGGATCTTTTGTTTTCTTTTTATTATTACTTCTGTTTTGTTGCTGCAGCACAATACACATACTATATTAACTTAACTCTTCCTCTGCAAAGTTTTATTTTGAAAAATTATTTTAACAAACACTATTCACCCCCCCCCCCCTCTAGAGTCAGACTGATCTTATCCTCCACTTTCAGATTGATGAAGAGGGTAGTCAGGATCAGCATGGTCAAAGTAAGGTACATTCCCTATCCAGTTCTGTGTCTGGTTATAAGACTAATCCTTGTACAAAAGCCTCTTCATCTAATGGTGAAGATGATTCTGGCTCAGAAGGTGATGTCAATCAACTGATTGACAGATATGTTGAACTTCTTGATGCCTTTAAAAAGTGCAAGAAGTTGACTAAGATACAAGCTAAGGAGATTCTATCTCTTCGGCCAGTTGCCTCCCAGCTTGCTGAAATAGCATTTGTGCTGAATCAGACCATGAGGAAACTCAGTCAACTTAAAACCCTTTCAGGCATCCAGATGGAGGCTATCAAGATCAAGAATAGTCTCATTAGATATCTTGAGGAATAGCTCCAGAGGGAGAAAGGTATTGTGGCCAGTTTCTCTTAGCCAAATATAGTGTTGCCCTTGATAGACTCCTTCTCCTCACAGAAGGGCACGAAGGGGTTGGGCTTTAAGGGTAACACAAGACCAGCCCATCCTAATAGGAAAGGGAAAGTTCAAGTTGTGCCAATGGAATCTTGGCCACCAATCCCATTCAAGAGGGTGATATTCCCTTCTAATAGGTATGACCAGGAAAATATATATGGCACTATATGAATGGTGCTTCCATAAGTGGAACAAAAGATGTTCTCAGCCATTGTGGAAGGTATAGAAGGGTGAGTGTCTTTAAGGCTGCCCATGAATAAATTCAAATAGCTCATTATGGACCATTTGTTTTTGGTGCTACAGCCCCCTCTCTCAAATATGTGGCTACAGCCCATTCTCTGAACCTGTCAGCACATAATCTGACTAAGGGGCAGTATGTCAGCTTGCCTAATATGGATGTTTCTTATTATATCAAGAGCACACTGTCTAAAAAGAAAGGTGCTGCTGATAGGATTCAGAATAGGCAACACAAGCCAGCAAGCAGACTTACCTTCAATCAAATCCATACTGAAAGAAATCAGAAAATGGCTGATGCAACTCTTACTTCGGTTAAGACTACAGTCAATCCAGCTGCAAGGCCTACACAGAAAAGAAGATACAACATACATGATTATTGGTGTTGTGGCAAGGTAGGCCATTATGTTATTGACTCTTGGGATAATCCTAATATAGCCAGGACTAGAGTTAGTCCACCAGTCAGAAAACTTGTTGGTGGACATGTTTAGTTTCAGACTAATATGCACCAAGGACCCAATAGATATTGTGGTCCTAAGTTAAAGTAAACTGTATATTGTAGGATAATTCAAGTGGTCATACCCCTATATGGTACTTGGATAGTGGTTGTTCCAGGAACATGACTGGGATAAGGGAAACTTGAAGGAGTATACTCCAGTAAAAGATGGACTCAAAGTAATCTTTGGTGGTTCAGATAGATGGGTAACAAGAGGCTATGATAAGATCACCAATTGCATAGTCACCATCACTAAGGTTGCTAATATTGAGGGATTGCAACACAACCTTATAAGAAAAATACAGCTCTCTGATCTTGGCTATGTTATTGTCATCCACAAGGATGAGTGCCTAATCAGGAGTTCAAGTGACCAAGAGGTCATATTGACAGGCACTAGGAGTGGAAATGTTTATTGCTTAAACTTTTAATGTTTAGATATAGGCTCTCCTATCCGTCTAGTGGCAAATGAGAACGCCTCTTATTGTGTCCTATGGCACAAGAGGCTAGCCTATGTAAATTGCAAGACTATTGGTAAACTCTTTAGTCAAGAGCTAGTTAGGAATGGTCCCAATGTGAAGTGCTCCAAGGAGGGAATGTATTCTGCTTGTCAAAAGGGCAAGTATACAAAAGCTTCCTTCAAGGGCATTAGGACCAAAGATTCTGTGAGGTTTCTATACCTCCTGCATATGGACTTGTTTGGTCCTATGCCAGTTCATAGTCTTGGTAGGATGGTCTACACCCTTGTGGTGGTTAATGACTTTTCCAGGTTTTCTTGGGTGTTCTTCCTCAAGCGAAAGAATGAAACCCTTGATATCTTCATTAAGTTTGTCAAGCAAATTCAGAATGAGTTCAACAGCTCTGTGGTCAAATTAGAAGTGACCATGGGACTGAATTCCAGTCTGATAGCATGACAAGGTTCTGTGAAGAGCATGGGATTCATCAAGAATTCTCTTCACAAAGAACACCCCAGCAAAATGGGATTGTCGAGAGGAAAAATAGAAATCTCATACAGGCTGGAAGGACCCTATTGATTGACACATCTCTCCCAGAATATTTCTGGGTTAAGGTAGTCAACACTGCATGTCATTTCCTCAACAGATCCTCTATCACCAAGAGCAACAAAAACTCTTTATGAGATCTTAAAAGGAAGAAAACCAAAACTGAGCTATTTCAAAATCTTTGGTAGTAAGTGATATGTGCTTCATAATGGAAAGTCCTATATAACTAAGTTTGTTGCCAAATCCTTTGATGGGATTATTGTTGGGTATAGCAACCATATCAAAGCTTATAGGATCTACAACCTGAAAATCCAAGTTGCAGAAGAGTCTGTACATGCAGTCTTTGATGAGTCTACCATGATTTATAGTGGGCTACCAAGCTCCTCTTCTAGTACTATAGATGCAGAAATGTTGGTGGAAAAGCTTGCCATCAAGGATGCAGCTCTAGTGATGCAAGCTGAAGTGGATATACCAGAAGGTCCACCAGACACACTTGGAGCAGATGAAAATCAGCATGGAGCTATTCCTGAAGCTGTTGCTGAAAGAAGATTGCCTCCTGCAATAAGACATTTGAGAGACCATCCTGCACACCAAATCACTGGTGAAGCTAGCCAAGGCATAGTAATTAGAAGCAAGAATCTGAATACAGCTATGTATGAAAGTTTCATGTCACAGGTGGAGCCAAAGAAGTTTGAAGAAGCCAACATATATCAATTTTGGATATTGGCTATGCAAGAGGAACTGAACCAATTCAAAAGATGCAACATCTAGAAGCTTGTTCCCAGACCACAAGTACATAATGTCATTGGAGTCAAGTGGATCTACAGGAATAAGTTTGATGAAAATGGCATTATAATCAAGAACAAAGAAAGGCTAGTGGCTAAGGGGTACAAGCAAGAAGAAGGTATTGAATTTGATCAAACTTTTGCCCCTGTAGCAAGATTGGAGGTCATCATACTGTTCCTTGCATATGCTGCACACATGGGATTCAAAGTCTACCAGATAGATGTAAAGTCAGTGTTGGAACCCCTAGTTGGATTTGGGCTAAGTTCACTGAGTTAGGATATGACCCAACATGTATAGATCAGGGTCATGACTATGTCCTAGAGTCTAGGTCAAGTCCTTAGAGTCAAACAGTACAAAGGACCAGCCTCCAACACTGCTAAAGACTCATGACTTAGAGAATTCAAGCTTTGGAAAAGGAGATCTACATTCCTCGATCTCCGATCGACGGTCGTAGTGCTCAACTCGACTAACTCAGAGATAATTCTCGGAGCTGAGCTCGGCGAACTCTGGACAAAGTAATACCTTCTTAGTCTAACACTCAGTCGACAAACTAAGAACATCAGCTAGACGAACTCTGTCCACAGGTCGACTAACACTTCAACTCTCAGAGCCAAATATCTCTCAATGCCAGATCAACACTTTAACTCTCAGAGCCAAATGTCTCTCAATGCTAGATCAACACTTCAACTCTCAGAGCCAAATATCTCTCAATGCCAGATCAATACTTCAACACTCAACATTATAAAATATTCTAAGTCCAGACCGCAGACTCAGCTCGATGATCTTGGATCTCAGCTCGACGAACAACTATTCTCAGCTCGACGAAAGCTGTTCTCTGGTCGATGAAAACTGTAAGACATATTGTTATTTATTCTTTCTTTTTCTGTCTCCTTATTTTATATTTATTATAGGTTGTTAATTCCTTGGAAAATCAATGCTCTTATATCCTTTGAATCGAGTTGTTACTGGCAGCCTTGATTGTAAATATACCCCATGGAATTAATTGCTTATATCTCGGGACAGACATAGAATAGAATATATGACAGCATTCTTGCCGTTTTCATTCCCGAGATTTCGGCTGAGCATTGATTGCAGGATTTTGAATTCGACCAAGAGGCAGTTATCAAGGGGATCATCTTTCAGCCAAAACAGATCAACAAGACACACAGAACATCAATCAACGGCAGTGCATACATCTCTCTCAAAAAAATCAACTGCTCTCAAAATAAGAAGAAAGAACAACAATCACCATCAAGAGTCTTTCTTCTCCTTCTTTATTTTCTGGGATATCAAGTGACCAAAAACATTCAAATCAGTCAAAGGATTTCAGAAAGTAGATCTTATAGCAGAAGGCCTACTCACCCTTTGAAAATCTTCCACTCCTGAACCATTCAAGATCTCAGGGGGAGCTTTGACAACATCAAAGAATCCACAAATTCTTCTCATTTTGATTTGATAAAAGAAGACTTCAATCAACCTCTCTTACCATCTCTGTATAGGGTTTTAATTCCCTTCAAAATTATTCTGGTTGCAAGTCTCCTTCCAAAAGACTTGGGTTGGTTTTTGAGCACCTGATCAAAAGCTCATTGGTGGCAGTCACCTGATAAAAACCTGTAGTGGATTCCTACCTAGGGTGGTAGAAGAGTGGATGTACCCAAGTTTGGGGAACCACTATAAAATTCTTGTGTTGTCTGTGTGGCTGTGATTTTCCTGTGTGCTTGTGTTGTGATATATTTTGTTGTGTAGCTTAGTTATCTTTTCTCTAGTTCACTTGTTGCACTAGTACACTCATACACATATATCATAGTAACATTTTTATTTAAAGATTTCTTATTTTTTGCAAGAATTGAAAAGATTTTAAAAACTCTATTCACCCCCCCCCCTCTAGAGTTATTCAGAGCTTACCCTATCTTTCAATTGGTATCAGAGGCTGGTTAATCACATCATACAGGCTCACACCTTGATTAATCAAGATCCTCAAGATAAACTCTGAATAATTCTTACTAGTTTCTCAGTTTAAATTTTACTTTCTGATATCATGGCACAAAACAAGGATTATGCCAGCATCAGACCTCTAGTTTGCAACTTGCAAAAGTTTGGAATCTGGAAGGCAAGAATCAAACTTTATATGAACACTATTGATGAGGATATTTTTAATTCCATCTTGACAGGACCACCAGCTCTAGTGGCCTATACATCAACCCTAGTAAATCTCAGGGCAGTTCCTCCTCCAGATCAAACTGATGCTCATAAGAAAGCAAAGATTATTGATGCCAGAGCTATGAACATACTAGCCCAGACTATGCCAGATGACATATTTTAGAAAGTTGCTGAATGCACATCTGCCAAAGCTATTTGGGATTCCCTCAACCAAATGGTAGCTTGATCTGCTGATGAGAAAGGATAGAAGATCCAACCTTATATCCCAATATGAAAATTTCAGGAAAGATGAAGCAGAATTTGTGGAAGTAATGTACAACAGGCTGAGTTCCATCATCAGTGAGCTCAGAACACTGACATGGAAATTACTCTGACTGAGGTCAGTGACAAGATCCTCATGTGCTTCCCTAGAACTTGGGACTCTAGAATCTGGCCCATCAGAGAAGCCAGAAGCATGGCTGAAATCTCAACAGAATCTCTGCTAGGAAATCTCAAATCCTATGAGCAATTGATCAAGTCAAGAGAAGCTGCAGTTGAACCAAAAGCTTCAACACCTACTAGAAATGAATAGAACTTAGCACTCAAAGCTGCAGAAGAATCTCCCAACTTGCCAGCCAATGAAGATCTTATGGCTCTCTTTGCTAAGAGATTCTATAAAATGGCAAGGAAGGACTTCAGGAGGAAGCCTTCAAGGAATGAAGATAAACCCAGGTATGACAAGACCCCTTCTAAAGAGGTTATCTGTTTTCGGTGCAGGAAACATGGACACTTCATCTCTGAATGCCCAGAAGTCCAAAAGAAAGACAGAAGGCAAGAAAAGGATTCAAGAAGACATCAGCACAGTAAGGCCTCCTCCAGCAAGTAAAAAAAGAAGGAGAAGGTCTTTGTAGCTGAAACCTGGAGTGATACTGAAGATGAAACATCTTCCTCCAGCTCCAATAAAGATGATGTAGAAGAAAAGAAGGCAAGGGAAATGTGTCTTATGGCAATAGATATAGGAAGCAGCAGATCAGATTCAGAAGAATCAGATGATGAAGAATCCCTCTCTGAAGAGGATCAGGTAATTGCTTCCTATGACTTTCAATCTGAATTTAAACTCTTGTGTTTAGACCTAATAGGATCTGAGAAAGAAATCAAACTTATCAGGGAAAAACTTGTAGAACAAGACAAAATCATTGCTGAAAGTGAAAAATTAACTGAAGAATTAAGCTTAGCCAATCAACAAATAGTTTTTCTGAAATCTGAATTAAGTAAGGCTAAGGAACTAGAAGAATCCCTGAATGGTAGAAGCTTACAATTGTTAGATATAACTAGTACAGTTAATAAAAGATCTAACAATAACAAACAAGGATTATGAGCCTCATCTAGTGAACCAATCCTAATTCAGAAAAATCAATTAGCAAAACCTATTAACTTCATCTCTGAAAATGGTAAGAAAAATACTGAACAGGTAGAGAAGGTTAACAAAGTTCTTAAACAGTTAGAACTTAATAAAAAAAATCAGAAAAGGAAAAACAAACAGCATAACTATGTTCAGCATATTTCGTCGAACGCAGAACGACGAAATGGGTATGGTTCGTCGACCACAGAATGGCGAACCCTGAACACAAATTATAATGTAAACTATTCATCGAACTGGGATCGACGAAATCAGTTTGGTTCGTCGACCAGAGATCGACATTTCTGGGGCTCTGAGAATGGATACCTCCATTCTTTGAGAGGAGATCGAAGAACTCAACCCAGATAGTCGAGCTCAGATCGACGAACATACTCAAATTTGTCAAACTCAATTTATAACCAGAGTAACCAAAAAACTGATAAATCCTTTAATCCCTTTAGTCAGTGGGTCATACCTCCTAGAAGGTATCATCCTTTAGGTTATAAGGACCAACCTGAATGCTCATTTATTTCAAGTTTCAGTTATGTTAAACAACAAGGACCCAAGATAATCTGGGTCAAAAACTGCTAATCTGCCTTGCAGGTAGAAGAGAACCCTGTCACTCAAAACAAGTGGTACCTGGACAGTGGTTGCTCTAAACTTATAATAGGTTACATGGAATGCTTAATCAACTATAAAGCCAAGACTAGACCTAAAGTAATCTTTGGGGACTCAGGCTTTGGACTGATAGAAGGCTATGGAGATTTCAACTGTGGAGTTGTCACATTCAAGAAAGTGACCTATGTAAATGGTCTTAAGCATAACCTGATATCAGTAAGCCAACTATGTGATACACGTTATCAAGTAAGCTTCACTAACTCTTTGTGTCTTATTTCTTTGAACAACACAACTGTTTTAACAGGAATTAGACAAGGCAACATCTACTTAGTAAATTTTTAATTAGCTAAATCCGAAATTTGCTTATTCAACTCAGTTAGCATTCAAACTAGATTATGGCACAAAAGACTAGGACATGTAAACCATAAAAATATAGCTAGGTTATCTAAAGACAATCTTGTTAGAGGCTTACCTTCTGGTCCCTACAAGAAGGAAGGCCTCTATAGGGCTTGTCAGCTAGGAAAGCAAACTAAATCTAGTTTTAAATCCATTAATAAAAGAGATTCACCTAGAATTCTGTACTTGCTTCATATGGACCTTTTTGGCCCTATTGCAGTACAAAGTCTAGGAGGAAAGTCTTATACATTAGTTATTGTAGATGATTTCTCCAAATTCACATGGGTTTTCTTTTTGAGAACTAAGTTAGATACTTTTAAGGTTCTCACAGATTTTCTCAAGAACATACAGATTGAGTATTCTACTCAAGTTGCATTGATCAGAAGTGATCATGGTACTGAATTTGAATCTCTTCTTATGCTAGAGTTCTATGATTAAGAAGGTATTAGACATTATTTCTAAGCTCCAAGAACTCCTCAACAAAATGGGGCAGTTGAAAGGAAGAATAGAACACTCATTGAAGCTGCAGGTACATTACTTGCAAATGCTTACATGCCCCTATCCTATTGGGCAGAGGCTGTGAGCATAGCAAACTATGTCCTGAATAGAAGTCTAATACATAAACTAAAGCTTAAGACTCCCTATGAACTACTCAAAGGGAAGAAACCTATAATAACCTATTTTAAAGTATTTGGATGTATATGTTATGTTCACAACAATGACAAGAAACATCTTAGAAAGTTTAAAGCTAAGGCTGCAATGAGAATTTTTCTAGGATATTCCCAAGTCAGCAAGGCATATAGGGTGTTTAATAAATCAACATTAAAAATTAAGGAATCTATGCATGTAATATTTGATGAATCTAATATGTTTTATAAAGAGAGAGACATCTCTACCAACAATAATCTGCAGGTACAAAATTTGTGTAAGAGTTTGGATGACCTAAATCTTACTTCAAAGGATGAATCACATCCCTCTCCATAAGCTATATCAGAAGTTGAAAGTAAAGAAGAGACTGTGGAAGCAGCTCAATTTCCTCCAACAGTTGATACAATTCGAGAAGAGGAATTAAATCAAATAACTGTTGTTGAACCAGCTCCACCTAATGACCTTGTCACACTTAGGGATCACCCTAGATCTCAAGTAATTGGAGACTTATCATTAGGAGTGCAGACAAGACATCAACTCAATCCTGATGTGATGCTTGCATGCTTTCTCTCTCAAATTGAGCCTCAATCCATATCTAATGAAGAGCAAGATCCAAACTGGATCACTGCAATGCAAGAGGAACTCAACCAGTTTGAGAGATGTAGAGTTTGGGACTTAGTTCCAAGTCCCAGGGGCTATCCAGTAATTGGGACTAAGTGGGTATTCAGAAACAAACTTGATGCCCAAGGTGTGACAGTGAGGAACAAGGCAAGGCTTGTTTCTCAAGGATACAGGCAAGAGGAATGAATTGATTATGATCAAACTTTTGCTCTAGTTGCCAGACTTAAATCTATAAGGATTTTCTTAGCTTATGCAGCATTCAAAAAGTTTAAAGTCTACCAGATGGATGTGAAAAGTGCATTCCTAAATGGAGAACTCAAAGAATAGGTGTATGTTGAACAACCCCCAGGTTTTATCTCTTCATCTCATCCCTCTTATGTGATTAAATTTCATAAGGCTCTCTATGGTTTAAAGCAAGCTCCAAGAGCTTGGTATGAGACCTTAGCCAGCTTTCTTTTAGAGCATGGTTTTTCTAAAGGCATGGTAGATAGAAATCTTTTTACAAAACTGCATCATGATAAAATTCTCTTAGTACAAATATATGTGGATGACATAATTTTTGGTTCCACTGATTCAAATCTGTGCAAAAGATTTTCTAATTTAATGCACTCAAGGTTTGAGATGAGTAGCATGGGTGAGTTATCATATTTCCTTGGTCTCCAAGTGAAACAAATTCCTGAAGGGATCTTCATCTCTCAGTCTAAATATGTTAAAGAGCTTATTAAGAAGTTTGGGATGAATGATTCCTCTGCCATGAAAACCCCCATGGCTGCCAATGCTGTTGTAGATGTTGATGAATCTGGAAAACCAGTTGATCAGACCATGTATAGGGCCATTGTTGGATCCCTACTGTATTTGACAGCAAGCAGACCAGACATTATGTTTGCCACATGTCTTTGTGTTAGGTTCCAGGTGAATCCTAAAGAATCTAACCTTATTTTCTTAAAAAGGATTTTAAGAAATATAAAAGGTTGTCCAGATCTAGGCCTCTGGTATTCAACAGAATCAGCATTTGTGTTAACTGGATTCTCTGATGTTGATTATGCTGGATTTAGAGTAGATAGGAAAAGCACCTCTGGAACTTGTCAGTTCCTTGGTGACAGACTTGTATCTTGGTTCTGTAGAAAACAAACATCTGTTTCAACATCCACTACTGAAGCTGAATATATGGCTGCAGGCAGTTGCTGTTCATAGATTTTGTGGATACAAAAACAACTACTAGATTATGGTGTCAACTTAAATAATTCAACTATTCTATGTGATAATACAAGTGTTATTTCAATTGCATAAAATTCAGTATTGCATTTTAGAACCAAGCATATAGACATTAGACATCATTTCATTAGAGATTGTGTTGTCAAACAAAAGATTAAACTTGAATTTATCTCTACTGATTTGCAAAGAGCAGATATATTCACTAAGCCATTGGACTCATCCAAGCATCTATTCTTTGTCAATCAGCTTGGTATGATAAATGATCAGGATTTAATCTAATGCTCTGTCTTTAGTCAAAGAACTGTCTCTGTTCGTCAACCTAAGATCGACGAACTGATAACTGTTCTTGAGATTTTTCGTCGGCCTGAGCTCGACGAAATCTCTTAGTGAAGTGATTTTCGTTGATCCGAGATCGACAAACTTACTTCAAAAACCTTTCGTCGACCAGAGATCGAAGAAATGTCTTATATCCTTCAGACTCAGTTCGACGAACTGCTTAACCTTAAATTATTTCATCGACCTCAGAACGAAGATTTTTTTCTTTTTCGTGGATCCGAGCTTGTCGGTTCATATTCTGGAAAAGCTTATATTTAGGTTTTCTTCGACCTCCGTCCTGCGCTTTCAGTTCCCTTTACACGTGATCATCGTTTTCCTTTTGCAGGTGATTTTATGGTGATTCCCGCTGGTTCTCTCACTGCCATGAAATTTGATGCTGGCTTCGACATAGACTGAATCATTCCAGTTTTCTGATCCAGTTTTCCTTAACATTCTCCAACTACTAGAAGAACAACAACTGAAGACTCTGCTCTCAACCCGAATAAAGATATCTGCCACAGAAATCAGAGAATGGGTGTGAACAGCTACTGTCGATGAGAATAAGATGACCGACACCATCGCGGGTAACGAAATTTCTCTCACCCCCGATATTCTTACTGAAATTTTTGGATTGAAAAATATTGAGGAGGATTTAGAAATTGATTCAGAAGAGTTTGATCTAATGTTGAATACAATGGGGGTATTCTAGAGACACCCCAAACAAGCTCCTTAAGAAACTTTTGTCTGCCGAGTATAAATTTCTCGCAGATATAGTGAGGAAAGTGTTGCTCGGGAAGCACATTGCGCATGATTATATCACCAGGCATCAGTTCCTCGTCGTGTGCGCCATTGTAAATAAGAAAGCTGTGAATTGGGCACAGATTCTGTTAGATTTGATCACAAAGAAGAACAATAAGAAAGAGGTATACTTTGGAAGGATCCTAGGGATCTTCCTAAAGGAAAAGGCTGCAGGATCCCTGGTCTCCTCAACCATATCCATTAATGCCTCAAAGATACTCACCTGTGCTCTTTTCGGTAAGTGGGAGAGGACCATCACAAAGCCAACTAAGGCTACCTCCTCCTCCACTAAAAATTCCAAGAGTACAAGGGCTGCACCAGCCTCTCCCCACCCCACTGAAGGGCTCCTTTCTACTCCTCTATTCCAACAACAAGTCCAACCAACCCCACCTTCTACTACCATCCACATCCATACTCCAACACCACCAGCATCTCCACTTCCCTTTTCCCCTACACATCTACCATCTCCTCCTCCTTCACCTCAACCTGACACTTCCAACCCTACACCACCTCTATCCCCTCTACCATCTCACCTAGTTGACATCCCCCACATCAACCTTGTCACAGCCCGCATTTTCTCCGAATTTAGGAAAACTTCAGAGTATGAGAAAATACGCGCCATGATGCCACGTCAAGCAGGGGATAACTGCTGACGCTCAGGCAAACCAACTAACATCCTTATGCAAGAAAATCATGTGCTTAATGAATAGAAAATCAGTTATGTTTTAGAGACCGTATCTCTCGGCTCAGTGGATCACCTAGTCCACAAAAGAAAACTATATTTATACGCTGCGGAAAGAAAAAAAAAACTTTAATTAGGTTTACACCCTAAAGAGCACATAAGGGTCCCAAGAGAACCACTCATGCTATGCAAGACCCTACATTTAATTTATATAATATATAAGAAAACGGTCTTCATACGTTGTTTGGAAAATAGTGATTAAGTTTTATAGAGACATGCCAATCATGAGCTTTATTTATAATAATAATTATGGTTTGAAAATAACTAACCACCTAGCATAAATCCTTCTCAGATCAAGTAGACTATCTCCAGAAATTGGTAGCAGCATAAGTAATATATCTAGTACAAAGGTAAAAACTACCAGTGGGCGCCAACAACCTGACACGAACCCACTGGCACATATGTATGTCTGTAAGAAAGTACTGAAAAACTACCTCACCAACAAGGCAAACAGAACACCAAGGTCCAAGAGACCACCAACACCACCACTGCAAACTAGCCCCTGTCTGGCTACGGCTCAGAACCTGGGGTATTCCAAAAGAAAACAGAATACCTCAGCAAGCAATAAGGTAAAAACAACTGCATGTAAGAGTCAACCAAAAGGAAGAAGTAACTGAAAAACATGCAGTAGAAAGAGTCACAACTGTCCAAAACAGGACAACAAGAAAAGCACAACGAGCAAAGAAAACAACAACAACCCATCTCAGGAACAACATCCTGCCGGGCCTACTAGGCTACCAAGAGCCAAAAGTGCTACAAGCTACCAAGGAAGGAACTTCTAACACCCTAAACTGTGGAGAGTGGTAGTAGCAAAAATAAACAACGAGGAACCGGATCGGAGGCAAACTCAGTCCTCCATTCACCAAGTCCAAGTCAACAAGCTCGAGGGTCTACACATGAAAGCACAAGGGACCTTCCACCCACACATGCCCAGCCCGTACCTGGAGCATGAAAAACAAGAGTGGCCTTGGCTATGTCACACAACTCCACCCCCCTGAAGAGCTATAAACCACCACTACTAACCACGACCCACGATTCGGCCTTTAAGAAGGTAAAGAAAACGGCCGACAAGAAATTACCAGAAATAAAACAAGAAAACCACTCGGGAACGAAAAACAAGGTAAAGGAAGAGTGCTGAAATGAACCAACACGACAAGGCGCTGAGCGAGACCTACTCAGTGCCTACCTAAACCTTGGCGCTGAGTGAGCTAGCCTCACTTAAAGCCAAAACCAAACTCTAACCACAATCCCACTAAGGTAATACGGAGCTCGACGATTGTCGACCGGAGGTCGACGATAGTCGAACGGTTTTAAGACAAAAAGAGACAGGGAACTTCCAGTACTCGAGAAGTTGCCTATTACTCGTGTACCTCATCCCTCTACTCGAGTAGTCGTCTACTACTCGAGTACCTCATCCCTCTACTCGAGTAGTCGCCTACTACTCGAGTATACAAACATAACCAGCACTCGAGTAGTTACCAACTACTCGAGTACCCCAACCCGCTACTCGAGTAGTTGTCTATTATTTGAGTATGCTAAAACCACTACTCGCGTATCTACAAACCTGCACTCGAGTAGATGCCTACTACTCAAGTAAACCAAACCACTTACTCGAGTATCTCGAGCCCACTACTCGAGTAACCCAAAACCCCTACTCGAGTAGTTACCTACTACTCGAGTACCTCAAAACCCCTACTCGAGTAGTTACCAAAACCCCTACTCGAGTAGTTACCTACTACTCGAGTAACTCAAAACGCCTACTCGAGTAGTTACCTAATACTCAAGTAAACCAAACCAAAACTCGAGTATCTCGAAACCACTACTCGAGTAACTCAGAACCCCTACTCGAGTAGTTACCTTCTACTCGAGTAGCTCCAAGGCTAATACTCGAGTTAATGCCTTCTACTCGAGTATCTCAAAGCTACTACTCGAGTATCTCGAATCCACTACTCGAGTACTCCAGAACTAATACCCGAGTAGTCCACTTCTACCTCACGAGTAACATACTCCAATACTCGAGTAATACACTTACCAACTTCGGGAAAATCACCCCCTCCCCCTCCTAACACTCTCTCTCGGCTACACCCAAACCAGAGCAAATCTGAACAAAGATAAACGGCATTATGCCGGCAAAGTTGGGTTCCAATAGCACAAGTAGGGGGGGTCAATAGGAAGAACTAATTCCTATAGATAGCAAGAAAAATGAGAACAACAAGGCCTCTAACCTGGGCTAACAGGGATTTCAATTTCAGCAAAAATAATCAAAAAGAAACTTGGCAAGGGCAAGAATACCACTTGCCTCAACTTTCGGCGAAGCACGGACGGCTCTCCTCCTCTTCACACGGAACGAACAGCCACAACACCTAGAATTAATCTCACGGCCATTAATGGCGGAAAACTACAAAACCGAAAACCCAAATCTCATCAAAACTCCATGAAAATCAAATATCTTACCGTTGAAACGAAGATCTCGGAGAGAGCCAGCCAACGCCGCTTTCGGAATCGAAATCCGTCCACGAACAAGCCCGGAATCACCGTCCGAAGGGGTACAGGAACGACGGTTTTCTCCTCTGCTTTCCGCGAACAACACAGGCGACAGTCTTCTTTCTCAGGAAGAAGAAGAAGAAAAGAAGTGGGTCCGCCACTTCTAAACAAGGCTTTTATACCTAAGCCTGACACGTCGGTTCAATACAGCCGAACAGGAACTGCCTAATCTCTTAAAAATAAGAGAATTCTAAAAGGGCAAGCCAATACCAGGCCGCCACCTAAGCAAGAAGAATAACTGCTCAATCAATTCTCCCGCAAGAATTTAATGTTCAGTCAAAAATCTGAAGGCTACAGAACAAGCCTTTCAAATTAAAATAAAATACATTTACTATTAACACTCCAATCGACCCGAAAACCGAACTACCTCGAAATTCGACGAAATTCGCACCGTAGCTAAATACCCATGCTACGAACACAACGGCGAAGTCGAAATTAACTTTCGACGAATAGAACTTGAGTTATACCCAAACAAAGCCAAACACAAACATCCCCCCGAGAGGCCACACCGGGTCACCAAAACGACTCGGCTTGCTAGGGAGATCTTGCCAACAGGCTACCAAACAGGGCACTCAGTTCTAAGGAGCTAAACCATACTCCACACATGGCACAAGCCACGGAAACGCGTCATCGTAATGCCAACGAGAATACAAATAAACGCAGGAAAATCGGGGGCGTTACAGTCACTCCCCCTAAAAGAAAGTTTCGTCCCGAAACTTTACGCACAAACTCCTACTAAAGAAGGAGAAACAACTAATAGGAGTTACAAGAAGGAAAACATACCGATTAAATCAACGAAACAGGTGAGGGTAAGCCCTCCTCGTAGCCGACTCTAACTCCCAAGTCGCGCTTTCCAAATCCTGATTCTTCCATAGAACCTTAACCATCGGTATGGACTTCTTTCGCAGCACACGCTCCTGAGTATCCAAAATACGAACCGGTATCTCAACAAAAGAGAGGTTGGGCTCCAACTGGGGCACAACATCTAAGAGCTGCCCACTGCTGCGAACACACTTCCGCAATTGGCTAACATGAAAAACATTATGCACACCCGGGAAGTTCGCTGGCAAATCCAATCTATAAGCTGACACACCAATCCGTTCCAAAATCTCAAACGGGCCCACATACCTTGGGTCTAACTTCCGATTCTTACCAAATCTCTTAACACCTACCATCGGGGAAACTTTGAGGAATAAAAGTTCCCCGACGGAAAACTCCAAAGCAGATCTACGCCGATTGGCGTTCTTTTCATATCTCTCCTGGGCTATACGAAGCTTCTCCCGAATAAGCTTCACTGCGACTTCCATTTCCTCAAGCGCATCGGGACCCAACAAAGGCCTCTCACCAGCCTCAGCCCAAAACAACGGAGTCCTACAGCGCCTCCCATATAAGGCTTCGAACGGAGCCATCTGCAAACTTTCCTGATAACTGTTGTTGTAGGCAAATTCCATGAGTCGCAATCGCTCATCCCACGCCCCACCATGGTCTAAAATATAGCACCGGATCATATCCTCAACAATTTGGTTCACCCTCTCCGTCTGCCCATTGGTCTGCGGGTGGTAGGCAGTAGAATACCTCAGATCCGTACCTAAACCCTCCTGCAGACTCTGCCAAAAACGAGAAGTAAACCGGGAGTCTCGATCAGAAATGATGCTAACCGGCACACCGTGGAGTCGGATGACTTCATTCAAGTACAACTCTGCTATCTTCTTCATCGGGTAATCAATCTTATAAGACACGAAGTGAGCGCACTTCGTCAATCTATCCACTATAACCCAAACAGAATCAAATCCTCTCGGGGATTTTGGTAAACCCGTAATGAAATCCATAGATATACTTTCTCACTTCCAAGTCGGGATCTCTAGCGGAGTCAACTTACCACCAGGCCTTCCATGATCGGCCTTCACACGCTTGCAAGTGTGACACTCAGCAACAAATCGGGCTATATCTCCTTTCATACCATACCACCAGGCAATTTGCCTTAAATCACGGTACATCTTCGTAGATCCTGGATGGTAGGCAACGCTTGAACCATGAGCCTCACTGCAAATCATCCTCCTAATATCCCCAACCGCGGGAACGCAAAACCTGCCGCGGTACTTCAAAGTACCCGCATCATCGATAGCAAAATCGGGCAACTCTCCCTTCTCAGTCCTGGTGAAAAGGTGCATAAGATCAGGATCGTCCTTCTGGTGCAGCCTAGTCAAAGAAATCCAGGACGGCTCTGCCACTGACAAACTACTCTGCAAACTACAGCATCCCACTGATATATCCATAAGGAGGAACTCCTCCACTAAACGATCGACGGAGAGGTTAAATATCTTTCCCGTCTTTCGGCTCAGGGCGTCAGCCACCACATTGGCCTTGCCCGGATGATACTGGATCTCCACATCATAATCAGCCATATATTCCAACCACCGTCGCTGACGCAGATTCAACTCCTTCTGCGTGAACACGTATTTCAGGCTCTTATGGTCAGTGAAGATCTTGCATTGAGCCCCATAAAGTAGGTGTCTCCACAGCTTCAAGGCATAAATAACTGCTGCAAACTCAAGGTCATGCGTGGGATAATTCTTCTCATGAGTCTTCAGTTGCCTTGACCCATAGGCAATTACCTTTCCATCTTGCATCAATACGCATCCCAGACCTACATGCGAAGCATCCACGTAGACATCATAATCCACACCCTCAGTAGGCAGGGTCAGAACGGGAGCAGTGCACAATCTCTTCTTTAGCTCCAGAAAAGCCTCCTCGCACTTTTCGCTCCAAACAAAAGCCACATTCTTCTGAGTCAACTTGGTCAAAGGTGCGGCTAGGGAAGAGAAACCCTCCACAAATCTTCTGTAATAGCCAGCCAACCCTAAGAAACTCCTGATCTCCTTCGGCAAACTCGGTCTACTCCAATCCATCACTGCTGTAATCTTTCCTGGATCGACCGAGATCCCATCCTTGTTCACCACATGGCCTAGAAAAGAAACCTGAGGCAAACAAAATTCGCACTTGCTCAACTTGGCGAATAACTTGTGGTTCCTCAACTCTGATAGGACCAAACACAAATGCTGCTCATGCTCCTCAGTACTGCGAGAATAAACTAACACGTCATCAATGAAGACCACAACGAACTTGTCGAGGAAATCCTTGAACACCCGGTTCATCATATCCATGAAGGCTGATGGTGCGTTGGTCAGACCAAACGACATTACCAGAAACTCAAAGTGTCCATGCCTCGACCTAAACGCAGTCCGTGGAATGTCCGCCTCACGGATCCTGAGTTGATGATAACCAGAACGAAGATCGATCTTGGAGAACACCGTGCTACCACGCAACTGGTCAAATAAATCATCGATCCTCGGCAGAGGGTACCTGTTCTTGATAGTGACCTTGTTCAACTCTCTATAGTCGATGCAGATCCACATCGACCCATCTTTCTTCTTTACAAACAAAACAGGAGCACCCCAAGGCGACGAACTCTGCCTAATAAACCCCTTAGCTAACAGCTCATCCAACTGAACTCGCAACTCCTCTAACTCACGAGGGGCCATCCGGTACGGCGCCTTAGCAATAGGACGCGTACCCGGCTCTAAATCGATCACAAACTCAACATCCCGATCAGGAGGAAGACCAGGAAGATCATCAGGAAAAACATCGGCGAAACCACGAACAATAGGAATCTCTTCCAAGCGTGGTACGCTAACAGCGGCTCCCACCGCCGAGACTAAACAAACACAACAACTAGAAAGAAACAACCTCTGAGCACATACCGCAGAGATGACAGGAAAATCCTGACACAGAACAGCATACACGCTGCCGGGCTGACCGTCGTCTCTGATGAAGTCCAAGCGCTTTCCTTTGCACTGAATGACCGCATCATACTGAGAGAGCCAGTCCATGCCCAAAATGACATCAAAGTCCTCCAGATCAATCATTTTCAGGTCCGCCTTCGCAAGAAAGTCCCCCAACAAAATCGGGCAATCCAAAATGCCCAAATCTGACAACACAGATTCACCAGAAGGAAACTTGACAAGGAAGGAATCCCGAACACGATCTAGAGTCAACCGATGACGCTCTATAAAGGCTCTAGCCACGAACGAGTGGGTAGCGCCGGAGTCAAACAGAACACGCGCCCAGCGGTTCTTCACCTTAAACTTCCCTATAGGAACACATAAACTAAGGAACTACTAGAGCAATACCGCAGCATACAAGCAAATAAAACTACCAGGCTAGAAAAACAACAAACCGCTAACCTGAAATAACCTGGGTCGAAGTCTGAGCCTCCTCGGAAGAAATCACGTTCAGCTTCCCTTTTCCCTTGTCCACATGCGGAGGTGGAGGTAAAGCCTGCAACGGAACTGCAGGAAGAGCTGACTGAACCTGAGGACACTTCGACTTGATATGACCCTTCTGCCCACAATGAAAGCAGACTCTATCCTTGGTCCAACACTGGGCCGCATCATGCCCGGACCGCTTGCAAACCGAACAGGAGACATCTCTCCTAGGAGCACCCTGGATCGCATGAACCTGCTCCTTCTTCTGAGCTGCTGACCTCTTAAACCATTTCTCGACAGGATGGCCTGACCGGCCACAGAAACTGCACACTACTCGGCTCCTCTTTCCCGGAACAGCATCGGGTACCAGGGGCTTCTTCCCCTCCACAGACTTTCTCTTGTCCTTTCTCATCTGTTGGCCTCTTCTCTTTGCCATTTCAATAGCCTCAACCTTAAGAGCAGCCTCTACAACTCCAGCATAAGTCACAGACCCATAAGCACTGGTCAACTGCTGCACTTCGCTCCTCAAACCACCAAGAAATCTCTTAACTCGATCAGCCTCAACGCTGACCAAAGCAGGGGCAAAACGGCTCAACTTACTAAATTCTATTTCATACTCACCCACCGTGAGTTGCCTTTGCTTTAGATAGAGAAAGTCATTCATGAGGCGGTCACGCTCGACCGAAGGCAAGAACTTCCTCAACAACATCTCCTTAAACATTTCCCAAGTGCATCCAGCTACTAAGCTCTCCTTCTCTCTCAGCCACCAACTCTTAGCCAATCCTTTAAGCTGATAGGTGGCTAGCATCACCCTCTGGTCACCTGCAATCCCTGAATACGAAAACATCTCCTCCATGGAGATCAGCCAATCATCAATAACCATGAAATCTGCCTTCCCATCATAAGTGGGAGGGCTCAGCCTCTGAAACTGCGAGATGAAGGCCATCTCCGCTGGCACCACTACCGGAGGTCTCACGAGTGCAGGGGGAGGAGGAACAGCTAACCCCCCAGCAGGAACTTGCGCACCCTGAGCCTGCCCTGCCACAACTGCCACCAAAGACTGAATCTGGGCTCGCACCTCCTCCAACTGCCTGCCCATAGAATCGCTACTCTGACGCAGACTCTCGATCACCGCATCATGCTGAGCCCCAGATGACTCACCTTCATATAAGGGAGTCGAACGAGTCGCAGGTCGCCTAGCCATCCTAATACCAACATATCCCAATCAGATCCCCCAATCAACGACTAGAACCCAAACACAAGTACAGACCATACATATATAGATATAGGCTTAAAGCTGCTAAACTTGCTCTGAGAGTTTATCTTTTTAACAAAAATCTGATGACATGCCCTAACCTAGGATGGTTAACCATCACCTTGCTAACTCTCGTGCCTAGATCGGGAATGCATGACTTTATTTTGTTTTGAAAACTTATGCGTGTACATATGTCATCCTGCAAATTTTTAGCTTGGCACGTTGTGCTTATGCAATGATATGTTATGCATGATTGTGCTATGCATTCTAAAAAAAAGGCCCTAATGCATGTTATGAGCGGCGAACGCATGAAAATGTTATGCATCCCATACTACATAACATTCCCATGCAACGAAAAAGAAACGTGCCAGTCGCAGTCATGTGGTGAGGTTATGCATCCCATACTACATAACCCTCACATGTAGCCCCTATGGTGGATCCATATACGAACACATATTATACATCCCATACTACATAATATGCCTCGTATACTTCATGTTATGCCATGAGTGTAGTGTTCGTGCTTTTGCCAAGACGTGCTGATGACATATCGATGTGTGAATGACATGATGGTGAACTACTAAAGCAAACCAAGGAAGGTTGCTCAACTAACTTGTCAAGCAACCTCCCTCTGATACCAACTGTCACAGCCCGCATTTTCTCCGAATTTAGGAAAACTTCAGAGTATGAGAAAATACGCGCCATGATGCCACGTCAAGCAGGGGATAACTGCTGACGCTCAGGCAAACCAACTACCATCCCTATGCAAGAAAATCATGTACTTAATGAATAGAAAATCAGTTATGTTTTAGAGACCGTATCCCTCGGCTCAGTGGATCACCTAGTCCACAAAAGAAAACTATATTTATACGCTACGGAAAGGAAAAAAAATACTTTAATTAGGTTTTACACCCTAAAGAGCGCATAAGGGTCCCAATAGAACCACTCATGCTATGCAAGACCCTACATTTAATTTATATAATATATAAGAAAACGGTCTTCATACGTTGTTTGGAAAATAGTGATTAAGTTTTATAGAAACATGCCAATCATGAGCTTTATTTATAACAATAATTATGGTTTGAAAATAACTAACCACCTAGCATAAATCCTTCTCAGAGCAAGTAGACTATCTCCAGAAAATGGTAGCAGCATAAGTAATATATCTAGTACAAAGGTAAAAACTACCAGTGGGCGCCAACAACCTGACACGAACCCACTGGCACATATGTATGTCTGTAAGAAAGTACTGAAAAACTACCTCACCAACAAGGCAAACAGAACACCAAGGTCCAAGAGACCACAAACACCACCACTGCAAACTAGCCACCCGTCTGGCTACGGCTCAGAACCTGGGGTATTCCAAAAGAAAACAGAATACCTCAGTAAGCAACAAGGTAAAAACAACTGCATGTAAGATTCAACCAAAAGGAAGAAGTAACTGAAAAACATGCAGTAGAAAGAGTCACAACTATCCAAAATAGGACAACAAGAAAAGCACAACGAGCAAAGAAAATAGCAACAACCCATCTCAGGAACAACATCCTGCCGGGCCTACTAGGCTACCAAGAGCCAAAAGTGCTACAAGCTACCAAGGAAGGAACTTCTAACACCCTAAACTGTGGAGAGTGGTAGTAGCAAAAACAAACAACGAGGAACCGGATCGGAGGCAAACTCAGTCCTCCATTCACCAAGTCCAAGTCAACAAGCTCGAGGGTCTACACGTGAAAGCACAAGGGACCTTCCACCCACACATGCCCAGCCCGTACCTGGAGCATGAAAAACAAGAGTGGCCTTGGCTATGTCACACAACTCCACCCCTCTAAAGAGCTATAAACCACCACTACTAACCACGACCCACGATTCGGCCTTTAAGAAGGTAAAGAAAACGGCCGACAAGGAAATACCAGAAATAAAACAAGAAAACCACTCGGGAACGAAAAACAAGGTAAAGGAAGAGTGCTGAAATGAATCAACACGACAAGGCGCTGAGAGAGACCTACTCAGTGCCTACCTAAACCTTGGCGCTGAGTGAGCTAGCCTCACTTAAAGCCAAAACCAAACTCTAACCACAATCCCACTAAGGTAATACGGAGCTCGACGATTGTCGACCGGAGGTCGACGATAGTCGAACGGTTCTAAGACAAAAAGAGACAAGGAACTTCCAGTACTCGAGAAGTTGCCTATTACTCGTGTACCTCATGCCTCTACTCGAGTAGTCGCCTACTACTCGAGTACCTCATCCCTCTACTCGAGTAGTCGCCTACTACTCGAGTACCTCATCCCTCTACTCGAGTAGTCGCCTACTACTCGAGTATACAAACATAACCAGCACTCGAGTAGTTACCAACTACTCGAGTACCCCAACCCGCTACTCGAGTAGTTGCCTACTACTCGAGTATGCTAAAACCACTACTCGCGTATCTACAAACCTGCACTCGAGTAGATGCCTACTACTCAAGTAAACCAAACCACTTACTCGAGTATCTCGAGTCCACTACTCGAGTAACCCAAAACCCCTACTCGAGTAGTTACCTACTACTCGAGTACCTCAAAACCCCTACTCGAGTAGTTACCTTCTACTCGAGTATACCAAAACCCCTACTCGAGTAGTTACCTACTACTCGAGTAACTCAAAACCCCTACTCGAGTAGTTACCTACTACTCGAGTAAACCAAACCAAAACTCGAGTATCTCGAAACCACTACTCGAGTAACTCAGAACCCCTACTCGAGTAGTTACCTTCTACTCGAGTAACTCCAAGGCTAATACTCGAGTTAATGCCTTCTACTCGAGTATCTTAAAGCTACTACTCGAGTATCTCGAATCCACTACTCGAGTACTCCAGAACTAATACCCGAGTAGTCCACTTCTACCTTACGAGTAACATACTCCAATACTCGAGTAATACACTTACCAACTTCGGGAAAATCACCCCCTCCCCCTGCTAACACTCTCTCTCGGCTACACCCAAACTAGAGCAAATCTGAACAAAGATAAACGGCATTATGCCGGCAAAGTTGGGTTCCAACAGCACAAGTAGGGGGTCAATAGGAAGAACTAATTCCTATAGATAGCAAGAAAAATGAGAACAACAAGGCCTCTAACCTGGGCTAACAGGGATTTCAATTTCAGCAAAAATAATCAAAAAGAAACTTGGCAAGGGCAAGAATACCACTTGCCTCAACTTTCGGCGAAGCACGGACGGCTCTCCTCCTCTTCACACGGAACGAACAGCCACAGCACCTAGAATTAATCTCACGGCCATTAATGGCGGAAAACTCCAAAACCGAAAACCCAAATCTCATCAAAACTCCATGAAAATCAAATATCTTACCGTCGAAACAAAGATCTCGGAGAGAGCAAGCCAACTCCGCTTTCGGAATCGAAATCCGTCCACGAACAAGCCCGGAATCACTGTCCGAAGGGGTACAGGAACGACGGTTTTCTCCTCTGCTTTCCGCGAACAACACAGGCGACGGTCTTCTTTCTCTGGAAGAAGAAGAAGAAAAGAAGTGGGTCCGCCACTTCTAAACAAGGCTTTTATACCTAAGCCTGACACGTCGGTTCAATAGAGCCGAACAGGAACTGCCTAATCTCTTAAAAATAAGAGAATTCTAAAAGGGCAAGCCAATACCAGGCCGCCACCTAAGCAAGAAGAATAACTGCTCAATAAATTCTCCCGCAAGAATTTAATGTTCAGTCAAAAATCTGAAGGCTACAGAACAAGCCTTTCAAATTAAAATAAAATACATTTACTATTAACACTCCAATCGACCCGAAAACCGAACTACCTCGGAATTCGACGAAATTCGCACCATAGCTAAATACCCATGCTACGAACACAACGGCGAAGTCGAAATTAACTTTCGACGAATAGAACTCAAGTTATACCCAAACAAATCCAAACACAAACATCCCCCCGAGAGGCCACACCGGGTCACCAAAACGACTCGGCTTGCTAGGGAGATCTTGCCAACAGGCTACCAAACAGGGCACTCAGTTCTAAGGAGCTAAACCATACTCCACACATGGCACAAGCCATGGAAACGCGTCATCGTAATGCCAACGAGAATACAAATAAACGCAGGAAAATCGGGGGCATTACAAACCTCTCCTCCCTCCCCTCCTTTTACCTGCTCTCCTCTCCCCTGAACTCCCCATCCCCACAAAATGACTTCCCCTTATAAACTCCACCTCCACCTCCATCACCCACATCTACTCCTTCAGCTACTGCTCCAGTTTCTTCCTCTCCAACTTTGGATCCCTCTCTTACCACCACTCTCATCACTCTTCTCACCCCACTACTCAAAACCCTTATAGTAGAGGTCATTTCT
Organism: Platanthera zijinensis; assembly: GCA_039513925.1. Classification (NCBI taxonomy): domain Eukaryota; kingdom Viridiplantae; phylum Streptophyta; class Magnoliopsida; order Asparagales; family Orchidaceae; genus Platanthera; species Platanthera zijinensis. The sequence continues at coordinate 148,994,000 of CM077083.1, forward strand.
CCTCTGGCAGCATCCATCTCATCTCTTGCTACCCAAATATCTTCCCTCACCACTGCTCTATCTTCAGTTGGGGGCCTGGCTTCAGTACATGCTGAAACCAGGCAGGGGGAGATACTTGATGAAGAATTAGCAGCAGCAGCAGCAGCAGTTTTAGTAGCAGCAAGGCCAGTTGTATAGATGTCAGATATAGTAGACATGGATACAGAAGTAGAAGAAGATTTATCAGAATTGATTCATTTTATTGAAACTAACATGGACATTGATGAGTCAGTTATACCAAAAATAAATATTATGGGTAACATTTTCATTAATCCCACAATAGACTTGATGAGTTTGTTGAGTTCTTTTGATACACCTCATCACAGTCTTCCTCTAGCTGAGTATACCAAGCCATCATTAGCTATTATTCCATATTCTTCCCCAATAAGCCCTGATGTTGTCAAATAACTAAAGGCCGGTTTTATCATTCCTGCCACTCCATCATCTAGACAGATTGCCTCCCCAATTGTATCTTCTCCTATGGCCCCAATCTTTGTAATGGATGATTATCCAGTACCAGATCTGGATGCATTGATTATGGCTGACATAGAGGAAGAAAACAAGTTAGCTGATCAGAGCACAGAAGTATACAGTTCTCCAGTTCCCTCCCCAGTTCCATCTCATGCAACAAAGAAAACAAGTTCTGATGAAGCACTAAGGAAGATTGATGTTATGTATGACAAACCTCAATCTTCTGATGATGATGAGGAGGAGGAGGAGGAGGAGGAATCTAAGAAAAGGAAAATCTCTAAGAAAAGGAAGGTTCCACCTCCTTCTGCTCCCAAACCTGGAAACACCAATGATACTCCTACTATATCCTACAAAATAAAACCCCATACAAGGGAATGTCGGCCTGGATGTGGCTCTCAAAGAATAAACAAAAGGCCATGAAGAAAAGTAGAAGGTACTCTCCTCCCCCAGCTCACAAATTCAGGAAGGATCCCCCTCCTCCTCCTCCACCAGCTGCTGGTGCTTCTGGAATTAGTTCTCAAAAGTCAGATGCACCTTTAACGCCCTCATAAACTAGAACCTATCAGAGGCAAGAAAGGCCATCCAGACAGCAATCACATGGAAGCAGTCAGCAAAGAAGTACTAGCTGTACAGAACAAATAAAAGAAATAGTGTATCAAAAATCAGAATTCTCTCCTCCTCAACCACAGGTTGAACAAAGAAGACACTCTGTAACACATAAACCCAAAAGAAAATACAGTGAAGTTGCACCTCCAAAATCACGGTACACTCAAAGTAGTGAAAGCCAGATTACAACAAACTTCCAAGAATAGTCAACACAATTCAGGCCTGTCACCCTGCTACCCTCTCAATAAGATCAGTCATTTGTTAGTCAGAATGATGATCAAAACTTCAGGATGGCCAGGCTTCAAGAATTGATTGCTCTATCACAGATGAAAAAGGCCAGTGAAGAAGGACAAGATCCAACAAAATTCACTATAATGTCTACTTACAGAGAAAAAGAACTTGAAAGACTTCAAGTTAGCAAGAAACTGTTTGACCCTGCTAATTATATGGCTAGACATCCAGAGGCAATTGTTCCCAGAACTTCAACTCAGACAATGATTGGAGCAGCAGATCTATATATATCAAAAAGAAAAGCTGTCAATCCTAACAGGGAAATTATATTTACCAAGCCTGAAGAAAAAAATAAGGATGAAAAATCCAAGAAGTAGAAACAAAAAATACTGAAGAAGAATTGCTACTTTTGGTATACTTTGTTAAAATTATGCTTTCTTTTCTATTACAAAGCTGACTATGTACAAATATCTACTGCACTTGTTATTAAATTATCTGCCAGATATATATTGTGTTCATATTTTGTATATTTTTTCTTGTATTGAGTCTGTAACTAGTGACCACACCCAAATAGGGGGAGATTGTTGGAACCCCTAGTTGGATTTGGGCTAGGTTCACTGAGTTAGGATATGACTCAATATGTATAGATCAGGGTCATGACTATGTCCTAGAGTCTAGGTCAAGTCCTTAGAGTCAAACAGTACAAAGGACCAACCTCCAACACTACTAAAGACTCAAGACTTAAAGAATTCAAGCTTTGGAAAAAGGAGATCTACGTTCGTCGATCTCCGATCGACAATCATAGTGCTCAGCTCAACTAACTCAGAGACAATTCTCTAAGCTGAGCTCGACGAACTCTGGACAAAGTAATACCTTCTTAGTCTAACACTCAGTCGACAAACTAAGAACATCAGCTAGACGAACTCTGTCTGCAGGTCAACTAACACTTCAACTCTCAGAGCAAAATATCTCTCAACGCTAGATCAACACTTCAACTCTCAGAGCCAAATATCTCTCAATGCCAGATCAACACTTCAACTCTCAGATCCAAATATCTCTCAATGTCAGATCAATACTTCAACACTCAACATCAGAAAATATTCTAATTCCAGATCGCAGACTCAGTTCGACGATCTTGGATCTCAGCTCGACGAACAGCTATTCTCAGCTCGACGAAAGCTATTCTCTGGTCGACGAAAACTGTAAGACATATTGTTATTTATTCTTTCTTTTTCTGTCTCCTTATTTTATATATATTATATGTTGTTAATTTCTTGGAAAATCAATGCTCTTATAACCTTTGAATCGAGCCGTTACTGGCAGCATTGATTGCAAATATCCCCCCATGAAATTAATTGCTTATATCTCGGGACAGACATAGAATAGAATATATGACAGCATTCTTGTCGTTTTCATTCCCGAGATTTCGGCTGAGCATTGATTGCAGGATTTTGAATTCGACCAAGAGGCAGTTATTAAGGGGATCATCTCTCAGCCAAAATAGAACAAAAAGACACAAAGAACATCAATCAACGGCAGTGCATATAGCTCTCTCAAAAAAATCAACTGCTCTCAAAAGAAGAAGAAAGAACAATAATCACCATCAAGAGTCTTTCTTCTCCTTCTTTATTTTCTGGGATCTCAAGTGACCAAAAACATTCAAATAATTCAAAGGATTTCAGAAAGTAGATCTTACAGCAAAAGGCCTACTCACCCTTTGCAAAGCTTCCACTCCTAAACCATTCAATATCTCAGGGGGAGCTTTGACAACATCAAAGAATCCACAAAGTATTCTCATTTTGATTTGAGAAAAGAAGACTTATATCAACCTCTCTTCCCACCTCTGTACAGGGTTTTAATTCCCTTCAAAATTATTCTGGTTGCAAGTCTCCTTCCAAAAGACTTGGGTTGGTTTTTGAGCACCTGATCAAAAGCTCATTGGTTGCAATCACCTGATCAAAACGTGTAGTGGATTCCTACCTAGGGTGGTAGAAGAGTGGATGTACCCAAGTTTGGGGAACCACTATAAAATTCTTATGTTGTCTGTGTGGCTGTGATTTTCCTGTGTGCTTGTGATGTGATATATTTTGTTGTGTAGCTTAGTTTTCTTTTCTCTAGTTCACTTGTTGTACTAGTACATTCATACACCTATATCATAGTAACATATTTTGTTAAAGATTTCTTATTTCTGCAAGAATTGCAAAGATTTTAAAAACTCTATTCACCCCCCTAGAGTTATTCAGAGCTTACCCAATCTTTCAGTCAGCCTTCCTAAATGGTGACTTAAGAGAAGAAGTCTATGTTGATCAGTCTCCAGGTTTTATTATTCCTAACTCTGCTGATTCTATTTATAGACTTAGGAAAGCTCAATATGGGCTAAAACGGGCCCCTAGAGCCTGGTATGAAACCTTGTCTAGGTTCCTTATTAAGAACAAATTCTCAAGGGGGAAGATAGACCAGACCGTATTCCTAAGGGAATCTAAGGGTAAGATCATCCTAGTCCAGATCTATATAGATAATATCATCTTTAGATCTACTGATGACAACCTCTGCAGGAAGTTTGCTAAACTTATATAGGGGAAGTTTGAGATGAGCAGTATAGGTGAACTTAAGTTCGTCTTGGGTCTCCAAGTAAGATAGACTGATGATGGCTTGTCCATATCCCAGTCGAAGTTCACTTGGGTATTAATAAAGAAATTTGGCATGGAGAATTCCTCCACCATAAGAACTCCCATGGGGTCAAATATGTCTATAGGTAAGGATGAAGTAAGGAAGCCTGTTGATGAGACCTTGTATACAGGGATAATTGGCTCCCTTCTTTATCTTACTGCAAGTAGGCCAGACATCATGTTTGCTACATGTGTTTATACTAGGTAACAGGCTTGCCCTAAAGAATCTCACTACTCTACTGCAAAGAGAATTAATAGGTATCTTAAGGGCACACCAGATCTTGGCCTATGGTACCCTAGAAATGGGGAGTTTGAACTAACAAGCTACTCAGATGCAGATTTTGCAGGCTGTAAAGAGGACAGGAAGAGAAATTCTTGCACTTATCAACTCTTGGGTGAAAGACTAGAGTCTTAGAGCAGCAAGAAGCAAACTAGTGTTGCAATCTCAACTATAGAGTCAGAGTACATCTCAGCAGGTAGCTGTTGTTCTCAATTGCTATGGATCTAGCATCATCTCCAGGACTGCAACATCCAGATAAGTAGAAGCCCCCTATTTTGTGATTATACTAGTATTATATCAATTTCTAGGAATCCTATTTCTCATAGCAGGACAAAGATATTGAGGTAAGATACCATTTCATTAGGGAACATGTGGAATGTGAAGACATCACCCTAGAGTTTGTCCCAACAGACAAGCAAGTGGCTGACATCTTCACTAAGCCACTAGATGAAGCAAAGTTTAACACCTTCAAGTTTGAGTTGGGTATGTTAAACCTAGTATAGCTTCAGTTGCTCCTTAAATTATTGCAGGCCATATTATGTCTTGTAGATGGAATTGTTCTTAGATAGATTGAAGACATTTCAAGTGGTGTACCTTCAATGGTATCATATTCAAGTGCTATCAAGACTAGTGCATACTACACTGTCTACCAAGAAACATGTCAGATTCTACTTCAGTTGAGGGGAGCATGTCCAACACTACTCTAAGTACTCTCAAGATGTTAAAACTGCTGTCTATGAGAAATCAAAGGGGGGAGCAGAATATCCTCCCTAGCTATTTACAGAAGTCAAAAAGAGAGAGAAGGACTTGAATCAGCTTACTGATTCAAGGACTTGAAAGAGGTGTCAAATTCATAGGACAGGAGGAAAAGGATACAAGTGGTATCAAATTCATCAAAAGCAAATAGCTGCTATTAAGGGGGAGCAGGTACAAGTATGCCTTACAGACAAGTAAGTATAATATAACTTATCTTCTTATTATATCTTTTCCTGTTGTATTTATACAATTTGTTAGTGTATATCATTGACTCAGATATTTGGTGGAGATTTTTGACTTTTTCAAATAGGGGGAATAGTTGGGTCCATTGCCCAAAATTTCCTATATTTAAAGAAGTCAAATATGTCAATGAGCATACACAATAGTATATTTAATACATGTTCAAGTTCATACATGCAGGTTTGTCCTAGTAATAATGATGGGACAAGTAGCCTAAGTGGCTTAGTCAGGTAATCACTCACCTAAAGTGTGGATAGACAAAAATCTGTCTAAGTCCACAAGCATTGAGTGAAAGCTACTCACTCAACACCAGATGACTTATAGCGCTGAGTGGAGCCTATATAGTCAAATCCAAAGTAATGGTCGGCTGGAAAAGTGGCTAAGTCTACAGGTGTTGAGTGAAGTTAACTCACTCAATGCCATACAGCAAAAGGTTGTGAGATAGGCTAATGTTGTAATAACCAAAGTAGAAATGAGCAGAAAAGTGGCTAAGTCCACAGGCATTGAGTGTAGCCCACTCACTCAACGCCGTAGCTTCATAATCGTTGAGTATAGCTCAGTTAGTCAATGCCACATGAAAACTGTGATTATTTACCAAGTCCACGGGCATTGAGTAAGGCAAATGCGTTGAGTATAGCTCACGCACTCAACGCCAGATAACAGAAATGTCTGTTAAGTAGTTTGGCCTTGAGTGGAGCTTACATACTCAATGCCATGTAGCAGTAAATCTTGCTAAGGCATAAGGCATTGAGTGAAGTATGGTCACTCAACGCTCTCAATGCCTAAATTACAGAAAGCATGGCTAAGTCATAAGGCATTGAATGAGGCGTGGTCACTCAATGCTCTCAACACCAAGCATGCAGAGAAGGCTAAAGAATGAGCTAAGGTAAAAAAAGCATTGAGTGAGGCTTGATCACTCATTATTGTCAACGCCTAATGGCAGAACGATTGGCTAAGTGTTTTGGCATTGAGTGAGGAATGCTCACTCAACGCTGTCAATGCCTAGATAGACAGAATTTTGTCTAAGAATTTTGGCGCTGAGTAAGGCTTGATCACTCAACGCATATTCTATTGATGCTTGATTTTGGCTAAGTCTACAGGTGATGACGTCAGCAAAATCGACAAAGTCAACTTATTTCAAATCAAGTACGAAGAAGCTACAAAACACGACAAACTTTATCGAGAAGCTACTGTACGTCTTCTTCCATTAGAGCAAGGTGCAGCTTGAAGCTGTTGGTGGGGCCCACTAATCTCTAAGAGTCATTGATCGACGAACTATAAAAGGAAGAGATGGGGGAAAAATGAAAGATAACTTTTAGTGCATTATCAATTTCAAAAGGTTGCAGCCGACTTCTTCTCTCTCGTCATTATTGCCGAGAAAGAGCTTGAAGTCTTCCTGCAAGAACGAAAAGTTTAGTGAGCTGTTGCTTCTCCATCTGCTATAGCATAATCAGAAAGGTTTCTGATAGAGGAAGAAATTAGAGCCATCATTATTCAGTGGGCTCAGTTGGCTGATTGAAGAACTCAAATTCACTTTATTCTTCAGCAAGATCAGAATCCTCAATCTGAGTTTCTTCCAACAGAATTTCTACCTGTTGCTGTGAAGCAAGATAGTGTTGAGATACTCAGTCAAAGTTTTTGACACAGAGAAATATCCCTATATCAAAACATTCAAATACTCATCTTTCTTTAGGATCCAACTTGATCTGAGTTGTAAAACCACTGGCATGAGGTAGGGCAATATTGTGTGAGCAGTAGGAGAGTGAACCTCTCTGAGTTATAAGATCCAACAGGATCTGAGGTAGGGCAATTTTCCTGAGCAGTAAGAGAGTGTAACTCTCTGAGGTAGGATCCCAAGTGGATCTAAGGTAGGGCTATCCTGCCAGCCTGAGTGTAGGTCCTTTGGCCTGAGGTAAGTGATCAGCTTATCATTGAGTTGTAGGCCCTTGTGGCTGAGCTGTAGGTCTTGTAGGAGACTGAGAGATCCTGAGGGATCTGAGGTGTAAGTTCCTTGGAGCAGTGTTTTGGAGAAGTGCCTTGACCAATAGGAAGTTGGCAAGGTTGGAGGAGAGTGGATGTACCCACAAGTTGGGGAACCACTATAAATCTGTGTGCGTTTTTCTGTATTATTTTCTTTGAGCAAGTACTTGAAAGCAAACTACTGCCAACACATTTAGTGTTAAAGGAAAAAACCAAAAAGAAAATAATAACAGTGAAATAACCTATTCACCCCCACCCCCTTGGTTGCAAGCAACCTTGAAAACAAAGACTTTCAGAGCCCTTAAGTTTCCCAGCAAGGCGAATGTTCTAGTATGGTGCTCCCTTATCAGATGCCTGCATTCCTCCCTTGATGCATGAGATGTGGTGATGGTGAATTATCCCTGAAGTGAGGTGATGCTTGTGGGCAAGTTGGCGGGGGGATTAGTATGCTCCTCTAGTGCCACGTTACTAGAAGTTTGTGTGCTTCCCTTTGTCATTGCTACTAGTTTTCCCCAGTCCATAGAAATCAGACCTCCTTAGCTCGGAATCAAACCAGGCGCGCAAATAGTCAAAGTAAATCGCATCAAATGACAAAAGATGTTTTTGGCGTGGAAAACCCGAAAAGAGTGAAAAACCACGTCATTGGAGCTGTGCCAAGCCAAAATCCACTAGATTCTTGGAGGTTTACAAAGATTTATTTGTTCTAAGAGGGAGACAAACTGCTAATCAATTACAGATGCGAAGTACAGAAAATGAGGAAAAACGGTTAAATCCTTGGAGCCTCGATGGAAGCGCTTTGGCCTTGGAATGTTGCAGAGCTCACGAAACCTTGGTGGGAGCATTCTAGCTAGAAAATTCTCTAAATCCTCGGAGCTTCTCGGTGGAGCGCTCTCATTGTTGTGTAGCCTTGATGGGAGCGCTGTCGCGAAGGCAGTTTGGCATGACTTGGAGCATGTTGAAGCCTTAATGTGAGGAGAAGAGTGGAGAGAATTCCTGAGCGGATAATCGGCTTAAGTCCACGATCCTGTTGGAAAACCTCGAAGCTCTCTCTTACCTCTGGAGTAGCATGTCTTCAATTGAAGGTATGAGGCCTATTTATACTTTTTAGAAGGTTATGGTGATAATTGCGTTGGCGAGTGATTCGTGCGAGTGAATGGTGTTGCTCTCTTTCAGTCACTTAGACACCAATTTCACCAAAATTATGGGAGTTCCACCACCACCACCACTCCCCCCCCCCCCCGGCAGTTCGGGCAGCCTAGGCAAGTTGCCTGGATGCAGCGGCGGCCGGAGGCAGTCAGTGGAGGAGGCGGCCAGAGACGGCCGGCAGAGGAGGAGACTTCTAGAGATGGTGAGGGTCATCGGCGGTGGCTGCCGTGCGTAGCCCTGTGCAGCCTGTCATGGGCGCAGGTCACGCATGCACTGTAACACCCCAGTTTTTATAGATCTTGAGCCTCTGGAAGCTACTGCGCGACAATAGGAAATCGCCCGATGATAGATTTGTTTTGTCTAATCTAGGAGTTGAGAGCGCTGAATAGCTAGGCGTTGAGAGTGTTGAGTGCTAGCGCATGACGTTAGCTAGCTACCGCTTGACGGTAGCTTGGCGTTGAGTGCATTGAGTGGCTGGCATTGAATAGAGGCATTGAGTGTTAGGAGTTGAGTGAGCTTTCGCGCAACGTTAGTACTACCGCCAGTGGTAGCGCACCATTATTATTTGGCCAAGGGCTCGGGAAGCTACCGCCCAGTGGTAGGTAGTTACCGCCCGGCAATAGCGCACGGGAGTAGTTCTGTCATTTGGCATTTTAGCCATCCGTTTTCTCTTAGGATTTGATCCTATGGCCTAGGATGCTCTGCCCAAAGGTCATATAAAGGGCTGAAACATTCTAAACCCTCATTCTTATCATTTTGAGTGGAAGTTAGGGTTTGAGTCTTAGAGTTTGGAGGAGGAAGAAGAAGACCTTTCTCCACCATTGATGTAGCTTCGGGGCTCCGATCGTTGATCTGAGGCAAGATCCGTGGAGAGGACTTGAAGGCGCACATTTTCATCCATGCAAATCAAGGTTTCCATGGCGATGAAGAGGAGTTGTAAGGTAACGACATTTCTCCTCTCAGTATTTAGGATGCGTGCATGGCATCCATTCTTTTCTTGCTTGCTTTCAAGCATTTAGGCACCAGATCACTCAAATTAGAGGGGTTCGGGTTACCATGGTTCAAGAGGAACCACCAGGTCAATTGCGTCCATCCCCGACATGATTTGGACTAGAAATCAGCTCCGCTAGTGGATTAGGCATTGTGGGAGAAGCTATAGCCGCGACCGTTAGTCCGACTCGGTGATGTTGCATAACGAGCCTTAAGGATTATGCTAGAAATCCGTTTATGGCAAGATGTCATTTGTGTTGTGGTTTCCCCCTTATTTTTGTGTGAGTACGAATGGTGGATTAGGGCAGGAAAGGATTTTGATTGTGATGTGCTAAGGCGTGGCTTTCTCTCTATGGTCGGCTAGCTAGCCTGTGACGTGCAAGTCATGTGTGGAAAGTGTCCCGTTGAGACAAGTCCCCTTCTGTAAAACTGACGAGAATGCCAAGCTTTGGACAAGCCCGAGCGATGAAGCTCATGAGTGGGTGGGGTCTAGAGAGGGTTCTTAGCTTTGGTTTGTTTGTGTGATGGAATCCTGAGGTGAGAAGTCAGAGCTTGCAGGCAAGCCCGGGTTTCGAGACCCACGAGCGGGTGGGTCCTAAGCAAGAGTTCTGTGTGGCGGCTTGTATGCCATTAGGGGAAATTGGCAGTACCCATGTGTTTGTGTCTTGAACGCCGAAAGGGAAATTGGGTGTACCCGATTGATGATGTGTGATGATGTGTTAGATTCATACGCTATAGGGTGCCTTGGGTGAAACCCAGGTTTGCAAACATGCTACATTGTAGGCCCCTTTTATTAAATGCTCAACATAAAAACATGTTTGTTGTATGAGACATCCAAAACTATTTTACTACTTTCTATGTTCTTGTATATATTTTCATACGAAGTGCTGACCTACAGGGTGATGGAGTGCCACGGGGACCACTAGGGATGGCTGGGAGGAGATGTGTTGGTTACATAGTTGAGGTCACTCTTTGCTGACCCACATTACCACAAACTTTTACAAGGCAAGGATCGCCAGTGGGAGCGAGCACGCCGGCCAAAAAGGCCTAAGACTCATGAAGTGATCTCTTTATTTAGTTGCTCTATTTGGTTCAATGTTATGAGTAGTGCACTGTGTTTTCGGCATGCATGCCGAGGTAGCCTAGGAGTGCTAATGCACATTGTTATGTTGATGTTATTGTTTTAGTCTTTGGACTCATGAATGTTGTAAGGCCTTAAGGCCATTTTGATACTCTTGCGATGATGGATAATTTCTAGTATTGTTAATTGTTTCTGCTATTTTTAGTCTGAATTTTGATTTCGGTAGTTTTATATCATCTCATAATGCTTAAGCTGTGGATTCTATATGTTGTGGGGCCCCGGTCAGACCCATATTATACGATTATTGCATGGGAGGCGTTACAATTTGGTATCAGAGGCAAGTTAGTGTCCAAGGTAAGGATTCATGGTCGAATTTCAAAATCGGATGATGTTAAGAAGTTATCCACATAGGAGTATTGCGGGACCGTGAGTGTTCTTGTGTATAAGTTTTTGCGAGAGAAGTTGATTCTTATTTTACCTTGCTTTTGCTAAGGGTACAAGCGACGAGGCGGGGACTTCGAGGCCGCAAGTGGAGCCTTTAGCGAGCAGTGTTACTGCTCCATGTCCAATGGGCATGGGTATAACCCTAGCTGACTTTTGTTGTATACTAGCAGAGGCAATGGTAGCGGCCCAAGCCGCAGTGGCAGTGCAAGTTGTGACCCCTATTACACAGGTAGCGACTCATGTTACCCTGGATGCGACACTAGTCGTACCAGGCAGAGGAGCCAGGCTAGCAGAGCCATTGTGTGAGAGAGTACTCATCGGGCATAGAGACCGATAGATGAAGTATTTTCTGAGTTTCCATCCTCCAACATTCAAGGGAGTCGGCACGCTGACCGATGCGGAGGACTGGTGGGCGAGGATTCAAGAACTGCTGAGGGCAACATAGATCCTAGAGGAGAAGTAGTTTGAGTTTGCGACCTTCATGTTAGAAGGTGATGGTAAGTTATGGTGGGTGATCCATAGTGGCTGCCAATTTCCTGGACGCACCCCATCCATAGAAGAGTTTGGGAATGCCTTCTTGAAAAAGTATATCCCTTCGTCGACAAGGTTAGCCCTTCAGTGACAATTTTTGCACTTGGTGCAACAAGACAAGACTGTGGATGAGTATGTTCAGGAGTTTACTCGATTGGGTCGTTATGCTAGAACAACCATGACCGACGATGAAGAGAGGGAAAATCTCTTCTACCATGGGTTGAGAGTGAATCTGAGACAACCCCTCATAGTTATAAAGAATGTGGGCTTCAATGAGTTGATTGAGGCGGCCAGGACGTGTGAAAGTGATATAGAGCGAACCTAATGTCGTAAGGGATTTACAGTAAAACAAGGAGAAGGAAAGCCTTCTCAGTCGCAAGGGAAGTCGGAAGGGAGTAAGTGGAAAAAGAAGCCTCATCCCTAAATGTCATGGGAGAAGAGCAGTACGATTTTTAGGGGATCTCGCATCAAGGGACCATCATCGTGTTACAAGTGTGGCAAGTCGGGCCACATAGCTCGTTTTTGTAATGAAGGTGGCGCTGAGCAGGATTCAAGGCAGGAGCAGTCAGTGTGGTCCGGTCCCAGCGCCGCAGAGAAAGGTAAGATGGCGGAGTCAAGCGCTTCACGTTTCTAACCCATGCAGACAATGGCGTACCACCTTGTGCAGCAAGAAGCAATTCGACAACCTGATATGGTGACAAGTATGGGAAAGTTTAAGTTCATTTATTTGCTTTAGACTTCGAGACTTTTATGTGTGTCGTCTGTGTTTTAGGCTGTGCATAGCCTACCGAGAGTTGAATAAATTGAACATCAAGAATAAGTATCTGATTCCACGGATAGATGACATGTTCGATCAGTTGTTAGGGTTAGTGGTGTACTCTAAGTTGTACTTAAAGTCAAAGTACTAGCAGTTGCGGATTCGAGACAAGGACATACCCAAGACAGCATTTAGAACGAGGTATGGTCACTTTTAGTTCTCGGTGATGTCGTTCGGATTGACGAACGCGCCATCGGTATTCATGGATTTTATGAATCGACTTTTTCGGGAGTACTTAGACTCATTTGTAGTAGTATTCATCGATGATATCTTGGTGTACTCCAAATCAGAGACGGAGCATGAAACTCATTTGAGAATAGTCTTGCAGACTTTGAGAGAGAACTAGATGTATGCAAAGTTCTCGAAATGCGAGTTCTGGTTAGAGAAAGTGGCATTTTTGGGCCATGTAATTAGCGGTGATAGGGTGGCGGTGGATCCAGCGAAAGTTGAGGCCATCAGAGATTGGCCAATTCTGAGCACTACGGCGGAAGTCAGGAGTTTCCTTGGACGAGCCAGGTACTATATAAGGTTTATGGAAAACTTTTCGCGAGTAGCTCTGTCCCTCATTACTTTGAATCGTAAGGACCAGAGGTTTATGTGGACTCAGGAGTGCAATCAAGCGTTTGACACCTTGAAGGAAAGGCTGATGACAGCTCCAATCCAATGTCTTCCTAAAGGGACTGAAGGATTTGATATTTTCAATGACGCATCAGGTTGCAGTTTGGGTTGCGTGTTAGTGCAACATGGCAAGGTGATAGCCTTTGGTCTAGCAGTTGAAACCTCATGAGAGGAATTACCTTGTCCATGACTTGGAGTTGGCGGCGGTAATTTTTGCGTTGAAGTTGCGGAGGCACTATATTTATGGTGCCAAAGTAGAGATCTTCACGGACCACAAAAGTATGAAGTATCTTCTAGATCAAAAAGATTTGAACATGCGGCAACGCAGGTGGGTCGAGTTCCTTGGGGACTACGACGTGGTGATTCAGTATACACCAGGCAAAGCCAACGTGATGGTGGATGCCTTGAGTAGGAAGTATTCTGGACAAGGGAATTAGATTGAAGCTCATGATGAGCGGTTGGTGCGAGACTTTGAGTCCCTCGGCATCAATTGTCTGGCAAGAGGCGAGTCTAGCATAGCTTAGTTAAACTAGATAGATGGGCAAAATGACTTGTCTGATCGTATCCGGGAAGCGATCAATGTGGATGTGGAGATCCAGTTATTTGTGGTTGAAGCTCAAAGCGGCGAGGGTAGTGCCTGGGAGATGACTGATGGGATCTTAAGGAGGTATGGAAGTTTTTGTGTATCGCAGTTCGGCAAACTCCGTGAGTAGTTAATGTTTGAGGCTCATTTCATGAAGTACTCCATTCACCAGGGCAGTACAAAGATTTACTTGGATATGAAGAAATCCTTTTTGTGGCCGGGTTTGAAGCGGGTTGTAGCTTTGTACGTGAGTCTGTGCCAAACTTGTGTATTAGTGAAAGCTGAATGTCAGAAGCCGTGCGGGTTCCTGAAGCCTCTTCCTATCCCCGAGTGGAAATGTGATGACATCTCCATGGTTTTTGTGCATGGTTTATGATAAACTGTAAATATACTTATTTTATAGTATTTTTATTATGTCATTTTAGTTTATTTTTGTCCTTTTTTAGTTAGTTTTATTTAATAAATTGCTTCTTTTTATAAATATTTCTCTAACATAAGTTTATTTGATTTTCTGAAATTTTTAAGAAAAAGTCAAAAAATCTCCCGACACGCCCGTGTCACACCCTCTTTTTTTTTTCTATAAATAACAGTTTTCTGTATGAACTCTTGTTTCCCTTTTTGGACCACTTTGCTTAGGGTAGGTGCTGCCTAGGTCAAAAAATCTCCTGACACGCCCGTGACACACCCTCTTTTTTTTCTATAAATAACAGTTTTCTGTATGAACTCTTGTTTCCCTTTTTGGACCACTTTGCTTAGGGTAGGTGCTGCCTAGGTGCTTTTTTATGCTATATAAGGGGATTTCTCCCCCCCCCCTCTTATTATTTAATTTTAGCTTTCTTGTAATTACTTTTCTATTAATAAAATGTGTTAGTTTTTTCTCTCTTTGCATATCTTGGAATCCATTTATGCGCCCTACTCAAAGTGATTTTTAATGTTTGTTCTTATTTTGTGTTTTTATGTTTTTCAAAATCTTCATAACTTAGGTCTTATTTTAAGATTTTCGTAAAATTTCTAGCCGTTATGTTGCCCGTTTTCTTTTGCATCCTACTTGTTTAGGTTTAGGTTATTATTTTTACTTTGTTTTCATTCTTATAAGTTTTATAAAAATGTTTTAAAAGGTGGTTTTTAATTTTCTTTAACTTAGTTTTAGTTTTAAGATCGTAAAACTTTTCGTTCTCTTTTAGCTTTATTTCAGCTTTTTATGCGTTTTTATAAAGTTATAAAAATGAATTTATAGTCGTTTTCATTTTTGCACAACTTTGTTTTTGCTTTTAATTTTCCAAACTTTTTGCTCGTTTAATTTTATTTTCTCTTTTTATGCATTTCTACCACACTCTAGCGGTAGAAATGTAGTTGTTTTAATTTTTGGAGCACTTAGCTTTTTTCTAATTTCCGTAGAGTGCGTGAGTTTTATTTCAAGTAGAGTGTGTGTGCGTTTTATTTATGTAAAGTGTGTGAGTGTGTTTTATTTCTGTAGAGTGTGTGCGTGTATGAGATAGAATTTTCAGCTTTAATTTCCCGCCTACTCGTTTGAGTAGGACTCGCAATTTTACAGCTTTCATTTCCCACCTACTCGTTTGAGTAGGACTCGCAATTTTCAGCTTTCATTTCCCACCTACTCGTTTGTGTGGGACTCGTATTTTACTGATTTCATTTTATTACTTTCATTTTCAGCTTTCATTTACTGCTTTCTTTTACTGCTTTAATTTCCCGCCTACTCGTTTTTGTAGGACTCGCTCTTTTCAATTATGCAACTTTCTTTTCAATTGCCGTCCCTATTCCGATGAGTGGCTAACCGTTCTTATCCATCAGTATCAAAGAGCATTGGGATAGATAAAATCGATTTAAATAATTAAAGGTCTCATTTTTCGCTTTAATTAAAGCACTTAAGGTTTGCCCCGGGTATACGACGCGTAGGACCACAAATCGATGTGTGGACTCTATTTCCGTTGTCCATACGCTAACTTGTCGAGAGGTCGTGCGTAAGGACCGATCACCCTTGGGTAAAGAGAATTGCGTGCATAACCTCGAGAGAGGAGAAGTGTAATTCTCCCGGATTGGGTTCCCCACCCAATAGCGGGGTTCTTAGCGTAATGCGGGCATTAAGAGGAATCCTTCGCCAGACTAGTGTTCGGTCAAATAGTCTTAATGTGCAGGTGAGCGACATCCCTATAGCTAGGTGAGCTCATTCTTTTGGAGCCTCCACGGCCAAGTCTGCCCTTTAATTTATTTGAAATTTAGGATTTCAAGTTATTTAAAGTCATTTTGATTAATATTTCTTCAGTGTCATTATGTTATTTCTTCATCGGCATTTTCTGCTTTCATTTTCTGCATTTTATATATATCCGTCATTAATTAAATCAAAGGACACAAATATAATCGGTAAAATAATAGTCCCTCCAGGGAAGAGTAGAAATAGTCAACCCGACCCCGAGAACAATACGACCTAGATATTCCCCACCGGAATATCATGTACTACATGCGATAGATGCACTTGCCTCCTTTCATTAAAACTCGATTTCAACTTTTTATAGATAATAAATCCGCGCGCCTCGTCCTTCCAAAATAAATAAACACGACCGCTTTTATAACACAAATTAAACCCGCGGGGCGCCGCAAGTTTTAACCATCAAGTTTTTGGCGCCATTGCAGGGGATATTTTCGAGTTGTTATTTTGAATTCCTGAAAACTATTACTTTTACCTTTTATTTATATTTATAAAAAAAATGGCCAACCAAAAAAATATATATATAAATAATGATAATAATAGTAATCATAATACTAATAACTACTTAAAAATCAAAAAATCAAAAAAAGTCAAAAATCAAAAAAAATCTAAAAAAATCTAAAAAATCAAAAATATAAAAAAAATTTAAAACTTAAAAAACAAAAAAAAGACTTAAAAAACTTAAACTTAAAACTAAAAAAAAACCAAAAAACTTCTGTAGAAATAAAAAAAAACTAAAAACTTAACTTAAAAAAACAAAACTTAAAAACTTTAAAAAAAAAATCCAAATCCAAAAAAAAATTTCTGCCCCCCCCCCCCTTATCTTATTTTTTTATTTTATCTTCTTTTTTTTTATTTCAAAAATCAAAAAACAAAAAAAAATTTATATAAGTACATATCTCTACTAATATACGAAAATTATTCTTTGGTGAAACATTGTGTGATGTCCCTATATTGCACTTATAGTTGTTTTCATAATTACACAATTATACCAAACTTTATATTAGTATATTATAAAGACAATATCCTTTTAGGTAATTACACAACTTTTCAATATTAAAATACAAAAAATAAAAACACTAGATACCCTAAACCTATTGTCTCTAGCTATGAATGACAAGAGAAAAATTAATGTTTTAATGTTAAAATATAATTTGTTTTATAAAATAAAAATTGTATTCTCGATTTATATTTTTTACGGTAATTTTGAGTACTCATATGTATATGTAACGGGTCGGGCGGAGCCCGCCGGGAGCGGGCGAAGCCCGTCGGGAGTGGGCAAAGCCCCCCGTCATCGGTCGGGTACTGTCGCGCGAGGCCATAGGGGCAGCTACTGTCCACAATAAATGTTGCCGCCCACGACAAATGTCGCCGCTCATGACAAATGTCGCCACCCACGACAAATGTCATCCCCACGACAAATGTCGCACCACCGGTGAATGTCGCATCCCGGCAAATATCACACCCCACTGAATGTCGCACCCCACTGATTATCACACCCCCGTCGAATGCCCCCAGGGCCGAAGGCCCGAGCCTGTCACTTGTATATAATATATATAGTATATATATTTTAAAAAAACTAAAGGTCAGGCGGCCGCCTCTTTTCTCTTTCCTCTTTTATTTTAGAAAATCAAAAATCCAAAAAATATATGAAAAAAAAAATTATTCTCAAAAAAAATTTTTTAATTAATTTTATAGCTGCCCTTAAAATAATTTTCTCACTTCCCTAAATAACGTCCCGCCTGCTTCCCCCTTTTCCTTTTTTTTCGAAAATCAAAAATCCAAAAAATGATGAAAATTTCAAAAAACTAAAAAATTAAAATATATATATACATATAAAAATTCTCCTGGGAGGCACCCCAGATTTATCTTTTTGCTTTTTGCAGGGTTCTAAAACGGGTCTCCCCGAACGCATTTCAGGGAAGTTTCCTCGCTCCTATCTTTTTTGTACATACTTATTTTATCGTTCCTCATACTTATATTGCAATATTGGGGACAATGTTGGAACTAAGTATGAGAGTATTTTCTTATTTCCTGTACTTTTATTTTATGCACTTTTATTTTATGCATCGCTTTAAAAAATACAAAAAATGAAAACAAAACAAATCAAAAAAAATTATAAAACAAAAATCCCAAATTTTTTTTGTAAATATTCTCTTTCCTCTTCTTTTTCTCTCTTTTCATTATAATTAACACCTCTTTCTCTCCCCTTTCTTGTAAATAACTTAAACAAATTAAAAAAAAAATTTGAAAATCCAAAAAACAAACAAAATTTAATAACTCTAAAAAATCAAAATCAAAAAAAGAGAATAACCCTAAAAATACAAAAAAAATCATAACTCAAAAAATTTACAAAAAAGGTTTTTATTATGAAACAAATAAATCGAATATACCATTCTTAACCTCCTTCTTTTCTAAAATTTTGTTGCGAGCTTAATTTATAAGCGAATTTTATTAATTCTTTATTTACTATTCGTTTATAAATTATAGTTTGATAGATCTAAATGTCTGGGGTTAAGTTTTAAAAAAAAATTTAATGTCTTTTCCTTATAATAGGGAACCTGTTTTTCACCACCACTTCTAATTTTTATTAATAGAAGCTCGTGTTTATGTTAGAAAATAACAATTATGGATTTCAATTATTTCTACTTCAGGTTTTTAGAAACATAGGAACGTTCATTTTATAAAGGTTGCTCTCAAAACTTTTTTAAACTCTAGTTTTCTTTTTGAAAAAAAATAAACCCACCTCCATTTTTTTCATGTCTTACTTGGCATGATTACCCCCTCCCGTATTTTATCCCTTAAAAGATCATATGTCAATAAGAATAAGATTTTGTTCCGTAAACATAGGCACCCAATATATAAAAGATTATATATTACGAAGTAAGAGGATAAAATTCATTACTCCTATACATATACATTGGGTTATTTATTATTTTATAAAGTTGATTCAAAAAAAAAGTTCTTGTTAGGAAAATAAGATTTCATTTTACTTAACATTCAAAAAAATATGTAGAGGGCTAGGTTCGAGAAAAAATTACCTCTCCTCTAAATCTAAGCCCTCTTCATAAACCACCAAACAACTTATCCTATTTCAATGATTCTAGAATTAATTTAAATTTTTTTGAGAGCATAATTTTTAAATTGCATTATTTCCTTTAACTTCTTTTAAGCTAAAGTTTTTTATATAACTTCAATCTATCTTTGTTAAACTAACAAAAATAATTTTTTATTTTCTATATGTTTCATCTAGAAGTCTTTTTGAAACTCTTCCTCTATTTATAATATTTTCATAATTTAGGATTAAATTCTTTAACCCTAGATATTTATTTTGATCTTTCTTTTAATTTATTTAAGCGGTAGCTAAATTTAGAATTTCTTTTATTCCTTATAAGTATATCTCCAACTTTTGCTCTGTAATAACAAAAGCTTAAGTATGTGGGTATTTAATAAGCTGTAAATATACCTATTTTATAGTATTTTTATTATGTCATTTTAGTTTATTTTTGTCTTTTTTTAGTTAGTTTTATTTAATAAATTGCTTCTTTTTGTAAATATTTCTCTAACATAAGTTTATTTGATTTTCTGAAATTTTTCAAAAAAAATCAAAAAATCTCCCGACACGCCCGTGTCACACCCTCCTTTTTGTCTATAAATAAAAGTTTTTTGTATGAACTCGTGTTCCCCTTTTTGGACCACTTTGCTTAAGGTAGATGTTGCCTAGATGCTTTTCAATGCTATGTAAGGGAATTTCTCCCCCCCCCCCTCTTAGTGTTTGTTTTTAGCTTTCTTGTAATCACTTTTCTATTAATAAAATGTGTTAGTTTTTTCTCTCTTTGCATAGCTTGGAATCCATATATGCGCCCTACTCGAAGTGATTTTTAATGCTTGTTCTCATTTTGTGTTTTTATGTTTTTCAAAATCTTCATAACTTAGGTCTTATTTTAAGATTTTCATAAAATTTCTAGCCGTTATGCTGCCCGTTTTCTTTTCTTGCATCCTACTTGTTTAGGTTAAGGTTATTATTTTTACTTTGTTTTCATTCTTATAAGTTTTATAAAAATGTTTTAAAAGGTGGTTTTTAATTTTCTTTAACTTTGTTTTAGTTTTAAGATCGAAAAACTTTTCGTTCTCTTTTAGCTTTATTTCCACTTTTTATACATTTTTATAAAGTTATAAAAATGAATTTACAGTCATTTTAATTTTTGCACAACTTTGTTTTTGCTTTTAATTTTCCAAACTTTTTTCTCGTTTAATTTTTATTTTCACTTTTTAGGCATTTCTACCACACTCTACCGGTAAAAATGTAGTTATTTAAATTTTTGGAGCACTTAGCTTTTTTCCAATTTTCGTAGAGTGCGTGAGTTTTATTTAAAGTAGAGAGTGTGTGTGCATTTTATTTATGTAGAGTGTGAGTGTGTTTTATTTCTGTAGAGTGTGTGCGTGTATGAGATAGAATTTTTCAGCTTTAATTTCCCGCCTACTCGTTTGAGTAGGACTCGCAATTTTATAGCTTTCATTTCCCACCTACTCGTTTGAGTAGGAATCGCAATTTTCAGCTTTCCTTTCCCGCCTACT
Source organism: Platanthera zijinensis (assembly GCA_039513925.1). Lineage (NCBI taxonomy): Eukaryota > Viridiplantae > Streptophyta > Magnoliopsida > Asparagales > Orchidaceae > Platanthera > Platanthera zijinensis. The sequence continues at coordinate 149,014,287 of CM077083.1, forward strand.
CGTTTGAGTAGGACTCGCATTTTACTGCTTTTATTTTCAACTTTCATTTACTGCTTTAATTTCCCGCCTACTCGTTTGAGTAGGACTCGCACTTTTCAATTATGCAACTTTCTTTTCAATAGTCGTCCTCATTCTGATGAGTGGTCTTAGCCCTCAGTATCGAAGAGCATTGGGACAAATGAAATCGCTTTAAATAATTAAAGGTCTCATTTTTCGCTTTAATTAAAGCACTTAAGGTTTGCCCCGGGTATACTACGCGTAGGACCACATATCGATGTGTGGGCTCTATTTCCGTTGTCCATACGCTAGCTTGCCAAGAATCCGTGCGTATGGACCGATCACCCTTGAGTAAAGAGAATTGTGTGCATAACCTCGTGAGAGGAGAAGCGTAATTCTCCCGGATTGGGTTCCCCACCCAATAGCGGGGTTCTTAGCGTAATGCGAGTATTAAGAGGAATCCTTCGTCAGACTAGCGTTCGGTCGAATAGTTTAATGTTCAGGTGAGCGACATCCATATAGCTAGGTGAGCTCATTCTTTTGGAGCCTCAACGGCCAAATCTGCCCTTTAATTAATTTGAAATTTAGGATCTCTAGTTATTAAAAGTTATTTTGGTTCAAATTTCTTCGTTGTCGTTGCCTTATTTCTTCATCGGCATTTTCTTCTTTCATTTTCTGCATTTTATATATATCCGTCATTAATTAAATCAAACGACATAAATATCATCGGTAAAATAATTGTCCCTCCAGGGAAAGAGTAGAAATAATCAACCCGACCCCGAGAACAATACGACCCTGATATTCCCCACCGGAATATCCTGTACTACACGCGATATGTGCACTTGCCTCCTTTCAATAAAACTCGGTTTCAACTTTTTATAGATAATAAATCTGTGTGCCCCGTCCTTCCAAAATAAATAAACACGACTGCTTTTATAACACAAAATAAACTTGCGGGGCGCCGCGAGTTTTAACCATCAGTTTACCTTGGTCGCAGCATGGTAACGATGCAATTTGGGTGATCGTGGATCGCTTGACCAAAGTGGCTCACTTCATCCCTAATCGGAAGGAGGACAGCATGGAGGAGCTGGTATAATTGTATGTTCGCAAAATTGTGCGACTGCGTAGAGTCCCAAAGAGTATTGTTAGTGATCGTGATGGGAGGTTCACTTCCAAAGATTGGAGATTAGTACAATAGAGTCTGGGCACAAGGCTCAAGTTTAGTACGACGTTCCATCCTAAAACCGATGGTCAAATGGAAAGGATGAATCATACAATGGAAGATATGCTGAGGATGTGTACTCTTGACTTTGTTAAGAAGTGGGAAGATCACCTCTTCATGGTGGAGTTCGCCTATAACAATAGTTTCCAAGCAAGTATAAAGATGGCTCCATATGAGGCTTTGTATGGAAGGCGGTGTCGAATACCAATGTCTTGGATTGAGGCGGGAGACACCAATCTTTTTGGAAAAGTGGTGGTGGTTGATGATTGTGAGTTGGTGCGAACAATTCATGAGCGCATGAAGGTTGCTCAGGATCGACAGGCGAAGTATTTCAACGCTCGCCACAGGAATTTGGAGTTTGCGGTAGGTGACTGGGTATATTTAAAGATTAAGCCATTCAAAGGTGTTTCGTGGATTTAACGACTCAAGAAGATGAGTTTGAGGTTCTTGGCACCGTTCAAGTTCATGGAACGTATTGGAGAAGCAGCCTGCCGGTTGGCGTTGTCCACAGATCTGAGTGGATTGCACGATGTCTTCCATGTCTCTGTTTTGAGGAAAGCCTTGATGGAAACAAACATTGTAGTTGAGGCAGCAGTGGTGCCGGTAGAAGAGGACTTGAGGATGGAAGTAAATCCTATTGGCATAGAGGACTCAAGAAGATTGGCAGTTACGAAACAATGAGGTCAAACTCGTGAAGGTGCGGTGGAATAACTGCGGGCGAGACGGGTTCTCTTGGGAGCATGAACAAGCAATGCGGGATGACTTCCTAGAAATTTTTTGCTTCAGGTATGCTTTTTTTTAGTACATACTTAATTTCGAGGACGAAATTCTTCTAAGGGGGAGGAGTTGTAAGACCCCGGTTTTTACAGATCTTGAGCCTTTGGAAGCTACCGCACGGTGATAGGTAGTTATCGCCCGGCGATAGCTTTCGTCGAATCCAGGCATTGAGACGCTGAGTAGCTATGCATTGAGAGAATCGAGTGCTAGCGCACGGCGTAAGCTAGCTACCGCTCGGCGGTAGCTTGGCATTGAGTGCATTGAGTGGCTGGCGTTGAGTAGAGGCATTGAGTGGTAGGCGTTGAGTGAGCTATCGCGTAGCGTTAGTACTACCATCGGCGATAGCGCAATATTATAATTTGGTCGAGCTCTCGGTAAGCAACCACCCGGCGGTAGGTAGTTACCGCCCGACAATAGTGTAAGGGAGCAGTTCCGTCGTTTGGCATTTTAGCCATCCATTTTCTCTAAGAATTTGATCATATGGCCCAAGATGCTCCGCCCAAAGGGCATATAATGGGCTGAAACGTTCTAAACCCTCATTCCTCTCATTTGGAGTGGAAGTTAGGTTTTGAGTCTTAGAGTTTGGAGGAGGAAGAAGAAGACCTTTCTCGACCATTGACATATCTTCGGGGCTCCGATCGTTATCTGTAGCCAGATCCGAGGAGAGGACTTGAAGGCGCACATTTTCATCCATGCAAATCAAGGTTTCTATGGAGAGGAAGAGGAGCCGTAATGTAACGACACTTCCCCTCTTGATCTTTAGGATACGTGCATGACATCCATTCTTTCTTAATTTATTTCAAGCATTTAGGCACCGGATCTCTCAAATAAGAGGGGTTTGGGTTGCCATAGTTCAAGAGGAACCAACAGGTCTATTGCGTCTGTCCCTGGCATGTTTTGTACTAGAAATCCGCTCTGATAGTGGATTAGGCATTGTAGGTGAAGACGTAGTCACGACCGTTAGTCTGACTCGGTGATGTTGCATAATAAGTCTTAAGGATTTTACTAGAAATCCGTTTACGGCAAGATGTCATTTGTGATGTGGTTTCCCCCTTATTTCTGTGTGAGTATGAATGATGGATTAGGGCGGGAAAGGCTTTTAATTGTTATGTGCTAAGGCATAGCTTTGTCTATGTGGTCGGCTGGCTAGCTCGTGATGTGCAAGTCATGCGTGGAGAGTGTCCCTGTGAGAAAAGTCCCCTTCTATGAAACAGATGAGAATGCCAAGCTTTGGATAAGCCCGGACGTTGAATCCCATGAGCGGGTGGGGTCTAGATAGGGTTCTTACCATCGATTTGTTTGTGTGATGGAATCCTGACATGAGAAGTCAGAGCTTGTAAGCAAGCTGGGTTTTGAGACCCACGAGCAGGTGGGGCCTAGACAAGAGTTCCATGTGGCAGCTTGTATGTTGTTAGGGGAAATTGGAAGTACCCACGTGTTTGCGGCTTGAACGCTGAAAGGGAATTTGGGTGTACCAGATTGATGATGCGTGATGATGTTTTAGATTAATACGCTATAGGGTGCCTTGGGTGAAACCTAGGTTTGCATACATGCTGTATTATAGGCCCCTTTTATTAAATGCTCAACATAGAAACATGTTTGTTGTATGAGACATCCAAAATTGTTTTACTACTTTCAATGTTCATTTATATATTTGCATACAAAGTACTGACCTGCAGGGTGATGGAGTGCCCCGGGGTCCGCTAGGGATGGTCGGGAGGAGATGTGTTGGTTACATAGTTGAGGTCCGCCTTTGCTGACCCACGTTACTACAATTTTTTATAGTACAAGGATCGCAAGCGGGAGCGAGCATGCCGGCCAAAAAGGCCTAAGCCTCATGAAGTGATCTCTTTATTTAGTAGCTATGTTTGGTTGAATGTTATGAGTAGTGCACTGTGTTTCCAGCTTGCATGCTGAGGTAGCCTAGGAGTGTTAATGCATGTTGTTATGTTGATGTTACTGTTTTAGTCTTTGGACTCATGAATGTTGTAAGTCCTTAAGGCTATTTTGATACTCATGTGATGGTGGATAACTTCTAATATTGTTAATTTTTTCCGCTTTTTTTAGTCTGAGTTTTATTTGGGTATTTTATATCATCTTATAATGCTTAAGATGTGGATTCTATATGTTGTGGGGCCCTGGCCGGACCCATATTATATGGTCGTTGTAGGGGAGGTGTTACACACACGCAGGCCATATGAGGAGCTTCTCCATGCGTGCTGTCCCGGCACTCTGTCGGGTGTTTTGGGGCATTTTGGGTGATGTGACTTTTTGCGCGCGACTCATCTGACCGGGTTTACTTTCCCCCATGTATTTGGCCGAAACCCTTTCCGGTTCGACTTGGAAAATTCACAGGAACCCCGCCAATACTAAAGCTAACAATTCCATGCATATTTATATGAAATCTTGTTTGGAATTAACCCCCATATATATGACCATTGCATCTATAAACTATACAAAAATAGTATACACAGGGTTCTTTCATGATGGAGATGATCCTACACAATTGCACGGACCACCCAGTATTATTATGGCCCCACAAAAAGACTGTAGATTTCCCATAGATTTCCTCCAAGGCAAATGGGCTCCAGGCCTCTACAGGACCTCCGCATAGCCAAATTATGCCAAGATCTCTTTTTTGTTGAATTAACACTTACTAAATTTATTGGGAATTTGGTTCGGATCCATATCTAATCAAAATTAGATCTGATAGCCATATTATGTTAGGTCTCATTTGAGACCTAACACTAGCATTCCGCCCGATCTCGATAGAAAGGAGCTACAACCGCCCCTTGTTCATGTAATGCCTTGACTCATGTTCGCAGGGAAAGAAGCAGGGTCATGTCTCATGTTTGCGTGAGAAGGAGCAGAGTTATCCCCTACTATTCGCAAAAGAAAGCCAAACCTTTCCTCTTGGAGGATCCCAATCTCCAGAGTGTACCATCGCCGATAATTGTAGGAGGTGCAGAGGTGAGGGAGATCAACTCCACTTCACAGTGATGATCTTCGGCAGCCGAGTTAAGAGGGCCATGTGAACCTAGGTTTAGCTAGGTGCTTGAGGAAGAGAGGTGCGGGCTTTGTGTTGAATGCTTGCGCGATTGCAGTTGGCCTTGACAGTATTTTCTCTCTGGTGGTGGTGTGGTTGGACGCCGCACTTCGACATCGATGGTTCAGATGAACCTTGTGCGTCAGTTAGCTGATAGCAGTCCAGATTTCATATACTCATGCGTATCATGTGTAACACCTCCCCTGCAATCACCAAAAACATGGGTCCGACTGGGACCCCAAAACATATAGACGCTACAACTTTGGTGTTATAAAATGATATAAAAACAATACCTATCTCATAACTCAGAATATATTACAACGGAAACACTAAAGAGACTAGAAGTTGTTCACAAATATATAGGAGTCCAAACGGCCTTATGACCTTACAACAACAAATTATCCAAAACATCATCCAACACACATATGTTGCAAACAACAAAAGTTCCCTAGACTACATCATCTTGCAAACAAGAACATAATATAAGAAAAATGCAATAGAGCAGTAGGTGGAGGTACACTTCATGAGGCTTAGGCCTTTTTGGCCGACAAGCTAGCTCCAGCCTATGATCCTTGCTATGCAACCATCACAGAAGACGTGGTATAACATTGGTCGGCTATGGATGACCATAACAGTATAACAACACCCCTCTTCCCCATCATCCCTAAAGGGCCCCGAGGCACTCCTTCACCTTGCAGGTCAGCACTTCAGATTCAAATATAATAAATTAGAATTTAACATAGAAACAATAGGAATGGATGTCACAAGTATCAAACACATTTTTATGTTGATTATTTAAGAAAGGGGGCTTACCAGTACAACATATATAAAACTTGGGTTTCACACAAGGCACCCTACAATGTGTATGATTATAACATATCATCATTTATCATCACATCACTTTAATAATAAGGGTACTTTCATTTCCCTCTGAGGCATACAAGCCCATGGCCGAGAACTCCCGTTGAGACCCCACCCGCACATGATTCACAACACCATCGGGATTAACCATTAGCTCCACCGTTCTCGCAAATTTCACCAATTTAAGCACAACTGATGCTAAGAATTCCTTCTTAGACCCCACCCGCACATGGATCGCAACACCATCGGGCTTGTCCAAAAACACAGATGTTCTCACCAGTTTCGCAAAGGGGACTTGTCTTACTAGACACCCTCCACACGTGAACCACAATATCACGGGGTAAGCCAGTCGACCAAAAAGAAAAAACCACACCTTATCAACCAAGCAGGCATCACAATCCATCACACATTCAACACACTTCATTTCCCTCCCTAAGCCAACATTCATTCTCATACAAGATTAAGGGCATCATAATGGCGTCTTCGTTGTAATCAGATATCTAGAAAAACCATAAAATACACGTCAAGCAACATCACCAAATCGGACCACCGGTCGCAATTACGGCTTTATTTATAATGACTAATCCACTTACGGAGCGGATTTCCAATGCAAAATATGTTGGGGAAGAACTCAATCAACCTGGTGGTTCCTCTTTATCCAAGACAACTCAGATCCCTTTCATTTGAGAGATCAGGTGCCAAGAAATTGCAAGAAATAAAAGGCAGTAAAAAAGATGATATGCACACATCCTAATACTGGGAGAAGAGATGTCATTACCTTCTGATACTTCTTCCTTTCCAAAGAAGCCCTGAATAACATGTATAAACATGATCTCCTTTAAGCCCCTTCTGAAAATCAAGTCTCAGGTCATCAAACAAAGCTCTAAAGCTCCAACAATGGCGGATCTAAGTGGTCTTCTTCCTCCAAGCTCTCATGCTTACGAGTCGTTAAGTGTCAGAAATTTAGAAAAAATGTGGGGAGTGATATCCTCTGACCTATTTAGGTTTTACCAGAGAAATATTTGGGCCCTTAGATCAAGTTTCAAGAAAATCGGATGCCCAAAAAAAGTCTATTTACAAAACAGGTTCATGGATGCCTTAAAAGTTAAAAATTCTCTCTGACTTATGGCGTCAAGTGAAAATGACGCCAAACTAGTAAACATAAGGCCAAACTATTGAACGCGATGACATGATTGGTGAACATGATGCCATGACTAGTAAACACGATGCCATGACCGGTTAACACGAAGCTATGAATGGTTAATACGAAGCCATGACTGGTTAACACGAAGCCAAGACTGGTTAACACGAAGCCCTTTGGGGGGTTACATCGTGCATGTTCCGACCCCACTATAGTGGGATGAAGGCTTAAGTGTTGTTGTTATACATCATGAATTTCTGGTGCATCCACAGTATACTCATTGAATGGTCATTATTCTCATATATTTATATTTATATGTGTATCTTGTTGAGTTTTGTGAAGTAAGGTCAGCGATCTGTTGGTGGAGGTCGGGCGGTCTGTTGGTGGAGGTCAGGCAGTTTGTTGGTGGTTTTGAAGATTTTTATTTGGTGTTCTAAGTGGATCCTATGTGAGTTGGTGTTTAGTGTGTTGGATAACTCTTCCTATAAATAGGGTTCAATGGAGAGGCATTCCTCAACAAGTTCAAAATAGGGGTACAAGTTGTGGTAAAAGTTATGGTCTTGTTTCCTATAGTCGTCGGTGAGTTGAAGTGGTGTGCATCCTTAGATATCTGTGGTTGAGATCGCTAGCGAGTTAGAGGTTGCAGGTTATGCATCCTTGGCGATCTATGGTTGAGGTCGTTGGCGAGTTAAAATTTGCGGGTTATGAGACTTGCAGTTTGTTAAGGATGTTGGTGAATTATTATGTTAAAGCGGTGTTGGGTCCATTGCCCACAATGTCCTAGATTTGAGGAAGTCAATCTTGTCAATGATATACATATATTAGTAGATGATAGTGATGGGACAGGTAGCCTAAGTGGTTAAGTCAGGTAAACACTTACCTAAGATGTGGGCTGACAGAAATCTGTCTCTAAGTCCACAGGCGTTGAGTGAAAGTGACTCACTCAACTCCAGATGACTTATAGCGCTGAGTGAAGCCTATACAGTCAAAGTAAAAGCAATGGTAAGTTGAGAAAGTGGCTAAGTCCACATGCGTTGAGTGAAGTAAACACACTCAACGCTATACAACAAAAAGCTGTGAGATAGGCTAAAGCAGTAAAAGCCTAAGTTGAAATGAGCAGAAAAGTGGCTAAGTCCATAGGAGTTGAGTGAAATCAACTCACTCAATGCCATGCAGCTAAAGGAAAATATATGGCTAAGTAGTTTGGCGCTGAGTGTTGATTACACACTCAACACCGCACAGCAAAAAGCTGTGAGTTGAATTCAGTTCACAATTCGTCGAACTGAGCTCAGAGTTCGTCGAGCTGAGCTCACCATTCATCGAACTCAGTTCAGATTCGTCGAACTAAGTTCAGAAATTTAGCTAAGGCAAAAAGCGTTGAGTGAGGCATTCTCACTCAACGCTCTCATCGCCTAAGATGCTTTAGAGGCTAAAAATTGGCTAAGGAAAAAAGCATTAAGTGAAGCATGCTCACTCAGCGCTCTCAATGCCTAAGTTGCAGATAGTTTTTCTAAGGGAAAAAGCGTTGAGTGATGAAGACACACTCAATGTTCTCAATGCAAGAGAAGTAGGAAGTATTTGCTAAGTCAAAAAGCGTTGAGTGAGGCTTCTTCACTAAATGCTCTCAACGCTTAGATAGACAGAAATCTTTCTAAGTGTTTTGGCGTTGAGTGATGCTTACTCACTCAATGCCTATGCTAATGTTCCTCGATTTTTGGCTAAGTTCACAGCTGATGACATCAGCAAGTCAACAAGTCAACATAGTTCAAATCCAGTGCAAAGAAGCTACAGAACATGACAAACACTGCCAAGAAGCTACTGTACATCTTCTTCCGTTAAAGCAAGGCGCAGCTAGACGCTGCAGGTGGGGCTCACCGATCTCTAAGAGTCGTTGATCGGCGAACTACAAAAGAGAAGTAATGGGCCAAGAAAGAGATAACTTTTAGGGCATTTTATCAACTTCAAAAGTGAGCAGTCGTCGTCTTCTTCTTCACCATTGCTGCATATAAAAAGCTTCAAGCTCTCCAGCAAGAAAGGTTCAGATGGTTGTGAAGTCTCCATCTACCATAGCAGGATATAAAATAGTTCTGAAAAAAGAAGAACCTTCAGCCTTTGGCTGGTTTAGTTAGCTTCTTGAAGACTCTAGATCAACAGATCTTTTGTCTTCTACAGCAAGTTCAGGAGTAAGCTTCTGAGATCTCCCAGCAAAGTTTTTCTCTGATGTGATGAGAGTTAGAGCAGAAATTTCTCAGCTCTAGTTGTTGACACAGAGAAATTTCACTGTGTAAAAGTTAATTAAATTATTTCTTATTGTTGGATCCTTCTAGATCTGAGTTATAGGGCCTTGGACCTGAGGTAGGGCAAATTTGCCTGAACTATAGGGGAGGGTTCCTCTCTGAGTGTAGGATCCTGCTAGGATCTGAGGTAGATGAGTTTTACTCACTGAGAAGTAGGGCACTTGTGCCTGAGGCAGATTATGGGTGCAGATCTGTGGTAGGGCTATCCTCTATAACCTGAGTGGTAGGGCTTAATTGCCTGAGGTAGGTGATATTTGTATCACTGAGTGTAGTCCCTTGTGGCTGAGGTGTAAGTCTTGGAGGAGACAAAGAGATCATGAGGGATCTGAGGTGTAAGCTCTTTGGAGCATTATTTTGGAGAAGTGCCTTGACTAGCAGGAAGTTATCAAGGTGGGAGGAGAGTTGATGTACCCATAATTTTTGGGAACCACTATAAAAATACTTGTGTGTTTTTATATGATTATTTTTGGCATGCAGGTACTTAAAAGCATTCAACTAACCACTCACAAAGTAACTTAAGAAGAATCAAAAAGAAAATCAGAAAGACCTAGATAAACTTATTCACCACCCCCCCCCCCCCCCCCCCCCCCCCCTCTAGGTTGCTAGCTACCTTGAATATAAAAACTTTCAAGCGGCTTGTGTGAAGTCAGTGTTGATCTGTAAGTTGAACCTACCAATTGGAAGCTGTTTCTGGTGATGGTTTGGGACCTGGAGGTGAGGATTGCTGGTGATTGTCTGAGACCTGAAGGTGCAGCCTTAAGAGGTTTTTTGTGAGGTGAGGTTGTGGTCAAGTGTTGTTCGGTTACTGTTTTGTTCAACCTTTGTGTTTTTGTAACTATCCAATACCTCTCAAAATTGTCTTGCGTTGGTTTTGTTCCATATAATATATTACTTTTTTTTGTAATGCAAGTATCTGTATCTCTATTATTGTGCAACGAGTTTTCTCACATGATATTAGAGGTAGGTTCATGCTAGCGCTGCTATTCTCATTGCAAAGCTTTCGCTCTTGAGATGGAAGGTGGCAGTTATGACAGGGGTTTTGTTGTGGAGTTACTCACGCAGTCAAACTATGAGAAAATGGAGATCGTGTATGGAGAGCTATCTGCTGGGGGAAGACTTGTGGAAGGTCATTAACAGAGGTGAATAGGAGCAAGTTATCGTAGTTGGAGACAATTCTCAATTAGTCAGGTGTAGGATGAAGACTAATGCTAAGGTGAAGTTTACTCGCAAGCATACTATTCCATAGAATTATTTGATCACATTATAGGATGCAAGTCTTCCTTAGAGATTTGGAGAGCTCTGGATGAGCATATCAATAAAAGGAATATGGCGCGGCTGTAGTTCTTAGAGAACGAGCTGTAAAGGCTACTCAATGGGAGCAGACAATTTTGACCTTCTTTCTGAAGGTGAAGAATCTTTGAGCTGAGATTTTTGCCTTAGATCCTAATGAAAGTTAATCCTATGGGTAGATAATCACCTAGAGGGGGTGAATATGTGTCTTTTAAAATACTTTGTCAATTCTTTGTCACTTAAATGTACAGCAGATAATATACTTGAGAAATTAGCTTAACAATAACTCAGCACAATTTAACTACAGAACTCAACACATGTAAATCTCAGAACACAACACACAAAGAATTTATAGTGGTTCCCCTATCTAGGGTATATCCACTTTCCCCCTTCTTCCTCACTAGCAATGTGCTAGATAAGGATATAGCTCCTCCTCTTCAACTCGGATCCAAATATCTTACAGGCTCAGTTTCTGTTAAGAAACCTACACTCAGACCAACAGGTCCTACCTTAGATATTCACCCAATCTCTTACCTCAGGTCTGATGGAGACGTTGTTAATGTGGCCTCCATTGATCCCCATCTGAGAGAGTTTGTCGATTGGGACGACTGTTGTCGCAAGCTTGAGGATGGGATTTCTACCACGACGCCCGCCGTCATCGCCGCTACATGTTTTGCATGACGTCCGCCATCGTCATTAAATAAAATATATAATTATAAAATAAATAATTATAATTATATATTTTATATATTAGTATTTTGTAAATTATAATTTCTAGCAATTTCTAATCAATTATTATTGTACTTTCATTTCATGTCTTGATGGGTGCCTATAACCATCCTAGTTTCTTTTTGAATTTTGAATTTTGAATGAAGGGTTGATTGAGTGGTGTAGGCTATAACTAGCCATGTTGATGAAGGATTGTTTAGAGAATGAAAAAATTAAAACCTTAATTCAAAGATTGAATTTCCCCCCTCTTTCCCTTTTCCCCCTTAGGCAAAATTCGGCCACCTCCCTCCCCCTCCTCCTCTTCATTCCCTTCAACCTCTCGGCCACCCAACTCCACCAACAAAAAAACTGGCCACCCAACTCCACCACCAAACCCGGCCACAAACTCCACCAACAAACCCGAGCCACCAACCCTTCCACAAACCCGAGCCTCCACCCTCTCCACATAATAAAATCAACCTACCTTGGTTTGCCCTCGCCACCACCCTCCATCACTTGAGACAAAATTATTCTCCACCACCTTTTCTCTCTCCTCTACAATAATATTGTCTTTCAAGGAACTCCCTCTCCAAGGGTTTATCAAAAGGAGAAAACTCCGAGCGTCTTCATCATCCGGTGAGGATCCGAGGACTTTTGCATGGAAATAGAGAATATACCACCGTCGTGTGCGCCTCCTCCACTCATCTTGTGGACGGATACATATTGGGATTTGGGTAATGCTTTTTCTAAACCAACTTCGTTAAGTGTTTCTTCTATATATTTTGTGAGAATTGGTGCAATAGAAGGCTTGTAATTTGTTATGATTTATACTGAATATTGTGCTAGTAAAAATCTAATTTTCAGACCATTTATTTCCCGAATATTTTTCGTATTAATTGGAATGGGTAGATCTCGTGAACACTAGAAGAAATCGGGTTCATCACCCTTGATTTCCCCTTGAGTTCAAGTGATTTGGTATACCCTCTATTAATTAATTTTGGGATAGATTAGGACTTAATTTTAAATCACTTATTTAGTCTGGATATTCTCTTATTGGATATGTGTACGTTTGCGCATAATTTAATTTGAATTGCTAATTGTTCGGATCGGGTGGGTCCATTTTGCTTGAGCGAACATTGGCATATAGCCCTTGTTCAATCTAAAATAAGGGGTAGCGTCCCTTTGTGTTGATTATTGTGGAATTTGTGCATTTAAGTGCTTGAGTATTTGATAGTGCTAAGTAGGGAAACGCGCGCTAGATATTTAATTAAATTGTCGAACATAAGAACGTGTAGTTTAATCCGTAGAAATCATGGGCCTGCATCAATTTGGTATCAGAGGGAGGTTCACGTCAATTTTCTAATTGGCACCCTCCTCATTTGATTATTTTTTTTCCCGACACGCACTTGCACGTTTCATTGCACAACATATAAAATAAATTTTGAATTTTTGGTCTGCAAATAGCGCCCTAAAATTCTCAATTTTTCTCAAAATTCAAAAAACTAAAATTCTGGAAATTCTCCATCATTGTTTTAGTAAGAAATCAAAAAAATATTTATTTTTATTAAGTAATTATTTTTATTAAATCATTATAAAATTTTAATTTTGGTCTGCAAATAGCGGTCTATATTTTTATTTTTTTAGCAAAAATTAAAAAAAAATTTAATAATCCTCATAATTTTTCCAGCAAGAAAATCCAAAAAAATATTTTATTGCCTTAGTTATTAAGCGGGAACAAATCCATCTATTACATTTTATTTATGGTCATTTTCATTATTCATTGCATGTGCACCTGTTCCGGGTGAGTTTTCTCTCCGGTTATCATTATTATGGCCCATGACGTTTATGTTTCCAGTTTAGATTATTGGTATGTTAATCTCATGGCTAATCAAACCCAAGCCTTGTCATCCTACCCTAGGAATTCCAACCCTCCCCACGCTTATCCTTCCACTAGAATTGAGGCACCTACTTATGATGGTTTAGGGTGTCCCCAAATTTTCCTAGACTGGGTTAAGGAAATAGAGTGCTACTTTGAGTGGTATAAATGGACTAACGCGGATAAGGTGCGAGTGGCAAGAATAAAGTTGTTAGGTAGAGCTAATATATTCTGGTTGAATGTGGAACGACATCTAAGAGCCCAGAACGATAAATTACTTATTAGTTGGGCAGACATGAAGACCATGCTGACTGAACAGTATGTCCCTACGTACCATCAAACGCAGATATTAGATGATTTGCCTACCATTAAACAAGGGAATAAGTCGGTCTCTGAAGTTGCTGTGGTATCTTTTGATTCTGAGGGTTACCCCGTAGGTGAGAGTATTCCGACATGTACGTTAGTGCCCGATGATTCTGACGAGTTCGAAATTGAGATTGGATACCATAGTGATTTAGAAGATGATGTGTGGGATGATTACGTTCTGATCAGTGAGAGTAGTACATTGCCTATTATGTGTTCTACTAGCATTGTGTCTGATCACCCTAGTATTGTGTGCCCGCTCCAGGCTACGATCCCCATCGTGTTAGAGACTACGATTACACCTTCTGATATTATATCTGAGTTATCTGAGGAGCCGGAGTGTGAGGATGTTCCTATTATTGTGGATGAGTTACAATCTGAGGGTTGGGTAACTTTGGACGATACTGTTGTTGTACACCCTGATGAGAGTTCTTTGATGTCGACACGGTTAGGTGAAATTTTTACTGATTCGGATTTTATCCCGGGTTTGATCTTACCGACCCTTCCCCCTATTTATTTGCAAATCTTAGATGACTTTTTAGGACGTAGAACCGGTAGTTCTAGTCTGAGTTTATGTGTCACGCCAACTTTACTAGTTCCTACTTTGACGTTGACTCAGCGTATAGATATTACTATGTAGAGCGCACTAGTATTTGGACTATTCACCGCACCTCATAGATATGACTACACGTCACTTTTGACTGTTCATTTTTCCACGTGTCCGATTACGGTTCTGTCCTCGACTGTTTCTGACTTTTTGGCTATGGTGCCTCTAGATGTGGTGTCCCCTAGTTATACTTATATACCACACCCGGTTGCATGCATTTACCAACCGACATTTGATGACCCTCATTTCCCCACGTTAGTGACTATAGTTTGGTCCCATAAGTTGTTTTGCTCGCACATCTCTTCACATTCAGGACCATCCAATTCAATTGTTTATAATGAGCGGTTCACCTTGCATATCTTCATGCCAAGCGTTAAAATATTAAACTTGAAAATAAGACTACGGTTCTGGAGCCCGTTAAAATCATCCCTGATTATAAGGCTCCCGTGCTACCTGACTTAACACCCTTATCCTCCGTGTTTAGGTCTAGTCATGTAGCACATGGATTCTCTCCTCATGTGTCTAGGACGTTAGTATTTCTCCTTAAGTTATGTCTCATGCACTTCCATGACTTTTCGAGACTGTCCGATGCTAGAGCTAGTGATTTGGGTTTAGTCTGGTCAGTTCCCGAGCGGATGCCTTCTGGCTCCGTTGACAAATTAATACGTAGGAATGCCGACCCATCCATGAATATGAAAAACGTCGGATTTTATGCTTTTATTTTAGATTTTTATATAGCACAGGGTGTTTCACTTTATTTCAAGTTTCCGGACTTTTTACTGTACGTCTCTGTTCCACCTGAGCGCCTTTCTCCGTCGTCTCTTCCTACCACTAAATATTCTCTTGGGATGGGGAGTGTTATTATTGTCGTGTCTATTTTCCACGTGGACTCCTTGGTTCTTGAACTGGATGGTAACATTCAAGTTAATTTTCTTTTGCCTGACACCATTTCGAGTTTTGTTATTTCTACACCTGACAGGTTCTTAGTGTTATGGGTTGTTCATGCTACTACGACATGGATTGCGGGGCCAGATTTGCCCCATGTTACTGCTGCTTTTGACTAGTCACGGGCCACTCATCGGTGATGAGTAATTTTGAGTGGGGGAGGATTGATGGATACGTTGCTGATGCGGTCGCCATTGATCCCTATCTGAGAGAGTTCATGGATTGGGACGACCGTTGCCGCAAGCTTGAGGATGGGATTTCTACCACGACGCCCGCCGCCATCGCCGCTACATGTTTTGCATGACGTCCGCCATCGTCATTAAATAAAATATATAATTATAAAATAAATAATTATAATTATATATTTTATATATTAGTATTTTGTAAATTATAATTTCTAGCAATTTCTAATCAATTATTATTGTACTTTCATTTCATGTCTTGATGGGTGCCTATAACCATCCTAGTTTCTTTTTGAATTTTGAATTTTGAATTTGGAATGAAGGGTTGATTGAGTGGTGTAGGCTATAAATAGCCATGTTGATGAAGGATTGTTTAGAGAATGAAAAAATTAAAACTTTTATTCAAAGATTGAATTTTCCCCCTCTTTCCCTCTTCCCCCTTAGGCAAAATTTGGCCTTCCTTCTCTTCTTCCTCCTCTCCCTCTTCAAAATTCGTCCAAGGCTAGTTCCTCTTCTCCCAAGCTGCCAACCCTCCTTCTCCCTCTAAAAAAATCTGGCCACCACTCCACCTCCTCCTCCCACCTCAAGGTTTCCACCACCTTTTCTCTCTCCACCTTCCATATATATTGTCTTCAAGGTTTATCCCTCTCCTAGATTTATTGCAAAGTAAACGTCTAGCGTCTTCATCGTCCGGTGTGGATCCGTGGTTCGCGTGGAAAATATGAAATTAACCACGGTCGTGAGCGCTTCCTCCACTCATCTTGTGGATGGACTTTTTCTCGGGATTTGGGTAACGATTCCTACACTTCTTTGTGTGATTTCTTCTATATTATTTTGTGAGGTTTTGGTGGAATTAGAAGGCGATTTTTTAGTCCGAATTTATATTGAAATTAGCGCTTAATAAAATCTGAATTTTCAAGCATATATTTCCCGAATATTTTTCGTATACTTTGGAGCGGGTAGATCTCGTAAACACTAGGAGAAATCGGGTTCATCACCTTTGATTTCCCCTTGAGTTCAAGTTATTTGGTATACCCTCATATTAATTAATTTTTGGGATTGTTTGGACTTTATTTTTAAATCTTTATTCTAGTCTGGATTATCTCTTTTGTGTTTGTGATTGCTTGCGGGTAAATTTAATTGGAATTGCTAATTGTCTGGATTGGGTAGGTCCTCTTCGCTTGAGCGAATAATGGCATATTGCCCTTGTTCAATCTCTATAATGGGTAGCAGCCCTTTGCGTTGATTGTTGTGGAAATTGTTTCTTTAATTGCTTGAGTATTCGCTAGTGCTAAGTAGAGGAACCGCGCTAGATATTTAATTAAATTTTCAAATATAAGAACGCATGTTTAATCCGTCGAAACCTTGGACCTGCATCAAGGTCCCTCAAGAACCCTACCTTAGCCTTTATAACACATGCTTACACCTCAGTGATCCCACTCAAATCACATACCTCAGGTCCCTCAAGAACCCTACCTCAGCATTTATAAATTAGGCTTACAACTAAGAGATAAACTCTCCTACCCACTAAGATCTCAAGGAGATCTTACAAAGTTTAGAGGAAAGAATATTCAGAAAACAAATCTGTAATCTGACTTATCTGAATGAATTGAGATTCTTCAATTCAGCTGCATAGAAACAAATCTTGATGAATAATCTGGCTGAAGAGATTCTTCTCTGGATCTGTAATCTTCTTGATGATCGGCTTGATTTCCTTGAAGAATTTATAGAATAGATCCACTTGAATCTTCTGATCACTTGATGAAAGGATCTGAAGATCTTCTTGAAGACTTTCATCTTCCTTCTCTTTCTCGGGATTGTCTCCCTCCTCTGACTTAGAAAATTCAGAATGAGAGAATGGAATGATTTTTAATTGTTACTTTCTGTATAGACAACCCCTCTATTTATACCCTTCGTGGATTGCTAGAATCTGTTCAATGACATCAGCATGTGACATCATACTTCAAATTCTCCTTTAAACTGTTTCTATTAAGATACCACGTTACTGTAGATGATGTGATATTTCTGACCTGTCCTGACACTTCTGTGTTGACTCTGCACATCTTCAGAAACATAAGTGTCGAGATGTCTAAAGTGTCTCGACACTTGTTCTTAGAAGGTGTCGAAACATCTTCGCAGTCTCAACACAATTTTACTTAGAATATTTTCATGCTGAACTTGAAAGTGTCGAGATAGTTGACTTGTCTTGACACAACTGTCATTTGTGTCAACATCTATAAACCTGCACTGTGTCGAGATAGTTGAATTGTCTCGACACAACTGTCTGTTGGGTGTCAACACTTCTATGCTTGCTTTATTTCTTCACTGTGTAGAGACAGTTGAATTATTTCGACACTCCAGTCTATCGGTGTCGACACTTTTATACTTACTTTAATCCTTCATTGTGTCGAGACAGTTGATTTGTCTCGACACTATTTTACTTAATATGATTTTCAGTCTTCTTTTTGTCGAGACAGTTGTATTGCCTCGACACTATTGTCTTAAGCTTCAATGTGTCGAGATAGATGACTTGTATCGACACTACTGACTTAGTCTTCAAGGTGTCAAGATAGCTGACTTGTCTCGATACTGCTGACTCAGTCTTCAAGGTGTCAAGATAGATGACTTATCTCGACACTGCTGACTTAGTCTTCAAGGTGTCGAAATAGCTAACTTTTCTCGACACTACTGTATTGAATCTTCAATGTGTCGAGTTAGCTGACTTGTCTCGACACAACTTCTGCAAAGGTGTCGACATAATTGAAGTGTGTCGACACTTTTGTACTTACCCAATTTTCTGCATTGCAAGTTGCTAGATGTTGACTGTACTGACTTCACTCAGCACTTTGCTGACTTGATTCGACGCTTTTGTACTTAAACAATTTTCTTCACTTTTTAGTCAACTTGTTAGAGTCCACCTATCAATGTAACTTGGACCACCTTTCAAATCAATATGACATAGGTAACCTGCAAGCATGAACTAAAATATACATCAAATACATATTTGTGTATATAATTGAGTTGAAAGGACTTCTTCAAATCAAGTACATTATTTCCAATGTACCCAATAATCTCCCCCTATTTGGAGAAGTCATAATCCCAATTCAATGATATACACCAAAATACCAAAATATATTCAAAATAATGACACAAATAAAAAGGAACACAACAATAATAGCACAAATATCACCAGGTACAACCAAATTTTCATTCAAATTTATTCAAAGATTAAAACTTCCAGTTTTGTTACAAAGTTCTTAAAACAAAATAAAATGGAACACAACAATAATGACGCAAATATCACCAGGTACAACCAAATTTTCATTCAAATTTATTCAAAGATTACAACTTCCAGTTTTGTTACAAAGTTCTTAAAACCAAATTACATTGTATAAAATAAAAATAAACTAAGAATCTTCTAGCTCCTTGATGACAATGCCTTTTCCAGATTAAATTTTAGCTTGGACTTCAGGCACTTTGTCATCAGCCACTTTCTCCTTTCCCTTGGCATTCTTGGCTTTAGTAATTTCTTCTTATTTGATTATTTGCCTTTCATGATAATAATAGGGCTTGGGAAAATACTTGCTAGGCTCTATTGAGTCAGCTGGAATCTTCCCTGCCTTCAAATCTTTTCTGAATTTCTGGATGATATCCTGTTGATATGTGTGCTTGGCTCACTCTTGCTCTGAATACCATTTTCCCCTTTCAATTGCATTATTATTTACTGCTTTCCATGCAGTAAGTATAATTGATCTGGATTTTGGACTGCACTGCTCAAAATCAGGCTTATCTTTAGCTTGCTCCCAAAATCTTTTTTTATAGTTGAGCTTCTTGTTCCTTTAATAATATAGAATCAGTCATCTCCACCTCTTCACATACAATATTCTGAATTTGTGGTGGAGGACTGTACATGGAATGGACAGCAGTTTGAATGGCCTCAAAAGGAGCTGGTTGGCAACCAGACTCAGCAGTTTGGTCTCCATCATACCATATGGGAGGATGGCCTAGAGTGTCTCTAATGCTATTGGAAATCCAAGTACATGCTCATAGCTTGCCTTTATCAATACTCTCTCCCCCTTTATGACTTCTCTTTCAACATGATCTCTTAAGTCATTCTTGTGAAATCTTACTTGACCATCTAGATAATTGATTCCTGAAGTTAAAGTGTTCTTTACTTTGAGTAAATGTTCATCCAAATCTTTGTCAGAAGCCTTGATATCCTAAATCAAAGAGGTAGAGTAAGTTTTCAGCTTAGTTTTTATATCCTTGGAAGTAGAAGTAATCTTAGTCTCCAAAGCAGTAGTCTGCTTAGCTATCTCTGCCAATGTAGTATCATGCATAATTATCATATTCTCATTCATTCATTTTTTGATTTTCCATGACATAACTGTAACGCCCCTGATTTTTCTGCGACTATTTTATTCTCGTTTGGCATTTCGGTGACGCGTTTTTGTGGCTTATGCCATTTGTGGAGTGTGGTTTAGCTCCTTAGAACTGAGTGGCCTATTTTGTAGCCTATGGGCAAGGTCTCCCTAGCAAGCCGAGTCGTTTTGGGTGACCCGGTGTGGCCTCTTGGGGGATGCTTGTGTTTTGGCTTTAGGTGGGTATAACTCGAGTTCTGTTCATCGAAAGTTAATTTCGACTTCGCCGATGTGTTCATAGTGTGGGTATTTAGCTACGGTGTGAATTTTGTCGAATTCTGAGGTAGATCGGTTTTCGCGTCTTTTTGGGTGTGCTATTAGTAAAATCAAATTAGAAATTTTATTTAAGCTGAGTGAATCGGCATTTTCAGACAACGGTTAGGCTGATTAGGCGTGTTAAGAATTATTTAAAACCTTAATTAGAAATTGGCGGGCCACTCTCCTCCTTCTTCCCTAGACCGAAACCGTCTGCTCCTGTTCGCGAAAAATAGAGGCGGAAATGGCGGACTGCCCTAGCCTTCGACCGGCGATTTCGGGAGCTTTCGTGGACGGAATTCATTTCCGAAAGCGGCGTTGGCTTGCTCTCGCTCAGATCTACGTTTCGACGGTAAGAGATTAGATTTTCATGGAGTTTTAGGAGACTTGGATTTTCGGGTCTTGTGGATTTCCGCCATTAAAGTACGGGTTGCTTGTTAGGTGCTTTTAGGTGTTGCTGCTGCTAGTGCCGAGTGAAGAGGAGTGAAATTTGTCCAAGCTTCGCCGGAAATCGAGGCAAGTGGTATTCTTGCCCTTACCATTGTTGTTCTCTTGAAATTCTGAAAATTCCCGGTTAGCCCTAGGGTAGAAGCCAAGCATGTTCTCTTTTATCTTGCTGAATTTAGGGCTTAGATTCTCCTATAAGCCACCCTACTTTGTTTTGTTGGTGCTCAACCCGCCGGCGTAATGCCATCAGTTAAACTCCAGATTGTTGTCTGTTTGGTGACTTGCGGGTGAAGCCGAGATAGAGAGAAAGAGGAGGGGGTTCCTGCTTTGTTTGTTGGAAAGAGCCTATTTTGGATTCTGTCTGGCCGGCGTTGAGTGTGGTGCACACACTCAAAGCCTTTGTGGGTTTGGCGTTGAGTGTGGTGCATACACTCAACGCTGCAGCTGTAGCCAGTCATAATTTTGCTAAGTACTAGGGCGTTGAGTGAGGTGGACTCACTCAACGTCACAGCCCCTGCTAGCGGCTAAGTACTTTGGCGTTGAGTGAGTCGACCTCACTCAACGCCATTTCTGTTTTGGCATTGAGTGAGGCAAGCTCACTCAACGGCGCAGTTTTCCTGAGAAGCTAAGTGTTTTGGCGTTGAGTGAGTCAACCTCACTCAACGCCATTTCGGTTTTGGCATTGAGTGAGGTGGACTCACTTAACGCCATCGCTTCTGTGCAGCCAAGTACTTTGGCGTTGAGTGGGGTGTGCTCACTCAACGCCATAGCCTTTTCTGAGGCTAAGTACTTTGTCATTGAGTGAGTTGACCTCACTCAACACCATTTCTGGTTTGGCGTTGAGTGAGGTGGCCTCACTCAACGCCGAAGGCAAGTTTGTGGCCAAGTCCCGTGGCGTTGAGTGAGTGTACCTCACTCAACGCTATTTCTGCTTTGGCGTTTAGTGAGGTAGACTCACTCAACGCCACAGCCCTTCTTCATGGCCATAACTTCTAGCATTGAGTGAGACGACCTCACTCAACGTCATTGCTGTTTTGGCATTGAGTGAGGTCAGCTCACTCAACGCCGCAGATTTGCCTTGTTGCGGATAAGTGCCAGGGCGTTGAGTGAGTGAACCTCACTCAACGCCATTTCTGTTTTGGTATTGAGTGAGGTGGACTCACTCAATGCCGTAGTTTTCTTTTGCGGCTAAGTGTAAGGGTGTTGAGTGAGTGAGCTTCACTCAACATCATTGCTGATTTGGCGTTGAGTGAGGCCAGCTCACTCAATGCCACTTTCTTTGTTTATAGTTGAGTACCAGGGCGTTGAGTGAGTGCGCCTCACTCACCGCCATGGATGTTTTGGCGTTGAGTGAGGTTAGCTCACTCAATGCTAGAGTATCCTTACGGGAGGCATTGAGTGAGTGAACCTCACTCAACGCCATTCCTATTTTGGCGTTGAGTGAGGCTAGCTCACTCAACGCCAGGGTTGTTCTTCTGGAGGGCGTTGAGTGAGTGAACCTTACTCAACGCCATAGCTATTCTGGCGCTGAGTGAGGCTAACTCACTCAACGCTAAGGTCTGGTTAGGCGTTGAGTGGGTCCCACTCAATGCCAAGCCGTGTTGAGTAATTTCAACACTTTTTCCCTACCTTGATTTTCGCTCCCGAGTGAATTCCTTGATTTTTTTGTTTTTTTGAGGTTCCTTGTCGGCCATGTTTTACTTTCCTAAAGGCCGAATCGTGGGTTGTGGTTAGTAGTGGTGGTTTGAAGCTCTTCATGGGGGAGGTGTTGTTTAATTCAGTCGTGGCCACCCTTTTCTTCTATCGTGCACCAGGTATGGGCTGGGCAAGGGGGTGGAAGGTCCCTAGTCCTTTCACATGTAGACCCTTGAGCTTGTTGGCTTGGAAATGGTGGTTGGGGGACTGAGTTTGCCTCCAACCCGGATCTATGTTGTTTGTTTTTGCTACTACCATCTCCCACAACTTAGGGTGTTAGATGTTTCTTCCATGGTAGATTGCATTGAGACGAATCTATTGCGTACGAGTTCATAACCTTCAAAGATGTTGTCGTCATTCTTGGGAGCCATTGGAGTTGAGAGAAAGGATTGACGAGTGTCGACTAATCAGGATTCTAGGTCTCGACACTCAGGAATCAAAAGCTCAACAAATCAAGAAAGCGTAGTCGACTCCTACTCTCACACCCTATTTATAGTCTAATCTTTCCTGAAGATGAAAGGGCGCATTGTATTTAGACTTTTCCAAATTTTAAGGTAATTACTCGGTCTTGACACGGGAAAAAAATGTCTATCGAGATGTGTCAACACAAGTCGACACAAGGATAATGTATCTCGACATATGCCTTTTGGTCTCGACACCCTTATGTCTCGACACTTTGGAGTTATGCTGTGTCGACACACTTCCTGGTGTCTCGACACATTACTATTTATAGTGTCGACACACTTTCTGGTGTCTCGACACTTTCTTAGATGTATCGACGCATTCTCTGGTGTCTCGACACCACTTTAAACTTAGACAAAATTTTGTTCTCTAAGTTAAAGATACTTGACATTTATGAGCTTTATCATTGATATTTAAATAAGTAAACTTGATTACTGACTAATTATTTTATTCTTATTTTGTATCAGTTTTTATATGTGCATCAATTACTCAAGATTCAACATTCCAAGTTCAAACTTAAAGAAATTAAATTTTTTTTCTTCTAGGGGCTTAGTAAAAATATCAGCAATTTGTTTATTTGTTGGAACAAATTCTAAGCTAATATCTTTATTTTCTACATGCTCCCTAATAAAGTGATATCTAATTTCAATGTATTTTGTTTTACTATGTGACACAGGGTTGTTTGTAATAGAAATAGCACTAGTAGAATCACAAAATAAAGGAATTTTACTTAGCTTTATGTTGTAATCTTGTAATTGATGATGGATCCAAAGAAATTATGCACAACAACTTCTAGCTGAAATGTACTCAGATTCAGCAATAGATATTGCTACACTTGTTTGCTTTTTGCTGCTCCAAGATACTAGCATTCTCCCAAGAAATTGACATGAACCTGATGTGTTTTTTGTGTCTTCCTTACATCCTGTAAAATCAGCATCTGAAAAGCATGTCAGTTCAAAATCACTATTCTTGGGATACCATAGGCCAAGATTAGGTGTGCCCTTTAGATATCTCAATATTCTTTTAACTGATGTATAGTGAGATTCTTTAGGGCATGCTTGATACTTAGCAAAGACACAAGTGGCATAAATTATATCTGGTTTGCTGGTTAGATAAAGCAGTGATCCAACTATGCCCATATAAAAGGTGATATCAACTGGCTTGCCAGCACCATCCTTGTCTAAAGACATACTGGACCCCATAGGAGTTCTCATTGAAGTGGTTGTTTTCATGTCATACTTCTTGATTAACTCCTTGGTGAACTTAGACTGACTAATAAAAATTCCATCTAAAGTTTGTTTAACTTGGAGACCCAAGAAAAACTTGAGTTCACCCATGCTACTCATCTCAAACTTTCCTTGTATAAGTTTGGCAAACCTAGTGCAAAGTGACTCATCTATAGAACCAAATATAATGTCATCAACAAATATTTGTACTAAGATGGTCTTGCCTTTGACTTCCATTAGGAATAGTGTTGGTACCCTAGTTTGGATTTGAGTTAAGTCTTTCTTTTAGTCTCTTGACCCAAGATTTATCTATGGTCAAAGTCTAGCTGTAGAGTATTTTCTTTTCTAGTGAAATTCTGGCTAAGGAATTTCTGGTTCGACTATAGTCGAACGCCGATCGACT
This sequence comes from Platanthera zijinensis, assembly GCA_039513925.1. NCBI lineage: Eukaryota > Viridiplantae > Streptophyta > Magnoliopsida > Asparagales > Orchidaceae > Platanthera > Platanthera zijinensis. The sequence continues at coordinate 149,038,508 of CM077083.1, forward strand.
ATCGTCGATCAGCCAATCGACTATCGTCGATCAGCCGATCGACTATCGTCTGTCTCCTGTCAGCTCGACGTTCTGCTAGATCGTCGAGCTCTGGTCGACTATCTGTCTAGATAGTTCGACCATCTGCTGTGTGATAGGTCGACTATCTATTGATAGTTCGACTATCCGCACTTGCTTTGAGCTCCGGTCGACGCTTTAGCTTTGAGCTAAAGCTTTACGTTTTCTGTCAGCTTCGCTCGACGCTTTCTGTCTGAGACGGTCGACTATCTGCCTGGATAGTTTGACTTTCTGAGTCGGTCGACTATCTATCTGATAGGTCGACGATCTCAGTGGGTCGGTCGACGATCTCCGAGGATCGTTCGACTATCTTTTTCCTGCTTTTATTTATAATATTATATGCTTTCTTTTCCTTATTTTATTTCCTATATTTCTAGCATATTTTTATTATAGATTATTTAATTAATCTTATGCATATATCTCAAAGCAAACTTGCTTCTATATTTATGCATAAGTCAATTCTTTCTGACAATGTATTTTGTCCTATTATCTGTCTTTATTAATGCAGCTGTCCTTTATAGTCGTTGGCTGTAAAGAGTTATCTGATGTAACTTTATCTAAATCCTTTATCAGATTATTTATTGCAGCTGCAGTAGCTTTTCTTTATATAGATATATATATCTGCAAGATACGTTTTTCCTTTGTGATATTTGCAGATTCTAGATGAAGACAAAAGCTCAATTCAAATATTAGAGCTGTTGCTGCTGCTCCTATTTAAAGAGTTCTTTTGCAAAAGAACCAAGTCTGCTACCAGCAATATACAGCAGTAGAAGGAAGAAAACAAACAGCTGTTCTCAGGATTCAACTGAGAAGATACAGCTGCTCTCAGCAATTATCCATTCATCTGAGAAGTTATCTCTTCTGCTCTTCTTCAACCTGAGTGCTCCTGTTCCAGGAAGATACACTCAGAGATATTGAAGAAGAAGAAGAAGGAAGCTGAAGAAGAACATCCATCCAGATCTCTAGTCTTCTTCAAGCTTTTCCTTCAGAACTTCAAGACAGTATTCTGTCTTGAGTTCTGAAGAGGCCTTGTGCTTCTCTAATCTGTATTTACAATAGAGAAGACATTCTAACCCTCTTCCCCCCTCCTGTAAAGGGTTGTTTACTCCCTTCAAAAGTAAAGCTCGGTTTTTAGACACCTGATCAAAAGTCTAAAGGATCTCTTGATCTACCTGAAGCAGATCTTGTTGGTGGCAGGGCACCTGATCAAAAACCTGTAGTGGATTCCTACCGTGTGGGTAGAAGAGTGGACGTACCCAGTGTTTGGGGAACCACTATAATATCTTGTGTCGTCTGGTTGCCTTGTTTAATTAATTGCATTGTGTCTGTGATTAGTTTTAACTAGGGTTGCTAGTTGCTGGATTAGGACCCAAGCTTAACTGTAATTACAGTTAGCTTTATTTTGTGCACAACACTTGTGTTAGACTTTAGGGTTCTTATTCAATATCTATAATCTTTAATTCCGCAATCGTATCTATCCCTTCACTTTCAATTGGTATCAGAGGGAGGTTGACTGACTGTACAGGCTAACACCTGAGTCACAAGATCCTGATAGATACCAAGGATTATAGATATTCACATTCACTTTCATGGCCCAGTACAATGATTATTTTAGCACCAGACCTCCAGCTTGCAACTTAGCTGAGTTTAGCATCTGGAAGACAAGAGTCAAATTATATATGAACTCTTTTAATGAAGAAATTTTTTTGTCTATTTTGACAGGTCTCCCTACTTCGGTAACAACAACAAAAAGTGTCAGGCTAGCTGATGTCAGAGCAATGAACATTCTTGCAGAATCAATGTCTGATGACATTTTTCAAGAGATTGCTGAATGTTCATCAGCTAAGGAGATTTGGCTGTCCCTTCATCAAATGGCTTCTGAACCCTTGGACGCAATATCAGAAGGAAGCCGCATCATCTCATCTGAAGGAGAATCAACATCCCTAGATGTTATCTGGGATGTCTCAGATGATGACTCATCATTTGAAGATGAAGAGGAGGAAGCAAGGGCCAAACAATTTTGCATAATGGTCATCAATGCCTCCTGCAGCAATTCAAAAGCTGAACTAACAGAAGGAAAATCAAAACCTGAAAAGGTTCAGGTACTATCTAAATATGTTTTTAGTTCAGTTAATTTAGATATTCAAAATTGCTGCCAAGTTTTAACTATACCTGAGAAGGAACCAACACTTCTCAAAGAAATGTTTTCTTTATATTTTAATGAGTTCAGTCTTGAGAACTCAGTTTGCTTTTTCATAAATCTGCTTTATAAACAAAAGGATAAATTACTTAAAATATTTTCAAATCCTTTTATTATTTGGAACAGATTTATTAGGAAGCATTTTCTTTTTTTTAGCTGATTATATCTGATTGATATTATGTTCAAATAGTTTGTTTGGATTTCTGTATAAAGAAATTCTCTGACAGATAACTCTATTTCTTATAGATCCTTTTCTAATTTCATTTAGATTGAGTCCTCTACTCTAGTTGCATTTGTCAGCTGAGTTTGAATCTCGTCTAATGAAAAGAAATTCTATAGGAAGGAAGATATCTGATTTTTTTTTTCAGATACAGAATCCAAATTAAATTGGCTGGACAAAATATCATTTTTCTTTGCTGCTAACATACCCTTTTTCAAGGAGAGAGCAATCTCTACCATAGCTTTCTGCAGGTACTATCTACAAGAGTTTGCTGGATGACTCAATCAAAATTTAAAGTCATCTCAGCCTTCTTCAATCACAAGTACTGCATCAACATAGGGGGAGATTGCAAATGCCAGCAAGCAGACAGCTTAGCAAAGTTTTTCTTCATATATTTTTTATGCTTTGCTTTATTTATTTTGCTAATAGGATCCTCACCCAAATAGGGGGAGATTGTTGGAACCCTTGTTCTTATTTGGGCTAGGATCTCTATTAGGTTGTTTAGTTTGTTTTTAGTAGTTTTAGTTTTTGAAAGACTTAACCCAAATAGGGGGAGATTGTTGGTACCCTAGTTTGGATTTGAGTTAAGTCTTTCCTTTTAGTCTCTTGACCCAAGATTTATCTATGGTCAAAGTCTAGCTGTAGAGTATTTTCTTTTCTAGTGAAATTCTGGCTAAGGAATTTCTGGTTCGACTATAGTCGAACGCCGATCGACTATCGTCGATCAGCCGATCGACTATCGTCGATCAGCCGATCGACTATCGTCTGTCTCCTGTCAGCTCGACGTTCTGCTAGATCGTCGAGCTCTGGTCGACTATCTGTCTAGATAGTTCGACCATCTGCTGTGTGATAGGTCGACTATCTATTGATAGTTCTACTATCCGCTCTTGCTTTGAGCTCCGGTCGACGCTTTAGCTTTGAGCTAAAGCTCGACGTTTTCTGTCAGCTTCGCTCGACGCTTTCTGTCTGAGTCGGTCGACTATCTGCCTGGATAGTTCGACTTTCTGAGTCGGTCGACTATCTGTCTGATAGGTCGACGATCTCAGTGGGTCGGTCGACGATCTCCGAGGATCGTTCGACTATCTTTTTCCTGCTTTTATTTATAATATTATATGCTTTCTTTTCCTTATTTTATTTCCTATATTTCTAGCATATTTTTATTATAGATTATTTAATTGATCTTATGCATATATCTCAAAACAAACTTGCTTCTATATTTATGCATAAGTCAATTTTTTCTGACAATGTATTTTGTCCTATTATCTGTCTTTATTAATGCAGCTGTCCTTTATAGCCGTTGGCTGTAAAGAGTTATCTGATGTAACTTTATCTAAATCCTTTATCAGATTATTTATTGCAGCTGCAGTAGCTTTTCTTTATATAGATATATATATCTGCAAGATACGTTTTGCCTTTGTGATATTTGCAGATTCCAGATGAAGACAAAAGCTCAATTCAAATATTAGAGCCGTTGCTGCTGCTCCTATTTAAAGAGTTCTTTTGCAAAAGAACTAAGTCTGCTACCAGCAATATACAGCAGTAGAAGGAAGAAAACAAACAGCTGCTCTCAGGATTCAACTGAGAAGATACAGCTGCTCTCAGCAATTATCCATTCATCTGAGAAGTTATCTCTTCTGCTCTTCTTCAACCTGAGTGCTCCTATTCCAGGAAGATACACTCAGAGATATTGAAGAAGAAGAAGAAGAAGGAAGGAAGCTGAAGAAGAACATCCATCCAGATCTCTAGTCTTCTTCAAGCTTTTCCTTCAGAACTTCAAGACAGTATTCTGTCTTGAGTTCTGAAGAGGCCTTGTGCTTCTCTAATCTGTATTTATAATAGAGAAGACATTCTAACCCTCTTCCCCCCTCCTGTAAAGGGTTGTTTACTCCCTTCAAAAGTAAAGCTCGGTTTTTAGACACCTGATCAAAAGTCTAAAGGGTCTCTTGATCTACCTGAAGTAGATCTTGTTGGTGGCAGGGCACCTGATCAAAAACCTGTAGTGGATTCCTACCGTGTGGGTAGAAGAGTGGACGTACCCAGTGTTTGGGGAACCACTATAATATCTTGTGTCGTCTGGTTGCCTTGTTTAATTAATTGCATTGTGGCTGTGATTAGTTTTAACTAGGGTTGCTAGTTGCTGGATTATGACCCAAGCTTAACTGTAATTACAGTTAGCTTTATTTTGTGCACAACACTTGTGTTAGGCTTTAGGGTTCTTATTCAATATCTATAATCTTTAATTCCGCAATCGTATCTATCCCTTCACTTTCAAATAGTGTTTTGTCTATTTCCCTCTTGAGAATTTATTCTCCAGAAGAAACTTAGACAGAGCCTTATAACAAGCCCTTGGGGCTTATTTTAAACCACGGAGAGCTCTTAATAGCGAATAAACATGAGTAGGTTTAGTAGATTCAACAAAACCTGAGGTTTGCTAGACATAGACCCTTTCTTTAAGGTTACCATTTAGGAAGGCTGACTTTAAATCCATTTAGTAAACTTTGAATCCTATGTAGGCTGCATATGCCAGCAAAAGTCTAATAGCCTCCAATCTAGCCATGGGTGCAAAGGTTTGATCAAAGTCTATACCCTCTTATTATTTATACCCCTTTGCAACCAGTCTAGCTTATTTCTGACTATAACATCATTCTCATCCAGTTTGTTCTTGTATATCCATTTAGTTCTTATGATGTTACAGTCATCTGGTCTCAGAACCAGCTTCCAAACATTGCATCTCTTGAACTGGTTCAAGACTTCCTGCATTGCACTTATCCAAAATGGATCTACATTGGCTTCTTCAAATTTCTTTGGTTCTATTTGAGATAGAAAACTTGAGTACATCACATTGTTGTGATGTTTGCTTCTTATGGTAACACCCTGAGCTGCATCTCCAATGATCAATCCCCTTGGATGATGTAATGCCCCAAATCTCAATTATGAGTGGGCTGTGTAGATTGAGCAACACTTCCTGGGACACGGGCGTGTCCAAAGCTGTGTCCTGCTCTGTGTGATCAACACGGCCTGGGATACGGGCGAGTCCAAAGTCATGTCCTTATCTGTGTTAGCAACACGACCTGGGGCACGGGCGTGTCCAAAGCCGTGTCCTGCTCTGTATTGGTAGGGCAGTGTCGAGTGTGGCACACGGCCTGTGACACAGGCGTGTCCAGGGCCGTATCGTGCTATGAGTTCGACGTGTTTCCGTGAGGTCGACGAAATGCATTAGATGACCCTCGGAGGCAAGCCATGTTTGGCACACGGCCTGTGACACGGGCGTGTCAAGGGCCGTGTCATTCTCTGTGTTTGGTGAGTCTGTGAGGACTGATGAACACGGGCTAGATACGGGCATGTCTGAAGACGTGTCTGGCACTCGGCTTGTGATACGGGCGTGTCACAGGGTCGTGTCCTGGTCGGGATGTGACATTTTCTTTTGCGGCTTGAGGCACACGACCTGTGCCACGGGCATGTCACAAGTCATGTTCTGCCCAGGAAAGTGATTTTCGGGGTGATTCTTGGCCGTTCATTCCCTTCAAATAGGATCCAATGGTCCAGAAATCTCCTTGCTGTTATAAGGCCGGGAGTTGAGGGTTTAACCCTCATTTCTCTTAGGTCTTTCTCTTTCTAAAGAGTTAGAGAGTGGGGAGAGCAAGGAATAAGGAGGAGGAGGAATCCGGCTACCGGTGGAGCTTCAGAGCCCTGAATCGCGAGCCGAGTCCAGATCCGCGTAGGCGAGTCTGTTGTGGTTCTTTTCTTCCGGCTAGTTTTCCATGGCGCTAAATCAAACCTCTAGGGTAATGATTCTCTTCTTGGATATGTGAAGTCCTCTTCCTTTTTGCATAGGAAACTCTCTCCCATGAGTGGGCGGTGAGTATGAGGTTTTACTTCGGGTGGATATGGTTTATCCCCGTCGTTTTGCATTTAGATTCTGGAATCGAAGTACGAACGTAGGCATGGTGTGTGAAGCCTATCCGGACAAGTTGGTCTGGATTGGTGATGTTTTCATTATGCTTGTAGTGCCGTAGAAGACTCTGTGTCGTTTACTTTTCAGGTTTTCAATGTGGTAGATTGCAACAGAGAGCCTTGGGGACTAACTCAAATGTGCACCCGGAAAACTGGGCAGAAGCGTGATTCTGCCATCTTGGTGGCCTGGGAGCCAACTTGAACATAACTAGGTTATGTAAATTTGTGTGATCGATTTGGGACTCGGGGAAGCCTGACTCACGTCGATAGCTTAAATTGACGTGGCAGTGTGAGCAACGGGCCAGGTGGAACTGTACCCGCTCTATGTAGTTCTGTTAAAGCAACATAAGGTACATGGTACTTACCGTTGGCATAGATGGAGGGTCTTAGGCTTAGGCTGGAAAGACTATAATGCTCACGAGGTTTGTCGTCCTGGGGCGGTGGTGTGACCGCGGATTTAACCGGGTTCATCGAGAATGTGCCTTGAGAGTACGGGGTGTATGGCTGTGTGTGCCTATGCCTGTGGTGTGGAGTGTGCTTAAATTGTATGTTCACTAACTTGTTTGGTTATACTAATGAATTGCAGGGAAGGAGCACCGCCGCCCCGATCAAGGGGCGAGGTCGTTATAATTTGGTCAGCTTTAGCTGACCGTTTCCCTTTTTTACCACCATGCGGTGGATTGTCCTTATGCAGGAACAGGTGAGCCTAGTGGCAAGTAACGGGCTGAAGCCCTTGATGTTGTGCTGGCCCTTGAAGTCCAAGGAGAAATGTTTACTTTATATTGCTCATGTGTGGTCAGCCAGCATGCCAAAGTATGTAAAACATGTTTTATTAAGTAAACTCTTGTTAGGCCCTAAGGCCAAGACTTTTGTGTATTATGTTATCATTCCTACCTTTGGTTGTAGCAGACATTTGTACTTTTGTAATTGGGTTCTTATAACTATTTTAAAAGCTTTCGTTAGAATGCTCTGAGTTAGGATGTGTGTTCCTATTGCTGTAAATTTGGTATTAATACATAACTCCACCAACTATCCGTGGTATAGGGCATGGGGCCCCGGCCGAACCTTCTGTTATATTCCATGTGACGGATGGGGGTGTTACAATTTGGTATCAGACAAAGGCATCGGTCTTGCTTATTGGAATTAGTGGACGAATTCTTTTAAGGGGTGGTGAGCACATGTATGTGTGTCATCGTTATAACATGAAAAGAACCTATGAATGTCCACTTAGGAATGAAAATACACATGTTTGAGGAACCTGCGTGTTCCTATAATTGATTTTTGCAAATTTTTTGGTCACTTAATTGTGTTTTGTACGACTATAAGTGACCAGGAGTGGCGCAGGGCCGTCAGAACACCCGCATTCTAAGGCAAGTAGTGCACCTAATGATGTGCATGCAACCCCTCCTTCGGCAGAAACTATAAGGCTCGTAGCTGAGGCGGTGTTTGCGATGATAAATTCCCAACCAGGAAGGCAAGTGCAGTAGCCTACCCCTATAGGGGAGCAGGTACCGCTTCATGCGGCAGAACCTAGAAGGGTTGGACAAGTGGTGGTAGAGCCGTTGATACCTAGAAAAGCAATAGAGAAGCAACTCAAACATGTAATGGGCTTTAACCCTCCAGTGTTTTCGGGTACTAGAACCCCATCCCAGGCCGAAGATTGGCTCTCTCGGGTGAAGAGAGTCTTGAGGGCCACTGAGACAGAGGAATGGCAGAAAACCACCATAGCCACCTTCCTGTTTGATGGTGAGGCGAGGTTGTGGTGGGAAGGGTTGGAGCTGCATCACTTGGGTGGAAGGCAACTCACGGATGTCTTGATGGAGGAGTTCTCGAGGTTTTTCTTGGTAAGATACCTCCCATCGGCTCAGAGGATCGCTATGAAGAATGAGTTCCAGAGACTAACGCAGGGATATTGTAGCGTGGATGAGTACCTCCACGAGTTTACATGGTTGGGTAATTATGCTAGCTCTACTTTTGCTGATAAGGAGCATAAGACCAACCAGTTCTATGAGGGTTTGCGTGATAACCTAAGGCTACTACTATCGGGGCCTATGATGTAGGGCTTCCTAACCCTGGTCAATACAGCCCGATCGTTGGAGAAAGATCTGAAGAGAGTTAAAGTGAAGGACTCTAGTGCAAAGAATACGGAGTTCAAGGTGCTGACTTCCTCAAAGTCTGGTGCTTTTAGGGCAACTACAGGCCAAATCTCGGGCGCATGCTATAATTGTGGGAAGCCGGGACACTTTGCCTGAGATTGTTGGAGTGGACGTCCAAAGTCCGAGAAGAAGACTGGAGCAAATTATGAGGAGAAGGGCAAGGCGGTGGAGTCAACCGCATCACATTAAGCCCCAGCCCAACCTAGAGTGTACAACCTGGGATAGCAGGAGGCTATGAAGCAGGCTGACATCGTGACAGGTATGGTTTTATTTATAGCAGTTTAGATTTATATACTTATTGCTTTATGTGTATTATCTTATGACTGTTTGTGCTAGGCTTTGTTTCGATCGTTTATTTTCCGGCGAGAGCACTGTTCGATACGGGAGCTTCGCATTCCTTTTTGTTGGGTATTGTATCCACAATGCACCTGATTTGAAGAAGCCCCTGAACAAGCTAAGGTAAATAGACAATGTATTTGATGAAATATTTCTAGTTGTGCTTGCAGTTATTCCATGCTAAGTATACACCAATGTCAGGGTGCAGTGGATCAATATACACGGGTCTGTGCAACGTAATCCCTCGTTGAGCAGATCAGTGTGTTAGCCTACGTGTACTCTCTCTATTGGGGTGTACTTAAGTTCAAGTACAGGGCTATGATAAAGCAAGAGCAGACAAGAAGCAAGGATGGGCCAAAGACCAGCTTATGGGTGGAAAGACGAGAATTCGTCTAAGTATAATTCGTCGAGAATCACTAAGTGATTCTCGCCGATTCGTCGAGAATCACTAGTGATTCTCGACGAGTCGACGAGAATCACTAGTTGATTCTTGCCGGGTTGGGCCGGCTGTCTCGACGTAGTCAGAAAAATCATCTAAGGCAGAATCGTCGAGAATCACCAAGTGATTCTCGCCGATTCGTCGAGAATGACTTTGCATTCTCGACGAGTCGGCGAGAATCCAAGGTGATTCCCACCGATTCTCCCCGGCCTCTATAACCTGTGCAGCCTGAATTCTCTAAGTAGAATTCGGCGAGAATCGTAAGTGATTCTCGCCGATTCGTCGAGAATCACTCACGATTCTCGCCGAATTTGACTTAGGTATTTTTCCAACTCTGTCTGGACCGGTCCACGTTATCTACGGGATTTTGAACTGGACTTCGGTCTTATTGCTGGTGGGGCCCACAACGGTCATCTCTTGAGCTAGTGTATAAATACTCTGGTATTTGTGTACAGTAAAAAGACACAGACGATATACGAAAGAAAGCGGCCGACGAAACCCTAAACTCGCGAACTTGCTCCGCCTCCATCGCCGCAGCCGATCACCGAAGTCGATCTCGATCTCCTCCAGATCCTCGGTGATAGAAGCCAAGTCCTGCACAGCGTCTCACGTGTCTATCCAGAGATCTTTTGTCTCTTGATTTGAGATAGGGAAATCTTTCCCCGTCCGAATCGATCGAGACGATCGATCCTCGTGTGACCGTTGGTAGACCTTGCCGACTTCGCTAAGAAGATTGGATCTCCAGTGCTTTGCTGCTGTGTTCAGTTGCCGCCGCCAACACCGAGAGCCCTGCCGTCGCTCGACGCCGCCGCCGGTCTCGGGGAGATCCTCTCCAAGTGAGATCTAGGTTGTGGACTCTTCGTGAATTCAAGAACACGTCGTCGAACGAAGAGGGACACCTTATTCTCCATACATTGTTTGTATCTCTTACAAGCTATTTTCATTTCTTTGTAAAGGACCGTTTGGTCTCTAGTTGTAGGGTTGGGTGCAACCCGTGTTGTGGGAGTGTTGACTCCTACGTGTGGAAGGGTTCCTTCCGTTAGTGCTAGGATTGGATTTCAATCCTGTTGGTGAAGTGACCGAGTCATCCTTGGTTGGGAGATAGGTCGAAGGGGGAAAGTGGACGTACCCAAATCAGGGAACCACTATAAATTGCTTGTGTACTTGTTATGTTGTGTTGTTTTGTTTTCTTGTGCAGGTAAAATTTTAGTTCCGCAAATATGCTGCAAAGACACCTATCCCCCCCCATAGGTGTAAGTAGTTGACACTAGGTGGACTTTCAAGTGGTATCAGAGGGAGGTTACTCATCAAAAAGGTTCACACCTTGAGTAGAATCCTGCCACCAGTGTCAAGAAGAAGACCGATATCTTCCATGGACGGACTCAAGCACTCTGGCAAGATCCCAGTATGCACCAGACTGAACTTTCCTATCTGGAAGGAAAGAATCAGATTCTACATGGAAGCAGTCGACCCCCGGCTCTTCATGATAGTAGAGGAAGGACCTTACATTCCCACTAAGGCCTCCACCATTGATCCTACCAAGAAAGTACCCAAGAAACTTTCAAAAATGGACAAGGACAAAATGGTACTGTTTGGACTCGACAAGAAAGCTCAGAACATCCTGGTAAGCGTAGTTGACGACTCCATGATGCAGAACTTCAGCAATTGCAGGATAGCCAAGGATCTCTGGAGCTGTCTGATTGTCCTAATGGAGGGTACAGATGAAGTGAGGGACGATCGGAGATCCCTCCTCAATCAGAAATATGAGGCCTTCAGACAAGGGCAAAAGGAGGAGATCGGAGTTACCTTCGAAAACTTCCTCAAGATCGTCAATGCACTCAAAGGATATGGAAGAGTGTTCACTGAAGGTGAACTCAATGATAAGTTCCTTAGGTCCCTCACTAAGGAATGGGACACAAAGATCTGCGCCTTCCGCGAGTTTGGCAGACTTGTGGAAACTGATCCACAGATTCTGTTCGGGAAGCTCATGTCCTATGAGCTTCAGTTGAACACAAGGAAGGCTGAAGAGGAAGCAGAGAAAGCCGCGGCCAAAGAAAAGACGGTGGCCCTGAAAGCCATTCAATCCAGAAAGGGCAAGGGTACCACTTCTTCCTGTGCGTGGAAGAGGGATGAAGAGGAAGACTCTGAGCCAAGCTCCTCCGACTCAGAATTGTCTGAGGAAGACTTATCCCTCATCACAAGGGAGTTCAAGAAGTTCCTCAAGCTGAGGAATCAGAGAAAGAGAAACGGCTCCTCGTTAAGGGATCAGAAGAAGAACTATTCTTCCGACAGGTATGTTTCCAAACCGAACAAACATCTCACATCTGACATTATTTGCTTTGGTTGCAACAAGCCAGGACACGTCGTGGCCGACTGCCATCAAGGCAAGAGGGAAAAGGGAAAGGGAGAGGAGCACCGGTCCTCAAAAGACAAGAAGAAGGAGAGGAGCTACATCGCAAAGAAGCCAAAGACACTGAGTGAATCTGACACATCAGATACCAGCGATGACGAGGAAGCGTACTTTGGGCTAATGGGTCACTGTGACTCGGAAGGAGATTGCCCCCCATTTATGGGGAAGGTAAAAGCTCGCACCCCTCTCTCCGACTCTGACTCTGATCCTGAGTCTCAGGATGATGACCCTGAGGATAGCGCTTCTGCCCGTGAAGCTGAGCTCCTCGATAAGTTGAGCTTCTGCTCAATACTTTCCTGGAGTGTCGAAAGAGACTGAAGGCTGAGAAGAAGGAAGTAAAATTCCTTAAAGGTGAGAGTGTTTCCCTGAGGGAAGAGATCACCAGTTTGATCTCCCTCCGACAGGAGCACTTGGACCTGACTTCAAAGCATTCAGAGTCTCTCAAGCTCCTTGATCTTAAGCAGGAGGAAGTCGACAAGTTGGAAGAACTACTTGCGGCAGAAAGGAAGATCGTCAAGAGCTTCTCTATGCCAAAAACTGTTCTTCCATTAGTTGATACCTTCTCTGCTCAAGCCAAAGAAGCTGGCTTGGGGCACGTAGGGGTATCTAGCTCCTCATCCAGGAGAAACAGGAACAGGAGAAAGAATAAGGCTGCCAAGAAAGCCTCTGCTGATGAGAAAGGAAAGGCCCCACTCAGCCCTGTTGAGTTCAGAAAGCCTAGCTTTCCCTGTAACCAACATGACTTTAAGTCAACATATGGGCATCACTTCAGGCCCTCGGTTGCAAAGCCGAAGAGCCGATATGATGGGTGGACCTTTCCCCGTAACTTCAGTGAGAGTGTCTTCAAGGCACCTTATGAGGAAATCCACTTGGGAAATTATGGTCACTTCTCTAGCGGCCATAATAGGAAGCAGGCACCTAAGGCCAAGCATGTTACACTGAAAAGCCAAGAGGTGAAGAAGTCATGTGACTGTGGTCATCATGTTGCCTCCACCTCCAGGTCTTCGGCCCCAGCTGAACCCTTCGTTTCAAAGGTAAAGCAGGCGCCCAAGAGGAAGTATAACAGGTTTGACTGTTGGTGCTGTGGCAAAATTGGTCACTTTGCCGTGGATTGTTGGTTTAATCCAAGGTATAACGAGACTCCTTATGTTAGCAATGCGAGGCCGACCACTCGTAGAGTTAACCAATCGAGGGGGAGTATGCTAACAAGGAATCTAGGACCCAAGTTCGATTGGGTTCCTAAGGCAAATTAATTCTGTTTTGCAGGGATGTCCAAAGGCCAACAAAACTCCTATTTGGTATTTGGACAGTGGATGCTCCCGTCACATGACCGGGACAAGAAGCCTGCTGAGGGAGTACTCTTCAGTCGAGGATGGACCCAAAGTCATATTTGGGGGATCTGATCGGGGAGTCACCAGAGGTTACGGTACGATTTCCAACGGTATACTCTCTATCACTAACGTAGCTTATGTTGAAGGGTTAAATCATAACCTGATCAGCGTAAGCCAGTTATGTGATAAAGGGTATGACGTTAAGTTCTGCAAGGATAAATGCCTGATAATATCATGTGACTCTTCAGAGACCGTATTAACAGGCATTAGGAGCAGAAATATTTTCTGTTTAGACTTTCTTAGTTTAGATTCTTCTACCCCAGTATGCCTCGTTGCTAAAGGCAGTACATATCTTTGTGAACAATGGCACAAGAGATTGGCACACATTAATTACAAGACAATTAATATGCTGTTTTCCAAAAACTTAGTAAGGGATGCTCCCATTATTAAGTGCATCAAAGATAGTCCATGTCCTGCATGTTAGATGGGCAAGCAGACTCGGGCTACCTTTAAGGGCATCCTAGACAAAGATTCCTCCAGATGTCTATATCTTCTGCACATGGACTTGTTTGGTCCAATGCAAGTTCATAGCTTAGGAGGGAAGTCGTATACGCTAGTGATTGTAGATGATCACTCTCGGTTTACGTGGGTGTTCTTTTTAAAACGCAAGTCTGATACGTTTGACATCTTCACCAGTTTTGTCAAGCAGATACAGAACGAACTTAACTGCTCAGTGGTCAAAATCAGAAGTGACCACGGAACAGAGTTTGAGTCTGGGGCTATGACAGAGTTCTGTGAAGAGCTTGGTATCTTTCATGAGTTCTCCTCCCCTCGCACTCCTCAACAGAATGGAGTGGCGGAGAGGAGGAATAGAACACTCATTGAAGCATGCACGACAATGTTGAATGACGCTTCTCTCCTAGAATACTTTTGGGCCGAGGCGGTCAATACGACCTGTCATGTACAAAATCGGGCATTGATCAACAAGAGCCATCGTAAGACTCCTTATGAGCTACTGAAAGGCAAGAAACCAACCATGTCCTATCTGAGGATTTTTGGCTGCAAATGTTATGTACTGAATAATGGGAAGTACCTGCGTACTAAGTTTGGTGAAAAATGCTTCGAAGGAATATTCATGGGCTATAGTAGCCACAGCCGGGCTTATAGAGTTTTCAACAAGAAAACCCTAGTGGTAGAGGAATCAATAAATGTTGTATTTGATGAAGGAAGCTTGCTTAACTGCAAGACTTCTAGTTGTCTTCCTGAAGCTGCAGGTGCCAGACTCGAAAAGCTACAACTGGATGATCCCGAGAAAGATGCAACTCCAAAGTATGTCAAGGTCTCCACATCAACGCCGATCGGAGAAGTTGAAGCTCAAAATGAGGCAAATCCTTTAGAAGGAGGAGATGCCCAAGAAATAGTTGAAGCTCCTGATGCAAGAATTTTAGAGCTCAGACACGTGAGGGATCATCCCAGAAATCAAATCATTGGAGATCCCCGAGACGGTGTCAGAACTCACCGAGGTACTCTTAACGAGATCTTGCATCTTAGCTTTCTGTCGCAGGTGGAGCCAAGGAAGTTCGACGAAGCGAACAAAGACGCACCGTGGATTTTGGCCATGCAAGAGGAGCTGCATCAATTCGAAAGATGCGAAGTCTGGACGCTGGTTTCCAGACCAAAGACGCAAAATGTGATTGGCACCAAGTGGATCTTCAGAAACAAGTTGGATGAACATGGAGTCATCATCAAGAACAAAGCCAGACTGGTGGCTCAAGGATACAGACAGGAGGAGGGGATTGACTTTGACCAGACGTTTGCACCAGTTGCACGGCTCGAGGCAATCCGGCTATTCCTAGCCTATGCCTCTCATAAAGGATTCACTGTCTATCAGATGGACGTGAAATCGGCCTTCTTGAATGGAGATTTGAAAGAGGAAGTATACATTGCTCAACCTCCAGGTTTTGTCAATCCTACTTATCCTAATCATGTATATTTTCTTAATAAAGCGCTATATGGCCTAAAACAAGCTCCTCGAGCTTGGTATGAGACATTGTCTAGTTTTCTTCTTGAGAACAAGTTCTCTAGAGGAAAAAAAGATAAGACATTGTTTCTCAGGGAAGTCAAAGGCAAGATTTTGCTGGTGCAAATCTATGTTGATGACATTATATTCGGCTCAACGGACAATAATCTTTGCAAAAAGTTTTCCAAACTTATGCAAGGAAAGTTTGAAATGAGCAGTATGGGAGAGCTGAAGTATTTCTTGGGACTTCAAGTGAAACAGTCTGAGGAAGGAATCTTCATTTCTCAGACGAAGTTCACAAATGAACTCCTCAAGAAATTCGGAATGGAGAATGCAACCTCTATGAGGACTCCAATGGGATCCACCATGTCTCTGGATAAGGATGAGAAAGGGAAACCTTTTGATGAAACCAAATACAGAAGCATCATTGGATCCCTGCTCTATCTTACTGCGAGTAGACCGGATATCATGTTCTCCACATGTGTTTGTGCCAGATATCAGGTGAACACTAAGGAATCTCATTATGTCGTTGTAAAGTGAATTCTCAGATACCTTAAAGGTACCCCTAATCTTGGCTTATGGTACCTGAGAAGCAATGATGTCGAGCTAATAGGGTTTTCAGATGCTGATTTTGTAGGGAGTAGGGATGACAGGAAAAGCACCTCCGGGACGTGTCAATTTCTCGTAAGAAGGCTTATTTCATGGAACAGCAAGAAGCAGAATTGTGTAGCGACCTCCACTGCAGAGTCTGAGTACATCTCGGCTGGCAGCTGTTGCGCACAACTCCTATGGATAAGAAACCAGTTAGCCGACTATGACCTCCAGTTCAAGGAAGTACCGATGTACTGCGACTCCTCCAGTGCAATTGCTATTGCCAACAATCCGGTATCGCACAGCAGAACGAAGCATATTGAAGTGCGTTACCATTTCATTCGGGAGCACGTGGAGAACAAGGACATCTCTCTCTGCTATGTTCCCACTGACAAACAAATTGCAGACATCTTCACAAAGCCTTTGGACGAGGCCAAGTTCAGTCTTTTCAAAACTGAATTGGGGATGTTAAACCATGAGGAATGAAGACCACAGAAGCTCATGGCTCGTGCATCTAGGGGGAGCATCTGTCAGGCACTCAAGTGTAAGCATAGGTGCAAGAACTGAGGGGGAGCATGGGGTCATATGCACCAGACCCCGATTTGTAGAAGCCGAAAAGGGGGAGATTACCCTCTCGGCTAAGGTTAAGGTGGCTCCACCCTCTCGGCTAAGGTTAAGGTGGCTCCAAGTTTTGCTCTCAAGTAATTGGTAATGAATATCTCTCTCAACTCAATTTTAAGTTTATGAGTTTTATTCCTATATGCTCGATTCACCTTAGCTTGTAGGGTTTAGGCTTCTTTAAATAGGGGGAGATTGTTGGGTATTGTATCCACAATGCACCTGATTTGAAGAAGCCCCTGAACAAGCTAAGGTAAATAGACAATGTATTTGATGAAATATTTCTAGTTGTGCTTGCAGTTATTCCATGCTAAGTATACACCAATGTCAGGGTGCAGTGGGTCAATATACACGGGTCTGTGCAACGTAATCCCTCGTTGAGCAGATCAGTGTGTTGGCCTACGTGTACTCTCTCTATTGGGGTGTACTTAAGTTCAAGTACAGGGCTATGATAAAGCAAGAGCAGACAAGAAGCAAGGATGGGCCAAAGACCAGCTCATGGGTGGAAAGACGAGAATTCGTCTAAGTATAATTCGTCGAGAATCACTAAGTGATTCTCGCCGATTCGTCGAGAATCACTAGTGATTCTCGACGAGTCGACGAGAATCACTAGTTGATTCTTGCTGGGTTGGGCCGGCTGTCTCGACGCAGTCAGAAAAATCATCTAAGGCAGAATCGTCGAGAATCACCAAGTGATTCTCGCCGATTCGTCGAGAATGACTTTGCATTCTCGACGAGTCGGCGAGAATCCAAGGTGATTCCCACCGATTCTCCCCGGCCTCTATAACCTGTGCAGCCTGAATTCTCTAAGTAGAATTCAGCGAGAATCGTAAGTGATTCTCGCCGATTCGTCGAGAATCACTCACGATTCTCGCCGAATTTGACTTAGGTATTTTTCCAACTCTGTCTGGACCGGTCCACGTTGTCTACGGGATTTTGAACCGGACTTCGGTCTTACTGCTGGTGGGGCCCACAACGGTCATCTCTTGACCTAGTGTATAAATACTCTGGTATTTGTGTACAGTAAAAAGACACAGACGATATACGAAAGAAAGCGGCCGACGAAACCCTAAACTCGCGAACTTGCTCCGCCTCCGTCGCCGCAGCCGATCACCGAAGTCGATCTCGATCTCCTCCAGATCCTCGGTGATAGAAGCCAAGTCCTGCATAGCGTCTCACGTGTCTATCCAGAGATCTTTTGTCTCTTGATTTGAGATAGGGAAATCTTTCCCCGTCTGAATCGATCGAGACGATCGATCCTCGTGTGACCGTTGGTAGACCTTGCCGACTTTGCTAAGAAGATTGGATCTCCAGTGCTTTGCTGTTGTGTTCAGTTGCCACCGCCAACACCGAGAGCCCTGCCGCCGCTCGATGCCGCCGCCGGTCTCGGGGAGATCCTCTCCAAGTGAGATCTAGGTTGTGGACTCTTCGTGACTTCAAGAACACGTCGTCGAACGAAGAGGGACACCTTATTCTCCATACATTGTTTGTATCTCTTACAAGCTATTTTCATTTCTTTGTAAAGGACCGTTTGGTCTCTAGTTGTAGGGTTGGGTGCAACCCGTGTTGTGGGAGTGTTGACTCCTACGTGTGGAAGGGTTCCTTCCGTTAGTGCTAGGATTGGATTTCAATCCTGTTGGTGAAGTGACCGAGTCGTCCTTGGTTGGGAGATAGGTCGAAGGGGGAAAGTGGACGTACCCAAATCGGGAAACCACTATAAATTGCTTGTGTACTTGTTGTGCTGTGTTGTTTTGTTTTCTTGTGCAGGTAAAATTTTAGTTCCGCAAATACGCTGCAAAGACACCTATCCCCCCCATAGGTGTAAGTAGTTGACACTAGGTGGACTTTCACTTTTTGTTCGAAGAGTTTGTATCACGCATCGGAGTACCTTATTCGATGGCAAGGGACAAATTGGATGTGTTGCTGCCTAACTGGTGCTCTATGCGTGCGGATAGAATTTGTTGCGTGAAGGTAAGGTTTGGGAATCACAATTATGACTTGCGAGCGTCGCTACTACCGATAGTAGAGTTCGATGTGATCTTTGGAATGTACTCGCTATCGGAGCAGCGTGCATACATCGATTGCAACCGTAAGGTGGTCAGACTGGGACTGGATACGGATCGTGAGACTACATTCTCAAGCTTAGAAGGGGCAAGCAAGACTTTGATGTCTGCTCTCAAGGTGATTAAGGTAGTTCATGGTGGTGCGGAGCTATTTATCACTTTAGTGGAGGGTTCGAAGCCCAAGCCTGGTTTGGACAGCATCCCAGTTGTATCTGAGTTTCCAGACATATTCCCTGAAGATCGCCCTGGAGCTCCACCCCAGCAAGAGATCGACTTCATAATTGAGCTAGTGTCAGGTGTCAAACCTGTGTCACTCTCTCCTTATCGGTAAGCGCCTAAGGAGATGGCAGAATTGAAAGTACAACTTCAAGAGCTGTTGGAGCAAGGTTATGTGCATCCAAGTTCGTCATCTTGGAGTGTGTCGGTCCTCTTTGTTAAGAAGAAGGACGGAAGCTTGCGACTCTGTATTGATTACCGGGAGTTGAATAAGTTAATGGAGAAAATAACTATCTGATCCCAAGGATTGATGATCTATTCGACCAGCTGGTGGGGTCGATTGTGTACTCAAAGTTGGATCTGAAATCCGGATATTATCAACGTCGGATAAGGGAAAGTGACATTCCTAAGATGGCTTTCAGCACACGGTACGGGCATTATGAGTTCACTGTAATGCCATTTGGGCTGACAAATGCGCCATCCGTGTTTATGGATTTGATGAACAGAACGTTCAGAGAATACTTGGACCAATTCGTGATAGTCTTAATCGATGATATACTGGTGTACTCGCAGTGCGAGGAGGATCATTTCAAGCATCTATATATGGTGTTAGAGACATTGAGGAAGAACCAACTGTACGCCAAGTTCTCCAAATACGAGTTTTGGTTGTCCTCGGTAGCGATCCTTGGTCATATAGTTAGTGGAGAAGGGATTGTGGTAGATCCGGCAAAGGTAGTTGCTATACGGGAGTGGCCTGTGTTGTCTACGGTGGCAGAAGTCCGGAGTTTTCTGGGGCTTGCCGGCTATTACAGGCGCTTCGTGGAGAATTTCTCTTGGATAGCATTGCCCCTCACTACTCTGACAAGGAAGGATAAGAAATTTGTTTGGACGCCTGAGTGCGTACAAGCTTTCGAAGAACTAAAGTGTCGCTTGACCACAACACCTGTCTTAAGTTCGCCTTGTGGGTCTGAAGGCTTTGAGGTTTACACTGACGCCTTTGGAAGTGGTTTAGGCTGTGTTCTGCTTTAGTACGAGTTGTTTATAGCTTATGGATTGCTTCAGTTAAAGGTGCATGAGAGGAACTACCCGGTCCACGATTTGGAGTTGGCGGTCGTGGTATTCGCACTCAAACTTTGGAGGCATTTATGGAGTAAAGGTCGATATTTATTCAGATCACAAGAGCCTGAAGTATCTAATTCATTAGAAGGACATGAACATATGCCATCGTAGGTGGATAGAGTTCCTGGGAGACTACACCTACAAGATTCATTATATTCCAGGGAAGGGGAATGTTGTAGCCAATGCTCTGAGTCGTAGAACTCCAGCACAGGCACACTGGTTGTAGATACATGACGCGTGGCTCATTCGTGATTTGAATGCTTTGGAGATCTCGTGTGTTGACAAGGGATCTAGTGTGAATGCATGTTAGAGTTAGACAGAGGTTCAATACGACCTCGAGGACAGGGTTTGTCGGGCCTTGGAGTTGGACGTAAGCTTGAAACGTCGCATGGCAGAGTCTGTGGATGGGTCGAATGACCAGTTCATTGTTGACGATGGCCTTGTATGGAAAGGTGGTCGGTTGTGCGTCCCTAATGTTGGAAAATTACGAGAATAATTGATGTACGAGGCGCATTTTACCAAGTACTCAATTCATCCTAAGAGCACCAAGATGTTCGAAGACATGAAGAGGATGTTCTGGTGGCTAGGTATGAAGAAAGACATAGCGCTATACGTGACGAAATGTCAGACTTGTGCCTTGGTGAAGGTCGAATGCCAGAAGCCATGTGGATTTCTAAAGTCCTTGCCTATACCAGAATGAAAGTATGACAACATCTCTATGGATTTCGTGCACAGTTTGCCGAGATCGCATAAGGGGAACGAAGCCATTTGGGTGGTCATGGATCGGTTAACGAAGGTGTCGCATTTTATACCCAATAGGAAGGATGATTCCATGGAGAAGCTAGCGAAGCTTTATGTGGAAAATATAGTCTGTTTGCATGGTGTGCCCCGGAGCATCGTAAGTGACTGAGATGGTCAGTTCACGTCTACTGATTGGAGGCTTATTCATCAGTTGTTGGTCACCAAGCTGAACTTCAGCATAGCTTTTCACCCGCAGACAGATGGGCAAACTAAAAGGGTGAACAGTACAATGGAAGACATGCTTCGTATGTATGCATTGGATTTTGGTAAGAGGTGGGAAGACCATCTTTACATGATTGAGTTCGCATATAATAACAACTACCCAGCCAACATTCAGATGGCGCCTTTTGAGGCTCTGTACGGAAGGAGGTGTCGTACGCAATTGTCTTGGGTAGAAATGGGAGAATCGAAGTTGTACAAGCAAAGGGATGTTGAAGATGCTACTCCAACAATACGGTTGATTCGAGAACGGCTACTAATTGCTCAAGATAGACAGGCCAAGTAATACAATGCCAAGCATCAGAACGTTGAGTTTGCGGTCGGCGACTGGGTATACCTCAAGATAAAGTCGTTTAAAGGCGTATCAAGGATTTGACACTTAAAGAAGCTTAGTCTGAGGTATGTTGGGCCTTTTGAGATCTTGGAGCGGGTTGGTGAAGCCGTCTATCGGTTGGCTCTTTCGGTAGAACTGAGTGGTTTACATGATGTATTTCACATCTCGGTCCTACGCAAAGCCGTGAAAGAACTAGCGCAAGTGGTTGTTGCGGATCAAGTATCGGTCGATAGTGGGCTAACAACGAAAGTTAGACCCATTTGGATTGAGGATTCTGAGGTTAAGCAATTGCGGAACAAAGCTATCAGGATGGTCAAAGTCCGTTGGGACAATTACGGTCGTGAGGAGATTTTGTGGGAACGAGAGTAGACCATGCTTGATGAGTATCCCAAGCTTTTCTACTTAGGTACCATTTAAGTTTGTGTACTTTTCCATTTTCTAATTTCAGGACAAAATTCTTTTAAGGGGAGGAGAATTATAACGCCCCAAATCTCGATTATGAGTGGGCTGTGTAGACTGATCAACACGGCCTGGGACACGGGCATGTCCAAAGTCGTGTCCTGCTCTGTGTGAACAATACGGCCTGGGACACGGGCGTGTCCAAGTCGTGTCCTGCTCTGTGTTAGCAACACGGCCTGGGATACGGTCGTGTACAAAGCCATGTCCTTCTCTGTGTTGGAAGGGCGGTGTCGAGTGTGGCACACGGCCTGTGACACGGGCTTGTCCAGGGTCGTGTCCTTCTATGAGTTCGACGTGTTTTCGTGAGGTCGACGAAATGCATTCGATGACCCTCAGAGGCAAGACATGTTGGGCACACGGCCTGTGACATGGGTGTGTATAGGTTCATGTCCTTCTCTGTGTTTGGCCGGTCTATGAGGACTGATGAACACGGGCTGGACACGGGAGTGTCCAAAGCCGTGTCTAGCACACGGCCTGTGACACGGGCGTGTCACAGGGTCGTGTCCTGGTCAGGATGCGATGGTCTTTTGCTGTTTGAGGTACACGGCCTATGACACGGGCATGTCACAAACCGTGTTCGGCCCAGGAAAGTGATTTTCAGGGCGATTCGTGGCCGTTCATTCCCTTCAAATAGGATCCAATGGTCCAGAAATATCCCTGTTATTATAAGGCCGTGAGTTGAGGGTTAAACCCTCATTTCTCTTAGGTATTTCTCTTTCTAAAGAGTTAGAGAGTGTGGAAAGCAAGGAAGAAGGAGGAGGATGAATCCGGACACCGGTGGAGCTTCAAAGCCCCGAATCGTGAGCCGATTCTAGATCCGCGGAGGTGAGTCTGTTACGGTGCTTTTCATCAGGCTAGTTTTCCATGGCGCCAAAGAGAACCTCTAGGGTATCGATTCTCTTCTTAGACATGTTAAGTCCTCTTCCTTTTTGCATAGGAAACTCTCTCCCACGAGTGGGCGGTGAGTATGAGGTTTTCCTTTGGGTGGATATGGTTTATCCGCATCGTTTTGCATTTAGAGTCTGGAATCGAAGTACGGATATAGGCATGGTGTGTGAAGCCTATTCGAATAAGTTGGTCTGGATCGGTGATGTTTTCATTATGCTTGTAGTACCAGAGAAGACTTCGTGTTGTTTGCTTTCCGAGTTTTCTACAAGGTAGATTGCAACAGGGAGTCTTGGGGACTAACTCCAAGGTGCATCCGGAAAATTGGGCAGAAGCGTGATTCTGCCATCTTGGTGTCCTAGGAGCCAACTTGCACATAACTGGGTTATATAAATTTGTATGATCGATTTGGGACTCTGGGAAGCCTAACTCATGCTGATGGCTTAAATTGATGTGGCGGTTTGAGCAACGGGTCAGGTGGAACCGTACCCGCTCTATGTGGTTCGGTTAAAGCGACCTAAGGTACATGGTACTTACCGTTGGCATAGATGGAGGGTCTTAGGCTTAGGCCGAAAAGACTATAATGCTCATAAGATTTGTCATCCTGGGGGTAGTGGTGAGACAGCAGATTTAACCGGGTTCACTGAGAATGTGCCCTGAGAGCTCGGGGTGTGTGGTCGTGTGTGCCTACGCCTGTGGTGTGGAGTGTGCTTAAATTGTACGTTCACTACCCTATTTGGTTATACTAATGAATTGCAGGGAAGGAGCACCGCCGCCCCGATCAAGGGGAGAGGTCGTTATAATTTGGTCAGTTTTAGCTGACCGTTGCCTTGTTTTACAACCGTGTGGCGGATTGTCTTTATGCAGGAACAAGTGAGCCTAGTTGCAAGTAGCGGGCTGAAGCCCTTGATGATGTGCTGGACCTTGAAGGCCAAGGCAAAATGTTTACTTTATATTGCTCATGTGTGGCCGGCCTGCATGTCGAAGTCTTGAAAACATGTTTTATTAGGTAAACTCTTGTTAGGCCCTAAGGCCAAGACTTTTGTATATTATGCTGTCATTCCTACCTTTGGTTGTAGTGTACATTCGTGCTTTTGTAATTGGGTTCTTATAACTATTTTAAAAGCTTCCGTTAGAATTCTCTGAGTTTGGATGTGTGTTCCTATTACTGTATATTTGGTATTAATACGTAACTCTACCAACTGTCCGTGGTATATGACGTGGGGCCCCAGCCGGACCTTCTGTTATATTCCATGTGACGGATGGGGGTGTTACAGATGATCCCTTAGATGTCTGACAGCTACAGGTAATGTGACTTCTTCTCTTGGACAAGAAACATCTTGTTGCTGATTTTCTTTTCCTGGTTGTTCATGTGCAAGCATTTCTTCAACAATGTTGACTCCATCTTGTATATTTTGGCTTGCTGGAACTGAATCTTCTATAGACAGCTCCTTTAGCTTCAAGTCTTCTCCTGTTGTGCTTGATGTACCTGGCATATCATTGTAAAACATAGAACTTTCATCAAATACAACATGAACAGACTCCTCCACAACTTGATCCCTCAAGTTGTAGACCCTATAGGCCTTACTGTGGTTACTATAACCAACAAATATGTCATCATAGGACTTCTCAGCAAACTTAGTAATATATTTTTTCCCATTATTTAGGACAAAACATCTATATCCAAAGATTCTTAAAAATTCCAAGTTTGGTTTTCTGCCCTTCATTAGTTCATAAGGAGTTTTATTAAACCTTTTGTTGATTGAAGCTCTATTAAGAACATGACATATTGTGTTAATATCTTCAACTTAGAAATATTCTGGGAGAGAAGAATCACTCAGCATGGTTCTTCCAGCTTCAATGAGAGTCCTATTCTTCCTCTCAGCAATTCCATTTTGTTGGGGTGTTCTTAGAGAGAAAAACTCTTCCTGAATCCCTAGTTCTTCATAAAACTTTGTCATTATTCAGATTGAAACTCAGTTCCATGATCACTTCTAATTCTAACCCCAGAACTGTTTAATTCATTCTATATTTGTTTGACAAATGTCTTGAAGGCATCCGGAGTTTTAGACTTTTTCCTTAAGAAGAAAACTCAAGTGAATCTGGAATAGTCATCAACAATTACAAAGGTGTAGACTCTCCTTCCTAAACTATGAACTGGCATAGCACCAAATAAGTCCATATGCAGGAGGTATAAATACCTCATTGAATCTTTGGATTCAATGATTTTGAATGAAGCTTTGGTCTGCTTGTCTTTTCGTCTTGCAGAGCAAATGCTCTCCTTAGAGCATTTAATGTTAGGACCATTCCTAACTAGCTCTGTACTGTAAAGTATGCTTATGGTCTTGTAGTTCAAATGAGCTAACCTCTTGTTCCATTTGACACAGTGTGAGGCTTTCTCATTTGCAACTAGACATAAGGGTGAGTCTGACTTTAAATAAAGAAAATTTAAACTATACACATTCCCACATCTAGTGCCTGTTAAGATGACCTCTTAGTCACTTGACTTCTTTATTAGACACTCAATCTTGTGAAATGAAATGGCATTGCCAAGATTACAAATTTGGCTTATTCTTATAAGGTTGTGTTGCAACCCTTCCACATAAGCTACTTTGGTGAAAGTGACTAAAACATTTGTGATCTTACCATAACCTTTGGTAATTCCTTTGTCAGCTCCACCAAAGATCACCTTTGGTCCATTCTTCATAGGGATGAATTCCCTCAAATTGCTTCTTGTTCCAGTCATGTGTCTAGAACACTCACTATCCAAGTACCAGATTTGACTTTCTTTGGTGCTTGGACATTCCTGCAAAATAAGAATTTATTTTTTCCTTACGAACCCAAATTGTTTTGGGTCCTAGGTTCTTATTAGTTGTGGCTCCATTAAGACCACATGTGAACTTCTTAACTGGATACCTTTTCTGAGCATGAGACATAGTGTAATTTAACCAACAATCTAAGGCAAAGTGTCCTACCTTTCCACAACACCAGCATTTATATCTATTGTACCTTCACTTTAGATGAACATAAGGAACTTTGTGCTGACATTCCTTAGAGCAGGAATCAGCAAACTTGATAGTTGTATTTTGTCTGGGAGCAAAAAGATTGTTTTGTCTCTCAGTTACAACAATTCTCCTTAGAGCAGGCACATTAGGAATAGATTTCCTATTCACATATGAACTTGGTCCAATTGGTCCAGACTTCTAGGTTTCTTTTCCCTTAGTCTGAAACACAGATTGTGGAATGATTGGACCCTTTTGTCTTGTCATCTTTTTGCCTCTTTTTATCTTGGGTTTAACATACCCAAGACCACTTCTAGGTGTTCCTGAGAAGGTATCTATTATAGGCAGGATAGTTTTAGGTTTAGAAAATAGCTGTACTAGTCTTTTCTCATTCAGGAGTTTGAGTTCTAACTCCTGAATGACTGCATTTTTTATTTTATCAACATCATTTGATCATCAATGATCTTAGTCAGCTTTGCTAACTTTGAGCTTTGAAGACCTATCTTCTAAGTATCCATCTTATGATGATACTCAAGACATTTTAGTGATGCAATCTCTATACCTTGTTCTTTAACAAGCCTCTTGCTATTTACATAAGCTTCCAACAGTTTTCCAAATTTGAATGTGAGCTACTACAGTTAAGTCTCAGGGTTAGACTTATTTGAATCAAACTTTGAGTCATATGAGTCTAGCTCATCCACAGTCTCATGAACAGAATTTGTAGAACAACAGGAATTGTCAAAGATTACCTTAGTATCCTGACATTCAGCAATTTCTGTATCTGGATTATCAGACAGTGTCATCTAATTAACCTCCATATCATCTTCAGAATCACCATAGTGTGATGAAGTTATGGAGTTATTGCCCTTGTATATGGACTCTCTGATGAATTCTACTTCATAGGAGAACAGTCCAGCGTGTTCTTCTAATTCAGTTTAATCAATATCACTATCAGATAAGGTATTTGGCTTCTTTACCATCAGACCCTTTTTTGATTTCTTGTCTTTATAGAACTTCTTTTCTTTTGACTTTTTGTTCTCCTTTCTTTTTACTGGACAGCCAGCAATGACATGCCCAGGCCTGTTACAGCAATAGCAGATAATGTCAGTCTTAAATTGTTTATTCTGATGAGAATCATACCAGACCACAGATTTGTCTCTGTGTTTGTCTTTGTTTTTACTGGAACTTGGTCCAGTAGATTTCTTCTTATTCCACTACTTCCTTCTTCTCATAATTTTCTTGAATTGCCTAGTAAACAGTGTCAATTCATCATCTGATAATTCTTCTGATGAAAAACAGGTTCCAGTGTTATTTGTATCTTCATTCCTTCTTGGTGATGATGGGATTTCTCTTCTAGACTTCTTAGATCTATCTGCTTTGAATGCCACAGATTTAGTCTGAGTTGAACTTCTGGCAGATTCAGCTTCAGCTTTTCTAGAATTTAACTGAAGTTCATATGACAATAGCTTCCCATAGAATTCTTGGGGTAACATGTTTCTCAGATTCCTCATTTCTCTTATAGCACAAATCTTAATGTCTCATTCTTTATTTAGGGATCTCAGAAAATTATCATTAAGCTCATAATTTGAGAATTCTCTACCATAATTCCTTAAGTAATTTACTATTCTAAAGAACTTTTCATAACATAGTTCTATAGAATCAGTCTTTCCTTGTCTGAATGCCTCATACTACTTATTTAGTAGAGACTTTCTGTCATCTCTTACTTCTTTGGTGCCTTACATGTAGACTGTGAGAGTGTCTCACATCTCCTTGGATGTTTTACAGTGTACTAGATTCTGAAAAGTTGAATTTTCTATAGCACTGACAATTATGTTTTGAGCTCTTTTATCCATGGTGGCAAAAACCACCTCATCCTTTGTCATTTCAGACAGTTTCTTAGGAGTTTGAACATTTTCATCAAAGATTGATATCTTCATTGGAACATATAGTCCTTCTTTTACAGTGACAAAGATTCTTGGATTAAAAGCCTCCATAAACAATCTCACTCTTTACTTCCATATAGCAAAGTTATCCTTAGTATATATAGGCAGTTTTATATAACTGAGTTCTCTGTGAGATTCAGAAGCCATTTGATCTGATATTTTTCAAGTACCCTTTGGATCTTTTTCAGGCTGTTAGGTCTTTCTTAAATAATTTCCCTTTGATACCACTTGAAAGTTAATCCTATGGGTGGATAATCACCTAGAGGGGGGGTGAATAGGTGTCTTTTAAAATACTTTGTCAATTCTTTGTCACTTAAATGTTCAGCAGATAATATACTTGAGAAATTAGCTTAACAATAACTCAGCATAATTTAACCACAGAACTCAGCACATGCAAATCTTAGAACACAGCACACAAAGAATTTATAGTGGTTCTCCTATCTAGGGTACATCCACTTTCCCCCTTCTTCCTCGCTAGCATTGTGTTAAATAAGGTTATAGCTCCTCCTCTTCAACTCAGATCCAAAGATCTTACACGCTCAGTTTCTGTTAAGAAACCTACACTCAGACCAACAGGTCCTACCTCAGATATTCACGCAATCTCCTTCCTCAGGTCCCTCAAGAACCCTACCTTATCCTTTGTAACACAAGCTTACACCTCAATGATCCCACTCAAATCACCTACCTCAGGTCCCTCAAGAACCCTACCTCAGACTTTATAAATTAGGCTTACAACTCAGAGATAAACTCTCCTACCCACTCAGATCTCAAAGAGATCTTACAAAATTAAGAGGAAAGAATATTCAGAAAACAATCTGTAATCCGACTTATCTGAATGAATTTAGATTCTTCAATTCAGCTGCATAGAAACAAATCTTGATGAATAATCTATCTAAAGAGATTCTTCTCTAGATCTGCAATCTTCTTGATGATTGGCTTGATTTCTTTGAAGAATTTGTAGAACAGATCCACTTGAATCTTCTGATCCCTTGATGAAAGGATCTGAAGATCTTCTTGAAGACTTTTGTCTTCCTTCTCCTTCTCGGGATTATCGCCCTCCTCTGACTTAGAAAAATCAGAATGGGAGAATGGAATGATTTCTAATTGTTACTTTCTCTGTAGATAACCCCTCTATTTATAGCCTTCGTGGATTGCTGGAATCTATTTGATGACATCAGCATGTGACATCATACTTCAAATTCTCCTTTAAACTGTTTCTGTTGAGATACCACATTATTGTAGCTGATGTGACAGTTCTGACCTATCCTGACACTTCTGTGTTGACTCTGCACATCTTCAGAAACATAAGTGTCAATATGTCCAAAGTGTCTCGACACTTGTTCTTAGAAGGTGTCGATACATCTTAGTAGTCTCGACACAATTTTACTTAGAAGAATTTTCATGCTGAACTTGAAAGTGTCGAGACAGTTGACTTGTTTGACATAATTGTCATCTGTGTCGACATCTATAAACCTGCACTGTGTCGAGATAGTTTAATTGTCTCGACACAACTGTCTGTTGGGTGTCGACACTTCTATGCTTGCTTTATTTCTTCACTGTGTCGAGACAGTTAAATTGTCTCGACACTCCAGTCTGCCGGTGTCGACACTTTTATACTTGCTTTAATCCTTCATTGTGTCGAGACATTTGATTTGTCTCGACACTATTTTACTTAGTAAAATTTCTTGTCTTCTTTGTGTCGAGACAGTTGTATTGTCTTGACACTATTGTCTTAAGCTTCAAGGTGTCGAGATAGCTGACTTGTCTCGATACTGCTGACTTAGTCTTCAAGGTGTCAAGATAGCTGACTTGTCTCGATACTGCTGATTTAGTCTTCAAGGTGTGGAGATAGCCGACTTGTCTCGACACTGCTGACTTAGTCTTCAAAGTGTCGAGATAGCTGAATTGTCTCGATACTGCTGACTTAGTATTCAAGGCGTCGAGATAGATAACTTGTCTCGACACTGCTGACTTAGTCTTCATGGTGTCGAGATAGCTGACTTATCTCGACACTGCTATATTGAATCTTCAATGTGTCGAGTTAGCCGACTTCTCTCGACACAACTTCTGCAAAGGTGTCAACATAGTTGAAGTGTGTCGACACTTTTGTACTTACCCAATTTTCTGTACTGCAAGTTGCTAGATGCTAACTGTGCTGACTTCACTCAGCACTTTGCTGACTTCACTCGACGTTTTTGTACTTAGACAATTTTCTTTACTTTTTAGTTAGCTTCTTAGAGTCCACCGTCAATGTAACTTGGACCACCTGCTAAATCAATATGACATAGGCAACCTGCAAGCATGAACTAAAATATACATCAAATACATATTTGTGTATATCATTGAGTTGAAAAGGCTTATTCAAATCAAGTACATTGTTTCCAATGTACCCAACACCTGACGAGCCGATCTCCGAAGCGAAGCTAAAGATACATATCATTTGCAGGCTACGGAAGGAATATGCAGCTTTCATCACATCAATTCAAGGATGGGATGTTCAGCCATCCTTGTTGGAATTGGAGAATCTATTATCGTCGCAGGAGAGTTTGGTAAAGCAAATGGCGGGAGTGACCATCACGGAAGGAGAAAGTGGGGCTCTTTTATCTGGAAAGAAGAATCCCTAAGAAATACAGAAGAAGAGTTCAGGAGATGGATCGTCGTCGTCCTCTCAAGGAGAGAAGAACTTTCTTCCTCATTATGATGAGTAGAATCATCTGCCGTGTTTTGGTTGTCGCAAGTATGGTCACATAGCAAAATATTATCGATCAAATCTAAGGGTCGCACACATGGCTTAGAAGGAGGAGATCCAAGGCGAGAAGAATATGGAGACGGAAGTTCAAAAGAAGATCAGCAGTGGGGTAACTGATTTCTTACTGATATGACAACAACATCTGTTGATGTGTTAGCTTTGATCAACTTCAAGGATGATTGGATCATTAACTCTGGTTGCGTTCATCATCTTACTGGAGATGTGTTGAAGTTTGTTGATCTCAAGGTGTATGAGGGAAATGATGTTATCATCATCGTCGATGATACCATGCATTTAGTTGAGAAGGAAGGACTAGTGTCATTGGGGAACGAGGAAAGACCACTCACCCAAAAGAGCATATATCATGTACCTTAAATGAAGAAAAACTTATTCTATGTTACAAATGTGGTAGATACAGGATACTACGTTCTGTTCGAACCGAAGGAGGTGAAGTTTGGGAAGAACTTCTCTGGGATTGATGGTGATGTCACTGATTTTGGAAGGCGAGTGAAGGACTTGTTTGTCCTGTCTTCTAACGCATATGTTGAAAAACTGAATACTAATGATGGCACAGTGATCTAGTACGAGCAGCTAGGTCATGTAGGGATGGACAAGCTGAAGGCAATGTCGTCAAAAAATTTTGTGAACCGCATGCCCAACCTATCTTCTTGTGGCAATGAGAACGTTTGTGAGGGATGTCAATTTGAAAAGCCACATCTAATTCCATTTGATAATTCAAAGTCTAGGTGCAGAGCTCCGCTACAGTGCATCCATGCTGAGTGATGAGACCACATGTCACCCCATCCTCAAAAGGAAACAGATACATGTTGGTGCTGGTAGATGAATACACCCGGTACACTTGGGTGTACTTAATGAGAGGTAAGTCAGAGGTGCTTGAGAAGTTCCAATAATGGAAGGATCTCGTTGAAGGGAAGCTAAGGTAGCAAGTAAAGAAATTAAGAATTGACAACGGCGGGGAGTTTACCCCTGATGCTTTTGTATCTTTTTGTAGGAGATCTGGTATTTGAAAAGAGCTCACATTTTCCAATACTCCTCAGCAAGATGGTGTTGCTGAGAGAAAAATCTGCCACTTGTTAGCGACGTGCAATACCTAGATGTGCGTGAAAGGGATTCCTAAAGCCCTGTAGGAGGGGGGAATGGCCTGCACTACATATGTGATCAACAAGTTATCTTTGAGTCCAAATCGAATCGTGTCTCTACATGAGCTAATGTTTCAGGAAAAATCAAGCATGGCTCACTTAAAGGTTTTTGGTGCAACATGCTTTGTGCACATTCTGGATCAGCTGCGGACCAAGCTCGAGCCAAAAGCACACAAGTGCGTGTTTGTTGGATATGACCAACGAAAGAAAGGGTTGAAGTGCATGGACTTGCACACATATAAATTTATTTTCTTTCGGGACGTGGTGTTTGATGAATTGGTTTCTTATTATGGGGTCTCATCTGTGACATTTCCCGAAGAAGGATCAAAAAGAGACGAAGTGGGAGTTATTTAGAACTCTACGGTGGAAATTGTGATGTCTCCTTGTAACACCTCTATCCATCACATAGCATATAGCAGTAGATCCGGTCGGGGCCCGACGTCATATACCACGGACAGACCGAAAGGTTACTCATTGAAACCATTCTTCATATTATAACGTCCTACACAGAGCATCTAGCGGAAGCAATTAATTAAGTTGCAAAATAAGAACCCAGCCACAAGCATGAATGTCCACTATCGAATCCAAATAGGAATGAATTACAAAGTACACAAAGTACCGGCCTTATGGCCTTACAAGAGTTCACTAAATTTAAAACAGTGTCTTGCATACTTCGGCTCGCAGGCCAGTCACACATGAATTAAACAAGTAAACAAAACAAGGCCTTCAAGGGCTGGATCAACAACAAGGGCTTTGGCCCGCTATTTGCCACTCGGCTTTACAGCACCTGCAAGCACAATTCACCGCAATGGTGACAAACAAAAATAACGATCAGCTAAAGCTCACCAAATTATAATGATCCCGCCCACAAACTCGAGGCGGCGATGCTCCTTCCCTGCACTTATTATCATAATAAGCAACATAGTGAATAATCACAACATCACAGGTGCAGGCACACATGGCCGCACACCCCGTGCTCTCAGGGCACTTACACGGTGAACCCAGTCAAAACCGTGGTCTCACCACTGCCACTTGGACGGCAATACTCGTGAGCATTTTATTCTTTCTGACCTAAGCCTAAGACCCTCCATTTATGCCAACGATAAGTGTCATGTACTTTAGGTATTTTTAACCGAATGACACAGAGCGGGTACGCTTCTGCCAAACCCGTTTCTCATACTACAATGTCAATTTAAGCCATATGCGCGGGTCAAGGTTCCCCGAGTTCCAAAATGATCAAACATGCACATAACCCAGTTATGTTCAAGGCTGGCTCCCAGGCCACCAAGTTGGCAGAAATGCGTTTCCGCCCAGTTTTTCGGGTGTACCTTGGAGTTAATCCCCAAGACTCCCTATTGCAATCTACCGTGTAGAAAACCTGAAAACTACCAAAGGCACGGAGTCTTCTCTGGCTAATCATGCACAATGAAACATCACCGATCCAGACCAACTTGTCCCGGTAAGCTTTACACACCATGCCTATGTCTGTATCTCGATTTCGGACTCTACATGTAAACAAGGGGGACTATTCACATCTACCATAAGGAACGCCGCACACTCACCGCACACTTGCGGGAGCGGGTTTCCTTATGCAAAAGAAGGAGAGCTTCACATGCTCAAGAAGAGAATCGTTACCCTTGGGTTTCTCTTTGGCGCCATGGAAATCTATACTGATGAAAAGCACTGCGATGACCTCGCCTCCATAGATCTGGACTCGGCTTGCGATTTGGCGCTCTGAATCTCCTCCGGCAATCGGATCTCTCTTCCTTCTTCTTCCTTGCTCTCCCCTCTCTCTAGAACTTTAGAAAGAGAAAACCCAAATAAAATGAGGGTTTCTAAGCCCTATTCCCGGGTATATCCTAGCAAGAACAACCCTGAGCCATTGGATCCCAAAATAAGGAAACGGACGGACATGATTAACACATAAATCCAAAACCTGGGCCAAACATGGCTTGCGACACGCCCGTGTCCAAGGCCGTGTGCCTCAATCGACGCCGAAATTGTCACATCCCAAATGAACATGGGCTCTCGACATGCCCGTGTCAAGCTTGACACACCCGTGTCATCCAGTACACGCCCGTGTAGCTGGGTGTGTTCCTCCATCAACACAGGTCCAGCACCAACCTGAGGAGAACACGGGTATTCGATACCCTCGTGTCGGACCCGAACACGCCTGGGCTTAGGCCTTGTCTCTCCCCCGACACAACTCGGCTAACAACCCGAGTAGGACACGGCCTGGGACACGCCCGTGTCTCAGGACATGTTCGTTGTTCGACGCTCGTCAACTGCAATTTCGTCGACCACACGGCCATCATCGAACCCGAGCATGACACGCCCCTGGTACACGCCCGTGTCCCAGGTCGTGTGACCTCTACCAAGTCCCAGACTTGGCTCAAAACACCACCCGTCCCTCTTTTTAGTTTCGGGGCGTTAGAGCTCTCTCCCTCTTAAAATAATTTCATCCACGAAATTACCGAAAGGAAAAGATACACAAAACCAAAAGCGGTACCTGAGTGGAATAACTCTGGGTACTCCTCAAGCATGGTCTGCTCTCTCTCCCATGAGAGATCTTCCAGACCACAATTGTCCCAATGGACCTTGACCATCCTGATCTCCTTGTTACGAAGTCGCTTTACTTGAGAGTCCTCAATACAAACGGGCTTGACCCTTGTCGTCAACCCTTCGTCCACCGGTATTTGATCAACCGCGATCACCTGCGAAGGCTCTTGCATCGCCTTCCGCAACACTGATATGTGGAATACGTCATGTAGACCACTCAACTCTACTGATAGCTTTAGACGATAAGCCGCTTCACTAATCCGCTCCAGGATCTCAAATGGTCCAAGGTACCTCGGGCTCAGCTTCTTCAAGCATCGTACCCGCGATACACCCTTGACGGCTTAATCTTCAAGTACACCCAGTCGCCAACAGCGAACTCCACGTTCTGATGCTTGGCATTATAGTACTTAGCTTGTCGGTCCTGAGCGATTAGAAATCTTTCTCGAATGGTTCGTACCAAAGAAGTGGCACTCTCCACCTCTTACTTTTTGTACAACCTCGCCTCACCCGTTTCCAACCACGACAACGGCGTGCGACATTTTCTACCATATAGGGCCTTGAAGGGCGTCATTTGTATGCTCGCTTGGTAGCTATCATTGTACGTAAACTCCACCAAATACAGATGATCTTCCCACTGATTCCCGAAATCCAGGACACACATGTGAAGCACGTCTTCCATCGTCCTGTTGACAATCTCGGTCTGACCATCCATCTGCGGATGAAAGGCTGTGTTGAACCTCAACTTGTTTCCCAACATTTGCTGCACCAACCTCCAGTCATTGGACGTAAACCACCCATCTCTATCACTCACGATGCTGCGGGGCACACCGTGCAGTCTAACAATGTTATCCACATAAAGCTTTGACAGTTTCTCCACCGAATCATCCTTCCTATTCAGAAAGAAATGCGACACCTTTGTCAACCGATCTACGATCACCCAGATGGCGTCATTTCCCTTCTGCGACCTTGGCTATCCATGCACAAAGTCCATTGAGATATCGTCGAACTTCCACTCCGGAATAGGCAAAGACTTCAAGAAACCACCTGGCTTTTGGCACTCTGCCTTCACTAAGACGCAAGTCTTACATTTTGCCACATATAGTGCCACATCCTTCTTGAGTCCTGGCCACCAGAACAACTTCTACAGATCTCGGTACATCTTCGTGCACCCTGGGTAAATCGAGTACTTGGTATGATGAGCCTCGTACATCAACTCCACCCGTAAATTACCCACGTTTGGGACGCACAAATGACTGTCCTTTCTTAGTAGTCCATCTCCAACCATAAATTGGAAATTTGACCCATCCAAAACCGCCTCCATGATTTGCTTTATGCTGCTATCCAAATCCATAGCCTGCCAAATCCGATCTGCCAAGTCATACTGAACTTCCGTCCAGTTCAATAGTGCTTTGGCATTAGTCTGCTTATCAATGCAAGAGATATCTAACGCCTCCAACTCCCAAATCAACCGCTTGTCATGAACCGACAACCAGTTTGCTTGCGCTGGAGCCCTGCAACTCAACGCATCCGGAACTGCATTGCCTTTCTCGGGCACATAACGAATTTTGAATGTATAGTCCCCCAGGAACTCCATTTATCTCCGCTGCCTCAAATTCAGATCCTTCTGATCTAACAAGTATTTCAGGCTCTTGTGGTCGGTATAAATATCGACCTTTACGCCATACAAATAATGTCTCCACAGCTTCAGAGCAAAAATCACGGCCGCTAACTCCAAGTTGTGGACCGAATAATTTCTCTCATGCACTTTCAGCTGACGCGAGCCATAAGCTATAACACTTCCACGCTGCAGCAGCACGCAGCCGAAACCACTGCCCGAAGCATCGCTGTAGATTTCAAAGCCTTTGGTCCCACTCGACGAACTTAGCACGGGCGTCGTGGTCAACCGACCCTTCAACTCTTCAAAAGCTTGCGCGCACTCCGGCGTCTAAACAAACTTATGATCTTTCCTTGTCAAAGTCGTGAGAGGTAACGCTATCCGCGAGAAGTTCTCTACGAAGCGCTTGTAATAGCCGGTAAGCCCCAGAAAACTCCGGACTTCCGCTTCCATAGACAACACAAGCAACTCGCGTGTAAGACCCCCCCCCCCCCCTTTTTCTTTTTAAAACTCGGGGTCTTAGGTTCAGAATCGCCGCTTTGCGATGACACCTTCGCATCCTGATGGGTCATCACCACAAGGCGCCGATTCTGCCGGCCAATTCAATCACAGAAAGGTAGCACAATATTTGAAGTAAGAGCAAGTCCACTGAAAGTATATCACATATATAGAATAAAATCTCCACGAAGGGAGTGTCCACAGAATAACAATAATCAGAGTACTATAAATGCGGGCTTATGCCCGGTACATCATGTCCTTACTACAATCTCTCATGCGGAAGCAAAAACAAAACTACTCAAGGTCGAGACTCACGGTCCCGGCTGTATAAACTCCGGAGCTAGACTGCCCCATCTCCAAGCGCACCAGTCTCTGGGGCTGCTCCTCCATGCTGGGCTCCGCGATCCCCTAAACGACGCGGTTCGAAAATCGTTAGTCATAAAGACTAAGTCATATCATCCCCTACCCCTTCCCCCATGGCTCCTAAAGTACCGAGCGGAGAGGAAGAAAGGGAAGGACATGAAGGTGGAGATTTAATCAAGAAATAGATGGCAGCGGAACTAATCTAGCAATTCTATAATAAATATGACATAAACAGAAAGTAGGAAAGATAACCTTAACTTATGTGCGAAAGCGCATAAGCCAAGGGATCTTCTGCAAGGCTACCATCGTATAGAGTGTCCCATACCACTTATACATTGGGGTGTCAGTTATCAAAAAGCAGCATATATTTATATTGAAATTAACCTTAATTTATAAACTTGCCCACACAAGCTTATAGACTAAGTGGTCGTTTTGCAGGTCCTAATGTATAAGCGTCCCATACCACTTATACTTTAGGTGTCAGGGTTAAATGAATCGATTATGCTATGACATGCAAGTGGGTATAATGAATCATGCAAGTGCAACTCACACACCCGACTCTGTGCACACAGACCTTTAGTTCCCCCTTTCGGAGCCGTTACCTCCCAGGATACCTCCGTAGTGGCAGACGGAAGCTGTGGGTTGGGCCTCGCCCACCTCTAAACTAGTAAAGCACTACCGGTCATACTTATCGTACGCCTCAGCGCTTGATGCACTAAGAGGATGCCTGCGTACTCTTGCCGGCTGGCGCACCGGACTTCTGTTGGCGAAGTGCTAACCACACTTGCCGAGTCAGTGTATTGGCGTCGGTGCATCGACCCTCCAATACTGAAGACCCACCACCTTAATTTTTATTCCTTTTTATGCACATGCAAGTTTAATCGTAAACACACAAAGACCGAGTCGAAGCTCCCCGGATCAAAACGTCCGTCTCTTAACCAACCGAGCCGAAGCTCCCCGGACCATTTCGTCCGTCTCTTAACAAACCGAGCCGAAGCACTCATCAATCTTCCTGTGCCAACAGTGTTTATGAAAGGTGCAGCCCTAATTACTAAGTTACTCTTGTCAGTTTGTTATTACAGTTTACGTTAACCCAGGACTGCCCCCGATATTCCCTGTGAAGGGCTCTCAAAGGGCACTAGGAACTATGATGGTAGCTGAAGCCCATCGTTCCCTTTTGCAAGGCACTTATTGTTATTGGTTGATCCCCTTTACCTATTCCCTTCTCATATTACAATAGACTAACCTAGGGTGATTTCTAACCTTCCTCTCTTCGGGAAAGACGATCTTTCGTCGAACCCGAGCACCTCTTAACTCTAGCTATCACTACTTCTCTCTACTCTTCATATCATACTATTGTGATATCTTCCACAATTGTCCACCCAGACAAAATGACTAACTCCAACGACTTTCTCAGATCCTGTCCTATTGCAATTCACAAATTTGCTATATGCAGACCAACCTAGACTATATGTCGAACCGGTTATGTAATGATCCCAAAACTCATCCAAATGCCCCTAATTATTTACTGGAGACTTATCATGATATAAATGTCCTACATCTAGAATGTGGTAATTTTCCTATTTTATCTGGCATTTAATTAATTTCCTCAAACTCCAAAGGCTTCCGGTTTGAACATGAACTACCCTAAGTTCTCATGCAACATGTCCAACAAAATTATAATAAATAGTAAATTATCTCGATAGGGTAAATCCAAGGTATCATAATTTTTCTATCATCAAAAGGGCAACAAAACTATTTTAGCAATATTTACTATCTTCCATTATTTATGAACCAAGTACAGAGAATATTCTTCCAAAAATTATAAATAATTTATAATATGCAGATAAAGGCTTAAAAATAGCACTGGCCCGGTTTTATAATTTTTCAGTAATAAAATCATCCCTAAATAATTTTCAAAGCATAGAACCCCTTTTTAACATTTGTGAAGGAAGTACTGGATTTACTCAACTAAATATTATACAAAAATTCAAGGGTAACCATTCTGTCCTAAAACATTTATTTCCAAGATTTCATGAGATTTCCATGAACAAAAAGGTACAAATAATTAAAACATCAATTGGAGTTATAATCAACTTTACAAATGAAGTACTGGAAATAAACATCATAAAATTCCAGTAAAATTCATATAGCTTCTACCCTCTCCAAAACCTACTCTACCCGAGTTTCACAGCCTTTAGATAATGTTTAGTGATAGATTGTACTTATTTAGTATTTTACCCTAAAGCTAAGATAAAAGTTTTAAGGTTTCTACTTGTCTCCAAATTCTCAAATATTCCATTCCGATGATTCCTATCATGCTAATGTCAACTCTACAGAGTTTCAAGGCAATACGAGAGCAATTGCCCCCATGTCCTTCACAACCCTCAAAACCCTCCATCTAGGGTTTGAGTTTGGATCCTAGGGTAAACCAACCCTAAACCACACCATTTTCTCCAAGTGGGTTATAATAACCTTTCAAGTCAGTGGTCAAGATATCAGCCTCAGTTGAGGTGATTTGACCATTCCAACCTCTCGTGCACTTTTTACTCAAAAATGCCTCACTTTTGCCTAGTTAAGAATAGGTGACTCCCTATCCAAAACTCATCAAAATGAGTTGAAAATTTGTACAGAGCTAAGTTATAAAGCCAGGGACCACTCAGCAAAATTTGGGAGGGTTTGGAGATTATTTGACCACATAAATAATTTCCTCTAACTTTATTAAATTAAAACAAAAACTTTAGGCAAAGTGTCTCCAAAAATTCCCATTTTTGGACTTCCTTTAGATATAGCTATGTTTAATCCCCTGACCAAATTTCAGGTCATTTGGACAAGGGACGAAGAGTGGGCATCCATTTTAATTTCTGCCCAACTCTAGGTACAGCCCCCACTAAAACAGGTGCCGCGGTCAAACCGCTTACCCAAACGAGTTGAAACTAATTTTAAATTAATCTAGACTGGAAGGGCTACAACTTTTGTGACTGGCCATGTTTCCTAAATCGGTCTCTAAATGCCTCGTTTTGCAGCCTAAAAATATACTTGAATAATGTATCTTGTCATTATGTATTATATACATAATTTATATATTATAAAGTGATTTTACTGTTCATCTTCTATATGAAACCGAAAACCAGAACACAGAAACTCGTATTTCCTGTAACCTTTCCGTGATCCGTCGTCGGCTACCCGATCACTTCCCTGGCCAGCCACCACCACCACCACCTCCGTTGAGGCGATGGCTATCGGTCAGCGGTGGTTTGGCCGCCGGAGGTGGCGGTTTCCGGCGAACTCAAAACAATATTTTTCCATGGTTTTCCATGAAAACACGAGGTAGGTACGGCTCCTTTGAGCACGTACTTCATTTCTAAGAACCTAAGATCTACCCATAAGAGAAGAAGTAGAGGAGGACCTTGTTCGCGGTTTGAAGGCGAGATGAACATCGGATTATCATGGCGTGATGATGGCGTTCCCGAACTTCTCCTACAGCAAGAGAAAAAGTCTGAATCCGTTTGGTCAAGAGTGTAACCTTCTCATCTTGCTCTAAGGGGTCTTTTATAGATCAGCAAGTGGGGAGGGGAAAGAGGTAAGCAATTATGGTCATGAAGGCTCCTCTTAATGGTGTTTCGGTTATGGTAGAGGCAGTTGAAACGCTGGAAACGAAGAGGTGTTTGCCAGGTGGCGATTTCCTATTGGACCGTCATTTCCTTATTTTATTAAATAATTAGAGTAGGAAACAGCCCATAAATACTCCTGGTGTCTTCCCATACCAACATTTATTACCACGCGTGTTAGAATAGTTTCTGGCCTGAACCGGCGTTTCGGCCTCTATCACGGGCATGACATGTTGGTCACGGGCGTGACAGACCTGCGTGGAAAACTCTGAGTTCGATGATCGTTTTCCTGAGATCGACGATCGTCGAAGGGGGTCACTCCCTTGGTCACGGGCGTGACACATGGGTCACGGGCGTGACAGGGTCAAGAAGCAAATTCTGCGCTCGACTATCGTCTAGCTGAGATCGACGATCGCCGAAGGGGGTCACGCCCTAGGTCACGGGCGTAACACCTTGGTCACGGGAGTGACAAGCCCGGGCTGCAAGTTCGACGATCGTCTCACGGAGATCGACGATCGTCGAAGGAGTCACGCCCTAGGTCACGGGCGTGATACATAGGTCACGGGCGTGACAGGCCCGGGTTTCAAATTCGACGATCGTCTCACGGAGATCGACGATCATCGAAGGAGTCACGCCCTATGTCACGGGCGTGGCACATAGGTCACGGGCGTGACCAACCCGTGACCCGAAATCTCAGTCGATGTACTTCAATTCTTGGGCTTCTAGGATTCTCTCACGACAGACCGACTCCTAG
This sequence comes from Platanthera zijinensis, assembly GCA_039513925.1. Taxonomy (NCBI): domain Eukaryota; kingdom Viridiplantae; phylum Streptophyta; class Magnoliopsida; order Asparagales; family Orchidaceae; genus Platanthera; species Platanthera zijinensis. The sequence goes on from CM077083.1 coordinate 149,079,190, forward strand.
GGGTCTAGCCAAAAATGGGATGTTAAAAATCCCAATAAACAAAACAAAAATTTTGTCCCCGAAATTGAGGTTGAGCCTTCGGGGATTTCTACCGAAATAAATTAAACTTGTAACATCCCATACGGATTTTTTTTTCTTTTTCTATTGGGTTCAAGCGACTACTTGTTTGATAAATGAAGACAATCTCCCCAATAAACAAAAGATTAGCCCCTACTTTCTTACGCATGCCTAGGTTCTCAATTTTTCCTTATCTAGTCCTACCGGTTTAGTACAAAAAGGTAATTTATAGTATACCAAGAGGTGGTGAGGTATACCTGACTGAACAACTCCGGGTATTTTTGCCTCATCAGGTCCTGCGGTTCCCAGGTGTGCTCCTCCTGACCGTGGTTTCTCCACAGAACCTTGACTAAGGGGATCTTCTTGCAGCGCAAGATCCGTACTCCTTTATCGTCGATCCGAACCGGCTCCAAGTGAACAGATCGGTCTGAAGCTACCGGCCCTTCGATGGTCAAAATCTGCTGCTCCGGGCGTAGTAGAGCCCTTCTCAGCGAAGAAATGTGGAAGACGTCGTGTAGAGCTGTCAGCTCTGGTGGCAACTCTAGCCTGTAGGCTAGGGGCCCGATCCGCTCCAGGATCCGGTAAGGGCCCATATACCTAGGGCTGAGCTTCTTCCTCCGACCGCGCACTCGTGAGACTCCGTGCATGGGCCGGATATTCAAGAACACTCGGTCCCCTACCTAAAACTCCACCTGATGATGTCGGGCATCATAGTACTTAGCCTGTCTGCTCTGCGCCTCCAACATCCTATCTCTGATCAGTCTCACCTGTGCCTCGGTGTCCTCAATAAAATCCGATCCCAACACCTTCGGATCCTCGTCTTGAACCCAAGAAAGCGGGGTCCTACATTTTCTTCCATACAAGGCTTCATAAGGCGCCATCCTGATGCTGGACTGGTAGCTATTGTTATAGGAGAACTCGACCAATGGCAACATCTTCTCCCACGGCTCCCCTCGGTCCAGTATACACAGTCGTAGTAGATCCTCTAATGTCCTGTTGGTGCGCTCTGTCTGCCCGTCCGTCTGAGGGTGGAAGGCCATGCTAAAAGTTAATCGGGTGCCCAGGTATGCCTGCACTGACCGCCACTCCCTGGATGTAAACCGTCCATCGCGGTCCGACACTATCGTCCGGGGCACGCCATGATATCGGATATACTGCTCCACGAACTTCCGTACCAGCACTCTCACCGAGTCATCCTTCCTGATTGGTATAAAACGGGCCACCTTCATCAACCGATCAACAATCACCCAGATCGAGTCATTCCCCGTCCGAGACCGGGGAAGACCATGTATAAAATCCATAGCTATATCATCAAACTTCCACTCCGGCACCGGGAGTGGCTGCAACAATCCTGTGGGGTTCCTACACTCCGCTTTCACCAACTGACACGCCTCGCAATGGGTCACGAAGTACGTAATGTCCTTCTTCATGCCCGGCCAAAACATCGTCTTCTTCAGATCAGCGGTCATCTTTGTGATACCCGGGTGCACAGAGTACCGGCTGCAATGCGCCTCCGTCATAATATCCTCTCGGATCTGGCCTCCTGCGGGTATATATACTCTGCCTCTGAAATGTAGCAATCCATCTCTAGGGGAATAATCTACTGTCGAACCCTCCTCCAAGGCTCGGAACATCGGCTCCTCCCATGCATCTGTCCTCTGTCCGTCCCGAATGCGATCCCGAATATCATCTATGGCCACCATCGATGCCAGATACTCCCTATATAGCTCTGGATCATCCTCAGACACTAGGGATATCTGCATATCTCTGAATGACCGGACTAACTCCATGGACATAACCTGGTGTCCGTCTTCGAAAGTGGCAGCTCTCCGACTCAACGCGTCGGCCACAACATTTGCCTTCCTTGGATGGTAGTGCATCTCATACTGATAGTCTGCTAAGAACTCCACTTAGCGCCTCTGCCTGATATTCAGCTCCTTCTGCGTGTCCACATATTTCAAGTTCTTGTGGTCGGAGTAGATGTCGCAGTGGACTCCATAAAGATAATGTCACCAGACCTTCAGAGCAAAAACGACCGCTCCCATCTCAAGGTCGTGCACCAGGTAGTTCTTCTCATGGGTCTTCAGCTGGCGGGAGGCATATGCTATGATGTGTCTATTCTGCATCAGCACTGCTCCCATCCCCTGGTATGTTGCGTCGGTATACACCTGGAATCCTTCCTTTCCAGATAGAAGGGCCAGAATATGGGCTGAGATGAGTCGGTCCTTCAGCTCCTGGAAAGTCGCCTGGCACTGCGGGGTCCAAACGAAAGGTGCCTCCTTCTTCGTCAAAGATGTGAGTGTGAGGGCAATTTGAGAGAACCCCTCCACGAACTTCCGGTAATAACCGGCAAGCCCCAAGAAACTTCGTACATCGGTGGCTGTCTTTAACTGCGGCCAATCTCAAACTGCCTGAATCTTTGCCGGATCCACTGCCAACCCGGCTCCGCTAATAATGTGGCCTAGGAAAGCCACCTCCTTCAACCAAAACTGACACTTGCTGAATTTCGCGTAAAGGAGATGCTCCCGCAACCTCTCTAGAGTAAGTTCCAGATGCCGAGTGTGCTCATCCTCCGTCCTAGAGTAGATCAAGATGTCGTCTATGAATACTATGACGAACACATCCAAGTAGACCTCGAAAACCCGATTCATGAGGCTCATGAACGCCGACGGTGCATTCGTGAGCCCGAAGGGCATCACGGTGAACTCATACAGGCCATATCTGCTACTGAAGGCCGTCTTCGGGATATCCTCCTCCTGGATCCGCAGCTGGTAGTATCCTGACCTCAAGTCCAGCTTCGAGAAATAATGGGCTCCCTCCAGCTGGTCGAACAATTCGTCTATCCGTAGGAGCGGATAGGTATTCCGGATGGTCAGCCTGTTTAGTTCTCGATAATCGATGCACAGGCGAAGTGTCCCATCCTTCTTCTTCACGAATAGGACCAGGGATCCCCATGGCGAGGAACTCGGTCTAACAAATCCCGCCTCCACCAACTCCTGCAGCTGAGTCTGAAACTCCGCCAACTCCTTCGGGGCCATCCGATAGGGAGCCCTAGACATCGGCTTAGCCCCTGGCACCAACTGAATCTGAAAATCCTTCTCCCTGTGCGGAGGCAATCCTGGCAGCTTCTCTGGAAACACATCGGCGTAATCACAAACCACCGGTATATTGGCAATCCGATCCTTCTCCTCGGTCATCTCGAACAGCACCTGGTATACCTCGTCTCCCTGCAGATGGGCCTTGTGTTGGGTTTATCTAAGAGGTTGGCACAACACTTGTGCACGCAGCGGAAGTAATAAAATCTAGAACAACCGAAAGAGATTGGATCGGGCCATGAAAATTGAATCAAGAAGTTATACATAACAAGGAAAAAATTACCTCTTCGGTGTTGAGTCACAACTCAACAAAGATGCTCCAAGTGTGATTCCTTGTCGGGGCGAGTTCCACGTAGAATAGTATCTATGACTCTGCAGAAATCCACACGAGCGGGAGAACACCTAGCTTCGTCGCACGAAGGGTCGGGAAGAAAGTCGACCGCACCTTGCAACTCCACGGACTGCTAGGTCTGCACCAGGAGAGGCAATACCGACGACGATCGTCGGAAATGGGAAGGTCGGCGGAGCAGACGCGGCGGCGGAACACTTCCGTCGACGATGTTCGGGATTCGGCAGATCGGAAGAGCAGTGGAACACTTCTGTCAGTTTTCGATCGGCCGTAGGATAAATCGCATATGAATCCCAAAACCCTAAGTCCCTATTTATACTAAAAGTATAAACAGACCTAAAGCATAGATATCCGCAGACCATACAAGTTAGGGTTTCTGGATGAGTCGGCGAGAATCACCGCTAGATTTGACGAGAATCAATCGGCGAGAATCACTAGCAGAATCGGCGTTGAGTGCGTTGAGTCGTACTCAACGACTCTCGACGACTCTCGCCAAATTTGCCTTGGCGTTGAGTGCATTGAGTCATACTCAATGACTCTCGACGACTCTCGCCAAATTTGCCTTGGCGTTGAGTGCGTTGAGTCATACTCGACGACTCTCGCCGAATCCGCCTTAGTCTCTCAGAACCATCTTTGGCAACGTTTGCCCGACCCCATTTTGCGTGGTGATTGGTAAACCACACCAACACAGTCAATCTCCCAACTTCTCCACAGCTCTTATGTGCGACCCTGCAGGCTCATATCGCGTTGGCAGTGAGATTACTTGTTTTACCACTTTTAGATCACCATGGTAACTCCAACAGTCTCCCACTTGATCTTGAAAGTATCAAAATAAAAACCTCACATAGCAATGCATCATTGCTCCCCAAGCAATAAGATTTCATAACTCATAAGCCTTCATGACCAATGTTCCAGCGTTGTCTTTGTCCCTTTGTCCCTTACATCCGGAAAGAACTAGAGGCACTGACTGTGTCACCCTCATAATAGCTCAATCCAAGTTTCTTGATCTAGAACGGACTTCCAGAGAATGGTGAGTCCAATATCACATACTGACTCAACCAAGCATGGCCATGCATTTCTCAATCCAGTTCCATCAAGGGGCCCATGGATGCAACTCCTGTCATATAGGAGGACAAATCCCATATCTGCTCACACACAAACACCCAAATGATTCGTAACGTACCCAACAACCACCCTTATAATCAACCTTTCTCAAGGAAGACTTTAGATGGCATCAAAGCACGCTCTTCCTAACTTGATGAATGCTGTGACATCAGGTCAAAGGACCATAACACCATTGCCAATTGAGACCTACTCGTGACACGTTTAGATAACAATCCACAGAGTAATCTCAGGTTGGGTCTGTCCAGTACAACTTGTTCATTAACAAGTACCCACGTGATGACTTGATATCACAATATCATGACCTGTGAGAACTGGTCATCAGTCAACGCACGTGCCAGTCTTAAGGTATCATCATCACCCTTAGTTTCTATGATGATACAACGACCAGGGACCTTTTAAGAATGAAGCTTCAAATAAATCATAGGCTCTCACATTCAAGTCACGTACTTGATGTCCTATGGAAGCGAACACTCTAAGGGTATTTATCATGTTAAAATTTAACTATCACATAGAAAAATCACAATAAAAGAACTTGCCATTAATTATAAAAAGGAAACATTTGGTACACAATTCATCATATGAATAAACAATAAACAGCCAACAGAATATATGTTTACATGCAACCCACAAGACTCCCACTAGAGTTGATCATTCAGGTATCGTATACCCATTGATCTAGTATGACCATCATGCTTTCTCTGTGCGAGAGGCTTTGTCAGTGGATCCGCAATATTCTCCTCAGTCGGAACTCTGCAAATGTTCACATCTCCTCGTTCGACAATCTCATGAATAAGATGGAACCGCCAAAGTATGTTCTTGGAGAGCTGATGGGATCTAGGTTTCTTAGATTGTGCAATTGCACCATTGTTATCACAGTAGAGAACTACGGGACCAACAATGCTAGGAACTACATCAAGCTCGCCGATGAATTTCCTATTCCATACAGCCTCCTTCGCTGCGTTAGCTGCAGCGATATACTCGGCCTCTGTTGTAGAATCAGCAACTGTCTCTTGCTTGGAACTCTTCCAGCTCACAGCTCCTCCATTAAGGCAAAACACAAAACTTGACTGAGACTTTGAGTCGTCCCTATCAGTTTGGAAGCTAGCATCCGTGTAACCACTTACAACGATCTCTTCCTCTCCACCATACACCAAGAAAACATCCTTAGCCCTTCTCAAGTACTTCAGAATATTCTTGACTGCAATCCAGTGACACTCATCGGGGTCTGACTGATACTTGCTAGTCATGCTCAAAGCAAAGAAGACATCGGGTCGAGTACATAACATTATATACATGATTGATCCAATTGCCGAAGCATATGGAATCAACTTTATGCGGTCCTTATCTTCACAAGATTTTGGACACTGGTCCTTAGAGAGATTCACACCATGAGACATGGGTAAAAATCCTTTCTTGGACTCAAGCATGTTGAACCGCTTCAACACCTTTTCAATGTATGTACTCTGGGTCAAACCCAGCAACTTCTTCGATCTATCTCTATAGATCTTAATACCGAGTATGTAAGTCGCTTCACCCAAGTCCTTCATAGAAAAGCAGTTCCCTAGGTTGTTCTTAACAACTTTCAGGGTAGGAATGTCATTCCCAATCAAAAGTATGTCATCTACATACAATATTAGGAAGACAACAATGCTCCCACTGATTCGCTTGTAAACCACAAGGCTCATCTTCATTCTTGATGAAACCAAACTCTTTGATTTTCTCATCAAAACGAAGATTCCAATTTCGAGAGGCCTGTTTCAGTCCATAGATGGACCTATTCAGCTTGCATATTTTAGTGGCTTTATTTGGAGATACAAAACCCTCGGGTTGTGTCATGTACATTTCCTCAAGGAGGTTTCCATTAAGGAAAGCCATTTTGACATCCATCTGCTAGATCTCGTAGTCATAGTACGCAGCAATAGCAAGCAATATCCTTATGGACTTTACCATGACAACAGGGGAAAAGGTCTCATCATAGTCTATACCATGAATTTGCTTGAAACCCTTAGCCACGAGTCGCCCTTTGAATGTCTGTACATTCCCATCCAAGTCGGTCTTCCTCTTGAAGACCCATTTGCACCCTATGGGTCGTACCCTTCAGGTGGTTCTACCAAGTTCCAAACTTGGTTTGCATACATGGAGTCCATTTCGGATTTCATAGCCTCAAGCCATTTGTCAAAGTCCGGTCCATTCATAGCCTCTTGGTAGGTTGCTGGCTCATCATCATGATCCATAAGCAACACATTACCTATTTGAGACACGAGAAATCCATATCTCTTAGGCTCAAATCTTGGTCTACCAGATCTATGTAGGACTTCTGTTTCTTGAGTAGGTTCTCTAGCTACAACATCTTGTAGTCCTATCTCAGAATCCAATTCCGGTTCATTCACTACCTGTGGTTCTTGAACTTCTTCAAGTTCTACCTTTTCAGTCGTTCTTGATAAGAACTCTTTCTCCAAGAAGACGTCAGTCCTTGCGACAAACACTTTGCCCTCGAATGGTAGGTAAAAGTAATACCCTTTTGTTTCCTTAGGATATCCCACCAGATAACATTTATCCGATTTGGGTTCCAGCTTATCAGGCATTTGACGTCGCACGTATGCCTCACAGCCCCAAATTTTAATGAACGACATACTAGGACGCTTCCCAGTCCATATCTCATATGGTGTCTTCAGAACCGTTTTCATTGGAGCGCGATTCAGTGTCATTGCAGCAGTCTCTAAAGCAAAACCCCAAAAGGAAACAGGCAAGTCTGCATGACTCATCATCGAATGTACCATGTCTAACAGAGTACGATTTCCCCTCTCAGACACACCATTATGTTGTGGTGTTCTAGGTGGAGTGAGCTGTGATAGAATACCACACTCTTTCAGATGATCACGAAACTCATGACTCAGGTATTCGCCACCTCGATCAGATCGGAGTGCTTTAACCCTTTTACCCAACTGGTTTTCTACCTCATTCTTGAACTCTTTGAACTTTTCAAAGGTCTCGGATTTGCACTTCATAAGATACACATATCCGTATCTACTGAAATCATCAGTAAATGTAACGACGTAGAAATACCCACCTCTAGCCATGGAACTCATGGGTCCGCATACATCACTATGTATAACACCAAAGAGATCCTCAGCCCTCTCAGTATAACCAGTGAAAGGGACCTTAGTCATCTTGCCTAACAAACAAGATTCGCATCGCTCAAATGATTCATAATCAAATGAGTCCAAAAGTCCATCTTTATGGAGCTTGGATATGCGCTTCTCGTTTATATGGCCCAAACGACAATGCCAGAGATATGTTGGGTTTGAGTCATTTGTTCTTAGTCTTTTATGATTTTCTACATTATAGATCTGATGGTCCAAGTTCAAAACGTAAAGACCATTAAACAATTGGGCTACAGCATAACAAACATCATTCTTAAATATAGAACAATAGTTGTTCTTAATTATAAAAGAAAATCCAATCATGTCCATGCATGAAATGGATATAATGTTTCTAGTTATTGCCGGAACAAAATAACAGTTATCTAGTTCTATTACAAGCCCACTAGGCAAAGAAAGACGGTAAACCCCTACGGCCACAACAGCAACTCTTGCTCCATTGCCGACACGAAGGTCCACCTCCCCTTTACTCAGCAATCTTCTCCTTCCTAGTTCCTACACATTTGTATAAATGTGAGAACCACATCCGGTATCCAATACCTAAGATGAAGGAGCAGAAAGGTTTATCTCTATAACGTAAATACTTGAAGCGGAAGTCATATCTCCCTTCATTCTCTGCAGACCCTCAATATACGAAGGACAGTTTCTCCTCCAATGACCAGCCTTGCCACAATGGTGGCATTTTCCCTCCTTCGCCGTGCTCTTCTTCTTCATCAGTGCAGAAGACTTGGGCTCAAGATGTGACTTAGGTCCCACCTTCATCTTTTTGAATCCCTTGGCCTTGCCCTTGCCCTTATGCACCATCAGTATGGGGCTGGCAGGCTTGGCCTTCTTCATATTGATCTCGGCAGTTCTCAACATGCCTAGGAGCTCGGGCAGTGTCTTGTCTATCTCATTCATGTTGTAGTTCAAGACAAACTGCTCGTAACTGTCCGACAACGATTGCAGGATCAGATCTATGGCCAACTCTTGACCCAGAGAAAAACCCAGCCTTTCAAGGTTCTCAATATACCCAATCATCTTGAGTACGTGAGTCCCTACTGAGTCTCGAGCTCCCATCTTGCATTGAAATAACGCTTTTGTGACGTCAAACCTCTCTTGACGAGCTTGCCCTTGAAACATTTTCTTGAGATGCTCGTCAATCTCCTTGCACCTCATGTTCTCATGTTGCTTCTGAAGCTCAGAGTTCATGGTGGCAAGCATAAGGCATTCGACGTCTAAGGCATCATCAGTATACTTCTTGTAAGCATCCTTATCAGCACGGGAAGAATTCCCGGTCGGCACCTCGGGGGCTTCTTCTTCCAAGACATAGAGCTTTCTCTCTTGCCTGAGAACAATTCTCAGGTTCCTATACCAGTCCATATAATTAGTCCCACTGAGCTTATCCTTCTCAAGGATGGCTCTCAGAGACAGAGTGGAGTGCGAACCACTTGCCATGGAACTCTACAAGAATTTATGCAGAATAAAATCAGTACCAAAGTTTCAAAATACAATTATTTTTCTTAATTTGGACTTCAACTAAAACTCCCACTATTTTATTCGAAATAATAGCCCTCACTATCAATTCGGAGAGTTCATGCGAGCTACTCTCTTAGTGGACAAGATCCGTATTTCACCAACACAATGAGTCAGCTTTGGCTTTCCTCTCACGATGTGGTTATTTAGGTAGGCAACGCTTGCCAATTGCTTCCTCATGCAATTCTTGTATGGTTGGTGAATAACTCCTTATTCGCATCCATTATATGGTGCATGCCAACCCCATGCCTCTAGGCACTCAACCTTTGAGGTCACCTAGTTAAGCTAGACCCGATGTCGACAGTGGTATATCACAATTATCCGCTCGCACCCTTACCAAGATAGATTAATGCACCTTGCTTTGGCAAGCCCACACTTCATCGATCGAGGCAGGAAGAGTGTCATTCATCGGAAGGAATCAGAACACTTAATATTTGATGAAGGGATTTTTGATAATAGGTTAACAATTAACCATGATCAACATTTGATCAATGTGCACATCCAAAGGAAAAAAAACACTTCACTAAAATCCTCATGCATCCCTTATGTGCACAACAGAACACTATCAACATTTGATAGAAGAAAAGGGATAAATCTGAACATCTGGACACTTCCAAATCCTCAGGTTTACATGCATTGGACAAGGGACAAAGGAGACTCAACTTCAAGCAGTAGACAAGCTCATCTCTCCTTGTTGGATTGAAAATCCAAAAAAAATCGAGGGATAGTTACTGCTAAGGAGATAGTAATTCCTAATGATTAGAAATTACTACAAGATTCCAGACGTTCCCTGCGGGGTGCCAAGATTAAATCTAGACATTTAGAACACTTCTAAATCCCTAGGTTTACACGTACTGGAATAACCTAACTTCCAATACAACAATCATGGCTGAAACCTCGCTCTGATACTACTGTTGGGTTTATCTAAGAGGTTGGCACAACACTTGTGCACGCAGTAGAAGTAATAAAATCTAGAACAACCCAAAGAGATTGGATCGGGCCATGAAAATTGAATCAAGAAGTTATACATAACAAGGCAAAAATTACCTCTTCAGTGTTGAGTCACAACTCAACAAAGATGCTCTAAGTGTGATTCCTTGTCGGGGCGAGTTCCACGTATAATAGTATCTACGACTCTGCAGAAATCCACACGAGCGGGAGAACACCTAGCTTCGTCGCACGAAGGGTCGGGAAGAAAGTCGACCGCACCTTGCAACTCCACGGACTGCTAGGTCCGCGCAAGGAGAGGCAATACCGACGACGATCGTCGGAAATGGGAAGGTCGGGGGAGCAGACGCGGCGGCAGAACACTTCCGTCGGCGATGTTCGGGATTCGGCAGATCGGAAGAGCAGCGGAACACTTCCGTCGGTTTTCGATCGGCCGTAGGATAAATCGCACATGAATCCCAAAACCCTAAGTCCCTATTTATACTAAAAGTATAAACAGACCTAAAGCATAGATATTCGCAGACCATACAAGTTAGGGTTTCTGGATGAGTCGGCGAGAATCACCGCTAGATTCGACGAGAATCAATCGGCGAGAATCACTAGCAGAATCGTCTTTGAGTGCGTTGAGTCATACTCAACGACTCTCGACGACTCTCGCCGAATTTTCCTTGGCGTTGAGTGCGTTGAGTCATACTCAACGACTCTCGACGACTCTCGCCGAATTTGCCTTGGCATTGAGTGCGTTGAGTCATACTCGACGACTCTCGCCGAATCCGCCTTAGTCTCTTAGAACCTTCTTTGGCAACGTTTGCCCGACCCCATTTTACGTGCAGATTGGTAACCCTCACCAACACAGTCAATCTCCCAACTTCTCCACAGCTCTTATGTGCGACCCTGCAGGCTCATATCGCGTTGGCAGTAAGATTACTTGTTTGACCACTTCTAGATCACCATGGTAACTCCAACACCTTGACGGCCTGTACCTAAGATAAGAATATACGAAAGGCAGGTCTTATACCTTCGATGACAATGAAAGAGTCCCCGTGTCTCATGGTGATCCTCTTCGCTTGGCAATCAATTTGGGCATGGTTCCAGTGCAGCCATACCATGCCCAGGATCAGGTCGTAATACGTCAGCTTCAAAATCGTTGTTGGAGCCTCGAACGCCTTTCCACCAATTTCTGCCTCCATATTGCAGTGATCCGTGGTAAGGAGCTCAGACCCATCCGGTAGTCGCACCCTCATCCTCGAGCCCGTGAATCGCTCCACGCCTTCCAGTCCTTCTACGAACGTATCCGACACAAAGGAGTGAGTAGCTCCAGTATCGAAAAGCGTGCGGGCAGGCTTGCCGCTGATGAAGACTATACCTGGGGTTATTAGATGTCTTAGGGTTCTATAAAGAATTTTCTTTCCTTGTTAATCTATTTAGTGCGGTTATAAGTTTTAACAATTAAAAGGGAAATTCTATGAAAATAAAGAAGCATTGCGGCGTACCTGCTATGACCTGCTCCGGATTCCGAGGCTGCGCAAGGTCCAAAGCATATACCTGCTCTCTTCCCTGTCTACGATCTCCCTCCTGGTATCCACGCCCGCGGCCGCGTCCTCGGCCTCCGTAATGCTGAGCTGGTGGGCCACCCTGTGGTGCTGGAGGTGGTACCCCCCTCATGGGGCAGTTCCTCCGGATGTGCCCAATCTGATGACAAAGGAAGCACTCTGGTGGGGGATACGCCATTCCCCCGGGTCTCGGCATCTTCTGCATCCGAAGAGGTTGAGGGGCCAATATCACCTGTTCCCTCGGCTCCTGCCTCGCCTCCTGACGAGGCTGGTCCTCTGTCCTTCTCCCCTCTGGTATAGCACCTCGCCGCTGATCATTTCTAACTCTCCGTCCCTGGTCCTCTGCTGGCCGCTTCCGGCCCCGGGTGGTGTGCCAATCAGCCTCAATCCTTTTTGCCATCTCCAAAATCCGGAAGATAGGCCCGTCGGATACAAACAACAAAGCCTCCCTCAAGTCCTCCCACAGGCCCTTATAGAACCTCCTGATGTACCCTGCTTCGTCCAGCTGGTAGGAATCTGCGTATCGAGCCAGATGGTCGAACTCCCGATGGTACTCCACCACCGTCCGGGTGCCCTGCTTCAGCTGTAAGAACCGCTCCTCCAACTCATCCCTGGCCGACTGCGGAACGAAATGCTCCAGCAGCGCGGCCCTGAACTCTTCCCAGGTAACCTTCGCAACCTCCCTATCGGCAAATGTCGTGTCCAACAGCGTCTTCCACCACCTCTTGGCATGGGACTCCAGGCAAGAGATAACCAGAGCCACCCTCTCCTCCCAGGGACACCGTATCTCGGTCAGCATCTCGTACATGATATCCAGCAACTCTTCCATCCGAACCGCCGACTCTATCCCCAAGTAGGACGGGGGAGACAGTCCTCGGAAGATGCTCAGCCAGTTGGCCCCCGGATTGGGCTGCGGGACCGGAACCTGCTGGGCCCTGAAAGCCTCCAGGATGGCAGTCAGAGTCTGTCCCATGTCTGACTGAAAGAAAGGAGTGGGGACCGGTGGAGGTAGTGCAACACCCTGAGCCTGCTGAACTCCGCCTTGTGGCGTAGGCTGGGCTGGAGGCTGAGTAACAAAAACCCATACTGAGAAAACGTTCAATCTTAAATAAAAGTGGACAATTTATATGTGATCCCCATATGGGCACACCACTGCTTCCGCTGCTTAGTTTTTCCCCAAATTAAACTCGAGCGGGGGTGACCCAGGGATAGTGGACTGCTACCTTTTTCACATCGATGTTTCGCTCTGATACCACTTGTAAGACCCCCCCCCCCCGTTTTTCCTTTTTAAAACTCGGGGTCTTAGGCCCAGAATCGCCGCTTTGCGGTGACACCTTCGCGTCCTGATGGGTCATCACCACAAGGCGCCGATTCTGCCGTCCAATTCGATCACAGAAAGGTAGCACAATATTTGAAGTAAGAGCAAGTCCACTGAAAGTATATCACATATATAGAATAAAATCTCCACGAAGGGAGTGTCCACAAAATAACAATAATCAGAGTACTATAAATGCGGGCTTATGCTCGGTACATCATGTCCTCACTACAATCTCTCATGCGGAAGCAAAAACAAAACTACTCAAGGTCGAGACTCACGGTCCTGGCTATATGAACTCCGGAGCTAGACTGCCCCATCTCTAAGCGCACCGGTCTCTGGGGCTGCTCCTCCATGCTGGGCTTCGCGATACCCTAAACAATGCGGTTCGAAAACCGTTAGTCATAAAGACTAAGCCTTATCATCCCCTACCCCTTCCCCCATGGCTCCTAAAGTACCGAGCGGAGAGGAAGAAAGGGAAGGACATGAAGGTGGAGATTTAATCAAAAAATAGATGGCAGCGGAACTAATCTAGCAATTCTATAATAAATATGACAGAAACAGAAAGTAGGAAAGGTAACCTTAACTTATGTGCGAAAGCGCATAAGCCAAGGGATCTTCTGCAAGACTCCCATCGTATAGTATCCCATACCACTTATACGTTGGGGTGTCGGTTATCAAACAGCAACATATATTTATATTGAAATTAACCTTAATTTATAAACTTGCCCACACAAGCTTATAGACTAAGGGGTCGTTTTGCAGGTCCTAATGTATAAGCGTCCCATACCACTTATACTTTAGGTGTTAGGGTTAAATGAATCGATTATGCTATGACATGCAAGTGGGTATTATGAATCATGCAAGTGCAACTCACACACCCGACTCTGTGCGCACAGACCTTTAGTTCCCCTTTTCGGAGCCGTTACCTCCCAGGATACCTCCGTAGTGGCAGATGGAAGCGGTGGATTGGGCCTCGCCCACCTCTAAACCAGTAAAGCACTACCGGTCAGACCTATCGTATGCCTCAACGCTTGGTGCACTAAGCGGACGCTTGCGTACTCTTGCCGGCTAGCGCACCGGACTTCTGTTGGCGAAGTGCTAACCACACTTACCGAGTCAGCGTATTGGCGTCGGTGCATCGACCCTCCAATACCGAAGACCCACCACCTTAATTTTTATTCCTTTTTATGCACATGCAAGTTTAATCGTAAACACACAAAGACCGAGTCGAAGCTCCCCGGATCAAAACGTCTGTCTCTTAACCAACCGAGCTGAAGCTCCCCAGACCATTCCGTCCGTCTCTTAACCAACCGAGCCGAAGCTCTCATCAATCTTCCTATGCCAACAGTGTTTGTGAAAGGTGCAGCCCTAATTACTAAGTTACTCTTGTCAGTTTGTTATTACAGTTTACGTTAACCCAGGACTGCCCCCGGTATTCTCTGTGAAGGGCTCTCAAAGGGCACTAGGAACTATGATGGTAGCTGAAGCCCGTCGTTCCCTTTCGCAAGGCACTTATTGTTATTGGTTGATCCCCTTTACCCATTCCCTTCTCATATTACAATAGACTATATATCGAACCGGTTATGCAATGATCTCAAAACTCATCCAAATGCCCCTAATTATTTACTGGAGACTTATCATGATATAAATGGCCTACATCCAGAATGTGGTAATTTTCCTAATTTATCTAGCATTTAATTAATTTCCTCAAACTCCAAAGGCTTCTAGTTTGAACATGAACTACCCTAAGTTCTCATGCAACATGTCCAACAAAATTATAATAAATAGTAAATTATCTCGATAGGGTAAATCCAAGGTATCATAATTTTTCTATCATCAAAAGGGCAACAAAACTATTTTAGCAATATTTACTATCTTCCATTATTTATGAACCAAGTACAGAGAATATTCTTCCAAAAATTATAAATAATTTATAATATGCAGATAAAGGCTTAAAAATAGCACTGGCCCAGTTTCATAATTTTTCAGTAATAAAATCATTCCTAAATAATTTTCAAAGCATAGAACCCATTTTTAACATTTGTGAAGGAAGTACTGAATTTACTCAACTAAAAATTATACAAAAATTCAAGGTTAACCATTCTGTCCTAAAACATTTATTTCCAAGATTTCATGAGATTTCCATGAACAGAAAGTTACAAATAATTAAAACATCAATTGGGGTTATAATCAACTTTACAAATGAAGTGCTGGAAATAAACATCATAAAATTCCATTAAAATTCCTATAGCTTCTACCCACTCCAAAACCTACTCTACCCGAGTTTCACAGCCTTTAGATAATGTTTAGTGATGGATTGTGCTTATTTAGTATTTTACCCTAAAGCTAAGATAAAGGTTTTAAGGTATCTACTTGTCTCCAAATTCTCAAATATTCCATTCCGATGATTCCTATCATGCTAATGTCAACTCTACAGAGTTTCAAGGCAATACAAGAGCAATTGCCCCCATGTCCTTCACAACCCTCAAAACCCTCCATCAAGGGTTTGAGTTTGGATCCTAGGGTAAACCAACCCTAAACCACACCATTTTCTCCAAGTGGGTTATAATAACCCTTCCAAGTAAGTGGTCAAGATATCAGCCTCAGTTGAGGTGATTTGACCGTTCCAACCTCTCGTGCACTTTTTACTCAAAAATGCCTCACTTTTGCCTAGTTAAGAATAGGTGACTCCCTATCCAAAACTCATCCAAATGAGTTGAAAATTTGTATAGAGCTAAGTTATGTATCCAGAGACCACTCACCAAAATTTGGGAGGGTTTGGAGGTTATTTGACCACATAAATAATTTCCTCTAACTTTATTAAATTAAAACAAACACTTTAGGCAAAGTGTCTCCAAAAATTCCCATTTTTGGACTGCCTTTAGATATAGCTAAGTTTAACCCCCTGCCTAAATTTCAGGTCATTTGGACAAGGGACGAAGAGTGGGCATCCATTTTAATTTCTGCCCAACTCTAGGTATAGCCCCCACTAAAACAGGTTCTGCGGTCAAACCGCTTATGCAAACGAGTTGAAACTAATTTTAAATTAATCCAGACTCGAAGGGCTACAACTTTCGTGACTAGCCATTTTTCCTAAATCGGCCTCTAAGTGTCTCGTTTTACAGCCTAAAAATATACTCGAATAATGTATCTTGTCATTATGTATTATATACATAATTTATATATTATAAAGTGATTTTACTGTTCATCTTCTACATGAAACCGAAAACCAGAACACAGAAACTCGTATTTCCTGTAACCTTTCCGTGATCCGTCGCCGGCTACCCGATCACTTCCCTGGCCAGCCACCACCACCACCACCTCCGTTGAGGCGATGGCTATCGGTCGGCGGTGGTTTGGCCGCCGGAGGTGGCGGTTTCCGGCGAACTCAAAACAATATTTTTTCATGGTTTTCCATAAAAACACGAGGTAGGTCCGGCTCCTTTGAGCACGTACTTCATTTCTAAGAACCTAAGATCTACCCATAAGAGAAGAAGTAGAGGAGGACCTTGTTCGCGGTTTGAAGGCGAGATGAACGTCGGATTGTCATGGCGCGGTGATGGCGTTCCCGAACTTCTCCTACAGCAAGAGCAAAAGTCTGAATCCATTTGGTCAAGAGTGTAACCTTATCATCTTGCTTTAAGGGGTCTTTTATAGATCAGCAAGTGGGGAGGGGAAAGAGGTAAGCAATTATGGTCATGAAGGCTCCTCTTAATGGTGTTTCGGTTATGGTAGAGGCAGTTGAAATGCTGGAAACGAAGAGGTGTTTGCCAGGTGGCGATTTCCTATTGGACCATCATTTCCTTATTTTATTAAATAATTAAAGTAGGAAACGACCCATAAATACTCCTAGTGTAACTTCCCATACCAGCATTTATTACCACGTGTGTTAGAATAATTTCTGTCCTGAACCGGCGTTTCGGCCTCTGTCACGGGCGTGACATGTCAATCACGGGCATGACAGACCTGTGTGGAAAACTCTGAGTTCGACGATCGTTTTCCTGAGATCGACGATCGTCGAAGGGGGTCACGCCCTTAGTCACGGGCGTGACACATGGGTTACGGGCGTGACAGGGTCAAGAAGCAAATTCCGCGCTCGGCGATCGTCTAGCTGAGATCGACGATCGCCGAAGGGGGTCACGCCCTAGGTCACGGGCGTGATACCTTGGTCACGGGCATGACAGACCCGGGCTGCAAGTTCGACGATCGTCTCACGGAGATCGACGATCGTCGAAGGAGTCACGCCCTAGGTCACGGGCGTGACACATAGGTCACGGGCGTGACAGGCCCGGGTTTCAAATTCTACGATCGTCTCACGGAGATCGATGATCCTCGAAGGAGTCACGCCCTATGTCACGGGCGTGACACATAGGTCACGGGCGTGACCAACCCGTGACCCGAAATCTCAGTCGATGTACTTCAATTCTTGGGCTTCTAGGGTTCTCTCACGACAGACCGACTCCTAGGGGTCTAGCCGGAAATGGGATGTTACATCGCGTATCACCACTATCTTCGCCGGATCCACCGCAATCCCTTCTCCACTGACTATGTGACCAAGGAACGCTACTGAGGGCAACCAAAACTCGCATTTGGAGAACTTTGCGTATAGTTTGTTCCTCTTCAGCGTCTCCAAAACCAAATGCAGATGCTTGAAGTGATCCTCTTCGCACTGCGAGTACACCAATATGTCGTCGATAAATACGATCACAAAGTGGTCTAAGTACTCCCTGAACGTTCTGTTCATCAGATCCATGAACACTGATGGCGCATTAGTCAGCCCGAACGGCATGACCGTAAACTCGAAATGCCCATATCTCGTGCCGAATGCTGTCTTTGGGATATCACTTTCCCTTATTCCCAGCTGATAGTAACCGGACTTAAGATCCAATTTTGAGTACACCGATGACCCGACTAGCTGATCAAACAGATCATCAATCCTTGGGATCGTGTACTTGTTCTTTTCTGTTAACTTATTCAGTTCTCTATAGTCGATACAGAGCCGCATACTTCCGTCCTTCTTCTTAACGAAAAGGACCGGTATGCTCCAAGGTGACGAACTTGGACGCACATAACCCTACTCCAACAACTCTTCAAGTTGAACCTTTAGCTCTGTCATTTCCTTAGGCGCCAACCTATAAGGAGAGCGTGACACAGGTTTGGCACCTGGCACTAGCTCAATCGTGAAGTCGATCTCCCGCTGGGGTGGGGCTCCAGGAAGATTGTCAGGGAACACGTCAGGGTACTCGCACACTACTGGGATGCTACCCAAAGTGGTCTTAGGCTTTACAGCCTCTACTAGCGTGAAGAACAGCTCTGCGCCAGCACGAACTGCCTTGACCACCTGAAGAGCAGACATTAAAGTCTTGCTCGACCCCTTCAAACCCGCAAACATTGTCTCCCGATCAGCTCCCAGCTTTACTTCCTTACAATTGCAATCTATGTATGCCTTCTGCTCCAAAAGCTAGTCCATACCAAAAATGACGTCGAACTCTACTAGCGGCAGTAACGATGCTAGTAAGTCGAACTCCTGACTCCCAATACGAATCTTTACGACACAAACTCTGTCCGTGCGCATAAAACATCCATTCTGCAACAACACATCCAATTTGTCCTTCGCCATCGAAGAAGGAACTCCGATGTGTGATATGAAACCTTCGGACAAAAAGGAATGCGAAGCTCCCGTATCGAAGAGTGCTCTCGCCGGATTATCACAAATCGAAACAAAACCTATACAAATAGTAATAAGCTAACAAGCACAAGGTAACAGTATTAAAAGCTAAATTTTTATAAATTTAAACCGTACCTGTCACCACATCTGCTTGCTTGATGGCCTCCTGCTGGCCAAGATTGTAGACTCTTGGTTGAGTCGGAGCATGGGATGAGGTTGACTCCACTGCCTTGCCCTTTTCCTCGTAAGTTGCTCCCTGCTTCCTCTCGGACTTTGGACGTCCGCTCCAACAGTCATGGGCAAAATGCCCCGGCTTCCCACAAGTAAAGCAAGCACCCGGGGTCTGGCTTGTAGTTGCCCCCGAAGCACCGGAAGAAGGGGCTGGACCCGAAGTCCTAGTCTTCTTAAAGAACTTACGATACCCAGACTTTGAGGTAGTCGGCACCTTAAACTTTATCTTCTTAACACTGGAGTCTTTCTTTGCCTGCACATTCTTCATATCATTCTCCAAAGACCGGGTTGTGTTGACCAGGGTCAAGAAGCCCTGCGTCATCAGCCCCGAGAGCAGTAGTCTTAAGTCATCCCTCAGACCTTCATAGAATCGGTTTGCCTTTTGTTCCTCATCAGTGAATGTAGCACTTGCATACTGACCCAAACGTGTAAATTTGTGGAGGTACTCATCCACGCTACTCTCTCCCTACACCAACTTCTGAAACTCGTTCTCCAATATAATCCTTTGAGCCGAGGGGAGGTATCGAGCCAAGAACAGTCTCGAGAATTCCTCTATTGAGACGTCAGTAAGTTATCTACCCCTCAAATGGTGTAACTACAAACCTTCCCACAATAATCTTGCGTTGCCATCCAACAAAAAAGTGACAATAATGGTCTTCTGCCACTCTTCCATCTCTGTAGCTATCAAGACTCTCTTAACTCTAGAGAGCCAATCCTCCGCTTGGGTTTGGGTTCCCATCCTCGAGAACACAAGAGGATTAAAGCTCATAACGTGTTTGAGCTGTTTCTCCGTTGCTCTCCTAGGCATCATTGGCTCCGCCACAACCTGCTCCACTCTCCTTGGTTCCGCCGCTTGGAGCGGTACTTGCTCCACAGCAGGGGCATGCTGATGTACTTGCCTCGTAGGCTGTGCATTAATCATCGCAAACACGGCTCCAGCTACCAATCGTATGGTTTCAGCCGAAGGAGGTGTTGCTGGCGCATTATTCGGTGCGCTACTTGCCTCAGAAACTGGATGTTCTGACGGCCCCGCACCACTCCTGGTAACCCTTAGTCGTACAAAACACCATTAAGCGACCAAACAATATTGCAAAAAGCAATTATTGGAACACGCAGGTTCCACAAATATGTGTATTTTCATTCCTAAGTGGACATTCATGGGTTCTTTTCATGTTATAACGATAACGCACACACATGTGCTCACCACCCCTTAAAGTGAATTCGTCCACGAATTCATTTAAGCCTGACCGAAACCGGTAGTCTGATACCAAATTGTAACACCCCTATCCGTCACATAGAATATAGCAGTAGGTCCGGCAGGGGCCCGATGCCATATACCACGGACAGACCGAAAGGTTACTCATTGAAACCATTCTTCAAATCGTAACGTCCTACACAGAGCATCTAGCGGAAGCAATTTATTAAGTTGCAAAATAAGAACCCAGCCACAAGCAAGAATGTCCACTATCGAATCCAAACAGGAATGAATTATAAAGTACACAAAGTACCGGCCTTATGGCCTTACAAGAGTTCACTAAATTTAAAATAGTGTTTTCCATACTTCGGCTCGCAGGCCGGTCACACATGAATTAAACAAGTAAACAAAACAAGGCCTTCAAGGGCCGGCTCAGCAATAAGGGCTTTGGCCCGCTATTTGCCACTCGGCTCCGCAGCACCTGCAAGCACAATTCACTGCAACGGTGGCAAAAAAAAATAACGGTCAGCTAAAGCTGACCAAATTATAACGATCCCGCCCCCAAACTCGGGGCGGCGATGCTCCTTCTCTGCACTAATTAGCATAATAAGCAATATAGTGAATAATCACAACATCACAGGTGCAGGAACACATGGTCGCACACCCCGTGCTCTCAGGGCACTTACACGCTGAACCCAGTCAAAACCACGGTCTCACCACCGCCCCTTAGATGGCAATACTCATGAGCATTTAAGTCTTTCCGGCCTAAGCCTAAGACCCTCCATCTATGCCAATGGTAAGTGTCATGTACTTTAGGTCTCTTTAACCGAACGGCACAGAGCGGATACGGTTCCTCCTAACCCGTTGCTCACACCGCAACGACAATTTAAGCCATATACGTGGGTCAAGCTTCCCCGAGTCCCAAAATGATCAAACATGCACATAACCCAGTTATGTTCAAGGCTGGCTCCCAGGCCACAAAGTTGGCAGAAATGCATTTCCGCCCAGTTTTCCGGGTGCACCTTGGAGTTAATCACCAAGACTCCCTGTTGCAATCTACCGCACAGAAAATCCGAAAACAACCAAAGCACAGAGTCTTCTCCGGCTAATCATGCATAATGAAACATCATTGATCCAGACCAACTTGTCCGGCTATGCTTCACACATCATGTCTATGTCCGTATCTCGATTTCGGACTCTACATGCAAATAAGGGGGACTATTCACATCTAACCTAAGGAACGCCGCACACTCACCGCACACTCGCGGGAGTGGATTTCCTTATGCAAAAGAAGGAGAGCTTCATATACTCAAGAAGAGAATCGTTACCCTTGGGTTTCTTTTTGGCGCCATGGAAATCTATACGGATGAAAAGCACCGCGATGACCTCGCCTTCGTAGATCTGGACTCAGCTTGCGATTTGGCGCTCCGAATCTCCTCCGGCAACCAAATCTCTCTTCCTTCTTCTTCCTTGCTCTCCCCTCTCTCTAGAACTTTAGAAAGAGAAAACCCAAATAAGATGAGGGTTTCTAAGCCCTATTCCCGGGTATATCCCAGCAAGAACAGCCCTGAGCTGTTGGATCCCAAAATAAGGAAACGGGCGGCCACGATTCACACTTAAAATCCAAAACCTAGGCCGAACACGGCTTGCGACACGTCGTGTCTAAGGTCGTGTGCCTCAATTGACGCTGAAACTGTCGCGTCCCGAAATGAACACGGGCTCTCAACACGCCTGTGTCAAGCTTGACACGCCCGTGTCAAGCTTGACACGCCCGTGTCATCCAGTACACGCCCGTGTAGCTGGGGGTGTTCCTCCATCGAAACAGGTCCAGCACCAACCCGAGGAGAACACGGGTATTCGACACGCCCGTGTCGAATTTTACATGCACGTGTCGGACCCAAACACGCATGGGCTCAGGCCTTGTCTCTCCCCGACACAACTCGGCTAACAACCCGAGTAGGACATGGCCTGGGACACACCCTTGTCTCAGGCCGTGTTCGCTGTTCGACACTCGTCGACTGTAATTTCGTCGACCACACAGCCCCGTCGAACCCGAGCACGACACGCCCGTTTCTCAGGCCGTGTGACCTCTACCAAGTCCCAGACTTGGCTCAAAATGCCACTCGTCCCTCTTTTGAGTTTTGAGGCGTTACACTCCTAGTGTTCCATCTCCATCTAGCCCAAAAAGAGCTTCATGTTCTGGAAGCAGGGAGAGCACTGCTTCAAGGCATGCTGAGCGAAGGACTAAAGTTGAGGAGGTCGCTGACGTAGCAGAATGCGGACAAGGATTGAGATGTTCAAAGCGAATTATTGTCCCACCTGCCCGCTACAAGAAAGGGAACTTGGTGAGTCTTATCTCCTATTTCTTTGTAGGACCACTCGACGAGAGAGAGCCCGCTCGATTTAAGGATGCAGTGGGCATAAAGGAGTGGGATGAAGGCATGAAAGAAGAGATGATAGTGCTGGAAAAGAATGAGACTTGGGACCTGGTTCCCATGGTTGAAGAAATGAAGCCAGTCACCTGCAAATGGATGTAAAAGGTCAAGAGGAAGGCTGGTGGAGGAGTGGAGTGATATAAGGTGAGGCTTGTTGCTCGAGGATTCTCTTAGAAGTACAGTGAAGATTATGAGGATACATATAGTCATGTAGTGAAGATGACATTTGTAAGGACGGTCATCGCTCTAGCAGCATGTCGTGGGTAGAAGTTATGACAGCTTGAAGTGAAGAGCGCATTATTATATGGAGATATCGACAAGGACGTATTCATGGAGCAGCAACCTTTGTATGTGTCCAAGTCTCTGTCGTGGCACGTGTGCAAATTAAATAAGGCCCTATATGGGTTAAAGCATGCACCGAGAGCCCGGTACGGGAAGATTGTTGAGTGCCTTCAGTTCTGTGGATACAACACATCTGATTTATACTTCAACATGTTTTTGAAGAAGAGAGATGATCTACATTTGCTAGTTCTATTATATGTCGACGACATGATCGTGACCGGGAATGATAACAGGGAGGTGGTGATGCTTAGGGTGGAGCTATCAAACTGTTTCGAGATGAACGATTTGGGTGAGCTGCACCACTTCCTTGTATTAAAGGGGTAGAACATGGAGAGCGGTCTATTAGTGTCTTAGAGAGCCTATGCTGAGAGGATCGTGGAGCGCTTCGGCATGAAGGAAGGGAAGAACGCCTTTGTGCTACTTCAGTGTGGGCTGAAGCTTTGTAAGGATGAGGGGAGGATTCTTCTTGACCCGAAGGTGTTTCGGGTCTTGATGGGGAGTTTGATCGATCTGACTATCACCCGGCCAGACATCGCCTTTGTTGTTGACCGAGTTAGCAGATATATGCAGGAGTCATGAACGCCTCATTTGGAGGCAGCAAAGGGAATTTCGAAGTATGCGAAAACTACTGTACATGGGGTTATTTTATGGAAGTGAGTTCAGTTTAACTCTACTTGGGTATACCGATGCCAACTATGCAAGATATATTGATGATCGGAGATCGACATACAGATCTGTCTTCGTTTGCGGAGATGTTGCTATCTCCTGGTGCAGCAAGAAGCAAGACTAAATTTCTGTTTCTACCACTGAAGTCGAGTACAAGGCGTCCTCCCTTACGGCTCAGGAGTGTATCTAGCTACAAATACTGATGGAAGATGTTGATGAGGAGGTAAAAGGGCCAACCATTATTCGACGAGATAACGAGAGCTCATTAAAACTGGTAACCAATCAAGTTTGTCATGCGTGAACAAAGCACATTGAGATAGAGCAACACTTTATTCGGGAAAAGGTGCTAGGTGGATCTCTCGATGTGGAGCATGTGCAGAGTCAGGACAACTTAGCAGACATCTTCACGAAGGCTCTATACAAGGGACTGTTTGAGCGCCTTCGATCTCTTCTCGGCGTTGTCTTCTGGGCTCACTTCAAGGGGAAGTGTTGAGTTTTGTGAAATGAGGTCGGACGGTCTGTTGGTGGAGGCCGAGTGGTCTGTTGGTGGAGGTCGGGCGGTTTGTTGGTGGTTTTGAAGATTGTTGTTTGGTGTTCTAAGTGGATCCTGTATGAGATTGGTGTTTGGAGAACTCTTCCTATACACAGGATTCAATGGAGAGGCATTTCTCAACAAGTTCAAAACAGGGGCACAAGTTGCAGCAAAAGTTGTGGTCTGATTTCCTCTAGTCGTCACGAGTTGAAGTGGAGTGCATCCTTGACGATATGTGGTTGAGGTCGCTGGCAAGTTGGAGGTTGTGGGGTGTGTATCCTTGGCGATCTGTGGTTGAGGTCGCAGGTGAGTTGGAATTTGCGGGTTGTGAGACTTGCGGTTTTCTAAGGCCGCTGGTGAAGTATTAGGTTGAAGCGGCTTGTGTGAAGTCAGTGTTGATCTATGAGTTGAACTTGTCGATCAGAAGCTGTTTCTGGTGGCAGTTTGGGACATGGAGGTGCGGCTTGTTGTTGATGGTCTGAGACCTGAAGGTGCTACCTTAAGAAGTCGTTTGCGAGGTGAAGTTGCGGTCAAGTGTTGTTCGGTTACTGTTTTGTTCAGTCTTGATGTTTTTTTTGTAATTGTCCAATATCTTGCAAAACTGTCTTGCGTTGGTTGTGTTTCTGTAATAGTTTATCTTTTTTGTAATGCAAGTATCTTAATATCTATTATTGTGCAACCAATTTTCTCACCCATCTATAGCAGAGTATGTGGGTGCCGGATCCGGATCCTCTGGAGTTCCTCTGGGAACTCCAGGGGGTGGAGTTCCTCATTTGCGCAATAACGGATCGGAATTACAAAAAGTGGTTAACATGAAAGTTGTAGATTTCCCCGAGACAAATAACTTTCATGTTAAACATTTAATTATTTTCGGACTGATTTTTTTCGGAGCCCAAATCGGGGGTCTAAACGACTTCAAATCAAAAAATGTTCAACATGAAAGTTATTCGTCTCGGGGATATCTACAACTTTCATGTTAACCACTTTTTGTAATTCCGCTCCGTTATTGCGCAAATAAGGAACTCCACCCCCTGGAGTTCCCGAACTCCAGGGGATCTGGATCCGTGGGTGCCCGCCCTTTCGTAAATAATCTCTTTAATCATGATGCATATGATATTTTTTAATAGAAACTGGTGCCTTCCTGTATTTAACAATTGAGCCTTTTTCTAGCTTTGAAATGTGAACCGGTCCAAATAAAAGGTGAGGAGATACGCGGTCCAAGTAGACAAAACGTTCGTGCGTGCGTGGCCGCGCACCGCACATGCTAGTGTTTGGCAGCTCCGATCCAAAAGGCAGGTTTGAAGGCATTATCTCTTATCATCTCTACAAAAACTATAGTCAAATCCATATCCCTCAATATATTCCATTATATTTTATTATATTCATTTCATAAATTATTATAAAAAAATTTAGATTCATTAAATTTAGGCGATTGTTAACCGCAACTCAGTTTTGGCTATTCACACCCAATTGTTAACTGTAATCTGAAATATAACCGCACCCCGTTTTTTTCTTGCCGCACTCCGATATTTTTTTTTGACGCACCCGAAAATATCCCCCAGTGATGTACGTGAGACAACTAATAGAGTAAGATGACGCGAGAAAGATGTCGAAGACGGGAGCAGCACGGCGAAGAGGAAGACGGAGCGTGGCTTTCACAAAATGAAAAAGATGAGGTGCGAGTAAAATCTTAGAAAAAAATTTTGTAAAACAAAATAAACTGTTGATAGGCATATGAGAAATGCCATTAACAATCACCTAAATTGATATGTATACGCAATCAAAAGTGAAATTATTTATACTTTATGACAGATCATATTCCTTTACTCAATGTCTACAAAGTATGCGCCTTCACGTATAGAGAAATTTTGCTCCCACACGGTCCGCACGGATGAATTAACCAATCAAGAAGTACAAAAATGTGGAGCCCGCAGAAAAGTGCAAGCGCCAACAAATAATAATGTGTATGGTATGTAGATGCAATAATATCTTTATTTGCATGATTACTGATCATTAATATGTGAATATTTTAAATTAATTAGCGTGAGATTAAATTAGTAAGTTTAACATGCTCTGATAATATTGCTGGTACTGTACGAATTCTATAATTTTCTTAACATAATGTTAATGCATTTTATATCATTTAATATATATTTGCTTAACATAATATATATTAATGCTCCTCATCCTCTCCTGATCAAGAAGTTGTTGTTCCTGCCACCGAGTGACATGTTCTCCTCCTTGTTCGGACTATAAACGCTCTTCTATCTTCGCACGGTTTCGCTTATTTACCTGAGACATTGCATTCTACAAGGGTTCGTGGTTGACGGGTGCTTTCGTGTTTTGATCCGCGGAACTTCATCATCTCACCTTCTTCACGACTTTGTATGTAAAGGAAATCTTGGCCGTCAACGTAAAGAAGTCATCCTTGAGGAAAATGAGGCCATGAACAAAAGTGGAGTTATACCGCAAGAATCTGTTTTTGTGATCTTATTTAATTATTTTTATGTTCTTTATTGGTATAGAGTTGTTGCGGGTCACTTGGTTTTCCCTAGTTCGGAGAATGGGACCGATTTAGCTCGAAGTTGGATCGGGCACACAAACAGTTACTAAAAATCTAGAAGCAATGGCAATGAGCTTTTTTAGCGTGGAAAACCCAGAAAGGGTGAAAAACCACGTGACCTAATCTATGTCGGGCCAAAATCCACTATTTCACGGAGTTTACAAGTTTTGAGAGTTTCCTCGGAGGATGACAAGCCACCTCTCCATTACAAGTTTTGAATACAAGAATTTAGAAAAAAAAACTAAGTCATCGGAGCCTTGGTGAGAGCGCCCTAGTGGGGGAAAAATACTAAGTCCTCAGAGTCTTGGTGAGTGCGCTCCAGTGGGAGAAAAATGCTAAGTCATCGGAGCCTTGATTATAACACTCCTGCAGAGTCGGAGTCTTGATGAGAGAGCTCCTGCGGAGAAGGATGCCAAGTTCCTGTAGCCTTATGGTGTCTTCACGCTAGCATCCATGGAACATAATTCTAATGCCTATTCCCAGGCTCACAAAAGCATCCGAGTGAGAGTCGGGAGTTGTGTACGCTAGAAAGGGAGCGAAGCGAATTATAAGCGGATAAACGATTTATGTCCTACGTTCTTGCTGGAAAACCTCAGAACTCACTTTATTCCCTGGAGTTGCTCCTTTCAAATGAAGGTCGCGGGTTTTTTACAGTTTTTTGGAGGGACATGCTGGTAACTGTGCCTGGACGGATTTTGAGGTGGCAAATAGGGTCGCTCCATTTCGGTCACATATATCGCCAATTTTCATGAATTGACGGACATGCCCCCCGGGCGGCTTAGGCAGACCGGGTAGGTTGCCCAGCGACAACGGAGTTGGCCGGAGGCGGCAGAGGCACTTGGCCGCGACGACGACCACCAGCGCGCGATAGAGTGTGTGCGAGGGGCTCGCACGCGTAGGCCGTACGCGCGTAGGCTAGTCGCCCGCACGCATGGGATGGCGGCCCGCACATGTGGTTTGGCTGTCCGTACATGTGGGTTTGCTGTCTGTATGTTGGCGCACTGCCCGCGCGTCTGCGCCGCTCGGGCGGGCATGTGTTTTTCACTTGCGCATTCGTGTACGCGTGGCTTTTCCCTCCTTTTGTGGTGTTTTTGGGTCTCTGGGCGAGCACGGCTTGGTTCTCGCAGCTCGTTTAGTTGGGTTTGATCTCCTCCGTGTCCTCGGTCAAAATCTTCTCGATTTGACTTAGAAAATGAAGGGAGAATCCCATCAAATACCCCCAAATTTTTGTGATTCATGATTCGTGAAGCTTTGAGCTTGGAAATTTTTGATCTAACCATTTTGCCTTCTGTTCATGATTCTTTGCTTGACAAATCATTTTTTCTCTTGTGGCGCCTTGTAGGAGCGTTGGTTTCTTGGCATGACTCGTTGTCAGTCTTGCGAGGTAGTGACCATGTTGTTGGCATTGGGCGAGAGATCTTTGCAGCTGCCAACTTGTGTATTACTTTTGCAATGGTGGTGGTGGGCTTGAACTAACGATTTAACGTACTTTTACGTATTGCGGCGGGCTTGAAGTACTTTGGGCTTCACACTCCTTGTGTGTTGTGCGTTATCTTTGGCTACTGCCGCCGGGCATTTGTGTCGGGACCTGTCGTCCTAGTAAAGTCATCTGCCCTTGCCATGGTGGTGTGGTTGGGATCAAGATCTGTCCTCATTAGGCGATACAGGAGGATTCAGGGTTTGTCTTTATGATGAATCTGAGGGAGGATTTGTGACTTGCTCCTCTCTTTGAGAGTAGAAATACTCGGGGTCCGTTATTTTTGTAAAGACGTCAATGGTATCAGGTTTCGTCCTTGCCAATAGTCGACGCAAGGCCATTCGAGACGGAGGCTGAGCTTGCATGGCCGGTGGAGGAGGAGGATGACGATTGTGCTTTATAATGTTGGGCTTCCATGAATGTCGATACTTTGAGCGGAGCACTGTCGGAGAGTTAAAGTGGACACTGAGATGACTACTTTGGATGTTGGTACGTTGTTAGGAGGGTGAGCGCATTATTGCGCTCTGCCTCACGCTTGGAGAGAGATTCTACGAAATGCGAGGGATGTGAGAGCATTCTATTCTTTGAATGGGTAATGCCTCATTATGTGAAGCTGATGTTGGTGCCGAGAGATTA
This sequence comes from Platanthera zijinensis, assembly GCA_039513925.1. Lineage (NCBI taxonomy): Eukaryota > Viridiplantae > Streptophyta > Magnoliopsida > Asparagales > Orchidaceae > Platanthera > Platanthera zijinensis. Next base: position 149,108,056 of record CM077083.1, read on the forward strand.
CTTGATTGTATGCTCATCGAGCGCACACTCTATTACTTTTGTCGGAGCTTTTCCCTTGTTGTAGTGAGTGTGACTTAACTCAGTAGCTTGCATTTTGATCACGACACCTCTCCTAGGCCTCACATAGTTGTCCTTCATGTGCCTTGGGCGTTATGCTGAATCGGGAGCGCCTTGTATTCCGTGCTTCTTTTGCTCAAACGTGCGCATTTGACGCGGTATATTGACCTTGAGACTTCTGCTGGGTGTAGGTGTCTGGGCTAAGGAATGAATAAGGTATGAGTTGGAGTTTTACCGCTTTGTTCTGATGGCTCCCAAGGATTCGAAGTCCGCTTTTGGCTAAGTGGTACTGAAGGACTTGTGACTTGTTTTCCTGGAGGTGGCGAAGTGTAACACCCCAGTTTTATAGAACTTGAGGATCTAGGATCTACTGCGCGGCGGTAGGTAGCTAACGCCATGTGGTAGCCTTCTTTCGTCGAGATCAGAGTGTTGAGATGAAAGCGTTGAGTGGTAGCGCGCGACGTTAGTTAGCTACCGCTCGGCAGTAGCCCCTTTTCGTCGAGACAAAACGTTGAGTCGAAGGCTTTGAGAGGTTACCGCGTGGCGGTATCTCTACCGCTGGCGGTAACGGGGCGTTCTGTAGAGGTAGACGGCTCTTTAAGCTACCGCGGTGCGGTTGGTAGCTACCGTCCGGCGGTAGCCGGCAAAAGCAGTTTCATAACTTGGGAAATTAGGCCGTCCAATCTTCTTAGAAATCGATCATATGGCCCAAAATCCTCTATCCTTGAACTTTAAGTAGGGTTGAAGAACTCCTTCCCCTCATTCTTCTCATCCTTGGGTGAGAGTTAGGGTTGTTTGGAATATTGCACTCAATGTTCCCTAGATTTGATTTGAATAAGTATCATCATTAACACTAAGAGCATAGTTGTATTTGATGTTGTTCAAGCTCATCATGTTTAGGATGTTCCTTGGAACAAGTTTAGACCGGGTGTCTAAGTGATTGTGATAGGTGGTTACAAGGTAGAAAGGTGGAGAGACAGAAATCTGTCGAAGTCCACAGGCATTGAGTGAAGTCAGTTCACTCAACACCAAATGCCAAGGAAGGATGCTGGAAAGATTGAAAATTGTCTAAGTCCACAGGCATTGAGTGAAGTTAGTTCACTCAATGCCAGATTCTAAAAAGCGTCGAGTAGAGCACAGTCTGTCAAAGCCTCAGCATTAGCAAGCTGAAAAATCGACTAAGTTCAGAATCGTTGAGTAAGGACAGCTCACTCAACACCCGATGAAAGAAGTGTTGAGTCAAACTCAAACAATTGAAGATTCTGTCAAGAAATCTGGTTAAGTACAAAAGTGTTGAGTGAGGACAGCTCACTCATCGCCAAAGAAGAAGGCTTCGATAGAGCAATGATCAGTCAAAACCTAAAGAGAGATAAACAGGAAAATCTGTCTAAGTGCATATGCGTTGAGTGAGGACAGCTCACTCAACGCAAGCTCATCAAGATAATTGGCTTAGTACAGAAGCGGTGATTGAAGGTAGTTCACTTAATGCCTCATCATCAAGAAGCCAGGCAAATACAGAAGCGTTGAGTGATAAAGACTCACTCAACGCATTCATAAAAAAAGTTGCAGCTAAGTACATAAGCGTTGAGTGAATCTAATTCACTCAATGCCTCAGCATAAAGGCAGGGAGTCAGTGAAACGGATAAGTTCAGAAGCGTTGAGTGATGAAAGCTCACTCAACGCACTTAACACCAAAACAGCAGAAAGATTGTCCAAGGACAAAAGCGTTGAGTGAAGGCTCTTCACTCAACGCACTCAACGTCTGGCAGTGCAGAAGAAATTGGCTTAGTCCAGATTCATTGAGAGAAGCCAGTTCACTCAATGAACTCAAAGCCTGGGATGAAACTTAGAATTTTACTTAGTCCACGGATGCTGACGTCAGCATGAGTCAGCAAAGTTTCAAAATATTGCGGGAAAGCTACAGTACACGACAAATGACACTGGTAGCCTACTGTATGACTTTTTCTATAAAAGTAGAGTTGCATCCAACAACTACAGGTGGGCCCACGGGTCTAATAGCCATTCGACGACGGATTATAAAAGGGATAAGTTCAGCGGATGCAAAGACAACTTTAGGGTTTGATCATTTCAAAAAGAGGCAGAACTTCTACGTCTTCTCTTTCGCCATTATTGTTGGGATTGAAGCTGAAGTTTCAAACCCGCTGAACTAAAAGTTCTTACAGTTAGCTGTAGCAATTTTCATCAGCTACAACAAGTTGAAGAAGCAGAGCATCTGGTCTCTACAGTCAGGTTAGCTGATTGAAGAATACAAGAACAGTCAATACTTTTGTCTTCATCAGCAAGATCAGAAACTTGTTTTTGAGTTACTTCCGGCACAAGCCACCATTTGTTGAAGATCATTTTTCTTGTTGCTGAAAAGAAGGTAGGGATGAAGTAAACTCAACTCAGGAAGAAGGAGATACATAGAAATTTCTCTGGTGTCAAATCAACATAAATCAAACTCTATTCTCTCTATATGATCCTTTGGATCTGAGTTGTAGGCCTTTTTTATAAAGGCTGAGTTCGGATCATTTGTTGATCTGAGTGCAGGGCCTTTGTGCCTGAGTTAGGAGAGTCATTCTCTCTGAGTGTAGGACCTTTGGGTCTGAGGTAGGATCCAGCTTTGGATCTATGGTAGGGTCTTTGTGCTTGAGATGTAGGAGAGTTATTCTCTCTGAGGTAGGGCTATCCTCCTACCCTTACTTGTAGGGCCCTTTGCCTAAGGTAGGTGATCTTTGGATCACTGAGTTGTAGGGCTTTGTGCCCGAGCTGTAGGTCTTGTAGGAGACTGAGAGATCCTGCGGGATCTTTGTTATAAGCTCTTAGGAGCCAAGATTTGGAGAAGTGTCTTATCTAATAAGTTGTTAGAGAGGTGGGAGGGATAGTGGACGTACCTATAATCCGAGGAACCACTATAAACCTTGTGTGTGCTTTGTGGTGTGTCTTGAAAGCTGTTAACTACTAACTCACAACTCACATAAAAGAAGGAAATCTCAAAAGAGACCAAAAACCTATTCACCCCCCCCTCTAGGTGTTTAGATGCACTTGAAAACTAAAGACTTTCAAGTGGTATCAGAGGGAAGTTACTCAAGAAGGACTTAACAGTCTGATTAGACCTCAAAGGGTAGCTATAAGGATTATACTTTTTGGTTCAGGAGAGAACCATAAGGAGCTAGGTTCTATGAAACTTCCCATCTGTAGGAAGGATAGTTTTTGGAATCTAGAAAGAGAGGGTCAGGTTGTTTATGTAAGTCTCGGACCCAAGTATCTTTGTGATAGTCAAAGAGAAACCTTTCATCCTCATGAAGGTCTCAGTTCTGGATGAAATAGTCCAAACACTAGAGACATATTCTGAAATGACCAAGTATGAGGTCATACTTGCTATATTGGATAAGAGGGCACAAAACATTATTGTTAGTGCAATAGACGATTCTACCTTTTAGAATCTGGTTCACTGCCAGACCTCCAAGGAGATGTGGGACACTTTGGTGGTCTACATGGAGGGAACTGAAGAGGCCAGAGATGACAGGAAGTTCATGCTCAACCAGGAGTATGAGGCTTTCAGGCAGTCTAAGTGAGAGAGCATATCTGTCTGCTATGAAAGATTCTTCAGAATAGTGAATGAGGTGAAGACCTATGGGAGGGTCTTCAGTCATTATGAGCTTAATGAAAAGTTCCTTAGGTCTCTAACTAGAGATTGGGACACCAAAATTTGTGACATCATAGAGGTGGTAAAGCTGGCTAATACTCACCCTCACACTCTATTTGGAAAGCTGCTCTCTTATTAGATGCAGCTGGCTGGCAGGAAACAGGAGGAGACCATCAGCAAATCCCAGGCCAAGGAAAAGTCTTTGGCCTTCAAAGCATTCAGCACCAGGAAGATCAAGGAGAGGATTCCCTCTCCTCCAAGTAGGCGTGCTGATTCAAACAGTACAGGGTCAAGTTCATCAGACTACAATAACTATGATGAAGAATTTGCTGCCTTCTCCAGGCAGTTTCAGAAACGGATAAAGAGGAAGTAATGGAGAAGCAGACCCTCCTCCTCCTCTCATCACAGGAAGAACCACTCCAAAGGAGACAGGCATAACTCAAAACATAATAAACATAGTTCCTCTAAAGTTGTTTATTACTGTTGTAGCAAACTTGGGCATGTTATTGCTGACTGCCCAGTGAAGAGAAAAAAGGCTTGTGAGAAAAAGGTCCACCAGCACAAGGGAAAGAAAGATAATTCATTGAAAAAGAAGGAGAAGAGCTGGAGTGATTCTCACTCAACATTCTCTGAGTCTAAAGAAGAAGAGGCCTACATAGGGTTGGTTGTTGCTGAAGAAGTAGCTGAAGCAGAAGCTGATGACTATCCAGCTACCAGGATAGGGATCATGGCCCCTCTATCACACTCAGATAGTGACTCAGAGGAGGATGAAGATGAAGAAGATGGAATCAGCTGTTAAGGGCTGATGGTCAGGACTTATGAAGAATCCATCCAGGGTCAGCCTGGACCAGAAAAGGTATTTTCCCTATCCATCTCATCTTCTGAATAAGATTATGAGACTAGTCCAAATTATGATGCATCATCACCCAGTGATGATGATGGGTCAGAATCTGAGGAAGATGTCAATCAACTGATTGACAGGTATGGTGCACTTCTGGATGCTTTCAAGAGAAGCAAGAAGTTGGCCAAAGATTAAGCTGAGGAGATCACCTCTCTTCAGCTAGCTGCTTCCTAGTAAGCTGAGACAGCAACCCTACTAGATCAAAAGACAAGGGAAGTCAGCCAACTTAAGGTCATGACACTCATCCAGATTGGGACCATCAAGTTCAAGAATAGTCTCATTAGAGATCTTGAAGAGAAGCTCTAGTGGGAGAAGAGAATTATGGCTAGTTACTTTAAGCTCAATACTGTGTTGCCCTTGATAGACTCCATCTCCTCTCAAGAAGGTAAGAAGGGGTTTGGGTTTAAGGGAAAGCTCTAGTCTAGCCTCTGGCTTCTAAGCCTCCCATCCCTTTTAAGAAGGTGATGTTGCCTTTTGTAACATCCCTCAGACAACTAGACCCCTAGGAGTGGTTTTGTCATGACTAGGTCATAACAAAACCCTAGGAATCCTAAAAATACCAAGTGAACCTAGGAATGTAGGTGAAATCACAATGGTCTGTAAATAGTAGATTTATAAACACTAGGTTAGGATGATCATGGGGATTCACCATGACTCCAAGACCCCACCACAACCTCACCAACCTATTGAAAGATCCATTAGAGCCCTAAAGGTCAATTGGAGTCAACCCAGGGTGGCCAAGTTGACCTAGGATCATCATAGGCCTAATTTGGGCAAGGTGCCCTTACTAAGGGCAATATGCCCCTAATGTGCCCAACCAACCCTACCTAGGTCTTCCCAGAATTAGGATGAAGTCAATGGGTCACCAAAGAACCATTGGGGTCAACCTTAGAGGCTGAGTTGAGCCAAGTCAACCCTAGCCCTAAAGTGGTCAAAGTGCCCTAACTAAGGGGCAAGTGACCACCAAGGTGCCAAGTCAACCCTACACAACCCTTCCTAGACCTTAGGGGAAGCCAAGGGGTCACCAAGAACCCCTTGGGGTCAACCCAAATCATCATGTTGACCAAAGTCAACTCATGAGTCAAAGTGGTCAACTTAGGTTAACCTAGCCCATTTCAAGTGGGCTAAGCCCAAGTGGTGTGGCCCATTAGTCCAAGTAAGTGGAGAGAAACATTTTGGGCCCACCAAATTCATATAGTGATGACTAGGAGAGAGAGGAAGGAGTTACCCACTTTGGAGGAAAGAGAAAATGGGGGCTTAATGACCATCATGGCCATGGACGTTTCAAAACTTCCCCACCTTGATGGGCTTTTACTCCTTAGAGGCAGTGGAAGAGTTTTAAGGAGGTGTCCGGCCAGTGGGGTGACTCAGCCCCCTCAATTTGGCTGAAACTGAAATTAGGGTTAAATGGCCATTAATGGTGTTTTGAAAAATTGGGGTGTTACAAGCCTCATCTCCCCAATTCCTTCTTTAAGAACCTTCACCAGGTCGAGAGCAAGCGTTTCCCCCGTTCCAATTTCAATTCCCTTGATGTTACTGTGGAGGTTGCAGAGAAGCCCAAATTGACGGTCAGAAATGGCAAGGAGGCACAACACCCGCTCCCAGGCTGCAATTCAGGTCCTCCCTTGCTCCTTCTTCTATGGGTAGATCTTAGGATTCATTTAGATTGAGAATCGGGCTCAATTGAGCCCGATCAAAGCCTTTGTTTTCCTAGTTTTTCCGAGAAAAACAAATTTGCGGGATCGCCGGAATCCGCCCCTCTAACGGTTGTGCAGCCATTTGGAGATAACCACCACCTCGACGGAGGTGGTGGCGGTGACCAGCCAGGGAGGTGGCCGGGTGGACAGGAAAAGGCGATGGAATAAGCTCCAGGAAGATGCAATCCTTTCCATTGGCGCGCTGGAGAATACGACCAGATGCCGTCTATATTGCGCCAAGATTCGTGCTGATTTATTTTTAATCATAGGATAAATAATTCACTTTATATGATTTCCGTCACAGAAAATACAGTTAATGTTTTTAATTTTTAAAAATACTTAGGGGCTTGCATAGAGTAACTAGTCAATATGAAGTTTGTAGGTTTTGATGTCTAGTTTATTTTAAAATTTATTTGAACCAATTTGAATATCTGGTTTGACCAAGGCACTCATTTTGGTGGGGTCTATACCTAGGGCTAGTCAGAGGTTTAAATGTGTTCCCCCACTTCACCACATGTCCAAATGAACTGAAATTTGGACAGGGAGTCAATCTTACCTATATCTAGGTTATGTCTAAAAATGGGAATTTTTGGAGATAATTTTTCTATAGTTTTTTAAATTATTTAATAATCCTAGGGTAAAATAATTAGGGGACCTAATGACCTTCAAACCCTCCCAAATTTTACTGAGTTGTCCTTGGAGTCATCATAAGGCTCTGAATAAAATTTCATCTCATTTGGAGATGATTTGGGTTGAATTTTTGTAAACCCTAGCCTTGACCTAAAGGGGGGGGGGGTATTTGGGTCAAAGTGTTCCTTGTGGGTTTGAGTGGTCAAATCACCTCAACAGAGGCTGAAACTTGGGCCACTGGTTTGATATGATGCTAGACACCCTCATATAGAATTTGGGGTGGATTGGGGTAGATTTGCCCTAGGACCCAAGTTCAAACCTTAAGATTGGACTTTGTGGATTTGTGAAGGGCATGGGGTGATATGCCCTTTTATGGACTTGGTGTTTATTCCTTGTGATCCTAGGGTGGTGAAAAGCCTTAGGGAGAGATATGGTTGGATTGGGACACATGCACATCACTTAAACCACTAGGTAAGTCTTTGGGTCCATACACCTTAGGAATTGTCTAGTGACTCATATGACTTTGGAATTGCATGACATTTTGGTAGAGGTCATTTTCATAACCATATTATCCATTGAATTATACTACATATTTTTTGGATGAGTTTACAAGTGGGTTCCTTTGAAAAGTGCACTTTCATGAGTTGTACTGAAGAATTTTATTATGTGACTTCCTAATCTTGGGTTTGAATGATACTTAGTCAAGCTATGTATTAGGACTATAAAAAGTCCCCGAGATTTTAATATGAATTTTAGATCATTATATGAGGTACTTCATTCATAACCCAACAAGTTACACCTTCTACTTAGAAATTTCTTTTGAACAAATCACTCACTGGAAACTTATGAAATTTGGTAAGTATATTTTTAATGACATTTGAAAGCTCTGTGAATTTTTTTTTGAATTTTTGGAATCTATTTGTAGAGGTTGTTTCACAAAGTGTTATTTTCTAAGTAAAAGTAATTGAATTTATTTTGGCACTATTTAAGCTTGATAAAATATATTTTTTTGTCAAAGACCCTATCTGGTCATCCTTGAGATTCAGTAATTTTTCTACAATTTTCTGATGATTAACTTTAGTACTTTCTTCTTTACCCATAATTAATGGCTTATTATTGGATTAATTTGTTAGAGGCCATATATTTATTGGAAAATCATGAAATTTGGTATTTACTGTTATTCCACTGTTATCTAGTGTTCATAATTTTTGGGTGGCCATTATTTGAGAAAATATTGTACTTCATGTTCAAATTACCCATGGCCTAACTTTGGGAAAAATTAATTAAATACCAAATTAGTTAGGAAAATTAAAAGTTTATGGATTTAGGCTAATCATATCATGATAGACCTCCATTAAATATCTTAGGGCAGTTGGATAAAAATTTGGAGTACTTTCCATCATGTGCAACATATACTATAAGATGGTCTGCATATAGTAAAACTACATAAAATGTGATAGCATTTGAATTGGGCATGTTGCTTGGGGTTAGTAGTTTGCTGGTTTGGGTAAAATGAAATTGAGTTCATCATTGGAAGATGTGATGAGGAAAAATGTTGGGTTGACTAGGTGATAGTTTAACTTTCAAGACAACCTAAACACCTAGAGGGGGGGGGGGTGAATAGGTTCTACTTGTTTATAAAAACTTCTAGGCAGAATTCAATTAATGGCTAACACAATAATCACAGCAATCACAGAAAATAAAACATCACAGATTGCACAATGTTTTATAGTGGTTCCCCAAGGTCTGGGTACATCCACTTTCCCCCTTCACCTATCTAGCAGTATGCTAGATTCGGCCAAACTTCCACTAATCTCAGATCAACAGATCCTACAACTCAGAACCCAACTGGTTCCTACAACTCAGGCACAACAGCCCTACCTCAGCCTTTCCCCAAGGCCTACAACTCAGAGAAGACCCTTCTCCTACACTCAGGCACACAACCCTACCACTCAGAGTACAACACTCCTACACTCAGCCTTTATAACATAGGCTTACAACTCAGATCTGTGTAAACAGATCCTACAGAAATATAGAAAAGATTATTTAACTGTCTTGCCTAAATTGAGAGAGAAAAGGCCAAGACAATTCTTGATCAGCTGATGCAATCAACTGTATCTGAGCCTTCTTCAAGGCTTCTTGAATATGAACTTAGCTGAGTTAATTCCAAACAGCTTCTTGAGAATCCACTGGTGGTTTCTTTCTTCTTCTTCTTCAAACTCTGGCTTGATCTCTCTTTATCCAGCACTTTGAATGATTCTTCTGAATTCTGATTAGAACTCTTCTTTGATCTATCCTTAGATAGTCTTCTTAGATCTTCCGGAGAAGATCTTCTTAAGTGCCTAGCACTTTCTTGAAATGAATTGGATTGTAATCCTTCTCAACTTTTTGATTCTCAACAATGTTTTTCAAAAGTTTCTTTCTCCTTCTGAATCTGTCTATTTATAGACTTTCTTCATGGTAACCGGCTGATCCGGTTTCTAACCGTTTTCTGACAAGTCTGACAGCTTTAGTTAACCGGTGGCAACCCACAGCTGTCAAGTCTTCAAACAAGTCCTGTGCCTTAGTCTTGAACCACAAGTTGTCGAGACAGTCTGTCAGAAAGTGTCGAGACCATCTGTCTATCTGTGTCGACACAATTGACTTTGGTGTCGACACAGTCTTCAGTGATGTCGACTAAGTTGCCTTTGAGTCGACACAGCTTCTTCTGAAAATAACTTGGTCTTGACTCTTCAGTGTGTCGACACAAGTCCTGTGTGTCGACACAGTTGTTTGTAGAATCATAACTTAGTAAGTGTCGACTTAGCCTTCAGGTGTCGACACAGTCTTCTTTTAACTCTGCTGTAATGTGTCGACTTAATCACAATGTGTCGACACATTCTGCTGGTGTCGACAAACTTGAGGTCGACTATATTCTTCTGAGTCGACACATCCTGCTGGTGTCGACAAACCTGAGGTCGACTATATTCTTCTGTGTCGACACAAATTCCCAGTGTTGTGTCGACTTACTTCTTCTGTGTCGACACTTTTTCCCAGTGTAGTTGTAGACTAACTGCTATGTGTCGACACTGCTTCCCAGTGTTGTGTCGACTTACTTCTTCTGTGTCGACACTTTTTCCCAGTGTAGTTGTAGACTAACTGCTATGTGTCGACACTGCTTCCCAGTGTTGTGTCGACTTACTTCTTCTGTGTCGACACTTTTTCCCAGTGTAGTTGTAGACTAACTGCTATGTGTCGACACTGCTTCCCAGTGTTGTGTCGACTAATTTCTTCTATGTGTCGACACATCCTTCTCTGTGTCGACACTTGGACTTAGAATTTTTCTGCATACTTTATCAATTCTTCACCTGCACATGTCAACTCAAAAGCAACATCAAATACACCTTGATGTATATCATTGAGCTAGGTTGGGCTTCTTCAAATCAGGTACACATTTTCCAATGTACCCAACAATCTCCCCCTATTTGGAGAAGTCATAACCCTTATAGCCAATGATATACACCATTTATAAACAGTACTAAATTGATGATATGTGACATAACAGGAATACTTAATATAAACAAAACAAAAAAAATCCATCACAGAATGAACATTATAATATGCCAATCAACATTTTGTTTATAACTGGGTAATGTTTGATTACATTGTTTTACATTTAATGATCACATCACAACATTACAAAAACATTATGAAAGAACTAAAAACATAATCAGGATTGATCAGGCTCTCTTATGATAATCCCTTTGCCAGATTGAATTGTAGCTGTCACAGGAGCTTCTGATTCTTCAGCTATCTTCTTTCCTTTTTGATCAGCTTTCTTCTGAGCTTCTTCCTTGATCCTTTGCCTTTCAAAATAGTGAAAAGGCTTTGGGAAGTACTTGCTTGGCTCCTTAGCATCTGGTGTCAGCCTCCCCAGCTTAGCTTTCCTTCTGAATTGTACTATAGCTTCCTGTCTTGCCTCATACTTCTGCCATTCTATCTCATTATACCACTTCCCTCTCTCATGAACTTTGTCTTGTACAGCTTTCCATGCAGTGAGTATTATGTTCCTTGAAGTAGGACTCCACTGCTCATAATCTGGCTTGAGTGCAGCCTGCTCTCTGAATCTCTTCTTTGCTAATAGAGCATCTTGCTGTTCTTTCAGAGTAGCCTCTGGCTTATCAACCTTCCCAATGATAATATTAGTAACCTCCTTTGGAGGACTATACATGCCTTGAACCTGCTGATCAATCATGTCAAAATCTGGAGGGGGGTAAATGACTTGGGCAATCTCAGGTTGATTGCCTTCAAGTAGATTTGTTTGTATTCCTGACTCAGCCACCATAGCATCATCACACAATGGGGGATATCCCAATGTGGCTCGGATACTATTGGTCACCCATTTGGAGTGCTCTGAGCCTGCATGAATTAGCATCCTCTCCCCCTTTATGGCTTCTCTAGATACATGATCTCTTAGATCTTCCTTTTGAAATCTGATATGGCCATCCAAATAATTCACACCCTCTTTAAAAAATGGTCTTAACTTTTGAAGCTTTTCAGATATTTCTTTTTGAGAGGTTGTGATGGCAGTCTTAACAGAAGCAATGGCAGCTTGAAAATTCTTATCAAATTCTTCCCTTTCTTTGGCTCTATCTGCAGGCAGACCTGGAACAATCTTCTTTACCTCCTCAATGATCTCATTATGAGATTCAGTTAAATTATCATTCATTCTTAGCTGGTTTTCCAAAACATAGCTTTGCTTCAAAGCAATGTCATCCACCTTTGTAGTAATAGCCTCCTGTTGTTGAGCTAGATAAACCACAGCATTGCCACCCTTGTGGAAGCAATCTGTCATTTCCTTTTTATGCATGTTGACTTGAAACTGGATGGAATTTATATCCTGAGCTAAGTCAAACTGAAGTGACTTGCTATTTTCATCAACATACTTTTCCAGTGCCATCCTTTGTTCATCCAATTTTACCTGTAGATCCACCATAAATTTGTTATAATCAAAAGCTGGAGATACTTGTGGAGGTGTTGTTTGTAAAGCCTGCTTATAATTCTTGCTTCTTCTCTTAAAGACAACAAGTTTTCTTTTCTTTGCCATCCTGGCTCCTTTAGTGTCAGTTTCAGATGAAGTATCTAAATGAATTCTTTCTTGAGGAGGATGAATTGTATCTGTCCCAGTGACCTGTTGCTCAGCTTCAACAGCCACTGGCTCCCCATCAACTTGTGCCTCAACTTCAGCTTCCTGATCAATGTCCATACCTATGGACTTCTCAATTTCTGGTTCTCCTCCTACTTTATCTGTAGTAGTATCAGCATCAGGGAATAACTCCTCCAGAGTAAATTCCTGTTGAGCTGTAACTTCTGCAGCAGTTAAATCTTGAGATAAGTTTAACTGTGCTTCCTCTTGCACTTGTACTTCAGTATTTGTAGTATTTAGAGGAGGAGTGGACACTAGCTCCCCCTGAACCTGTGCAGTAACAAAAATATGAGCAATGTCTTTTATAGTAAAATACATTAGCTCCCCCTATACTTGTACCTGATCAGGAGTAGATTCCTTTTGAGCAGGAGTGGAAACTGGCTCCCCCTGCATCTGTGCAGGTGTTGACACTTGCTGGACTATAGTTGAGTCAAGCTGTTCTTCAACCTGTGTCCTCAGTGGGTCTTCTTGTAGTTGTTCAGTTTCTTGATTTTGAGTAGGAGATTCCACAGGGGTGTCTGGCCTTCTCTCTTCAGGCACATCCTTGGACAGCACCCTATCCCACCTAGAGAACAGTCTCATATCCATCCTTCTCATATGATTGATCTTAGTCCCTGGCAGTTGTTGCATCACTTCAGGGATCACTCCAATGAGATATAAGCTCATGATTCTAGCCATGTTGGGCTTCTTGATTCCTTCTTTGATCTTGTCAAAGAGTACTCCTGACCAATCAGTAGGAATTGTAAAAACAATCCTGGTCATAAGGCCGAACATATAGGCAGAAATCCTATCATGTCCACCTGTCTTGCAGAGGATTACTTTCCTAACAACTTCAGACAAGAATTTCCCTTGCTGATTCATACCCTTCCTGTTGAATGCAGCTCCAATCTTCATACTCGAGTCCAGTCCACACCATTGAAGGGCTTCCCTTGTCTTAGAACTAGGAACTTCCTCTTCATTCTCAACTTCTTGTAATTGAAAGATTTTTCTCAAAGTTCTTGGAGTAATCTTCACCTTAGTCCCTTGAACATTGGACTTAATCTTGAGGCCTGTTGAGTGGACTGATGCAGAGATAAAGAACTCGTGCACCTCCTTCTTCCAGATTTTAGTTGGCTCTGAGATTAGAAATTCTAACCCTGACTCGGAGAGGAGGGTGATAACCCCTTGAACATCTGGCGGCGCATCTGCAAAGGCCTGGCGCACCAACTCATACCCCTCATTGACGTTGTCTTCCAGCCTTGGCACCATCGATTTGTCGAGAAAGCTTGAGAGAAGAGAGAAAGATAGACTGTCGACACAGGGTTTTAGTCTCGAAAACCTTGGAAGCGTGTCGACAGAAAGCGTTTTTCACCTATTTATACCTTCTGTTGAAAGAAGTTCAAAAGGCGCCAAACACAGACTAAATGTGTCGACACAGACGGAATGTGTCGACACAAACTTCTATTGTCTCGACATTACTACAGCCTACTAAGTGTCGACACCAATTTGTGGTTATGTCGACACCTTAGATAGACAGAAATTCTGTGTCGACTCTAAGGATAAGTGTCGACACATATTCTGTAAGTGTCGACACCATTATCCTGGTTGAGTCGACATTACATTTCTGGTTAAGTCGACAATATAACTCTTAAGTGTCGACACATATTTTCTGTGTCGACACAATATTTCTGACTTGTCGACATTATTTCTCTGAGTCGACACATTATTACTGAATGTGTCGACACATTCTTACTTAGCCAATTTCTGTTGGTTCAACACCACTTGTAAGTGTTACTTCAATGTGTCCTTTTTAACACTTGATTATGTTGTTATTACTTTTACTTACTTACATACCACTTCAATTACATTGTTAATGATTTTGTTAATACATTAATCAATGGTTAACATACCTAATTCAATTTTGAATTTATTGAATTTGGTTTCATCTAAAGGCTTAGTAAATACATCTGCTATTTGATAATCTGTTTTTACAAATTCCAATGAGATGTCTCCTTTTTCTACATGTTCTCTAAGAAAATGGTATTTGATTTCTATATGCTTAGTTCTACTATGAGAAACTGGATTATTAGCAATAGAAATAGAACTCTTAGAATCACATAAAAGGGGTGTTCTACTTACCTGAATACCATAATCCTTAAGCTGATGCTGCATCCATAATAGCTGTGCACAGCAGCTTCCAGCAGCAACATACTCTGACTCAGCTGTGAAAATTGCCACACTGGTCTGCTTCTTACTACTCCATGATATTAGTCTTCCTCCCAGGAATTGACAAGTACCTATAGTACTTTTCCTGTCCTCTCTACATCCTGCAAAATCTGCATCTGAATAGCCTGTTAGTAGAAAATCTCTATTCCTAGGGTACCAAAGACCTAGATTAGGAGTGCCCTTTAGATATCTCAGAATCCTTTTGACTGCAGTATAATGAGATTCTTTAGGGCAGGCTTGGTACCTAGCACAGACACATGTTGCATACATAATGTCTGGTCTACTAGCAGTAGGATATAGTAGAGACCCAACTATTCCTCTATACAATGACTCATCAACAGGTTTTCCTGCCTCATCTTTGCATATAGGGATACTTGTTCCCATAGGAGTTCTCATGGTGGAGGATGACTCCATACCATATTTCTTAATTAATTCTTTGGTGAACTTAGACTGGGATATGGACAATCCATCATCAGTCTGTCTTACTTGGAGTCACAAAAAGAACTTAAGTTCTCCCATACTGCTCATCTCAAACTTCCCTTGCATAAGTTTGGCAAACTTTTTACAAAGGTTGTTTTCAGTAGATCCAAAGATTATGTCATCAACATAAATCTGAACTAAGATGATCTTACCTTTGGATTCCCTAAGGAATAGAGTTTTGTCTATCTTTCCTCTTGAGAATTTATTCTCAATGAGGAAGGTAGACAAGATTTCATACCAAGCCCTTGGAGCTTGTTTTAACCCATACAAAGCTTTCCTAAGCTTATACACAGAATCAGGTTTAAGAGGATCTACAAAACCTGATGGCTGCTCTACATATACTTCTTCTTTAAGGTCACCATTCAGAAATGCTGACTTCACATCCATCTGGTATACTTTGAAGTCTTGGTAGGCTATATAGGCAAGGAACATTCTGATAGCCTCCAGCCTTGCTACTGGAGCAAAGGTTTGATCAAAGTCAATCCCTTCTTCCTGCCTGTATCCTTTTGCAACTAACCTTGCTTTATTCTTCACTATTATCCCACTTTCATCTAGCTTGTTTCTATAGATCCACTTAGTGCCAATTATGTTGTGGCCTCTTGGTTTAGGAACAAGCTCCCAGACTTTGCACCTTCTGAATTGATTCAGCTCCTCTTGCATAGCATCAATCCAGTGCTGGTCTTGGATAGCTTCTTCAAACTTCTTAGGTTCCATTTGAGACAAGAAACTTGAATGCAAAACTGTGCTTTGATTTCTGCTTCTAGTTTGCACTCCTTGTCTTGGATCACCAATTATCTGATCAGCAGGATGATCTCTTAGATATCTTATAGCTGGAGGAAGATTCCCTTTAGGTTGAGCATCTCCAGCTTCTTCATTCTGCTGAACCTCTTGGTTTTCATCAACTTCCATTATCTCTTGTACTCCCCCTGGACAGCAGCCTTCATTTTCCAATGCTCCATCTTCCTTTGAAGCTTCAGCAATGGAGAGCTTGCCATCCTCTTGCTTATACCTGTTGAGTCATTTGATCTACAAGACAATTCACAATTGATTAATCTTGTTTCATCAAATACAACATGCACAGATTCTTCAACAACTTGAGTAGTTAAGTTGAAGACTCTATAGGCCTTACTATTTGTGCTGTACCCAACAAATATCCCATCCTGGGATTTGGCAGCAAACTTAGTCAAATATGACTTGCCATTGTTAAGTATATAGCACTTGCAACCAAAGATCCTAAAATAGGATAGATTTGGTTTTCTGCCTTTCACAATCTCATAGGGAGTCTTTCTGTGGCTTTTGGTGATAGAAGCCCTATTGATGACATGACAAGCAGTGTTAACTGCCTCAGCCCAAAAATATTCTGGGAGAGAGGTGTCACTCAATAGAGTTCTACCAGCTTCAATTAATGTTCTATTCTTTCTTTCAGCAATTCCATTTTGCTGAGGTGTTCTTGGTGAGGAGAACTCTTGGAAAATCCCAAAGTCTTTACACAAGTTTGTTATGCTTTCAGATTGAAACTCAGTACCATGGTCACTTCTGATTTTGACCACTGTACTATTCAGTTCATTCTGAATTTGCTTTACAAAATTAAGTAATACACTCGGGGTTTCAGATTTTTGTCTCAAAAAGAACACCCATGTAAATCTAGAGTAGTCATCTACAACCACAAAAGTGTAGACCTTCCTACCTAGACTATGAACTGGCATAGGACCAAAAAGATCCATATGCAAGAGGTATAAGCACCTCACAGAATCCTTGTTTTCAAGGCTTTGAAATGAGGATTTTGTCTGCTTGCCCTTTTGACAAGCTGAGCATACCCCTTCCTTTATACACTTAACTTGAGGCTCATTCCTCACTAGTTCTTTACTAATGAGTTGGCCAATTGTCTTGTAGTTTAGATGAGCCAATCTCTTGTGCCACTTAACACAATGGGAAGCATTGTCATCAGCTACAAGACAAATGGGGGAAGCCTTATTTTCACATTCAAAATTAAGGCAATATACATTTCTCTTCCTATACCCAGTCAAAATGATCTCTTGATCACTTGACCTTTTGATATGACATCCATCCTTACCAAATGAAATGTCATATCCTAGATCACTCAGCTGGCTTATGCTTATTAGATTATGTTTCAAACCTTTTACATAGGCCACTTGGGTGATAGTAATTAGGTTAGACGAAATGTTACCAAACCCTTTGATGACTCCTTTTTCAGATCCACCAAAGATCACTTTATGTCCATCTTTGACAGATGAATACTCCTTCAGCAGTCCCTTTGTTCCAGTCATGTGCCTGGAACAACCACTATCCAAGTACCATATAGGGGCATGGTTACTTGGATTCACCTGCAATACAGAATTACTTACCCTTAGAACCCAAGTAAGTCTTGGGTCCTTGGTTCAGGTTAGCATTAATAAAGTTATCATAACCTCTTCTAACAGGTAGACTCTTATTCTTTATAACACTTGTGTTATACCAGCAGTCTAATGCAAAATGGCCTCTCTTGCCACAGCACCAACATTCAAACTTATTGTATCTAGATATAGATACATCCTTGTCAGAAGAATTTCTGTTCATTGCTGGTGCTGTTGCAACTTCACCTACTGATTTCTTAAAACCATTGGGTTTATGACCATAGATAGGCCTGTTTGCATTAATACCCTTGTTCTTCAGAACATTAGTCTTAATATGACCTTGAATGTCTTCATGATCATATATGTTAGAAGGCACTTTCTCCTTACTAAACTTTATGGGGACTGAAAGGTTTAGTGGCTGAATAGGGGCTTTGCCTTTCCTCTTGAATCTGCCAGCCATGGAGTTACCTTTAAATCCTAATCCAGCCTTACCCTTCTGAGTGAAAAATTCATCTATCAAGGGTTAGACAGATTTTGGCTTAGAGTAACTAGCCACTAAATCCCTTTCAATTCTAAGACTGGCCTCCAGACTCTTCACTTGATCAATAGTATAATTAATTGTGCCCATCTGAATAATAGTTATATTCTTCAGCTTGGCAATTTCATTTAATTTTTGATCAAGGACTTTTTCTAACTCAGTTGTTGCAACACTTATTTCAGCAATTTCCTGAGCCTGAGTTTTAACCAGGTTCTTGCTTTTCTTAAGGGCCTGCAACAAGTCCCCATACTTGTCTATCAATTGATAGACATCTCCTTCAGATTCAGATGCATCTTCATCACTTGATGCAGATGTAGCTGATTCTTCACTTGTACTACAAACAGATGTACTGGAAGGACATTTTACCTCATTAGGACCAGACTGATTCTGGCATATGTCCTCTTCTGATCTTGTCATCAACCCCATGCATTGATGTTCATTGATGGAGTCTAGCAACTGCATAAACTCCTCTTCCTCAGATGCAGCATATAGTCCAATATATGCTTCAGCTTCAGATCCTAATTCTGAAGTTGACTGGTCTGACAGACTTTTATCTTTCTTTGCTACAAAGGATTTCTCCTTCTTGCCTTTCTGATAAGTCTTCTTCTTTTCTGAAGATTCCTTCCTCTTATCAGGACAATCAGCCACTACATGTCCAGGCCTATTGCAATAATAGCAGACAATCTTTGAAGTAGTGGCTTTGCTGGGCTTTGATCTGCTTTTCTCTTTCCTTGATGACCTTCTCTTCTGATAATAGTCATCAACTTGCTGTGATGAGGAAGGCCTAGACTTCCATTGCTTCTTTTTCAAGAACCTTTGGAATTGCCTTGTGAATGCAGCAAAGTCTGCATCTGAATCACAGCTTTCTGAACCCTTATCTGAATTTTCAAAACTATCTTCTTCAACTTCTTTAGGAGGAGATGGTGATTTCCTCCTATTCTTTCTAGTGGCTTCAGCATTAAATGCCACAGTCTTTTCTCTGGGATCTCCTCTTGAGTTTCTTTCCTCCTCCTTCCTCACCATAAGTTGCATTTCATAGGATAGCAACTTTCCAAACAGGGTTGGAGGAGATATCTCTGCCAATTTAGCCACTTCTCTTATGGCACAGATCTTTGTATCCCAATCCTTTGATAAGGATCTTAAGAATTTGTCATTCAGTTCATAGGTACTGAAGACTCTTCCATAGGATATTAGCTCATTCACAATTCTATAGAATTTCTTATAGCACTCAGTTATGCTATCAGATTTTCCTTGTCTAAAGCTTTCATACTCCTGATTTAGCATAGACTTCCTGTCCAGCCTTACTTCTTCAGATCCCTCCATGTAGACAATCAATGTGTCCCACATCTCCTTGGAGGTCTTGCAATGAATCAGATTCTGAAATGTTGATTCATCTATGGCACTAACAATGATGTTCTGTGCCCTTTTGTCCATGGTTGCCAAGATGATTTCATCCTTGGTCATTTCTGAATAAGTCTTTGGAGTTTGGATATTTGCATCAAGAACTGATACCTTCATTGGAATGAAGGGGCCTTCCTGTACTGTGATGTAAATTCTTGGGTCAGATGCTTCCATAAATAGTCTGACTCTTTCTTTCCAGATACCAAAGATTTCCTTCCTGCATATGGGTAATTTCATAGACCCTAGCTCCTTATGATTCTCTCCAGAACCCATCTTCTTGAATCTTGAATCTGCCTTTCAGATCTACCTCAGACTGTTAAGTCCTTTTTGAGGAACCTCCCTCTGATACCACTTGATAGTTTAACTTTCAAGACAACCTAAACACCTAGAGGGGGGGGGGGTGAATAGGTTCTACTTGTTTATAAAAACTTCTAGGCAGAATTCAATTAATGGCTAACACAATAATCACAGCAATCACAGAAAATAAAACATCACAGATTGCACAATGTTTTATAGTGGTTCCCCAAGGTCTGGGTACATCCACTTTCCCCCTTCACCTATCTAGCAGTATGCTAGATTCGGCCAAACTTCCACTAATCTCAGATCAACAGATCCTACAACTCAGAACCCAACTGGTTCCTACAACTCAGGCACAACAGCCCTACCTCAGCCTTGCCCCAAGGCCTACAACTCAGAGAAGACCCTTCTCCTACACTCAGGCACACAGCCCTACCACTCAGAGTACAACACTCCTACACTCAGCCTTTATAACATAGGCTTACAACTCAGATCTGTGTAAACAGATCCTACAGAAATATAGAAAAGATTATTTAACTGTCTTGCCTAAATTGAGAGAGAAAAGGCCAAGACAATTCTTGATCAGCTGATGCAATCAACTGTATCTGAGCCTTCTTCAAGGCTTCTTGAATATGAACTTAGCTGAGTTGATTCCAAACAGCTTCTTGAGAATCCACTGGTGGTTTCTTTCTTCTTCTTCTTCAAACTCTGGCTTGATCTCTCTCTATCCAGCACTTTGAATGATTCTTCTGAATTCTGATTAGAACTCTTCTTTGATCTATCCTTAGATAGTCTTCTTAGATCTTCCGGAGAAGATCTTCTTAAGTGCCTAGCACTTTCTTGAAATGAATTGGATTGTAATCCTTCTCAACTTTTTGATTCTCAACAATATTTTTCAAAAGTTTCTTTCTCCTTCTGAATCTGTCTATTTATAGACTTTCTTCATGGTAACCGGCTGATCCGGTTTCTAACCGTTTTCAGACAAGTCTGACAGCTTCAGTTAACCGGTGGCAACCCACAGCTGTCAAGTCTTCAAACAAGTCCTGTGCCTTAGTCTTGAACCACAAGTTGTCGAGACAGTCTGTCAGAAAGTGTCGAGACCATCTGTCTATCTGTGTCGACACAATTGACTTTGGTGTCGACACAGTCTTCAGTGATGTCGACTAAGTTGCCTTTGAGTCGACACAGCTTCTTCTGAAAATAACTTGGTCTTGACTCTTCAGTGTGTCGACACAAGTCCTGTGTGTCGACACAGTTGTTTGTAGAATCATAACTTAGTAAGTGTCGACTTAGCCTTCAGGTGTCGACACAGTCTTCTTTTAACTCTGCTGTAATGTGTCGACTTAATCACAATGTGTCGACACATTCTGCTGGTGTCGACAAACTTGAGGTCGACTATATTCTTCTGAGTCGACACATCCTGCTGGTGTCGACAAACCTGAGGTCGACTATATTCTTCTGTGTCGACACAAATTCCCAGTGTTGTGTCGACTTACTTCTTCTGTGTCGACACTTTTTCCCAGTGTAGTTGTAGACTAACTGCTATGTGTCGACACTGCTTCCCAGTGTTGTGTCGACTTACTTCTTCTGTGTCGACACTTTTTCCCAGTGTAGTTGTAGACTAACTGCTATGTGTCGACACTGCTTCCCAGTGTTGTGTCGACTTACTTCTTCTGTGTCGACACTTTTTCCCAGTGTAGTTGTAGACTAACTGCTATGTGTCGACACTGCTTCCCAGTGTTGTGTCGACTAATTTCTTCTATGTGTCGACACATCCTTCTCTGTGTCGACACTTGGACTTAGAATTTTTCTGCATACTTTATCAATTCTTCACCTGCACATGTCAACTCAAAAACAACATCAAATACACCTTGATGTATATCATTGAGCTAGGTTGGGCTTCTTCAAATCAGGTACACATTTTCCAATGTACCCAACACTAGGTGTAAGGAGGTAATCGGGATCGACGAAAGATCGTCTTCCTGTGGAAACAGAGAGAAGGTCAAAACACACTGGGGTTAGATCCAGAGTAATATTAAAAGGGATCGGGAATCAGTTATTAATCAATAACAGTAAATGCCCTGCGAAAGGGAGCTTTGGGCTTCAACCCATCGTAGTTCATAGTGCCCTCGAGAGCCCTTTTGCCTTGGGCAGTCCTGGGCTAACCTAAACTGTAGGAATAATAAACTTCAAGAGTAACTAGTATAACTGGGGGGGTTCAATTTCACACATCCCGGTGTATCGGGAAGTTAGGTTGGGTCTTACGAGCAGTAGGATCAGTGGTTTTGGTGATGGGCAGGTTAGCCCGGCGAGTTGATGGCTTGGTAGATAATTATGACGGACAGGATAGTCCGGGGAGCTTGGGCTCGGTTGATGGTTGTGACGGACGGGTTAGTCCGGGGAGCTTTGGCTCGGTGGTTGATACATCAAGATTGCATGCGCATAAATTATAAGGTGGTGGGTCTTCGTTGTTGGAGGGTCGATGCACCGACGCCAATACGTTGACTCGATAAGTGTGGTTTAACACTTCGCCAAATTAAGTCTGGTGGACCAGCCAGCAAAGAGTATGTAGGAGCTCCGTTTAGTGCACCAGCGTCGAGGCGTATGATAGGTTCGACTGATAGTGCAATTACCGATTTAGAGGTGGGCGAGGCCCAACCCACCGCTTTCGTTTTCCACTACGGAGGTATCCTAGTAGGTTAGGCTCCAAAAAGAGGAAACTAAAGGTCTGTGTATACAGAGTCGAGTGGGTGTGTTGCACTTGTATGATTTACATCATATCATACTTGCATGACATAGTATAATCATTGCATATAACCCTTGACACCTATTGTATAAATTGGTATGAGACTCTTTATACAATAGGCCCTACAAAACGACCCCTTGGTTTATAAGCTCGTGTGAGCGTGCTTATAGGCTAAGGTTATTATTCTATGGATATATATTGCTTGCTTGAAAATCAACACTTTATCGTATAAATTGGTATGAGACTCTTTATACGATAGGAGCCTTGCAGAAGACCCCTTAGCTTATGTGTTTGTATAGACATTCATATAAGTTAAGGTTACATATTTATAATTTGTCTTACTTTTGTTATTGCTACCTGGTTATATAGAACTGCTAGATTAGTTCCTTTGCCACCTGCTACCTTTGTTATTCTCCACCTTCATTACCTTTCCTTTCATCCTCCCCGCTCTGTGCCTGGGATCCATGGGGGAGGGGTGGGGGATGATAGGACTTAGTCTATTAGATTAACAGTTTTCAGACCAAATCATTTTAGGGGATCGTGGAGCCCAGCTTGGAGGTGCAGCCCCGGAGGTCGGCACACTTGGAGACAGGGCAGTCTAGTACCGGAGTTCAGACAGCTGGGACAGTGAGTCCCGTTCTCTAGTAGTTGTTATAGATTTTCTTCCGCGATTAGTGAATTGTAGTGAGGACTTTATGTATCGGGCATGAGCCCTATTTTTAGTACTTTATTATTATTGTTGTGGACTCTCCCTTCGTGGAGAATTATTATTATATATATGACTATTGTGGGCATGTGCTAGAGTTCTAATTTCATATACTCTCATACTTTTTCTACTATTTTGTGATTGATATGGCCGATTGGATTGGCGTTTTGTAGTGACGACCTTCCCGGGCGTGATGGTGTCCCCGCAAAGCAGAGGTTCTTGGCCTAAGACCTCGTGGTTTAAATAGAAAAAAAATGGGGTCTTACAAGTGGTATCAGAGGAGACCTCGATCGAAAAAGTAGCAGTCCACTAACCATGGGTCACCCCTGCACAAGTTTAGTTCGGGGACAAACTAAACAGCGGAAGCAGTGGTGCGCCCATATGGGGGATCACATGTAATTGTCCACTTTTAACTAAGTTTGGGTCAATTTCACAACGGTCTTTGTTATGCAACCTCCAACACATCCCACACCACAGGGCAGAGTCCAGCAAACTCCGAATATTGCACCACCTCCCCCGACCCCCACTCCATTTCTACAGTCGGAGATGGGGCAGACTCTGACAGCCATTCTAGAGGATTTCAGGGCCAAGCAGGTTCCGGCTCTGCAGCCAAACCCGGGGGCCAATTGGTTGAGCATCTTCCGAGGACTTTCTCCCCTATCCTACTTAGGGACAGAGTCGGCTGTACGGATAGAGGAGTGTCTTGACATCATGTACGAGATGCTGACTGGGCTACGGTGCTCATGGAAGGAGAGGGTGCCATTGGTGGTCTCTTGCTTGGAGTCTCATGCCAAGAGATGGTGGAAGACATTGCTGGACACGACATTTGCAGAGAAGGAGGTTGCTGACATTACTTGGGAGGAGTTCAGGGCCGTATTGTTGGAGAACTTCATTCTACAGTCGGCAAGAGATGAGATGGAAGATAGGTTCCTGCAGTTGAGGCAGGGCAATAAGACAGTGGTGGAGTACCACTGGGAGTTCAATTATTTAGCCCGGGTTGCGGACTCCTATCAGCTAGATAAGACAGGATACATATGAGGTTCTATAAGGGCCTGTGAGAGGAATTGAGAGAGGATCTTTTGTTCATATCCGACGGGCCTATACCTTGGATATTGGAGATGGCAAAGAGAATTGAGGCAGATTGGCACACGACTCGAGGCTGGAAGAGGCCAACTGAGGATCAGGGCCGGGGAGCCAGAAATGATCAGCGAAGGGGACGCATTACTGATGGGAGAGATGGGAGAAGGGTAGAGGACCAACCTCGTCAATAGGTGAGACAGGAGCCAAGGGAACCGGTGGTAATGGCTCCTCAACCTCTCAAAATGCGAGAGATACAGAGATTTGGGGGTATGGCATATCCCTAGCCCGAGTGCTACAACTGTCATCAGGTAGGGAATATCCGGAGAAACTTCCCCATGAAGGGGGCACCCCTACCAGCACCACCGACTGTCCCGCCTGCTCAGTAGTTTGGAGGATGAGGACGAGACCGAGGACGTGGATTCTAGGGAGGAGACCGCAGGCAAGATAGACAGGAGATGTATGCCCTGGATCTGGCTCAACCTCGGAACCCGGAGCAAGTGATAACAGGTACGCTAGTAATTTTAAGTTCTTTTTCCTAAAAAGCTAGACTTAATGATATAGAATTGTTATAACTAGGAAGGAAAACCATAACTAGACTTTTAAGACATTTAACTACCCCAGACATAGTCTTCATCAGCGGCAAGCTCGCTTATACGCTATTCGAAATGGGTGCTTCGCACTAATTCGTGTCGGAAGCCTTCGTGGAATGACTAGATGGCATGGAGCGATTCACAGGCTTGACCATGAGGGTGCGTCTACCCGATGAATCGGACCTATTCACCTCTGTGATGTAGGGTATGTCTCGAGTCGGAGATCCCCACGAAAACAACGCTTCCTAGGCACTACACGTCGTAGATCTATCGCACCTACACAGCACCTATCGCTCACAATAGTCCTCGTCGCAAGAACGCAGCGCAAATAACAAAGGAGGAATGGTCGACTCGAAAACAACGATCGGAAATTTGAGTCGGAGTATTCCCCAAGAAAACACAAAGGTTGCTACTCCTTTTAGAGAGCAAGACCAAGGCTATAGGCTAAGATCCGCTCAAACAAATAGGATCCACCCGATCCGGAATTAAAAAGCCTTGCAACGGCGATCTCGATTCAAAACTTGTAGCGATTAAATTAAAGATCCGGAGAAAACGAGCGCGAAACCACCACAACTAAAGAAGAGAATCACACAAGGAAGAGGAAAGAGATTACCCAACCGGGATGAACGTTTCACACAAAGATAGGGTGGGAGATTCACTCTCTCCACGGATCCACCGGCGTCACACCGAAGGGTTTGCAACCTTCTTCCCGGAGTCGCACCAAGGAAGCCGCGCCGGAGTCGCACCAAACGGATGGAGGGAGCAAAGGAGGCCGGTGGCTTCACACCACAAGCAAGGGGGGGCGGCGGCTTGGAGGCTCCTCCTCTTGGCCGAATTCCTCAAGGGGATTAGGGTTAAAATCTCTCTCTAATTATTTCATAAGAAGGCCTCCTTATATAGGAGTTACAAACAAACCTTAACCGTTCATGATGGAGATGTAATCTCATCCACCCGAATGGCTAAGTGCACACCAAAAATAAAATTGTTTAAATAAAGAAATAAAAACATGCTATGAATATAAAATTATCACTTAAACATTGGATAATTTTATATTCTAAAAATATAGAAATAGAGTTCATGAAATAAGATTATTAAAGCTAAATTTCCATGGCGGTTCGAGCACGCCGCGGGCGGAGGTTGTAACGTCACCTTCCGTTAGCATCATCGTGCCGCCTCACGTCCTTGAGTTGTATTGCCTTATCAACCGGATCATCATCAGCATCTTCAGCATCATCTTCAAATGGTGGAGGAGGGGTCACGCCATCAATCCTCCCCCGCTCAAATCCACGCATCTCCGTTGCGTGGTCCAAGCGATGTCGGTGAAGGAGAGCGGCATCCAAACTTTGCAGCTCCATCTCGAGTACCCAAGAGTCATCCGAAGGGGGTCGACCTCGCCAACGGATGAGAAAGCGGTGGGTGTTTCCATCAGTAGTGGTAACAGGCTCAGCATCAAGTATCATCTCTGGAGTGGAAAACGTCCGTGGAAACCTGGGGAATATATTAGCAGTAGGCAGAAAAGAAGGCAACGTACCATCCGATGATATACCTGTGGGGACCGAAAGAGAGAGATCATCCGTGCTACCACTCCCCAACCCATGAGAATTTAGCGTGGGAGAAGAAGACGACAAAGAATTCAACTCTTGTGGTGGTGACACAAACATCGTTAAATCCGAAACGTTAATAATGGGGGAGATACCCCAATCAGCAGGCAAGTCCAAAACGAAAGCGTTGTCACCTACCTTTTTAACAATCCGAAAAGGGCCGGCGCGCTTTGGTGCTAACTTTTTAACGGTGCCAGTTAGCAAGCGTTCGGGAACCAAACGGACTAAAACTAGATCGCCAATTTTAAAGTTTGATACTCTCCTATGTAAATTAGCGTGCGCTTGATAAGAGTCGTACTGCGTAGTCAAAGTGGCCCGTATACGTGCATGTAAATCATGGATGTGCTGGGCGAAGGATTGTGCAAACTGACTTGCCTTATACGTTGGTGGCAATGTCACCAAGTCAAGCGGCACAGGAGCCTTATATCCGTGAACAATCTCATTCGGCGACAGACCCGTAGACCTATTCTTGGAATTATTGTAGGCTAATTGGGCATGGGGAAGGAGAAGATCCCAAGTGCTCTTGTGATCACTCACAAGACATCTAAGAAGAATGCCCAAGCTTCGATTAACAAAAACCAAACCATTCACATAACGGTGGAACACTATTCGAAACAACCTCGCAAGTAATTTAAAGGACGCATTTAGAAGGGTCAAGAAATTAAAAATGCGCCTAATTAAAGTAAAACCATGAGGGGAGAACCCATGTGCCACATGACTTGAATTAATGGTATAAAATAACGGAATTATGTCCGGTGGCACATGTGCTTTAAATTCAAAAATTAACGTAGTGGGTTCCAACGTTTTCATTTTAAATTTAAAATTAAATTTTGATTTAAAAATATCATAATAAATAGTCAGCGGAAAACGTTCGTCATCAACTACGTTCGCCCATGTCCTTCTAAGTAAGTTTAACGGGATGGCAGGAATAATAAACTTCTCTAAATATGAAGGGCTAGAAATGACTACATCATCTACTCGAGCTAAGGGAACCGGAGGGAGAGTCGATAGGGTTGACTCCGTAGGGGGAACCAAGTCACACTCAACGTCAAAGCATGGATTAAGCGTCCAAGTGAACGCCTCCGGTTGCAAGCCTTTAAAATCACAAGTAAACTCGAATAGTGGATTCGTCCTCACTGAAAACTCATCCTCAGTTAACGTTTCGCCCCAGAATGAATCCACCAAATCATTAGAAATTTTACTTAAGTCAGAAACAGTGATCGTCTCAATAGTAGGCAAATTCGTATCCGATAAAATTTCCAAACTAACTTGGGCCTCAGGCGAAGGGGCTATCATCAAAGAAAAGTCAGTTGGGCCCTCAGTGCTATCGTCATCCAAACATAATTCTTCCCATGAGGTGGGGACATCGCCTAAGTCAGAATAGGGGGATGGGCAAATCGAATCCAGGGGAGTATAATAATTAGCTTGAGTTCCAAGCGGCGATAATAACGTCAAAGGACTAACTCCCGGATGTATCACACTAAGCTTATCCCAAACTGAACATCCATCCCAAGGTGACTCTACCAATACCGTAGAAACCTCTAATAATCCTGGGTCAACCAATATAACGTCGGATCCTAGCAAGTCATCACCTAAATCAGTGACATGTAAGCTCTCAGCATCGGATGACTCTACCGACTCAACCGAAATGTCTACTGGCTCAGGGTCAACAGAAGATTCCATGACTAAATTATCGTCGAAGGGGATTGGAGATGATTCCTCAGGGGAGAAATCCTCTTCCAGGTCACTAGGGTAACCAATCTCCTTAACGTCACTAAAAGCGTCAGTGAAACTTGCCTCATCCTCAGTGACGGGCGCAGTCCTAATCACATCCTCAGGTTCAATAGGAGAGTCGGGCACTATCGTAAGTGAAGGAAGACTCTCATCTGGCTGATTAATTTCATCTTCCAGAGATTCCATATCCACGTAAGCATCCTCAGAGGTATCAGTCACTATATCAGAGGGCTTAGATGTCGAGGCTAAGGAAGCAAGCACCCTAATAGTAACCTCTTTCGAGTTCAAATTTTTGGGTCGGAATGGCTTATGTTTTCTATAGGTGGGACTAGGCACACTCTGGGTAATACTACCTCTCTGGGGATAGGATATATCCTGAGGCGTAGGGTCACTCCTATAAGTGGATACGGGTCTAGTGCTGTAACTATTCTTACTAACGGGTGTGGTGCTATTAGTGCGCAGGTAGGCGGGATCAAATTGATCCGAGAGGAGGTTACGCATGTGCGGCCAAGCATAACGATAGCTACCAACACGACGCTCTTCGTTTAACCAAAATAATCGGGCCCGACCTACTAATCGCTCTCGGGCAAAGCTAACCTTTTCATAGTCATCCCATAAGTGATAATTAAAATATTGTTCTAATCCCTTAAGCCAGTCTCTAAAAATTTGGGGATACTCTAAACCGTCATAAGTAGGATAAATATGGTGTGCCCTAGGGGTGTGCTTAGCCATATCCTTAGCATAGGAATAGTCTAACCGAGAAGCATATACGTCATATGCCATTTAGTGATAACCGGAGAGGAAACTCGATCCGATACTTGTGCACATGCAGAGAAAAGTAAACTGGCTATAATTAAATCTCAAAGATTTAATTGTTCCCGCTAGTTTCAAAAAATAATATATGCATATTTTTTTATTTTCTGAGCAAAAAAATTATAAGGATTATTAATTAAATTTTTTCAGATTTTTTTATCGCAGAAAAAAAAAATTTAGCCTGCTATTGGCACACCAAATACTAAATTTTCAAATTAATTAATAAAAATAATTACTGACTGAAAAATAAATTTTTTTTTGTTTTCTTACTAATAATTAAAATTTGAAAGTTTAGATTTTGAGAAAAAAAATAACATTTTTAGGCCGCTATTTGCAGACCACTATTATTTTTTTTTGTAATTTTGAGATAAATTTGAAATGTTGGAATTTGAATTTTGAATTTTGAATTTTGAAATTTTGAAATTTGAAATTTGAAATTTGAATTTTGAATTTTGAATTTTGAAATTTGAAATTTGAATTTTGAATTTTGAATTTTGAAATTTGAAAGTTGAAATATGAAATTTGAAATTCAATTTCAGATATGAATTTTAAATTTTGAAATTTTAATTTTGAAAATTTGAAATTTAAAATTCGAAATTTGAATTTTAAAATTTGAAATTTGAAAATTTGAAAATTTTAAATTTGAAATTTGAAATTTTAATTTTGAGATTTGAAATTTTTTTTTTTGAAATTTCGCTGAAAAATAAAGATTTCAGCCCGCTATTTGCAGACCAACTAGATAGAATTACGACGTTTCTAATTTGCAGGCTGACCTAACGAGGACGAATCGAAAAATTTTCTGTTTTAATGTTGCTGGAAATAAGGTTAGGAAGCTACAGAAATTTTTTCAGATTTTTTTTGACAAGTTTAAAATTCCGAAGGATTTACTAAATGCAGACCAAACCGAAAATTTCAGATTTTTGAAAGTTCATATCAACCAACGAAGAACGCAGAGAGGATGTTTGCAACTTGGGAGTTGAAACGACCGCCTCTGATACCAAATTGATGTAGGGTATGTCTCGAGTCGGAGATCCCCACGAAAACAACGCTTCCTAGGCACTACACGTCGTAGATCTATCGCACCTACACAACACCTATCGCTCACAATAGTCCTCGTCGCAAGAACGCAGCGCAAATAACAAAGGAGGAATGGTCGACTCGAAAACAACGATCAGAAATTTGAGTCGGAGTATTCCCCAAGAAAACACAAAGGTTGCCACTCCTTTTAGAGAGCAAGACCAAGGCTATAGGCTAAGATCCGCTCAAACAAATAGGATCCACCCGATCCGGAATTAAAAAGCCTTGCAACGGCGATCTCGATTCAAAACTTGTAGCGATTAAATTAAAGATCCGGAGAAAACGAGCGCGAAACCACCACAACTAAAGAAGAGAATCACACAAGGAAGAGGAAAGAGATTACCCAACCGGGATGAACGTTTCACACAAAGATAGGGTGGGAGATTCACTCTCTCCACGGATCCACCGGCGTCACACCGAAGGGTTTGCAACCTTCTTCCCGGAGTCGCACCAAGGAAGCCGCGCCGGAGGCGCACCGAACGGATGGAGGGAGCAAAGGAGGCCGGCGACTTCACACCACAAGCAAGGGGGGGCGGCGGCTTGGAGGCTCCTCCTCTTGGCCGAATTCCACAAGGGGATTAGGGTTAAAATCTCTCTCTAATTATTTCATAAGAAGGCCTCCTTATATAGGAGTTACAAACAAACCTTAACCGTTCATGATGGAGATGTAATCTCATCCACCAGAATGGCTAAGTGCACACCAAAAATAAAATTGTTTAAATAAAGAAATAAAAACATGCTATGAATATAAAATTATCACTTAAACATTGGATAATTTTATATTCTAAAAATATAGAAATATAGTTCATGAAATAAGATTATTAAAGCTAAATTTCCATGGCGGTTCGAGCACGCCGCGGGCGGAGGTTGTAACGTCACCTTCCGTTAGCATCATCGTGCCGCCTCACGTCCTTGAGTTGTATTGACTTTTCAACCGGATCATCATCAGCATCTTCAGCATCATCTTCAAATGGTGGAGGAGGGGTCACGCCATCACTCTGCCCACTGCAACATGGAGGTGGAGATTGGCGGAAAGGCATTCGAAGCACCAGCGATGATCCTAAGGATACAAGCCTTCGATCTGATCCTGGGCATGACATGGTTGCATTGGAACCGTGCCCAGATCGACTGCCAGTCAAAGAGGATCACCTTGAGGCATGGGGATTCCTATGTCGTCATCGAAGGTATTAGATCTTCCACCCCTCTCTTGCAGGGGGACGAGGTCTATCAAGTACTATTCGAGATGGCTGAGGCTAAGGATTTCATCTCTAGTATCCCGGTGGTGTGGGATTTTGCTGACGTGTTCCCAGAGAAGCTGTCAGGGCTACCCCCGCATCAGGAGAAGGACTTCAAGATACAGCTCGTGTCGGGGGCTAAGCTGGCATCTAGAGCTCCTTACCAGATGGCCCCAAAGGAGTTGGTGGAGTTTTAAAGCCAGCTGCAGGAGCTAGTGGAAGCCGGATTTTTTCGGCCAAGCTCTTCACCATGGGGAGCTCTGGTGCTGTTCGTCAAGAATAAGGATGGGACGCTCCGATTATGCATCGACTACAGAGCTCTGAATAGGCTGACGGTCCGGAACACGTATCCTCTGCCGAGGATCGATGAGCTCTTTGACCAGTTGGAGGGAGCCCACTAGTTCTCAAAGTTGGATCTAAGGTCAGGTTACTACCAGCTGTACATTCAGGAGGAGGATATTCCGAAGATAGCCTTCAGCAGTAGATATGGGCTGTATGAGTTTACCATGATTCCCTTCGGGCTCATGAATGTGCCATCAGCTTTCATAAGCCTGATGAACCGGGTGTTCGATCCGTACATCGACCGATTTGTCATAGTATTCATTGATGACATCCTCATCTATTCAAGGACGAAGGAGGAGAAAACACAACATCTGGCCTTGACTCTAGAGAAGCTCAGGGAGCACCAGTTATATGCCAAGTTCAACAAGTGCCAGTTTTGGCTGATAGAGGTGCCATTTTTAGGCCATATTATCAGTGGAGCGGGATTGGAAGTGGACCCCGCAAAGATTCAGGCAGTGCGAGACTGTCCTCAGTTGAAGATGGCCATGGATGTCTGAAGTTTCCTGAGATTGGCCGGATACTACCTGAAGTTTTTACAGGGATTTTCTCAGATAGCCCTCCCACTCACTTCTTTGATGAAGAAGGACACTCCGTTCATTTGGACGACGCGGTGTGAAGCAGCCTTCCAGGAGTTGAAGAGTCGGTTTACGTCGGCCCTTATCCTTGCCCTTCCATCTAGGAAGGAGGGCTTCTAAGTGTATGTTGATACGTCTTTTCAGGGGATGGGTGTTGTACTGATGCAGCATGGTCATGTGATAGCATATGCCTCATGGCAGCTGAAGAAGCATGAGTAGAACTACCCTGTTCATGACTTGGAGATTGGGGCAGTAGTGTTCGCTCTGAAGATTTGGCGGCACTACCTCTATGGTGTGCATTGATACATATTTTCGGATCACAAGAATCTGAAATATGTTGATACGCAGAAGGAGTTGAACGTTCGCCAGAGACGATGAGTGGAGTTCCTATCTGATTATGAGTACACGATACACTATCACCCAGGGAAGGCGAATGTGGTGGCAGACGCGCTAAGCCGGAAGGCTACTACCTCAGGAGCAGGACCTCAACTGATATTCATAGAGTTGGTGCAGATGTTAGAAAAGATGCAGATATCTCTAGTGTCCGAGGATCATCCTGAGCTATACCGGGAGTACCTGTCGTCGTTGGTTGCCACCGATGACATTCAGGATCGTATTAGAGCTGAATAGAGAAGGGATGACAAGCTAGAGCCAGTATTCAGGATCTTGGAGGCAGGCATGGCTGGGTAATATACAGAGAGAGATGGGCTGCTATGCTTCAAGGGAAGAGTGTACATACCGGCTGGGTGCAGAATTCGGGAGGACATCATGACTGAGGCTCACTACAGTAGGTATTCGGTGCACCCAGGCATCACCAAGATGACGACCGACCTGAAGAGGACAATGTACTGGCCAGGCATGAAGAGGGATATCACCTACTGAAAGACCCACTGTGAGGCTTGTCAGATGGTGAGGCGGAGTGTAGGAACCCGGTCAGATTATTACAGCCACTTCCAGTGTCGGAGTTGAAGTTCGACGACATCGCCATGGACTTCATACATTATCTTCCTCGGTCGCATGCGTGGAATGACTCGATATGGGTGATCGTTGACCGATTGACGAAGGTGGCCAGGTTTCTATCGATCAGGAAGGACGCTTCGGTGGGTGACTTGATACGGAATTTTGTGGAGCAGTTCGTTCGATATCATGGATTGCCAAGGACGATAGTGTCCGATCGTGATGGACGATTCACGTCTAAGGAATAGAGGGAAGTTCAGGCTTATTTGGGGTCACGATTGACTTTTAGTATCGCCTTCCACCCTCAGACGGATGGACAGACAGAGCGCACCAATCGGACCCTGGAGTATTTACTGCGTCTTTGCATACTGGACCGTGGGGAGCCATAGGAGAGGCAGCTACCATTGATCGAGTTCTCGTACAATAATAGCCACCAATCCAGCATCGGCATGGCCCCTTATGAGGCTTTATACGAGCGGAGATGCAGGACTCCTTTGTCTTGGATCCAGGATGAGGATCCGAAGGCACTGGGCTTGGATTTTGTCGAGGATACGAATGCTCGGGTGTGATTGATACGAGATAGGATGTTGGAGGCCCAGAGCAGGCAGACTAAGTATTATGATGCTCGACATCGTCAGGTAGAGTTTCAGGTAGGAGACCGGGTATTCTTGAAGATCCGACCGATGCATGGAGTCTAATGGGTGCATGGTCGGAAGAAGCTCAGTCCGAGATACATGGGGACTTACAGGATCCATGAACGGATCGGCCCCTTAGCTTATAGACTGGAGCTGCCGCCAGAGCTAGCGGGTTTGTACGACGTCTTTCACATCTCCTTCCTGAGGAGAGCTCTACTTCGACTGGAGCAGCATATTATGACTACATATGGGCATATAACTTCTGATTGATCGGTGCACCTGGAGCCGATCCGGATAGACGATATTGGGATACGGGTCTTGCGACGCAAGAAGGTCCCGTTGGTCAAGGTATTATGGAGGAATCATGGGCAAGAGGAGCACACATGGGAGCTACAGGATTTGATGCAATAAATGTACCCGGAGTTTTTCAGACATGTATTCCTTATAACCTCTCGGGATGTTACATTTTAATTCTCATACTTGAAACCTCATAAGCCTAACTTGAATTTCGAAGACAAAATTTTTTGTTTATGTATTGGGATTTGTAACATCCCTCAGACAACTAGACCCCTAGGAGTGGTTTTGTCATGTCTAAGTCATGACAAAACCCTAGAAAGCCCAAGAATACCAAGTGAACCTAGGAATGTAGGTGAAATCACAATGGTTTGCAAATAGTAGATTTCTAAACACTAGGTTAGGATGATCAAGGGGATTCACTATGTTGGATCCCTAGTTTGGATTTGGGCTAGGTTCACTAATTAAGATGTGTTTGACCCACATTATATAACTAGGGTCAAGTCTTTTAGTCCTAGAATTTAGGCTAGTCTTCAGGTTCAATCTTCATGGACCAGCCTGCAGTGGACTTCAGTAGACTCAAGACTTAGAAGAATTCAATGTTCAGATTTTCAGTTCAAAGTTCTTCAAACTCAGCTCGACGATCGTCGATTGCAGATCGACGAACTCAATATTCATTCTCTGAGATGAGCTCAACGATATTCGAGCTCGGGTCGACGATCTCTTCCTCAAGATAGATTCTCTTCTCGACGAACTTGGAGCTCAAAATTGGCAAGATATTTCCAGAATGAAGTTTGCTGAGCTCAGGTCGATGAATAGGAATTCTCAGCTCGACGAACTTGGAACTCCAGTCGACGAAATCTGCCCAGAGGTCGACGAATTCTGTCTCGAGTCAGATTGAGAAGTTTTCCTTTTTTCTGTCCCCAATTTATTATATTATTTAACAGTAATTCTCTGAGTAATTAATGCTCATATTCTCAGGAATATAGTCGTTCTTGGCAGCATTAATTATGGATTTCATCAGAGTTAATTACTTGCTTTTTTTAATGGGACAATTGGGGAAACTCATTAAAGAAGATAT
This sequence comes from Platanthera zijinensis, assembly GCA_039513925.1. Taxonomy (NCBI): domain Eukaryota; kingdom Viridiplantae; phylum Streptophyta; class Magnoliopsida; order Asparagales; family Orchidaceae; genus Platanthera; species Platanthera zijinensis. The sequence continues at coordinate 149,142,916 of CM077083.1, forward strand.
TCCAGCCATTTCATTCTCAAGAATCAGTCAGCAATTAATGCTTGGAATTCAAATTCAAGAGAGAATTTGATAGCAGAATGTAAAAGAGAATTTCTTCAGACGGCTCTCAACACTGAGAACTTAGAACACACAGAAAAGAACATCAGAACACATGTGTGATACGGAGAAGAGACACAGAACATACAGAAGAATATTTGCTTCTTCTCTGTGCAAAAAACAATCTGTTTCCCCTTGTTCTTACAGAAGAAGAACAATAATCATATATCAAGAGTCTTATTCAACTTCTACTCTAGGAATCTTCAAGGACAATAACTCTTGATCAGTCTACAAGTTCCTAGATCTCATCAAGACAAGGTTGATGACCTACACCCTGAGCAAGGCTCTAGGCTTTCTGAACATCTCAACATTTCAGAAGGAGCTTTGACAACAGCAATCCAATTGTCTTCTCTGTTGCTCAGAGAAATGAGAAGACACCATCAACTCTCTCAACCTCCTGTACAAAGGGTTTATTAACTCCCTTCAAAAGTTAATTGTTGGTTTTTGGGCACCTGATCAAAAGCCTAAAGGGTTGTGAGATCTCCCTATAAATAGATCTTGTGGTGGAAGTCACCTGATCAAAAAACTGTTAGTGGATTCCTACCAGGGTGGTAGAAGAGTGGATGTACCAAGTTTGGGGAATCATTATAAAATTCTTGTGTTGTCAGGTTGATCATTTTCTCTCTAATTTTGTTGTGCTGTGATAGTGCAGTTTAGCTCAGCTTCCATTTCTTTTTATACTACTACTAGTATCACTTATTTATCTGATTAATTTTAATAACAGGCAAAAGTTTTAAATTACTCCATTCACCCCACCCCTCTAGAGTAAATCAGGTCTATCCCCTAAGTTATCTTTCAATTGGAATCAGAGGATTATCAATCGCCTAAGTTATTTTTCAATTGGTATCAGAGGGGTGTTCCTTTGGTTTCACAAGCTAACACTTGAACCAAAAGATCCTAGATAGATCTGATTTCTTTTTCCCTAGTTATTTTGTTTATTATATATCATGGCACAGAATAAGGATTATGCAAGAACCAGACCTCCAGTTTGCAATCTGAACAAGTTTGTAATCTGGAAGGCAATAATTAGGCTTTATATGAACTCTATTGATGAAGACATATACAACTCTATTTTGATAGGACCACCAACTCTAGTGGATACATCTACTGCAACTTCTAGCACACATGTTGTTCCACCACCTGAGTGGACAAATATACAGAAGAAGGCCAAGATAGTAGATATCAAGGCCATGAACATCTTAGCACAGACTATGTTAGATGACATATTCCAGAAGGTGGCTGAATGCACCTCTGCTAAAGCCATCTATTACTCTGTCAATCAGATGGTTGTTGGATCTGCTAATGAAAGAAAAGACAGAAGGTCTAATCTAATCTCCCAGTATGAGAACTTCAAGAAGGAAGAATCTGAGTCAGTGGTTGATATGTATAATAGACTTAGCTCAATCATCAATGAGCTCAAAACCTTGGACAAGGAAATAACCCTGACTGAGATCAATGACAAGATTCTCATGTGCTTACCCAACTCATGGGATTCCAGGATCTGGCCAATCAAGGAAGCCTAAATGAGATCTCTACTGAATCTCTATTGGGAAAGCTCAAGTCCTATGAGCAACTGATGAAGACCAGTGAAGCTGTTGAGCATAAGACTCCCTCATCAGCTAGAAAGGAGCAAAATATATCATTCAAAGCATCTGAAGAAACAGAAGCTCCATTACCTAGTGAAGAATTTCTGAGTCTCCTAGCCAAAAGATTTTACAGAATGGGCAAGAAGGATTTCAGAAAGAAGTCATCCAGACAGGATGACAAACGAAGGTATGACAAAACACCTATTAAAGAGATTGTTTGTTTTGGATGCAGGAAACCTAGACATATCATATCAGAGTGTTCAGAGAATCAAAAGAAGGAGAGAAGAAGAGAAAAGGAGCCCAGGAAGCAACAATACAATAAGCCATCCTCCAACAAGCATAAGAGGAAGGAGAAAGGCTTTGTTGCTGAAACCTGGAGTGAATTTGAAGATGAATCTTCATCTTCCAGATCCAGTGAAGATGAAGAGGAAACAAAAGCAAGAGAAGCTTGCTTGATGGCTATCAATGCATCAGGCAGCCTCTCAGAAGCTAATCAGTCAGACAGTGAAGAACTTCAATCTGAAGAAGATCAGGTACTGTCTTCTTTTGATTTCAATTCAGATAATTTTAGAATTGAATTTAAATCATTATGTATTGACTTAATAAATTCTGAAAAAGAAATTAAAATACTTAGAGAAAAAATTTCTGAACAAGATAATTACCTTTCTGAAAACACTAAATTAAAAGATGAATTAACTTTAGCCAATGAACAAATAATTTTTCTAAAAATTGAATTATGTGAGGCAAAGCAACTTGAGGAATCTCTCAATGGGAGAAGACTTAAGCTGATGGACATCACAAGCACTGTAAATGCTAGATTAAATGGCAAGCTGGGCTTAGGTGCTTCATCAAGCTTACTCTCATATTAAAGAAAAATATACTTTCTGCACCTATCAAATTTATCTCTGAAAAAGGCAAAGAGAAATTACATGAGAAAAAACCAACTAAAATAACCAAGAAATCTAAGAAAAAGAACAAGAAGAATGTAAATAATACCAATGTTCAGCAGATTTCGTCAAACTTAGATCGACAAAATGTGTACAGTTCGTCGAACTCAAGTCGACGAACTCCGAACACGGACTTTTATTATCATTATTCTCTGAACTGCGATCGACAAACTTACCAGAATTCGTCGACCCCAGTTCAGAATAACAGAAATTTTAATTCTTACAGATCATTTAATCAACCAAGAGAACATATTAATCCATTCACCTAGTGAATAATTCCACCAAGAAGATATCACCCCCTAGGGTGTAAAAATCAACCTGAATACTCCTATATTTTTAGTTTTAACTATGAAAAGAAACAAGGACCCAAGGTAACGTGGTTAAAAAAAAACCAAATCTGTTTAAATGCAGATGAAAGACTAGCCCACCATAGAGGAACAATGGTACCTGGATAGTGGCTGTTTAAAGCACATGATGGGCATCAAGGATAATCTAATCAACTACAAGTCTAAGCTAGGTCCAAAAGTAATATTTGGTGACTCCAACTGTGGCCAAACTGAAGGCTCTGGGAAGGTCAAAATTGGAGCTGTCACCTTCAAGAAGATAACATATGTAAGTGGACTAAAGCATAACCTAATATCCATAAGTTAATTAAGTGATGAAAGGTTTCAGGTATCATTTAATAAAACCTCATGTATTATTACTTCAGTAGATAACCAAGTTGTTTTAACTGGAACTAGAGCAGGAAACATTTATGTAGTTAACTTTAAATCTACTAAATCTGAAATATGTTTATTTAATCAAACTAGCAATAACAATGAACTTTGGCATAAGAGATTAAGACATGTTTATTTAAAAAACATTACTAAACTCTCTAGAGACAACCTTGTTAGAGGATTGCCTTCTTGCCCCTACAAGAAGGAAAGCCTTTGTAGGGCTTGTCAATCACGCAAGACAACTAAAAATAGTTTTAAGTCATTTAATAAGAGTGATTCACCTAGGATTATGTATTTGCTCCATATGGATCTCTTTGGACCCATTATTGTACAGAGCCTAGGAGGGAAGTATTATACCTTAGTGATTGTTGATGACTTCTCTAGGTTCACTTGGGTGTTCTTCTTGAGAAACAAATCTGATAACTTTAAGGTTCTTACAAACTTTCTTAAGAGCATAAGGATTGAGTATTCTACTCCACTTGTATTGATCAGAAGTGATCATGGTACTGAGTTTGAGTCTCTTCCCATGCAAGAATTCTGTGAGAAGGAAGGTATCAAGCATTACTTTTCTGCTCCTAGAACTCCTCAACAAAATGGGGTAGCTGAAAGGAAAAAAACATGACCCTAATTGAAGCTGCAGGCACATTACTTGCAGATGCTTACTTGCCCCTATCCTTTTGGGCAGAGGCTGTAGGAACAACAAACTATGTACTGAATAGAAGTTTGATTCACAAGCTTAAGGGCAAGACCCCTCATGAACTACTCAAAGGGAAGCAACCTAAATTAGATTATTTTAGAATTTTTGGTTGTATTTGCTACATTCACAATAACAATAAGAAACACCTTAGAAAATTTGAAGTCAAGGCTGAAATAGGAATTTTTCTTGGATATTCCCAAATCAGCAAGGCCTATAAGGTTTATAATAATTCAACTATGAAAATGGAAGAATCTGTACATATATCATTTGATGAAACTAATATGTTTTACAAGGAGAAGAATCCTTCTACTAGTGAAACCTTGCAGGTACCAAACTTGTGTGAGAAGTTGGATGACTTGACCCTCACCAATGAGGTTGTTGTGCATCTTTCTCCACATACTATTGAAGATAGTGAAGATGAATCCACTGAAGTGGATTTTGAACAAACAACAGCTCCCATAATTCCACAAGAGGAATTAATTCCCCAAGCTGTTGCTGAACCAACTCCACCTACTGAGTTTATCACACTTAGAGATCACCTTGCATCTCAAGTGATTAAAGACATGTCAGTGGGTGTGTAGACAAGGCATTAACTCCATCAAGACATGATGCGTGCCTGCTTAATATTTCAAACTGAGCCTCAATCCATAAAAGATGCTGTGTAAGATCTACACTGGATTTTTGTAATGCAAGAGGAGCTCAACCAGTTTGAGAGATATAGAGTTTGGGATTTAGTTCCAAGACCTTGAGACTAACCAGTCATTGGAACTAAATGGGTATTCAGAAATAAACTAGATTCCCAAGGTATTATCATCAAGAACAAGGCAAGGCTAGTTGCTCAAGGCTATAAACAAGAGGAAGGCATTGACTATGACCAGACATATGCACCTATTGCAAGGCTAGAAGCAATCAAAATATTCCTTGATTATGGTGTCTATAAGAAGTTCAAAGTATATCAAATTGATGTCAAAAGTGCATTCTTAAATGGTGAACTTAAAGAAGAGGTTTATGTGGAACAACCACCAGGGAGACCAATGATGATTCCAGCGAGTTCTCTTTCAGCAATGAAATTCGACACCGGCTTTGATATAGATTTTGAATCATTCCAACACTCGGATCAGATTTTCTTGGATATTCTGCAGATGTTTGAGGAATAACAGTTGAAGAAGTTCATGACTACCAGGATAAAGATAACAGCGACAGAGATTTAAGAATGGGTGTTTACTTCTTCTACTCCAGATGCCGACACCATGACCGTCACAATATTTGGCAATCAGGTTTCTCTAACTCCTACAGATTTAACCGAGATTTTGGGTTTAGTAAATGGTGAAGAAGATATAGAGATTGATAGTTCTGACTTTGATGATATGTTAAATAAAATGGGTCATATTGGTGAGAACCCTAACAAGTTATTGAAGAAAAACTTGTCCTCTGAATATAAGTTCTTAGCTGGTGTCGTGGGAAAAGTCTTGCTAGGCAAGCATACTACCCATGACTATATTACCAGGCACCAATTTCTGGTAATGTGTGTTGTAGTGAATAAGAAAGCAGTAAATTGGGCAAGAATTCTTTTTGATTTAATAAGAAATAAAAATACAAAGAAGGAAGTTTGTTTTGGAAGGATCTTAAGGATTTTCCTTCAGGAAAAAGCATCTGAATCACTGGTCTCCCAGACCATATTCATCAATACTTCCAAAAGGCTGACTTGTGCCTTGTTTGGAAGATAGGAGAGTACCATCACTTCGCCATCAAAGGCTGCAAACTCTTCTAGAACCTCTGAGGATACAAGAGTTGCTACAGCTAATCCCCCACCTCTAGAAAATATTCCATCCATTCAGATTCCATTACCTCCCTCTCAACAACAACCTACTCCTCAACATGATTCAATTCCTTCTTCAACTGTACTCCCCTCCAACAACCCTCCAGATCACAAATTCATACTCCAACACCACCTATCTCTCAAGTGCATCACCCAACACCAATTCAATCTCCAGAGCACACCATGACCCCTTCATCTCCACTACCACATCCTCTTGATGACATAGCTCTCTCCAACCTCATGTCAACTCCATCATTTGACTTATTTGCATCATCTCCACAACAAAATCATACTCCATCACCTTCACATATTCCTCTATATTCACCCATCCAGGATGAATATATGACTGATATCATTCCCATCCCTCCTGTCATTCCATCTCCATCTACCATCATCCATTCCACTGCCTCAACTCAAACATCACCTAAGTTAATGCAGCTGGATTCTCCATCCATTGCCATAATCTTGGAGCTCATCACTCCTATCCTCAAAAATCTCATAATAGAGGCAATTCAACCTCTTGCTTATTCCATTTCCTCTCTTTCTGCTCTCTTTGCTGCTGCCCCCTCTGTCCCTTCTCCTTTTGGAGGCCTGGCTTCAGGACCCTCTAAAACCAGGCAGGGGGAGATGTCTAATGAAGAAGTTCCAGTGCTCTCTCCTCTAGTAGTAGCAGCAGTAGCAGTAGTTACAGATCTTCTTCCTCTAGTAGCAGCAGAAGTTTTGACAGATATTGTTGATACTATAGTAAACATTGATATTGATATAGCTGATAATATAAATATAGATATAAGCACTGTTGGTGATTGTGTTATAAATCCCACAGTTGATCTAAATTCTTTGCTCCATTCTTTTGATCCAATCTGCAGGATTTACAGCAATGCTTTAGCTAGTTTTTGTGATGATTACTCCAAGGCAATTATTTATTATTCTACTCCAGTAAGTCCAGCAGCTATAGACCAAATAAGAGCAAGTTTTGTGGCCCCAGTCCTTTCAGATATTTCAGTAGCTGAGAATGTTTTTGTACCACATTTTGTTCCTAAGCAAAAGGCTATATCTCCTCCAATTTACAAAATGGATGAAAGTCCTATACCATCCTTGGATGATATTATTATTGCAGATATAGAAATAGAAGAAAAAGAAAATAAGAGTGTTGCTAAAAAGCAAATCTCTAAGGAAGTACTGAACGAGATTGATGATATGTATGATAATCCTCCAGAATCTTCTGAAGACAATAATGATGATGAGGACTCTGAAGACTCTGATGATCCAAAAGCTAAGAAGAAGATATCTAAGAAGAGGAAAGTTGTTCCTAAGGCTATTCCCAAGCCTAATCCAACTCATGATACACCATACTACATTTTGAACAAGATTACCCCTTACCCTGACATGCCTCAATGGATGTGGTTGTCTAAGAATTAATAGAAAGCAAGGAAGAAGAGAAGAAGGTACTCTCCTCATCCTCCTTCTAAAACGAACTGGAGAGGTCCTCCTTCTCCTCCAGCAGTAGGTGCTTCAGGAAATATATCACAAAGATCTACCTCATTCACTAAAACTTATCAAAGACATTCCAAGCAAAGTTCTCAAGGCAGCAGTGATCAATAACAACAATCTTCAAAGATCAATCCTCCTCCATCTGTAGAGAAGAAAAGTATTTCAATATCTCTTGATGATTCAAAGAAGTACACCAGTCCTAAAAGGCCAGAATCTCCTCCAATTTCATTTGTTGACCCTGAATAAGAAACCACTGCCAAAATGGCCAGATTTCAAGAGTTAATTGGACTATCCTTGATCATCAAAGCAAAAGCAGAAGGCAAGGACCCATACCAGTACTCAACCATGTACTCATATAGAAAAGAAGAGCTCAAAAGGTATGAAAAAGCCAACACATTTTTCAATGTAGATGATTACATGAGTCTCCATCCTGAAGCTGTAGTACCAAGAGCTACTTCATGCAATATTATTGGAGCATCTGACATGACCATGTCCAAGAAAGAAACAGCAAATCCCAATAGAGAAATCATATTAAAATAGCCATCTGACTAAGCTGAAAAAGAAAAGGCCAAGAAACCTAAGTAACTGTTTGTTTAGTTTATTTTTCTAAACTATTCTGTGTTAATCATGAAGAACCTGTTATACATATCTGCTAGATCTTTTTATTTTCTGCCAGATATCTATTTTCATGCTTTGTGATTTTATTTCTTTTGTTTGTATCAGTGACCTCACCCAAATAGGGGGAGATTGTTGGATCCCTAGTTTGGATTTGGGCTAGGTTCACTAATTAGGATGTGTTTGACCCACATTATATAGTTAGGGTCAAGTCTGTTAGTCCTAGAGTTTAGGCCAATCTTTAGGTTCAATCTTCATGGACCAGCCTGCAGTGGACTTCAGTAAACTCAAGACTTATAAGAATTCAGAGTTCAGACTTTCAGTTCGAAGTTCTTCGAACTCAGCTCGACGATCGTCGATCGCAGATTGACGAACTCGGCATTCATTCTCTGTGTTGAGCTCGACGATATTCGAGCTCAGGTCGATGATCTCTTCCTCAAGACAGATTCTCTTCTCGATGAACTTCGAGCTCAAAATTGGCAAAATATTTCCAGAATGAAGTTCGCTGAGCTCAGGTCGGCGAACAGAAATTCTCAGCTCGACGAACTTAGAACTCTAGTCGACGAAATCTGCCCAGAGGTCGATGAATTCTGTCCCGAGTCAGATTGAGAAGTTTTCCTTTTTTCTGTCCCCAATTTATTATATTATTTAGCAGTAATTCTCTGAGTAATTAATGCTCATATTCTCAAGAATATAGCCATTCTTGACATCATTAATTATGGATTTCATCAGAGTTAATTACTTGCTTATTTTAATGGGATAGTTGGGGGAACTCATTAAAGAAGATTCTATAGCCGTTTCATTCTCCACAATCAGTCAGCAATTAATGCTTGGAATTCAAATTCAAGAGAGAATCAGACAGCAGAATATAAAAGAGAATTTCTTCAGATGGCTCTCGATACTGAGTACTTAGAACACACAGAAAAGAACACCAAAACACAAGTGTGATACAGAGAAGAGACACAAATTATACAGAAGAATATCTGCTTCTTCTCTGTGCAGAAAACAATCTGTTTTCCCCTTGTTCTTACAGAAGATAGAAGACAGAAGAACAATCATATATCAAGAGTCTTCTTCAACTTTTACTCCAGGAATCTTAAAGGACAACAACTCTTGATCAGTCTACAAGTTCCTTGATCTCATCAAGACAAGGCTGAAGACCTACACCCTGAGCAAGGCTCCAGGCTTTCTGAACATCTCAACATTTCAGAAGGAGCTTTGACAACAGCAATCCAATTGTCTTCTCTGTTGCTTAGAGAAAAGAGAAGACACCATCAACTCTCTCAACCTCCTGTACAAAGGGTTTATTAACTCCCTTCAAAAGTTTATTGTTGGTTTTTGGGCACCTGATCAAAAGCCTAAAGGGTTGTGAGATCTCCCTGTAAATAGATCTTGTGGTGGAAGTCACCTGATCAAAAAACTGTTAGTGGATTCCTATCAGGGTGGTAGAAGAGTGGATGTACCCAGTTTGGAGAATCATTATAAAATTCTTGTGTTGTCTGGTTGATCATTTTCTCTCTAATTTTGTTGTGCTGTGATAGTGTAGTTTAGCTCAGCTTCCATTTCATTTTATACTACTACTAGTATCACTTATTTCTCTGATTAATTTTAATAACAGCCAAAAATTTTAAATTACTCTATTCACCCCCCCTCTAGAGTAAATCAAGTATATCCCCTAAGTTATCTTTCAATTGGTATCAGAGGATTATCAATTGCCTAAGTTATCTTTCACACCATGACTCCAAGACCCCATTACAACCTCACCAGCCTATTGAAAGGTCTATTAGAGCCCTAAGGGTCCATTGGAGTCAACCCAGGGTGGCCAAGTTGACCAAGGCCTAATTTGGGCAAGGTGCCCTAACTAAGGGGAATGTGCCCCTGAGTGCCCAACCAACCCTACATAGGTCTTCCTAGACCAAGGGTGAAGTCAATGGGTCACCAAAGACCCATTGGGGTCAACCTTAGAGGCTGAGTTGACCTAAGTCAACCCTAGCCCTAAAGTGGTCAAAGTGCCCTAACTAAGGGGCAAGTGACCACCAAGGTGCCAAGTCAACCCTATACAACCCTTCTTAGACCTTAGGGGAAGCCAAGGGGTCACCAAGGACCCCTTGGGGTCTACCCAAATGGTCATGTTGACCAAAGGCAACTCATGGGTCAAAGTGGTCAACTTAGGTTAAGCTAGCCCATTTCAAGTGGGCTAAGCCCAAGTGGTGTGGCCCATTAGTCCAAGGAAGTGGAGAGACACATTTTGGGCCCACCAAATTCAAAGAGTGATGACTAGGAGAGAGAGGAAGGAGTTACCCACTTTGGAGGAGACAGAAAATGGGGCTTAACGGCCATCATGGCCATGGAGGTTTCAAAACTTCCCTACCTTGATGGGTTTTTACTCCTTGGAGGCAGGGGAAGAGTTTCCAGGAGGTGGCTGGCCAGTGGGGTGGCTCAGTCCCCTCAATTTGGCTTAAATCGAAATTAGGGTTAAATGGCCATTAATGGTGTTTTGAAAAATTGGGGAGTTACAAGCCTCATCTCCCCAATTCCTTCTTTAAGAACATTCACCAGGTCGAGAGCATGCGTTTCCCCCGTTCCTATTTCAATTCCCTTGCTGTTACAGTGGAGGTTGCATAGAAGCCCAAACCGGCGGCCGAAAATGGCAAGGAGGCACAACACCGGCTCTAAGGCCGCAATTCAGGTCCTCCCTTGCTCCTTCTATGGGTAGATCTTAGGATTCATTTAGATTGAGAATCAGGCTCAATTGAGCCTGATAAAAGCCTTCATTTTCCTAGTTTTTCTGAGAAAAACAAAGTTGCGGGATCGCCGGAATCCGCCCCTCTGGCGGCTGTGCCGCCGTCTGGCGATAGCCACCACCTCGACCGAGGTGGTGGTGGTAGTGGCCGGCCAGGGAGGTTGTCGGGTGGCCGGGAAAAGGCGATGGAATAAGCTCCAGGAAGATGCAATCCTGGCCATTGGCGTGCTGGAGAAGACGACCAGATGTCGTCTATATTGCGCCAAGATTCGTGTTGATTTATTTTTAATCTTAGGATAAATAAATCACTTTATATGATTTTTATCACAGAAAATACAGTTAATGTTTTTAATTTTTAAAAATACTTAGAGGCGTGCACAGAGAAAGTGTCCAATATGAAGTTTGTTGGTCTAGATGTCTAGTTTATTTTACAATTTATTTGAACTAATTTGGATATCTTGTTTGACTAGGGCACTCATTTTGGTGGGGTCTATACCTAGGGCTAGTCAGAAGTTTAAATGTGTGCCCCCACCTCCCCACAAGTCCAAATGAACTGAAATTTTGACAGGGAGTCAATCTTACATATATATAGGTCATGTACAAAAATGGGAATTTTTGGAGATAATATTTTTATTGTTTTTGAAATTATTCAATAATCCTAGGGTAAATTAATTAGGGGATCTAATGACCTACAAATCCTCCCAAATTTTGGTGAGTGGTCCTTGGGGTCATTAGAAGGCTTTGGATAAAATTTCATTTCATTTTGAGATGATTTGGGTTAAATTTTTGTAAACCCTAGCCTTGGCCTAAAGGGGGGGTTTTTGGGTCAAAGTGTTCCTTGTGGGTTTGAGTGGTCAAATCACCTCAACAGAGGTTGAAACTTGGGCCAATGGTTTGATATGACGCTATACACCCTCACATGGAATTTGGAGTGGATTGGGATAGATTTGCCCTAGGACCCAAGTTCAAACCTTAAGGTTGGACTTTGGGGATTTGTTAAGGGCATGGGGTGATATGCCCTTGTATGGACTTAGTGTTCATTCCATGTGATCCTAGGGTGGTGAAAAGCCCTTGGGAGAGATATGGTGGGATTGGGACACATGCACACCACTTAAACCACTAGGTAAGTCTTTGGGTCCATACACCTTAGGAATTGTCTAGTGACTCATATGACTTTGGAATTGCATAACATTTTGATAGAGGTCATTTTCATAACCATATTATCCGCTGAATTATACTACATATTGTTTGGATGAGTTTACAAGTGGGTTCCTTTGAAAAGTGCACTTTCATGAGTTGTCTTGAAGAATTTTATTATGTGACTTCCTTACCTTTGGTTTGGATGATACTTAGTCAAGCTATGTTTTAGGACTATAACAAGCCCTAGAGATTTTTAATATGAATTTTAGATCATTATATGGGGTACTTTATTTATAACCCAACAAATTACTTCTTCTACTTAGAAATTTCTTTTGAACAAATTACTCACTAGAAACTTATGAAATTTGGTAATTAAACCTTTAATGACATTTGAAAGCTTTGTGAATTTTTGTGGAATTTTTGAAAGTCTAGCTGTAGGGGTTATTTCACAAAGTGCTATTTTCTAAGTAAAAGTAATTGAATTTATTTTGGCACTATTTAAGCTTGATAAAATAGATTTTTTTGTTAGAGTCCCTACCTGGTCATCCTTGAGATTCAGTAATTTTTCTACAATTTTTATGTGCTTAACTTTAGTACTTTCTTATTTACCAACAATTAATGGCTTATTATTTAATTAATTAGTTAGAGGCCATATAATTGGAAAATCATGATATTTGGTATTTACTATTATTCCATTGTTATCTAGTGTTATAATTTTTGGGTGGCCATTATTTGAGAAAATATTATACTTCATGTTCAAATTACCCATGGCCTAACTTTGGGAAAAATTAATTAAATACCAAATTAGTTAGGAAAATTTTAAGTTTCTGGATTTAGGCTAATCATATAATGATAGACCTCCATTAAATATCTTAGGGCAGTTGGATAAAAATTTGGAGTACGTTCTATCATGTACAACATATAGTATAGGATGGTCTACATATAGTAAAACTGCAGAAAATGTGATACATTTGAATTGGGCATGTGGCTTGGGGTTAGTAGTTTGCTGGTTTGGGTAAAATGAAATTGAGTTCATCATTGGAAGATGTGATGAGGAAAAATGATGGGTTGACTAGGTGTTAGGAGGTAATCGGGATCGACAAAAGATCGTCTTCCTGTGGAGGGAGAGAGAGAAGGTCAAAACACACTAGGGTTAGATCCAGAATAATATTAAAAGGGACCGAGAATTAGGTATTAATCAATAACAGTAAGTGCCTTACAAAAGGGAGCTTTGGGCTTCAGCCCATCGTAGTTCCTAGTGCTCTCGAGAGCCCTTCACGGGGTATGCCTTGGGCAGTCCTGGGCTAACCTAAACTGTAGGAATAATAAACTTCAAGAGTAACTAGTATAACTAGGGGTTCACTTTCACACATCCCGGTGTCTCGGGAAGTTAGGTTGGGTCTCACTAGCAGTAGGCTCGGTGGTTTTGGTTATGGGCAAGTTAGCCCGACGAGCTGATGGCTCGGTAGATAATTGTGACGGACAGGATAGTATGGGGAGCTTTGGCTCGGTTGTTGGTTGTGACGGACGGGTTAGTCCGGGGAGCTTTGGCTCGGTGGTTCATACATCAAGATTGCATGTGCATAAATTATAAGGAGGTGAGTCTTCGGTGTTGGAGGTTCGATGCACTGATGCAAATACGTTGACTCAGTTAGTGTTGTTTAGCACTTCGCCAAATTAAGTCCGGTGGACCAGCCGGCAAAGAGTACGCAGGAGCTCCTCTTAGTGCACCAGCGTTGAAGCGTACGATAGGTCTGACTGGTAGTATAATTACAGGTTTATAGGTGGGCGAGGCCAAACCCACCTCTTCCGTTTTCCACTACAGAGGTATCCTGGGAGGTTAGGCTCCAAAAAGGGGGAACTAAAGGTCTGTAGGTCTGTGTACACAGAGTCGAGTGGGTGCTTTGCACTTGTATGATTCACATCATAACATACTTGCATGACATAGCATAATCATTGCATATAACCCTTGACACATATTATATAAATTTGTATGGGACTCTTTATACAATAGGCCCTGAAAAATGACCCCTTGGTTTATAAGCTCGCAGGAGCGTGCTTATAGGCTAAGGTTATTATTTTATGGATATATATATTGCTTGCTTGAAAACCGACACCCTATCGTATAAATTGGTATGAGACTCTTTATACGATAAGAGACTTGCAGAAGACCCCTTAGCTTTTATGTTTGTATGGGCATTCATATAAGTTAAGGTGTAACGACCCCATCCGTTACATGACGTATAGTAGAAGGTCCGACCGGGGCCCCACACTATATGCCACAAATAGGCGGTGAAGTTACAGGTTAATACCAAATCATAAACGCAACCTAACTCAAAGCATTCTAGCGGAAAAATAAAGTTAACATTGAACTCAACCATTCGGAATGTCCACTATATATAACCTGCACATTTATATTTATACCCCAAAGGAATTTACCAAATACACAAAGTTAGGGCCTTAAGGCCATACAGTTCCTCTTTTCACAGTGTGGATTGCATACATCGACACGCAGGCCGGCCACACATGAACAAAACACAACACTTTTAGCTTAGCCTTCAAGGGCTAGCAGCAGCAGGGACTTTAGCCCTTCATTTTCCGCTCGGCTCTCCAGCACCTGCATAAGGACAATCCACCCAGAAGGTGGCAAACAAGGCAACAGTCAGCATTCACCTGACCAATTTATAACAATCCTACCCCTTTCCCGGGGCAGTGGCATTCCTTCCCTACAGAGCAATGCGTCATTAGATATAGTGAAAGTGAGGATAGATACAACTCTAGAGGGGGGGGGGTGAATAGAGTATTCAAAAATTATGACACCCTACTCAACTCCCTTAGAGTTAATTTGCGGAATGAGTTTATAGATATTTGAAACCCTAGAGCCTAACACAAAGTGAAGTGCACTAGAGAAAGCTAACTGTAATTACAGTTGAGCTTTGGTCCTATCACAACAACTAGCAATCCTAGTTATTTCTACTCACAGCCACAGTGTAATAATTAAATGAAGCAACACAGACGACACAAGAAGTTTATAGTGGTTCCCTCTAAATAGGTACGTCCACTCTTCTACCACCCTGGTAGGAATCCACTACAGGTTTTTGTTCAGGTGCCCTGCCACCAACTGATCTGCTTCAGGTAGATCAAGTAGACCCTTTGAGCTTTTGATCAGGAGCTCAAAATCCAACACAGGTTTTTGATCAGGTGCCCTGCCACCAAGGTTCACTTTTGAAGGGAGTAATAACCCTTTATACAGGAGGTTGAGAGAGTTAAAGTTTCTTCTCTATTGTTAAAACAGATTAGAGAAGCTAATGGATTGCATAGAGCTAGAAAGCTCTAAAGAATCAAGGCTCCCCCTGTCTTAGAGAATATCCAGGAAGAAGTCTTTCTTCAGGGTGCAGGAACTCTTCTGAATTCTTAACAGAGAACTGTCTTGAAATTCTGAAGGAGAAGCTTGAAGAAGACTCTTGATTGGTAATAGGTTCTTATTCTTTAATCAGCTTCCTTTCTTCTTCTTCTTCTTCTTCTAGGCACTGAGTAAATGTTCCTGTAAGCAGGATGGACTTAGGGTTGAATAAGAATGTTGAAGAGAGTAAATCTTCTCAGTTGAATGTGAATTTCTGAGAGATGTAGATCTTTCTTGTTTTCAATCTCTATGCCAACTTGTTATCTCTCTGTATGTTGCTGTGTGTTGTTATTGTCTGCTGTCTTTTGAAAGCACTTTATATATTGGCCTTTGCAACGACTCTAATCTTTGTTTGAATTTTGTCTTCTTCTAAAATCTGCAATCTGGGCTGCAAATAGCACAAAACAAAACATATCCTGCAGGCAGACATGCTATAAAGGGATAACGCTTTCTAAGAAGCTGCAAATCCAATCTGATAAAAGAAGTACTAAAGAAAGTCACATCAGAACAAACTCTTTACGGCCAGAGAAGACTTTTGAGTCTAACGGTTATAAAGGACAACATGACAGATAAAGCAGAAAAGATATTTCAACTAATAAGACAACCAACTTTGTCAGAGAAAAGCTTGACTTATGCATAAAGAAAGAAGCAAGTATTGCTTAGAAATGATAGCATAAAATCACTGAAATAATCTTTTATAAAATATGCCAAGCAGATAGGAAATAAAACTCAGAAGAGAAAGAATACAAAATTACTAAAGGCAGACAAAAGAACATCGAACGACCCTCGGAGATCGTCGACCGAAGCACAGAGATCGTCGACCTATCAAAACAGATAGTCGAACGATATAGATAGTCGAACTATCAAAGCAGATAGTCGAACTACCACAGCAGATAGTCTAACTATCAGAACAGATAGTCGAGCTATCAGATAGTTGAACTATCAAGGCAGATAGTCTAACTATCAAGCAAAATAGATAGTCGACCTATCAAACAGATAGTCGAGCTATCAGATAGTTGAACTATCAAGGCAGACAGTCGAACTATCAAACAGAACAGATAGTCGACCTATCAAGACAGATAGTTGAATTATCAGATAGTTGAACTATCCAAGCAGATAGTTGAACTATCAAGAAATCTGTCTGGTCAAAAGAAGTCGAGCGGGGTTCGACGATCGACGAGGCAAATACCACAGATCATCGAGCTAACAAGAGTTGAACTAACTCAGAGAAAGACGATCTGCTGACTGACGATAGTCGACTAACTGATAGACGATCGTCGAACAGTTGATAGACGATAGTCGAGCGGCGTTCGACCATAGTCGAACCAAAAACAACTTAACCAAATTTTCATCTGGATAAGTGACAACTCTACAACTAGAGCAATCTAACTAAACAACTAACCTTTGACCATAGATAAATCTTGGGTCAAGAGACTAAATGAGAAGACTAAACCCAAATCCAAACTAGGGTACCAACAATCTCCCCCTATTTGGGTTAAGTCTCTCAAAACAAAACAAGCAAAACAAACTACTGGAAATAAATATAATTCAGGAAAGGAAATATCTAAGCAGCAAATAGCATCAATCAAACAAACAAATAAACAACTGTCAATCAATGAAACTTAAGAAGCATCAGAATCTGATTTAGATACAAAAGAACCATGAAGAAAAGAAATTTTTCTGAAAGGATCTAAAGCTTCTTTCTTTGATATCTTTAAATCTTGTTCTCCAATAATTCTAGATTCTCCTGTTCTTGGTACTACTGCTTCAGGGTGCTTTTCCATATATTTTGAAGGATCAAAAACCTCAGGTCTAACCTGGAATTTGTCTAGCTCCTTCTTTCTGAATTTAGACATAGTAGTTAAGCCTGTAATATATTTTCCTCCAGCTTTGGCTTTTCTGATTTGAGCTGATCCAACTAGTTCAAGAAATCTAGCCATCCTGAAATCAGGATTAAGCTCTTGACTTTCATATTCATTTTCACCAGTTGAATCTAAAGGTTTTACAACTTTAAATTTTGTAGATAGTTCTAACATGCTTGCAGCTGGTTCTCTATTTTCTTGAATAACTAAGGAAGATGGAGGAGCAAACTCAGCATATTTCTTACTTGATTTTTCAGAGAAAATAATCCTTTTACCTTTTGAATCAGTTTTCTTTGCTTGAGCTGGCTTTGAGGAAGATATGCTTTTGGTTTCTTTGGAAGGTGATGCTCTTCTCTTGGGAGAAGGAGGAGGAGAAAAAGTTGGCTTCTGATATACTACCTCCTTTACTTGTTCTCTTGTATCAGCTTCTTGCCTTTGATATCCAGATTGGGATCTGCTTTGATATCCTTGATTGCTTTTTCTTTGATGAGATTGAGATGGAGTGAATCTAACAGACGGGGCTGAAGGATTTGCAGACATATTTCCAGAAGCTCCTGCACTAGGAGGTGGAGGAGGAGGACCTCTAGGGATCCACTTTGGAGCTGGACTATCATATCTTTTACTTTTCTTTCACTGCTTTTGTTGATTCTTGGAAAATCCCATCCAGTGCTGATATTCTTTGGACTTGGGGTCTATTCCTTTCAAGATATAATATGGGACATCATGATCAGGATTAGGTGGAGGAGGAGCAGCATCTTTCCTTTTCCTTTTAGCAGATTTTTTTTCTTAGACTCTTCTGAATCATCAGAGTCATCTTCATCCTCAGAATGGGATGATGGAGGTAGATCATATGGATCAAAAGCCTCTTGCTCAGATTTTTCTTTGTCTTCTAATGCAGCTTTCTCTTTCTCTTCTTCTTAAGGCATCCTGTGCCAGAAGAGTATCTAGATCTAGTCCTGGGGTGTCATCCCAGACTGTAGACTTTTTTTCTTGAACATCTGAAACTTTTTCTTTCTCAACTGCAACTGTCATGAGGACCAGTTCATCATTCACAGCTATCTGAGCTGGAGGAGAAGATACATGATCTTGAATAGCAGGTTCTTGCACTGGTTCTGGAGCTGGTTGTTGAGCAGGTTCTTGAGCAGCTTGAACTTCTTCCACTAGATCTGTAGTATCAGGAACACAGATTTGCTAAATGAAATTGAAACATCCCTTCTAGGTATTCACAGACTAGCATGTCAGTTAGCATGTCAAGGAAATGAGTAAATGAATTACCTTCAGGATTTTCTTCAGAATTTCCTAACTCCAACAAGTCATCTAGAAAGGAGGTAATGACTCCTTCTAGGAATAGAGCAACTAAGGGAGTATAAGCTTCTTCAAGGCATACTTTGAAAGCAAATTCTGCTTCCATTATGATATCGGAAGGCTTCTGAACTGGTGCTGGAACTATAGATGGTGTTGCAATGTCAACTAAAACTGCTGTTACTTTTTGAATCTCAGCTTGGGGCTCTGCTGGATGAGAAACAAGGGGCAGTCCTGAGGCATCTTCCTCGAACATCTCCCCCTGCCTGATTTCAGTAGAAACTGAAGTAAGGCCCCTAACTGAAGATGGCTCAGCAGACTTAGAGATGGCTAAGATGGAGGATTACAAGGTAGAGATGGAAGAAATGAGAGGGGAAATTGCTTCTTCAATCATGATTTTGATTGAAGGAGTAATTAGCTCCAATATGTTTGAAATGAAGGCTGGTGTGATATCAAATGATGGTGGAGGAATCACAGTAGATGGATGATCATCAGGGATGGTGTTCTCCTGATGAGATGGAGTGTGAACTGGTGATTGATGGGTGGATGCAGGAAGATCAATATGATCTGAATGAGGAATTGGTGACTGAGGAGGAGTGGATAGCTCAGAAACCAATAACTCAAAACTAGGATGAGAAATCCTAGCAAGATGAGAAGGAAGTGGAGATGCTGGTGGTGATGCATGGAGAATTGAGGAAGGGTCAAGAAGAAGAGAGGCAGTAGATGGTACTTCAATTGAAGTAGATGGAACTTCAATTGAAGTAGATGGTAAAGCAGAGGTGGATGGCAATGTGGAGGAAGATGGTAATATAGAGGAGGTGGATGGAATGGAGAGAATGGATGAGCCTGCTTCATATAGGTGGGGAGTGACTAAAATAGTCCTTGTGCTCTCAGACACAACTGGAGCTACCCCTGCTGGAGAAGGCTTCTGAAAGCTCCTTTTCCACTTAACAAATAATGTTGGATCCATCTTCTTACTGGCATTGATGGATGTTGAGACTGTAACCAATAGTTGGGGATATTTCTCTCTTAAAAATATCCTAAGTACCCTACCCAGGGTTACTTCCTTCTTGCTATTCTTCTTTCTGATCAAGTCAAACATAATTTCTGCCCAATTTATCTGTTTCTTATTTACTATTGCACACATCAAGGCAAACTGTTGCCTGGTGATGTTATCATGAGCAGAGTGCTTGCCCAGAAGCACTTTTCCAACTAGTTCAGCCAAGAGCTTTATCCTTAACGGAAAATTAACCTTTAGCAATTTAGAAAGAATGCCTTCTGCATGTCCTAATTCGATCAACATCCTCCCAAACTCTGGAGTATCTTGTTCATATTCCTCTTCACCATTCAGTAATCCGAAAATATCAGTTAATACGGCAGGAGTCAAGCTTACCTCTTCGCCGCCAATCGTCCCAGTCATAGATTCGTCACTAGAAGACGAAGTGAAGGCCCACTCTTTAATCTCTGGGATGTTTATCTTGATCCTTGTGGACATTAGCCGTTCCAGTCCTTATTCCTTGCAGAGCTAGAGGATTTCTACCATCTCAGAATCACAGGCGCTGAAGGAGTCAAAATCTACGCTGAAGCCGGCGTCGAACTTCATCACTGACAGAAGAGCTGGAGCAATCTCCATTGATTGGGTTGGAGAAGACGAGAGAGATGACAAAAGCGAAACGGCAGAGAGCGCGAGGCAGAGCTCAAACAGAAAGATGGAATACGAAAAGACGAGATCTGTCGACTACAAAAAGAACGATCTATTAACCTAGGTCGACCATCAGTTTTATATTAAAACAGCAATCGTCGATCTATTTTAACAGATACTGGAGACGATGGTCGAACGGTCGTTCGACGATCGTTTCCTGAAGCAGAGTAGTCGATCAATCGTTCGACTATTTCTGTCTTCACAAACAAATAAGCCGTCGTCGCCCGTAGGTCGACGATAGGCTCGACCTGTTCGACTATCGTCGAACGTCGTTCGACGATCTTCAAACAAATTTCAACAAAGGCAGAAGTCACACTTAGTCTTTTCTGTTAATCATGCCTAGTTGAAGCAAGAAGAACAGATGCTTCTGTTCATCTAAGGGCTTGGTGAAAATATCACCTCTTTGAAGGTCAGTGGATATGAACTCAAGGCTGATCTTGTTCTTTTCCACACAATCTCTCAGGAAATGGTGTCTAATCTCAATGTGCTTGGTTCTAGAGTGGTGCACAAGATTTTGTGCAATGGAGATAGCACTGGTACTGTCACACTTGATTTTTGTGTTCTTGTGTGTGTACCCATACTCCAAAAGCTGGTTTTGAATCCACAGGATCTGTGAACAATAACTAGCAGCTGCTATATATTCAGCCTCTGCAGTTGAAGTTGAGATAGAAACCTATTTTTTACAGAACCAAGAGACCAATCTCTCTCCCAGGAACTAAAAAGTTCCTGAGGTACTTTTCCTGTCAACTCTACAACCAACATAGTCAGAATCAGAGTATCAAATTAACTCAAATTCTGATTCAGCTGGGTACCATAGTCCTAAATTTGGACATCCCTTCAGGTATCTCAAAATTCTCTTGAGAAGAATCAAATGAGATTCCTTGGGGTTGACCTTGAATCTAGCACATAGACATGTGACAAACATAATATCTGATCTACTTGTAGTTAAATACAACAGGGAACCAACAATGGCCCTATAGTTTTTCTGATCAACTGGCTTACCCTGATCATCAGAATCTATAACTACATTAGTAGCCATAGGTGTATGTATTGCTGAAGCATCAGCCATCCCAAACTTCTTTACCAATTCCTTGGCATATTTGGATTGGGAGATGAAGATGCCATCAGCATCTTGCTTTACTTGGAGACCAAGAAAGTAAGACAACTCACCCATACTACTCATCTCAAACTTAGAGTGCATCAGGTCAGAGAACTTTTTGCACAGTTTGGGATCAGTGGAGCCAAAAATAATATCATCCACATACACTTGAACTAACAGGATGGTGTCCTTGTGGTGCTTAACGAAGAGGGTTCTATCAACTACTCCCCTAACAAAGTTGTGCTCTAATAGGAAACTAGCTAGAGTCTCATACCAGGCTCTGGGTGCTTGTTTAAGTCCATAAAGAGCTTTTTGCAACTTGTACACAAATGAGGGCTGAGTTGAAGAGACAAACCCAGGAGGTTGTTCAACAAATACCTCTTCCTTTAGCTCACCATTTAGGAAGGCACTCTTGACATCCATTTGAAATACCTTAAACTTCATATAGGCTGCATAGGCTAGAAAGATCCTTATTGCCTCTAGCCTTGCAACAGGGGCAAAAGTTTGGTCATAATCTATACCTTCCTCCTTTCTGTAGCCCTGAGCTACAAGCCTAGCTTTGTTCCTTACAATAATTTCATTTGCATCTAACTTGTTTCTAAACACCCACTTGGTGTCTATGATCAGTTGGCCTTTTAGTCTTGGAACCAAAGTCCATACCTTATATCTTTCAAATTGATTGAGTTCCTCTTGCATAGTAATGATCCAGTGGGGATCTAGCTCAGCATCTTTTATGGTGAGGGTCTTAACTTGTGAAAGGAAACAAGCATGCATCACATCCTGTCTTAATTGATGTCTTGTTTGCACATCTACTGATATGTCACCAATCACTTGAGATGTAGGATGATCTCTAAGTATGACAAGATCAGCAGGTGGGATGTGATCTTCAGCAACAGTTGGGATTAATTCATCTTGAGGAATTGGATCAACTGTTGGTGGTACAGCAACAACTTCTGCAAAGTCTTCATCACTGTCTTAGTCAGTGATATGAAGAGTTGAAAGAGGGAGAATCTCTTGAGTGATATCTTTATTAGATTCTAGTACTTGCAATGAACTTGAGGAAGGAGCAGTTTCCTTCTCCTTGTAATACATCTGAGATTCATCAAAAGAAACATGCACAGACTCCTCAATTCTAGAAGTTGATTTATTAAATACCCTATAAGCTTTGCTTACTTGGGAATATCCAAGAAAAATTCCCATTGAAGATTTTGCTTCAAACTTTCTAAGGTATTCTTTGTTATTGTTATGAATGTATACTACACAACCAAATACTCTAAAATAATTAATTTTCGGTTTCGTTCCTTTAAGCAACTCATAAGGAGTTTTACTCTTAAGCTTGTGTATAAGACATCTGTTCAAGACATAATTAGCTGTGCTAACAGCTTCTGCCCAATAAGAGAGAGGCATGTTAGCATCTGCCAATAATGTTCCAGTAGCTTTAATCAGGGTTCAATTCTTCCTTTCCACTACCCCATTTTGTTGGGGAGTTCTAGGAGCAGAGAAGCTATGTTTGTGTTGGGTACATTGGAAAATGTGTACCTGATTTGAAGAAGCCCAACTTAGCTCAATGATATACATCAAGGTGTATTTGATGTTGTTTTGAGTTGACATGTGCAGGTGAAGAAGTATTAAAGAATGCAGAAAGATATTCTAAGTCCACATGTCGACACCTGAAGAAATTGTGTCGACACTTTAGAATATTTGTGTCGACACTTCAGAATATTTGTGTCGACACTTCAGAATATCAGTGTCGACACAGAGAATGATAGTCGACCACATTTATGTCGACACTGGGAAGCAGTGTCGACACATAGAGAAAATTGTCGACCAGAGAAGGTTAGTCGACACCGTGAAAGATAGTCGACCAGAGAAGGTTAGTCGACACCGTGAAAGATAGTCGACTAGTGAAAGATAGTCGACCAGAGAAAGATAGTCGACTCACAGAAGAAGATAGTCGACCACAACTGTGTCGACACTGGGTGGATGTGTCGACACCAGAAGACTGTGTCGACACATATTGGCAGAAGTCGACTATGCTTGTGTCGACACCAGAAGACTGAGTCGACACATTTTGGCAGGATTGAAGATTGCTGTGTCGACACCTGAAGGCTGAGTCGACACATGCTGAGTTCTGAATCTACAACAACTGTGTCGACACACAGGACTTGTGTCGACACACTGCAGAGACTAGCCAAGTTATTTTCTGAAGAAGCTGTGTCGACTTAAAGGCAACTTAGTCGACATCATCAAAGACTGTGTCTACACCAAAGTCACTTGTGTCGACACAGATAGACAGATTGGTCTCGACACTTTCTAACTGACTGTCTCGACATTTTGCTGTCCAAGGCTAAGGTACAAGAACTGTTTGAAGACTTGACAGCTGTGGGTTGCCACCGTTTAACTGAAGCTGTCAGACCTGTCAGAAAACAGTTAGAAACCGGATCAGCCGGTTACCATGAAGAAAGTCTATAAATAGACACATTCAGAAGGAATTAAAAGGGCTAAGCTAAGAAAAATTATAGAAGAAGATCTAAGAAGAAGAAATAGAAGGATTACGATCCTGTTGAAGTTTCAATTCAAGAAAGTGAAAAAGAAGATCTTCCTCAGAAGGTCTAAGAAGAAGAAGTCTGAAGTATCAAAAGAGGTGTTGGATAGAGGGAGATCCAGTCATCTTGAAGAAGAAGAAGGAAGCCATCAGTGGTTTCTCAAGAAGCTGTTTGGAAATCAACTCAGCTAAGTTCAGATTCAAGAAGCTTTGAAGAAAGCTCAGATTCAGTTGATTTCATCAGCTGATCAAGAAGTGTCTTGTCCTCTTCTCTCTCAACAAAGGCAAGACATCAAAATACCTTTTTCTAAATTTCTGTAGGATCTGTTTACACAGATCTGAGTTGTAAGCCTGTGTTATAAAGGCTGAGTGTAAGAGAGGTGATCTCTGAGTGGTAGGGCTATTTGCCTGAGTGTAGGAGAAAGTTATTCTCTGAGTGGTAGGCCTTGAGGCAAGGCTGATGTAGGGCTGTTGAGCCTGAGTTGTAGGAACCTATCCTGGTTCTGAGCTGTAGGATCTGAGGATCTGAGTATAGTGGAAGTTTGGCCGAATCTAGCATATTGCTAGATAGGTGAAGGGGGAAAGTGGATGTACCCAGACCTTGGGGAACCACTATAAAACATTGTGCAATCTGTGATGCTTAGTTGTCTGTGAATGCTGTGCTAGATGTTTTAAATTGTAATTGAATTCTGCCTAGATTTATAGACAATAAATTAGAACCTATTCACCCCCCCCTCTAGGTGTTTAGGTTGTCTTGAAAGTAAAACTATCAAGTGGTATCAGAGGGAGGTTCCTCAAAAAGGACTTAACTGTCTGAGGTAGATCTGATAGGCAGAATCAAGATTCAAAAAGATGGATTCTGGTGAGAATCATAAGGAGCTAGGGTCTATGAAATTACCCATATGCAAGAAAGAAATTTTTGGAATTTGGAAAGAAAGAGTCAGACTGTTTATGGAAGCATCTGACCCAAGAATTTACATCACAGTACAGGAAGGCCCCTTCATTCCAATGAAGGTATCAGTTCTTGATGCAAATATCCAAACTCCAAAGAGTTATTCAGAAATGACCAAGGATGAAATCATCTTGGCAACCATGGATAAAAGAGCTCAGAACATTATTGTTAGTGCCATAGATGATTCAACATTTCAGAATCTGATTCACTGCAAGACCTCCAAAGAGATGTGGGACACATTGATTGTCTACATGGAGGGATCTGAAGAAGTGAGGTAGGACAGGAAATCTATGCTCAATCAGGAGTATGAAAGTTTTAGACAAGGAAAATCTGATAGCATAACTGAGTGCTATAAGAAATTCTATAGAATTGTGAATGAGCTTATGTCCTATGGAAGAGTCTTCAGTACTTATGAACTGAATGACAAATTCTTGAGATCCTTAACAAAGGATTGGGACACAAAGATCTATGCCATAAGAGAAGTGGCTAAATTGGCAGAGATATCTCCTCCCACCTTGTTTGGAAAGTTGCTATCCTATGAAATGCAACTTATGGCGAGGAAGGAGGAGGAAAAGAATTCAAGAGGAGAGCATAGAGAAAAGACTGTGGCACTCAATGCAGAAGCCACTAGAAAGAATAGGAGGAAATCACCATCTCTTCCTAAGGAAGTTGCAGAAGGTAGTTCTGAGAATTCAGATAAGGGTTCAGAAAGCTGTGATTCAGATGCAGACTTTGCTGCATTCACAAGGCAATTCCAAAGGTTCTTGAAAAAGAAGCAATGGAAGTCTAGGCCTTCCACATCACAGCAAGTTGATGACTATTATCAGAAGAGAAGGTCATCAAGGAAAGAGAAAAGCAGATCAAAGCCCAGCAAAGCCACTACTTCAAAGATTGTCTGCTATTTTTGCAGTAGGCCTGGACATGTAGTGGCTGACTGTCCTGATAAGAGAAAGGAATCTTCAGACAAAAAGAAGACTTATCAGAAAGGCAAGAAGGAGAAATCCTTTGTTGCAAAGAAAGATAAGAGTCTAACAGACCAGTCAACTTCAGAGTCAGAATCTGAAGCTGAAGCATATATTGGACTATATGCTGCATCTGAAGAAGAGGAGTTTCTGCAGTTGCTAGACTCCATCAATGAACAAAAGGATCAGCAGTGTATGGGGCTGATGGCCGGATCAGAAGAGGACATATGCCAGAATCAGTCTGGTCATAATAAGGTACAATGTCCTTCTATTACATCTGTTTGTTGTACAAGTGAAGAATCAGCTACATCTGCATCAACAGATGTAGATGCATCTGAATCTGAAGGAGATGTCTATCAATTGATAGACAAGTATGGGGACCTGTTGCAGGCCCTTAAGAAAAGCAAGAACCTGGTTAAATCTCAGGCTCAGGAAATTGCTGAACTAAGGTTTGCTACAACTGAGTTAGAAAAAGTTATTGATCAAAAATTAAATGAAATTGCCAAGCTGAAGAATATAACTATTATTCAGATGGGCACAATTAATTATACTAATGATCAAGTGAAGAGTCTGGAGGCCAGACTTAGAATTTAAAGGGATTTAGTGGCTAGTTACTCTAAGCCAAAATCTGTCTTACCCTTGATAGATGAATTTGTCACTCAAAAGGGTAAGGCTGGATTAGGATTTAAAGGTAACTCCAGGGCTGGCAGATTCAAGAGGAAAGGCAAAGCTCCTGTTCAGCCACTAAACCTTTCAGTCCCCATAAAGTTTAGTAAGGTGAAAGTGCCTTCTAACAAATATGATCATGAAGACATTCAAGGTCATATTAAGACTAATGTTCTGAAGAACAAGGGTGTAAATGCAAGCAGGCCTACCTATGGTCATAAACCCAATGGTTTTAAGAAATCAATAGGTGAAGTTGCAACAGCACCAGCAATGAACAGAAATTCTTCTGACAAGGATGTATCTAGATCTAGATACAATAAGTTTGAATGTTGGTGCTGTGTCAAGAGAGGCCATTTTGCATTAGACTGCTGGTATAACACAAGTGTTATAAAGAATAATAGTCTACCTGTTAGAAGAGGTTATGATAGCTTTATTAATGCTAACCTGAACCAAGGACCCAAGACTTACTTGGGTTCTAAGGGTAAGTAATTCTGTATTGCAGGTGAATCCAAGTAACCATGCCCCTATATGGTACTTGGATAGTGGTTGTTCCAGGCACATGACTGGAACAAAGGGGCTGCTGAAGGAGTATTCATCTGTCAAAGATGGACCTAAAGTGATCTTTGATGGATCTGAAAAAGGAGTCATCAAAGGGTTTGGTAACATTTCTTCTAACCTAATTACTATCACTCAAGTGGCTTATGTAAAAGGTTTGAAACATAATCTAATAAGCATAAGCCAGCTAAGTGATTTAGGATATGACATTTCATTTGTTAAAGATGGATGTCATATCAAGAGGTCAAGTGATCAAAAGATCATATTGACTGGGTATAGGAAGAGAAATGTATATTGTCTTAATTTTGAATGTGAGAATAAGGCTTCTCCCATCTGTCTTGTAGCTGATGACAATGCTTCTCATTGTGTTAAGTGGCACAAGAGATTGGCTCATCTAAACTACAAGACAATTGGCCAACTCTTTAGCAAAGAGCTAGTGAGGAATGGACCTCAAATTAAGTGTATAAAGGAAGGGATATGCTCAGCTTGTCAAAAGGGAAAGCAGACAAAATCCTCCTTTCAAAGCCTTGAAAACAAGGATTCTGTGAGGTGCTTATACCTCTTGCATATGGATCTTTTTGGTCCTATGCTAGTTCATAGTCTAGGTAGGAAGGTCTACACTTTTGTGGTTGTAGATGACTATTCTAGATTTACATGGGTGTTCTTTCTGAGACAAAAATCTGAAACCCCAAGTGTATTACTTAATTTTGTAAAGCAAATTCAGAATGAACTGAATAGTACAGTGGTCAAAATCAGAAGTGACCATGGTACTGAGTTTCAATCTGAAAGCATAACAAACTTGTGTAAAGACTTTGGGATTTTCCAAGAGTTCTCCTCACCTAGAACACCTCAGCAAAATGGAATTGCTGAAAGAAAGAATAGAACATTAATTGAAGCTGGTAGAACTCTATTGAGTGACACCTCTCTCCCAGAATATTTTTGGGCTGAGGCAGTTAACACTGCTTGTCATGTAATCAATAGGGCTACTATCATCAAAAGCCACAAAATGACTCCCTATGAGATTGTGAAAGGCAGAAAACCAAATCTATCTTACTTTAGGATCTTTGGTTGCAAGTGTTATATACTTAACAATGGCAAGTCATATTTGACTAAGTTTGCTGCCAAATCCCAGGATGGGATATTTGTTGGGTACAGCACAAATAGTAAGGCCTATAGAGTCTTCAACTTGACCACTCAAGTTGTTGAAGAATCTGTGCATGTTGTGTTTGATGAAACAAGATTAATCAACTGTGAGTTGTCTTGTAGATCAAATGACTCAACAGGTATAAGCAAAAGTATGGACAAGCTTTCCATTACTGAAGTATCAAAGGAAGATGGGGCATTGGAAAATGAAGGCTTCAGTCCAGGGGGAGAACAAGACACTATAGAAGCTGATGAAAATCAAGAGAATCAGTTAAATGAAGGAGCTGGAGATGTTCAACCAGAAGGAAATCTTCCTCCAGCTACAAGACATTTAAGAGATCATCCAGCTGATCAGATAATAGGTGATCCAAGACAAGGGGTACAAACTAGAAGCAGAAATCAAAACACAGTTCTACATTCAAGTTTCCTGTCACAATTGGAGCCTAAGAAGTTTGAAGAAGCTATCCAAGACCAGCACTGGATTGATGCTATGCAAGAGGAGCTGAATCAATTCAAAAGGTGCAATGTCTGGGAGCTTGTTCCTAAACCAAGAGCCACAACATAATTGGCACAAAATGGATCTATAGGAACAAGCTAGATGAAAGTGGAATAATAGTAAAGAATAAAGCAAGATTGGTTGCAAAAGGATACAGGCAGGAAGAAGGGATTGACTTTGATCAAACCTTTGCTCCAGTAGCAAGGCTGGAGGCAATCAGAATATTCCTTGCCTATACAGCCTATCAAGACTTCAAAGTATACCAGATGGATGTGAAGTCAGCATTTCTGAATGGTGATCTTAAAGAAGAAGTATATGTAGAGCAGCCATCAGGTTTTGTAGATCCTCTTAAACCTGATTTTGTTTATAAGCTTAGGAAAGCTTTGTATGGGTTAAAGCAAGCCCCAAGGGCTTGGTATGAAACCCTGTCTACTTTCCTTATTGAGAATAAATTCTCAAGAGGAAAAATTGACAAAACTCTATTCCTTAGGGAATCCAAAGGCATAGTCTTAGTTCAGATCTATGTTGATGACATAATCTTTGGATCTACTGAAAACAACCTTTGTAAAAAGTTTGCCAAACTTATGCAAGGGAAGTTTGAGATGAGCAGTATGGGGGAACTGAAATTCTTCTTGGGACTCCAAGTAAGACAGACTGATGATGGCTTGTCCATATACCAGTCTAAGTTCACCAAAGAATTGATTAAGAAATATGGTATGGAGTCATCCTCCACCATGAGAACTCCTATGGGAACAAGTATGCCTATATGTAAAGATGATGCAGGTAAACCTGTTGATGAGACTTTGTATAGAGGAATAGTTGGCTCACTACTATATCTCACTGCTAGTAGACCAGATATTATGTATGCTACATGTGTCTGTGCTAGGTACCAAGCCTGTCCTAAAGAATCTCATTATACTGCAGTTAAAAGGATTCTGAGATATCTTAAGGGCACACCTAATCTAGGTCTTTGGTACCCTAGGAATAGAGATTTTCAACTAACAGGCTATTCAGATGCAGATTTTGCAGGATGTAGAGAGGATAGAAAGAGTACTACAGGTACTTGTCAATTCCTGGGAGGAAGACTAATATCATGGAGTAGTAAGAAGCAGACTAGTGTGGCAATTTCCACAGCTGAGTCAGAGTATGTTGCTGCTGGAAGCTGCTGTGCACAGCTATTATGGATGCAGCATCAGCTAAAGGATTATGATATTTAAGTAAGTAGAACACCTCTTTTGTGTGATTCTAAGAATGCAATTTCTATTGCTAATAATCCATTTTCTCATAGTAGAACTAAGCATATAGAAATAAAATACCATTTTCTTAGAGAACATGTAGAAAAAGAAGACATCTCATTGGAATTTGTGAAAACAGATTATCAAATAGCAGATGTGTTTACTAAGCCCCTAGATGAGACAAAATTCAATAAATTCAAAATTGAATTAGGTATGTTAACCATTGATTAGTGTAATCACAAAATCATCAACAATAAAGTTGAAGTGGTAACAAGACATTCAAGTGATATTAAGACACATTGAAGTAGTATAAAGTACTTTGTTGTACTTATAAGTTGTGATGAACAAACAGAAATTGGCTAAGTAAGATGGTGTCGACACATTCAGTAATTATGTGTCGACTCAGGGTAGTAATGTCGACAAGTCAGAGATATTGTGTCGACACAGAAAATATGTGTCGACACTTGAGAATTTTATTGTCGACTTATCCAGGAATGTAGTGTCGACTTCACCAGGATAGTGGTGTCGACACCTACAGATTTTGTGTCGACACTTATACTAAGAGTCGACACAGAATTTCTGATGCTCTACTATATATCCCTAGTGTCGACATAACCGCAAATTGGTGTCGACACATAGTAGACGAACTTGTAGTCGAGACAATAGAAGCTTATGTCGACACAATCCATCTGTGTCGACACTTATAGTCTGTTTTTGGCGACTTTTGATCTTCTTTAAACAGAAGGTATAAATAGGTCAAAAACTCATTCTGTCGACACGCTTACAAGGTTTTCGAAACCCTGTGTCGACATTCCCTCTCTCTCTCTCTTTCTTTCATCTTTCAAGCTTTCTCGACTGATCAATGGCGCCGAAGATTGAAGATAATGTGAATGAAGGATATGAGTTGGTGCGCCAGGCCTTTGCAGCTGCCCCTCCAGATGTTCTTGGGGTTATCTCTCTCCTCTCCGACTCTGGTTTAGAATTTCTGGTCTCCGAACCTTCAAAGATATGGAAGAAGGAGGTGCATGAGTTCTTTACCTCTGCCTCTGTAAACTCTGAAAGTCATGAAATAAAATCCACAGTTCATGGGTCACCTGTGGAGATTACACCGAGTAAGATAAGAACAATTCTGCAATTATCTACAATTGCGAATGAAGAGGATGTCCCTGCTTCTAAATCTAGGGAGGCTCTTCAATGGTGTGGATTGGAATCCACCATGAAAATTGGAGCTGCGTTCAATCGGAAAGGAATGAATCAACAAGGCAAGTTCCTGTCAGAAGTAGTAGGCAAGGTTATTCTGTGCAAGTCAGGTGGACATGATAGGATTTCTGCCTATATGTTCAGCCTAATGACCAGGATTGTGTTTACAATTCCAACGGATTGGTCATCTGTAATTTTTGAAAAGATTAAGGAAGGGATCAAGAAGCCAAATCTGGCTAGGATAATGAGTATATATATCTAAGTAAGGAGATTCCTGAGGTTATGCAACAACAACCTGGAACTAAAATCAATCACATGAGAAGGATGGACATGAGATTGTTCTCCAGATGGGATAGGGTGCTGACCAAAGAGATGCCTGAAGTGGAAAGGCAGGATTCCCCTGAGAAATCCCCAGGTCATGCTACCAGTACTGGGCATCCACAAGAAGAGCAAGTAAGACTGGAGGTTGAAGATCAGCCTGCATCTATACAAGTTCAGGATGCCACAATACCTGCTGTTCAAGAAGAAGAAGTAAGTATACCAGCTCAGCAAGTTTATTCACCTACACAAACTGTATCTACTCATGACCAGGTATAGGTGCAGGGGGAGCTGGTGTATTTTCCTACAAAAGAGATTTCTAATATTTCTATTTCTGCACAGGTCCAGGGGGAGCAAGTGCTAGAAGATGCTCCAATTCATCAATCTCCAAATTTGAATACTGCAAATGAACAAGCCCAGAAGGAATATACTCTGGAGGAGTTATTTCCAAATGATGAAATAATTACTGATAGTCTGGCAGTGGAGCAAGAAATTGAGGGGGAGCTAGTGCATGTTGAGACTGTACAACATGGCACTGAAGCAGCTGTTTCTCCTCCTCCCAAAGAAAGAGTTCAAATTGATAGCACTTCTGAGTCAGAGACTGAAGAAGCCAGGGTGGCTAAAAAGAGAAAACTTATGGTCTTTCAGAGAAGGAGCAAGAGCTATAAGCAGGCTCTACAGTCTACATCACATCACACTCCTTCTGCCTTTGATTATAACAAGTTCTTGGTAGATTTGCAAGTTAAATTGGATGAACACAGGGTAGCCATTGAAAAATATGTTGATGAGAACAACAAGTCTATGCAGTTTGACTTAGCTCAAGATATAAAATCAATTAGGTTTGAGGTCAATATGCATAAGAAGGAAATGACAGATTGCTTCCATAAGGGTGGTAATGATGTGGTATATCTGGCAAAACAACAACAGACTATCATCCCTAAGGTGGATGACATTGCTTTAAAGCAAAGCTATGTCTTGGAAAATCAGTTAAGAATGAATGATAATTTAACTGAATCTCATCATGAGATAATAGAGGAATTGAAAAAGATTGTTCCAGGCCTGCCTGCAGATAAAACAAAAGAAATGGAAGAATTTGATAAGAACTTTCAAGCTGCTATTGCTTCTGTTAAGACTGCAATCACTACCTCTCAAAAAGAAATATTTGAAAAGCTTCAAAAGTTAAAACCATTTTTTAAAGAGGGTGTCAATTATCTGGATGGCCAAATCAGATTTCAAAAGGAAGATCTCAGAGATCATGTTTCTAGAGAAGCCATAAAGGGGGGAGAGGATGCTAGTTCATGCAGGCTCAGAGCACTCCAAATGGGTGACCAATAGTATTCGAGCCACATTAGGATATCCCCCATTGTGTGATGATGCTATGGTGGCTGAGTCAGGAATACAAACAAGTCTACTTGAAGGCAATCAACCTGAGGTTGCCCAAGTCATTTACCCCCCTCCAGATTTTGATATGATTGATCAGCAGGTTCAAGGGATGTATAGTCCTCCAAAGGAGGTTACTAATATTATTATTGGGAAGGTTGATAAGCCTGAGGCTACTTTGAAAGACCAGCAAGATGCTCTTCTATCTAAGAAAAGGTTTAGAGAGCAGGCTGAACTTAAGCCAGACTTTGAGCAGTGGAGTCCTACTTCCAGAAATATAATACTCACTGCATGGAAGGCTGTCAAAGACCAAGTGCAGGAAAGAGGCAAGTGGTACAATGAGATGGAATGGCAGAAGTATGAAGCCATGCAAGAGGCCATTGTACAGTTTAGAAGAAAAGCCAAGCTGGGTAGGCTGCCTACAGATGCTCAGGAGCCAAGCAAATATTTTCCAAAGCCCTTTCATTATTTTGAAAGGCAAAGGCTCAAGGAAGAAGCTAAGAAGAAGGCTGATCTAAAAGGCAAGAAGCCAGCTGAAGATTCTGAAGCTCCTGTGAAGGCTCAAGTTCTATCTGGCAAAGGGATTGTCATTAAAGAGCCTGATTAGTCTTAGTTTTTTTTAGTTCTTTCAAAGTATTTTGTAATGTTTTGATTAAATCATTAAATGTAATTCTCTGTATTCAAACATTATCAAGTTATAAACAAAATGTTGTTTGGCATCATATAATGTTCATTCTGTGATGGATTGTTTTTATGTTTTGTTTATATTAAGTATTCCTGTTATGTCATATATCATCAGTTTATACTTTTTATAAATAGTGTATATCATTGGCTATAGGGTTATGACTTCTCCAAATAGGGGGAGATTGTTGGGTACATTGGAAAATGTGTACCTGATTTGAAGAAGCCCAACTTAGCTCAATGATATACATCAAGGTGTATTTGATGTTGTTTTGAGTTGACATGTGCAGGTGAAGAAGTATTAAAGAATGCAGAAAGATATTCTAAGTCCACATGTCGACACCTGAAGAAATTGTGTCGACACTTCAGAATATTTGTGTCGACACTTCAGAATATTTGTGTCGACACTTCAGAATATCAGTGTCGACACAGAGAATGATAGTCGACCACATTTATGTCGACACTGGGAAGCAGTGTCGACACATAGAGAAAATAGTCGACCAGAGAAGGTTAGTCGACACCGTGAAAGATAGTCGACCAGAGAAGGTTAGTCGACACTGTGAAAGATAGTCGACTAGTGAAAGATAGTCGACCAGAGAAAGATAGTCGACTCACAGAAGAAGATAGTCGACCACAACTGTGTCGACACTGGGTGGATGTGTCGACACCAGAAGACTGTGTCGACACATATTGGCAGAAGTCGACTATGCTTGTGTCGACACCAGAAGACTGAGTCGACACATTTTGGCAGGATTGAAGATTGTTGTGTCGACACCTGAAGGCTGAGTCGACACATGCTGAGTTCTGAATCTACAATAACTGTGTCGACACACAGGACTTGTGTCGACACACTGCAGAGACTAGACCAAGTTATTTTCTGAAGAAGCTGTGTCGACTTAAAGGCAACTTAGTCGACATCATCAAAGACTGTGTCTACACCAAAGTCACTTGTGTCGACACAGATAGACAGATTGGTCTCGACACTTTCTAACTGACTGTCTCGACATTTTGCTGTCCAAGGCTAAGGTACAAGAATTGTTTGAAGACTTGACAGCTGTGGGTTGCCACCGTTTAACTGAAGCTGTCAGACCTGTCAGAAAATAGTTAGAAACCGGATCAGCCGGTTACCATGAAGAAAGTCTATAAATAGACACATTCAGAAGGAATTAAAAGGGCTAAGCTAAGAAAAATTATAGAAGAAGATCTAAGAAAAAGAAACAGAAGGATTACGATCCTGTTGAAGTTTCAATTCAAGAAAGTGAAAAAGAAGATATTCCTCAGAAGGTCTAAGAAGAAGAAGTCTGAAGTATCAAAAGAGGTGTTGGATAGAGGGAGATCCAGTCATCTTGAAGAAGAAGAAGGAAGCCATCAATGGTTTCTCAAGAAGCTGTTTAGAAATCAACTCAGCTAAGTTCAGATTCAAGAAGCTTTGAAGAAAGCTAAGATTCAGTTGATTTCATCAGCTGATCAAGAAGTGTCTTGTCCTCTTCTCTCTCAACAAAGGCAAGACATCAAAATACCTTTTTCTAAATTTCTGTAGGATCTGTTTACACAGATCTGAGTTGTAAGCCTGTGTTATAAAGGCTGAGTGTAGGAGAGGTGATCTCTGAGTGGTAGGGCTATTTGCCTGAGTGTAGGAGAAAGTTATTCTCTGAGTGGTAGGCCTTGAGGCAAGGCTGAGGTAGGGCTGTTGAGCCTGAGTTGTAGGAACCTATCCTGGTTCTGAGCTGTAGGATCTGAGGATCTGAGTATAGTGGAAGTTTGGCCGAATCTAGCATATTGCTAGATAGGTGAAGGGGGAAAGTGGATGTACCCAGACCTTGGGGAACCACTATAAAACATTGTGCAATCTGTGATGCTTAGTTGTCTGTGAATGCTGTGCTAGATGTTTTAAATTGTAATTGAATTCTGCCTAGATTTATAGACAATAAATTAGAACCTATTCACCCCCCCTCTAGGTGTTTAGGTTGTCTTGAAAGTAAAACTATCAGTTTGATACCTTCTTTCTCACAGAATTCTTGCATGAGAAGAGACTCAAACTCAGTACCATGATCACTTTTGATCAAGACAACATGAGTAGAATACTCAGTCTGCACACATAGCAGAAAGTCTGTAAGAACTTTGAAGTTATCAGCCTTAGTTCTCAAGAAGAACACCCAAGTGAACCTAGAGAAGTCGTCTACAATTACTAAAGTGTAATACTTCCCTCCTAGACTCTGTACATTTATTGGGCCAAAAAGGTCCAAATGTAATAAATATAGGATTCTAGGTGAATCACTTTTATTTATAGATTTAAAGGAATTTTTTGTTTGCTTGCCTAATTGACAAGCCTTGTCTCCTTCTTGTAGGGGCAAGAAGGTAAACCTCTAACAAGGTTGTATTTAGATAACCTAGATATGTTCTTGAGGTTAACATGGCTAAGCCTCCTATGCCATAAGGTGTTGTTATTTATTACTTCATTAAACAAGCAGATTTCAGATTGAGTTGAATTAAAATCTACTAAATAAATATTACCCTGCCTAATACCTACTAACACAACATTACTATTTAAAGTAATATTATAGAGAGTGTTAGTGAAAGATACCTGATATCCTGCATCACATAACTGGCTTACTGAGATAAGGTTGTGCTTCAGTCCAGTTATATATGCAACCCTCTTGAAAGTTACTGCTCCAATGGTAGTCCTACCATATCCTTCAGTTTGACCACAGCTGGAATCCCCAAAGATCACCTTTGGTCCAAGCTTGGCCTTGTATTTTGACAGATTTCTTTGTTTCCTGTCATGTGTTTGGAATAGCCACTATCCAAATACCATTTATCTTTAGTAATTGGATAGGTCTTCACCTGCAAATTAAACAGTTAGACATTGTGGACCCAGATAACCTTGGGTCCATTATTCTTCACATAATGAAAAATTGAAATAAAAGAATAAGCAGGTTGAGGTTTATATCCTAAAGGGTAAGATCTCCTAGGTGGGATACTCCATGCAGTTGATGGGTCAACAAACCTAGGATTTCTATTTACATTAGGGTTTCTAAGGTTCGGGTGATTATTTTGAAAATCATATTGAAATTGTCGATCATCGTTCGACGATCGATGCTCAGATTGTCGAGCATCGTTCGACCATTGAGTCTTCGATCGTCGAGCAGCGTTCGACGCTTTGTGTAGCTCCTTAAATTTTTGCTTTCTCTTTTCTCTCTAATCTTTATTTAAGGCTTTGTTAACTAGATTTACATGCTCAGTATTCTTTATTCCATCAGCTGAAATAAAGTTTACTGGAGTTGAAAGATGATTTTTAAGAACCAATGGGGGTTCAGTTGATGAGGCTCCTAAGACTAGCTTATTATTGCCTGACCTAGTGTTTGTCATGCTAGTGATCTCTAGCAGCTTAAGACTTATACCATTTAGAGATTCTTCTAATCTTTTTGATTTAACTAGTTCATTTTTAAGGAATTTTATTTCTTCACTAGACTTAGTGAGTTCTGCTTCTAACCTAACATTTTCAATGGAGAGGATTTCTGATTCTGCTAACTTATTTCTAAGTTCCTTAATTTCTTTTTTTGAACTAATTAGATCTAAACAAAGAGATTTAAATTCAGATTTAAATTCAGCAGAAGAAAATTCATAAGAAGATAATACATGATCTTCTGTAGGCATTTCTTCATCATCATCAGAACTCTCTGCAGCTGAGAGGTTGCTGCAGGCATCAATTGCCATTAGACAAATTTCCTTTGCCTTCTTCTCTTCCTCATCTTCACTGGAGCTTGAGGAGGAAGATTCCTCATCTGAATCACTCCAGGTCTCAGCAACAAATCCTTTCTCCTTCTTCTTATTTTTGTAGGAGGAGGACTTGGAGTGCTTCTTGTGATGTTCTTTTTCTTTTCTCTTTTCTTTGCTCTTTTCCTCTGGACACTCAGGTAGAATATGTCCAGGTTTCCTACAGCAATAACAAATAATTTCTTTAGCAGGAGATCTGTCATACCTTGGTTTATCTTCATATCTTGAAGATTTCTTTCTAAAGTCTTTTCTGCCCATCTTGAGAAACCTTTTGGCAAAGAGTGCCATCAGCTCCTCATTTGATTGGCTTCCTTCAGAAGCATCAGCAGCTTTTAGAGCAAGGGTTTGCTCTTTCCTTGCTGGAGTTGGAGTCTTGGCTTCAGCCTCAGCTTCCCTGGTCTTTAGAACTTGCTTAAAAGACTTGAACTTGCCAAGGAGAGCTTCAGTTGAGATTTCAGTTGTACTTCTGGCCTCCTTGATAGGCCAGATCCTGAGATCCCATGTGCTGGGGAAGCACATCAGTATCTTATCATTGACCTCTGTCAATGTTATCTCCTTATCAAGGGTTCTCAGCTCATTGATGATTGAGCTGAGCCTGGTGTACATTCCTTCAACTTATTTAGCTTCAGTCTTCTTGAAGTTTTCATACTGAGATATAAGGTTGGACCTTCTGTCCTTCCTTTCATCAGCTGAACCAGCTATAATCTAGTTCAGTGAGTCCCATATGGCTTTTGCAGAGGTGCAATCAGCCACTTTTGGAAGATTTCATCAGATATAGTCTGAGCCAGAATGTTCATAGCTTTGGCATCAACTATCTTTGCCTTCTTGTAGGCATCATTGTAGTCTGGAGGAGGCACTGCATTGAGATTTGTAGATGTTGTAGCAGTGGCTGCAGCAGGAGGTGTTTGAGGTCCTGTCAAAATAGAAGAAAAAATGTCTTCATCAATAGAGTTCATATATAATTTGATTCTTGCCTTCCAGATGCTAAACTTAGCTAAGTTGCAAGCTGGAGGTCTGGTGCTAGAGTAATCCTTGGACTGTGCCATGAAGTGAATATCTATAAGATTGGTATCTATCTAGATCTTGTGACTCAGGTGTTAGCCTGTAGAGTCAGTCAACCTCCCTCTGATACCACTTGAGAGGACTTAACGCAACCACTCGCACCAAAAGCCCGGACTGATGGAGGATGGCACAACTAATCTTTATATTAAAGGTCCTCTGGCGGATCCACAGGGCAGCCAGTTAAGCCATTACCGCATAGCACCGCAACGCGGGGGAGATTCCGGACCGCAGCCCCAAAAATCCCCCCCGGAAACGACCCCAGGGTTTCGAACCCGCAACCTCCCTCTGATACCAATTGAAAGTGAGGATAGATACAACTCTAGAGGTAGGGTGAATAGAGTATTCAAAAATTATGATACCCTACTCAACTCTCTTAGAGTTAATTTGCGGAATGAGTTTATAGATATTTGAAACCCTAGAGCCTAACACAAAGTGAAGTGCACTAGAGAAAGCTAACTGTAATTACAGTTTAGCTTTAGTCCTATCACAACAACTAGCAATCCTAGTTATTTCTACTCACAGCCATAGTGCAATAATTAAATGAAGCAACACATACGACACAAGAAGTTTATAGTGGTTCCCTCTAAATAGGTACGTCCACTCTTCTACCACCCTGGTAGGAATCCACTACAGGTTTTTGTTCAGGTGCCCTGCCACCAACTGATCTGCTTCAGGTAGATCAAATAGACCCTTTGAGCTTTTGATCAGGAGCACAAAATCCAACACAGGTTTTTGATAAGGTGCCCTGTTGGGTACATTGGAAAATGTGTACCTGATTTGAAGAAGCCTAACTTAGCTTAATGATATACATCAAGGTGTATTTGATGTTGCTTTAAGTTGACATGTGCAGGTGAAGAAGTATTAAAGAATACAGGAAATTATTCTAAGTCCATATGTCGACACCTGAAGAAAATGTGTCGACACTTCAGAATAATTGTGTCGACACTTGAAGGAAGCAATGTCGACTCACAGAAAGATAGTCGACCACATTTGTGTCGACACTGGGAAGCAGTGTCGACTCACAGAAAGATAGTCGACCACATTTGTGTCGACACTGGGAAGCAGTGTCGACTCACAGAAAGATAGTCGACCACATTTGTGTCGACACTGGGAAGCAGTGTCGACTCACAGAAAGATAGTCGACCACATTTGTGTCGACACTGGGAAGCAGTGTCGACTCACAGAAAGATTGTCGACCTCAACTATGTCGACACCTAAAGGCAGAGTCGACACATACTGAGTTCTGAATCTACAACAACTGTGTCGACACACAGGACTTGTGTCGACACACTGCCAAGTCAAGACCAAGTTATTTTCTGAAGAAAGATGAAGTGTTGAGTCGACACAAATTATCTGTGTCGACTCATTCTCAAGATGAAGTTCTGAAGAAGCAGTGTCGACTTAAAGGCAAACTAGTTGACATCATCAAAGGCTGTGTCGACACCAAAGTCACTTGTGTCGACACATATAGACAGTTGGTCTCGACACTTTCTGACAGTCTATCTCAACACTTTGCTGTCCAAGACTAAGGCACAGGATCTGTTTGAAGACTTGACAACTTTGGGTTGCAACCGGTTAACTGATGTTGTCAGACTTGTCAGAAGTCAGTTAGAAACCGGATCAGTCGGTTACCATGAAGAAGATCTATAAATAGACAGATTCAGAGAGAAGAAAAAAAAAGGGGGAGATTAAGAATTTTGGCAATCAATTTGAGAAATCAAATCAAGAAGGAGTAATACACAAAAGAAGATCTTCATCAGAAGATCTAAGAAGACGATCTCAGGATCTGTCTAAGTAGAGTTCTTTCTAGAATTCAGAAGTATCATCAAAGGTGTTGGATAGAGAGGGATCCAGCCTCTTGAAGAAGAAGAAGGAAGCCATCATTGGTTTCTCAAGAAGCTGTTTGGAAATCAACTCAGCTAAGTTCAGATTCAAGAAGCTTTGAAGAAAGCTCAGATTCAGTTGATTTCATCAGCTGATCAAGATTTGTCTTGTTCTTTTCTCTCTCAACAAAGGCAAGACATTAAAAACTTCTTTTCTAATTTATGTAGGATCTGTCAATACAGATCTGAGTTGTAAGCCTGTGTTATAAAGGCTGAGTGTAGGAGAGTTGATCTCTGAGTGGTAGGGCTGTTTGCCTGAGTGTAGGAGAAGGTTCTTCTCTGAGTTGTAGTCTTTGTGATAAGGCTGAGGTAGGGCTGTTGAGCCTGAGTTGTAGGAACCTTTTCAGGTTCTGAGCTATAGGATCTGTGGATCTGAGTAAAGAGGAAGTTTGGCCGAATCTAGCATACTACTAGATAGGTGAAGGGGGAAAGTGGATGTACCCAGACCTTGGGGAACCACTATAAAACAGTGTGCAATCTGTGATGATTAAATTTCTATGACTGCTGTGCTGTGTGTTTTAATTCTGTAATTGAATTCGGCCAAAAAGTGTTAACAAGCTTTAGAACCTATTCACCCCCCCCCTCTAGGTGTTTAGGTTGTCTTGAAAGTAAAACTATCAAGTGGTATCAGAGGGAGGTTCCTCAAAAAGGACTTAACAGTCTGAGGTAGATCTGAAAGGCAGAATCAAGATTCAAGAAGATGGGTTCCGGAGAAAATCACAAGGAGTTAGGGTCAATGAAGTTACCCATCTGCAGGAAGGAAATCTTTGGAATTTGGAAAGAAAGAGTCAGATTGTTCATGGAAGCATCTGACCCAAGGATATACATCACAGTTCAGGAAGGACCCTTCATTCCAATGAAGGTATCAGTTCTTGATGCTAATATTCAAACTCCAAAGAGTTATTCTGAAATGACCAAGGATGAAATCATTTTGGCAACCTTGGACAAGAGAGCTCAGAATATTATTGTGAGTGCCATAGATGATTCTATATTTAAAAATCTGATTCACTGCAAGACTTCCAAAGAGGTGTGGGACACCTTGATTGTCTACATGGAGGGATCTGAAGAAGTAAGACAGGATAGGAAGTCTATGTTCAACCAGGAATATGAAAGTTTTAGACAAGGAAAAACTGATAGCATAACTGAATGCTATAAGAAATTCTATAGAATTGTAAATGAGTTAAAGTCCTATGGAAGAGTATTCAGTACCTATGAACTGAATGACAAATTCTTAAGATCCTTGACAAAGGATTGGGACACAAAGATCTGTGCCATAAGAGAAGTGGCTAAACTGGCAGAGATTTCTCCTCCAACCTTATTTGGAAAGTTGCTATCCTATGAAATGCAACTTATGGTGAGGAAGGAGGAGGAAAAGAATTCAAAAGGAGAGCATAGAGAGAAGATAGTGGCCTTCAAGGCAGAAGCCACTAGAAAGAATAGGAGGATATCACCATCTCCTCCTAAGGAAGTTGCAGAAGTTAGTTCTGAAAATTCAGATAATCAGGGTTCAGAAAGCTGTGAGTCAGATGCAGATTTTGCTGCATTTACAAGGCAATTCCAGAGATTCTTAAAGAAGAAGCAGTGGAAGTCTAGGCCCTCCTCATCACAGCAAGTTGATGACTATTATCAGAAGAAAAAGTCATCAAGGAAAGAGAAGAGAAGAACAATGCCCAGCAAGGCCACTACTTCAAAGATTGTCTGCTATTGTTGCAATAGGCCTGGACATGTTGTGGCTGACTGTCCTGATAAGAGAAAGGAGTCATCAGACAAGAAGAAGACTTATCAAAAGGGCAAGAAGGAAAAATCCTTTGTTGCAAAGAAGGAAAAGAGCCTAACAGATCAATCAACTTCAGAATCAGAATCTGAAGCTGAAGCATATATTGGACTGTATGCTGCTACTGAAGAAGAGGAGTTCATGCAATTGCTAGACTCCATCTATGAACAAGAAGATCATCAGTGCATGGGACTGATGGCAGGATTAGAAGAAGACATGTACCTGAATCAGTCTGGTCCTAGTAAGATACTATGTCCTTCAATAAAATCTGTTTATAGTACAAGTGCAGAATCAGATACATCTGCATCAAGTGATGTAGATGCATCTGAATCTGAAGGAGATGTCTATCAATTGATAGTTAAGTATGGGGACTTGTTACAGTCCCTTAAGAAAAGTAAGAACCTGGTTAAATCTCAGGCTTAGGAAATTGCTGATCTAAAGGCAGCTGCAACTGAG
This sequence comes from Platanthera zijinensis, assembly GCA_039513925.1. Taxonomy (NCBI): domain Eukaryota; kingdom Viridiplantae; phylum Streptophyta; class Magnoliopsida; order Asparagales; family Orchidaceae; genus Platanthera; species Platanthera zijinensis. Next base: position 149,185,219 of record CM077083.1, read on the forward strand.
TTTGAAAAAGTAATTGATCAGAAGTTAAATGAAATTGCCAAACTAAAGAATATAACCATTATTCAGATGGGCACAATCAATTATACCAATGATCAAGTGAAGAGTCTGGAGGCCAGACTAAGAATAGAAAAGGAGTTAGTGGCAAGTTACTCTAAGCCAAAGTCTGTCTTACCCTTGATAGATGAATTTGTTACTCAAAAGGGTAAGACAGGATTAGGATTCAAAGGTAACCCCAGGGCAGCCCAATTCAAGAGGAAAGACAAAGCTCATGTCAAGCCACTGAACTTTTCAGTCCCTATTAAGTTTAGAAAGGTGCAAGTGCCTTCTAACCAATATGATCATGAAGATATTCATGGTCATTTTAGGACTAATGTTCTGACAAACAAGGGTGTAAATGCCAACAGGCCTATCTATGTTCATAAACCCAATGGTTATAAGAAATCAGTGGGTGAAGCTGCTGCAGCACTAGCAATGGACAGAAATTCCTCTGTCAAGGGTGTATCTAGAACTAGATACAATAAGTTTGAATGTTGGTGCTGTGGCAAGAGAGGCCATTTTGCATTAGAATGCTGGCATAACACAAGTGTTAGAAAGAACAATAGTCTACCTGTTAGAAGAGATAATGGTAGCTTTTTTAATGCTAACCTGGACCAAGGACCCAAGACTTACTTGGGTTCTAAGGGTAAGTAAATCTATATTGCAGGAAAGTCCAAGTGTCCATGCCCCTATATGGTACTTGGACAGTGGTTGTTCCAGGCACATGACTGGAACAAAGGGGCTGTTGAAGGAGTATACATCTGTCAAAGATGGACCTAAAGTGATCTTTGGTGGATCTGAAAAAGGAATCATCAAAGGGTTTAGTAACATTTCTACTAACCTAATTACTATCACCCAAGTGGCTTATGTAAAAGGTTTGAAACATAATATAATAAGCATAAGCCAGCTGAGTGATTTAGGATATGACATTTCATTTGTTAAGGATGGATGTCATATCAAAAGGTCAAGTGATCAAGAGATCATATTGACTGGATATAGGAAGAGAAATGTATATTGTCTTAATTTTGTATGTAAGAGCAAGGCTTCTTCCATCTGTCTTGTAGCTGATGATAATGCTTCTCATTGTGTCAAGTGGCACAAGAGATTGGCTCATCTTAACTACAAGACAATTGGCCAACTCTTCAGCAAAGAGTTAGTAAGGAATGGTCCTCAAGCTAAGTGTATAAAGGAAGGGATATGCTCAGCTTGTCAAAAGGGCAAGCAGACAAAATCCTCCTTTCATAACCTTGAAAACAAGGATTTTGTGAGGTGCTTATACCTCTTGCATATGGATCTTTTTGGTCCTATGCCAGTTCATAGTCTAGGTAGGAAGGTCTACACTTTAGTGGTTGTAGATGTCTATTCTAGATTTACATGGGTGTTCTTTCTGAGACAGAAATCAGAAACCCCAAGTGTCTAACTTAATTTTGTGAAGCAGATTCAGAATGAACTGAATAGTACAGTGGTCAAAATCAGAAGTGACCATGGTACTGAGTTTCAATCTGAAAGCATGACAAAGTTATGTGAAGACTTTGGGATTTTCCAAGAGTTCTCCTCACCTAGAACACCACAGCAAAATGGCATTGCTGAAAGAAAGAATAGAACATTAATTGAAGCTGGTAGAACTCTATTGAGTGACACCTCTCTTCCAGAATATTTCTTGGCTGAGGCAGTTAACACTGCATGTCATGTGATCAATAGGGCTTCTATCACCAAGAACCACAAAAAGACTCCCTATGAGATTATGAAAGGTAGAAAACCAAATCTATCCTACTTCAGGATCTTTGGTTGTAAATGCTATATACTTAACAATGGCAAGACATACCTAACTAAGTTTGCTGCCAAATCCCAAGATGGGATATTTGTTGGGTACAACATAAATAGTAAGGCCTATAGAGTCTTCAACTTGACTACTCAAGTTGTTGAAGAATCTGTACATGTTGTGTTTGATGAAACAAGATTAATCAACTGTGAGTTGTCTTGTAGATCAAATGATTCAACAGGTATAAGCAAAAGAATGGACAAGCTCTCCATTGCTGAAGCATCAAAGGAAGATGGAGCATTGGAAAATGAAGGCTACTGTCCAGGGGGAGTACAAAACTCAATGATGCTGATGAAAACCAAGAGGTTCAGTATGAAGAAGGAGCTGGAGATGTTCAACCAGAAAGGAACCTTCCTCCAGCTACAAGACATTTAAGAGATCATCCAGCTGATCAGATTATAGGTGATCCAAGACAGGGAGTGCAGAATAGAAGCAGAAATCAAAGCACAAACCTGCATTCAAGTTTCCTGTCTCAAGTGGAGCCTAAGAAGTTTGAAGAAGCCATCCAAGACCAGCACTGGACTGATGCTATGCAAGAGGAGCTGAATCAATTTAGAAGGTGCAATGTCTGGGAGCTTGTTCCTAAACCAAGAGGCCACAACATAATTGACACAAAGTGGATTTATAGGAACAAATTGGATGAGAGTGGAATAATAGTGAAGAATAAAGCAAGATTGGTTGCAAAAGGATACAGGCAGGAAGAAGGGATTGACTTTGATCAAAGCTTTGCCCCAGTAGCAAGGCTGGAGGCAATCAGAATGTTCCTTGCCTATGCAGCCTATCAAGACTTCAGAGTGTACCAGATGGATGTGAAATCAGCATTCTTGAATGGTGATTTAAAAGAGGAAGTCTATGTAGAGCAGCCATCAAGATTTTTAGATCCTCTTAAACCAGATTATGTCTATAAGCTTAGGAAAGCTTTGTATGGGTTAAAGCAAGCCCCAAGGGCTTGGTATGAAACCCTGTCTACTTTCCTTATTGAGAATAAATTCTCAAGAGGAAAAATAGATAAAACTCTATTCCTTAGGGAATCCAAAGGCAAGATCATCTTAGTTCAGATTTATGTTGATGACATAATCTTTGGATCTACTGAAAACAACCTTTGTAAAAAGTTTGCCAAACTTATGCAAAGGAAGTTTGAGATGAGCAGTATGGGGGAACTTAAGTTCTTCTTGGGACTCCAAGTAAGACAGACTGATGATGGCCTGTCCATATCCCAGTCTAAGTTCACCAAAGAATTAATTAAGAAGTATGGTATGGAGTCATCCTCCACTATGAGAACTCCTATGGGAATAAGTATGCCTATATGCAAAGATGATGCAAGTAAACCTGTTGATGAATCTTTGTATAGAGGGATAGTTGGCTCTCTACTATATCTCACTGCTAGTAGACCAGATATTATGTATGCTACATGTGTCTGTGCTAGGTACCAAGCCTGCCCTAAAGAATCTCATTATACTGCAGTCAAAAGGATTCTGAGATATCTTAAGGGCACACCTAATCTAGGCCTTTGGTACCATAGGAATAGAGATTTTCTACTAATAGGTTATTCAGATGCAGACTTTGCAGGCTGTAGAGAGGATAGAAAGAGTACAACAGGTACATGTCAATTCTTGGGAGGAAGATTGATATCATGGAGTAGTAAGAAGCAGACCAGTGCGGTAATATCCACAGCTGAGTCAGAATATGTTGCTGCTGGCAGCTGCTGTGCACAGCTATTGTGGATACAACATCAGCTTAAAGATTATGGTATTCAAGTAAGTAGAACACCTCTTTTGTGTGATTCTAAGAGTGCAATTTCTTTTGCAAATAATCCTGTTTCTCATAGTAGAACTAAGCATATAGAAATTAAATACCATTTTCTTAGAGAACATGTAGAAAGAGAAGACATCTCATTGGAATTTGTTAAAACAGAGTATCAAATAGCAGATGTATTTACTAAGCCACTGGATGAAACAAATTTCAATAAATTTAAAATTGAATTAGGCATGCTGACCATTGATTAGGTTATCAACAAACTTACAAGTGGCATTAGATTATAAGTGGTATTGACAAAAACAGAAATTGGCTAAGTAAAATTGTGTTGACACTTAAGAATCAAATAGTCGACTCATCCAGGAATGTAGTGTCGACTTCACCAGAATAGTGGTGTCGACACTTACAGATTTTGTGTCGACACTTATCCTAAGAGTCGACACAGAATTTCTGATGCTCTACTATGTCTCTCAGGTGTCGACATATCCATAATTGGTGTCGACAAATAGTAGACAGACTTGCTATCAAGACAATAGAAGTTTGTGTCGACACAATCCATCTGTGTCGACACTTAAAGACTGTTTTGCCCGCCTTTTAATCTTCTTTCAATAGAAGGTATAAATAGGTCAAGAACTTATTCTGTCGACACGCTTACAAGGTTTTCGAGGCTGAAACCCTGTGTCGACATTCTCTCTCTCTCTTCTCTCCAGCTTTCTCGTCTGATCAATGACACCAAAGGTTGAAGATAACATCAATGAAGGATATGAGTTGGTACGCAATGCCTTTGTTGATGCCCCGACAGATATTCAAAGGGTTATATCTCTAATCTCTGAATCTGGAATAGAGTTTCTAGTTTCTGAACCTTCAAAGATATGGAAGAAGGAGGTTCTTGAATTCTTTACCTCTGCATCAGTGGATTCAGCTGGTCTCAAGATAAAATCCACAGTTCATGGGACAAAGGTGAAAATCACACCAAGAAGTTTGAGAAAGATTCTACAATTGCCTATAGTTGAGAATGAAGAAGAGGTCCCAGCTTCTAAGTCAAGGGAGGCTCTCCAATGGTGTGGATTGGATCCAACCCTGAAGATTGGAGCTGCTTTCAACAGAAAAGGAATGAATCAACAAGGAAATTTTTTGTCTGAAGTAGTTGGGAAAGTAATTTTGTGCAAACCAGGTGGACATGATAGGATTTCAGCCTATATGTTCAGCCTAATGACCAGAATTGTATTTACAATACCAACTAACTGGTCAGCTGTAGTATTTGATAAGATCAAGGAAGGAATAAAGAAGCCAAATCTGGCTAGAATTGTGAGTTTATACCTGACTAAAGTGATCCCTGAGGTTATGCAACAACTGCCTGGGACAAAGATTAATCACATGAGGAAAATGGATATAAGATTATTTTCAAGGTGGGATAGGGTGCTGTCTAAAGATATGCCTGATGAGAACAGGCAGGAAACCCCTGTGAGATCCCCTGCACATGATCTAGGCACTGCCCAGCATCAAGAAGAGCAAGTGAGAAAGCAGGTTGAAGATCAGCCTGAGTCTGTTCAAGATGAAACCATTCCTGCCCAAATGCAGGGGGAGCAAGGTCACTTTCCTGCCCAGAATGTATCTACTTCAGAACAGGTAAAGGGAAATCAAGTGAGTTTTCCTGCCAAGGACATTCCTAATATTTTTTTTCTCGTGCACAGGTATAGGGGGAGCAAGTACATTCTCCTACCCAGGAAATTCTACATACTGAACAAGTGCAGGAGGTGCAAATGTCTGAACAAGTGCAAGAGGAAGAACAAATTGATTTATCAAAAGATTTGAATATTGCAGATCTGGATGATTCAACATCTGTTCATGCTCAGAAGGAATACACTCTAGATGAGTTATTTCCTAATATTGAAATTACTACTGATAGAATAGAGGAGGAGCAAGAAAATGAGAAGGCACTAGATATGGAGATAGAACAAGAAGCTGAGAAAGAACAAGGAGTTGAGAAGGAGCAAGTAGTTGAGGGGGAGCCTGTGCATGTTGAGGCTGAACAACATGGCACTGAGACAGATATTCCTCCTACTTCTCCTGACAGAGTTCAAATTGAAAGTTCATCTGATTCTGAGAATGAAGAAGCCAGACTGGCTAAGAAGAAAAAGCTCATGGTCTTTAAGAGAAGGAGCAAAAGCTATAAGCAGACTCTACAAACTACACCTCTCCAATCTCCTTCTGAATTTAATTATAACAAGTTTATGATAGACTTGCAAGTTAAGTTGGATGAACACAGATTGGCTGTTGAAAAGTATGTTGATGAGAGCAATAAATACCTTCAATTTGACTTGACTCAAGATATTAAATCTATTAGATTTGAAGTAAATATGAATAAGAAGGAAATGACAGATTGCTTCCATAAGGGAGGTAATGCTGTAGTGTTTTTGGCTAAACAACAGCAGTCTATCCTCACTAAAGTGGATGATATTGCTTTAAAGCAAGGTTATGTTTTGGAGAATCAGCTAAGGATGAATGATAATTTGACTGAATCTCACCATGAAATTCTTGAAAAGTTCACAAAGGCTACTGCAGGGATGCCTGAAGCAAGAGCAAAGGAGATGGAAGAGTTTGATAAGAAACTTCAAGAAGCCATTGAATCAGTTAAGACTGCCATCACTACATCTCAGAAGGATATATCTGACAAACTACAAAAATTGAAACCATATTTTAAAGAAGGTGTAAATTATCTAGATGGCCAGATCAGATTTCAAAAGAATGATCTAAGAGATCATATTACCAGAGAAGTCATAAAGGGGGAGAGGTTGTTAGTTCATGCTGGCTCAGAGCACACCAAATGGGTGACAAATAGTATTCGAGCCACATTGGGATATCCACCTTTGTGTGATGATGCTATGGTGGCTGAGTCCGGAATTCAAACAGGTCTACTTGAAGGCAATCAACCTGAGATTGCCCAAGTCATTTACCCTCCTCCTGATTTTGATATGATTGATCAGCAAGTTCAGGATATGTATAGTCCTCCAAAGGAGGTTACCAAGGTTGTTATTGAAAAAGTTGATAAGCCTGATGCCAACTTGCAAGAACAGCAAGATGCTCTACTATCAAAGAAAAGATTTAGAGAGCAGGCTGAACTTAAGCCAGATTTTGAGCAGTGGAGCCCTACTTCAAGAAATATTATACTAACTGCATGGAAGGCTGTAAAGGACAAAGTACATGAAAGAGGAAAGTGGTATAATGAAATGGAATGGCAAAAGTATGAAGCTAGGCAGGAAGCCATAGTACAGTTCAGGAGAAAAGCCAAGCTGGGAAGGCTGCCACCAGATGCTCAGGTGTCGAGCAAGTACTTTCCAAAGCCCTTTCATTACTTTGAAAGGCAAAGGCTCAAGGAAGAAGCACAGAAGAAAGTTGAGCTAAAAGGCAAGAAGCCAACTGAAGTTGCTGAAGCTCCTGTGAAGGCTCAAATCCAATCTGGCAAAGGAATTGTCATAAAAGAGCCTGATCAGTCATAGTTCTAAGTTCTTTCAAAAATATTTTGTAATGTTTTGTTTAATCATTCAATGTAAACATCTGTAATCAAACATTACCAAGTTATAAACAAAATTTTGTTTGGAATCATATATTCATGTTCACTCTGTGATGAATTGTTAATATTTTGTTTATATTAAGTATTTCTGTAATGTCATACATCATCATATTATATTTGTTATAAATGGTGTATATCATTAACTAAAAGGGTTATGACTTCTCCAAATAGGGGGAGATTGTTGGTTACATTGGAAAATGTGTACCTGATTTGAAGAAGCCTAACTTAGCTTAATGATATACATCAAGGTGTATTTGATGTTGCTTTAAGTTGACATGTGCAGGTGAAGAAGTATTAAAGAATACAGGAAATTATTCTAAGTCCATATGTCGACACCTGAAGAAATTGTGTCGACACTTCAGAATAATTGTGTCGACACTTGAAGGAAGCAGTGTCGACTCACAGAAAGATAGTCGACCACATTTGTGTCGATACTGGGAAGCAGTGTCGACTCACAGAAAGATAGTCGACCATATTTGTGTCGACACTGGGAAGCAGTGTCGACTCACAGAAAGATAGTCGACCACATTTGTGTCGACACTGGTAAGCAGTGTCGACTCACAGAAAGATAGTCGACCACATTTGTGTCGACACTGGGAAGCAGTGTCGACTCACAGAAAGATTGTCGACCTCAACTATGTCGACACCTGAAGGCAGAGTCGACACATACTGAGTTCTGAATCTACAACAACTGTGTCGACATACAGGACTTGTGTCGACACACTGCCAAGTCAAGACCAAGTTATTTTCTAAAGAAAGATGAAGTGTTGAGTCGACACAAATTCTCTGTGTCGACTCATTCTCAAGATGAAGTTCTGAAGAAGCAGTGTCGACTTAAAGGCAAACTAGTTGACATCATCAAAGGCTGTGTCGACACCAAAGTCACTTGTGTCGATACATATAGACAGTTGGTCTCGACACTTTCTGACAGTCTGTCTCAACAATTTGCTGTCCAAGACTAAAGCACATGATCTATTTGAAGACTTGACAACTTTGGGTTGCAACCGGTTAACTGATGTTGTCAGACTTGTCAGAAGTCAGTTAGAAACCGGATCAACCGGTTACCATGAAGAAGATCTATAAATAGACAGATTCAGAGAGAAGAAAAAAAAAGGGGGAGATTAAGAATTTTGGCAATCAATTTGAGAAATCAAATCAAGAAGGAGTAATACACAAAAGAAGATCTTCATCAGAAGATCTAAGAAGACGATCTCAGGATCTGTCTAAGTAGAGTTCTTTCAAGAATTCAGAAGTATCATCAAAGGTGTTGGATAGAGAGGGATCCAGCCTCTTGAAGAAGAAGAAGGAAGCCATCATTGGTTTCTCAAGAAGCTGTTTGGAAATCAACTCAGCTAAGTTCAGATTCAAGAAGCTTTGAAGAAAGCTCAGATTCAGTTGATTTCATCAGCTGATCAAGATTTGTCTTGTTCTTTTCTCTCTCAACAAAGGCAAGACATTAAAAACTTCTTTTCTAATTTCTGTAGGATCTGTCAATACAGATCTGAGTTGTAAGCCTGTGTTATAAAGGCTGAGTGTAGGAGAGTTGATCTCTGAGTGGTAGGGCTGTTTGCCTGAGTGTAGGAGAAGGTTCTTCTCTGAGTTGTAGGCTTTGTGATAAGGCTAAGGTAGGGCTGTTGAGCCTGAGTTGTAGGAACCTTTTCAGGTTCTGAGCTGTAGGATCTGTGGATCTGAGTAAAGAGGAAGTTTGGCCGAATCTAGCATACTGCTAGATAGGTGAAGGGGGAAAGTGGATGTACCCAGACCTTGGGGAACCACTATAAAACAGTGTGCAATCTGTGATGATTAAATTTCTGTGACTGCTATATTGTGTGTTTTAATTCTGTAATTGAATTCTGCCAAAAAGTGTTAACAAGCTTTAGAACCTATTCACCCCCCCCCCCTCTAGGTGTTTAGGTTGTCTTGAAAGTAAAACTATCATGCCCTGCAACCAAGGTTCACTTTTGAAGGGAGTAATAACCCTTTATACAAGAGGTTGAGAGAGTTAAAGTTTCTTCTCTATTGTTAAAATAGATTAGAGAAGCTAGTGGATTGCACAGAGCTAGAAAGCTCTAAAGAATCAAGGCTCCCCCTGGCTTAGAGAATATCCAGGAAGAAGTCTTGCTTCAGGGTGCAGGAACTCTTCTGAATTCTTGACAGAGAACTATCTTGAAATTCTGAAGGAGAAGCTTGAAGAAGACTCTTAATTTGTAATAGGTTGTTCTTCTTTAATCAACTTCCATTCTTCTTCTTCTTCTTCTTCTTCTTCTTCTAGGCACTGTGTAAATGTTCCTATAAGCAGGATGGACTCAGGGTTGAAGAAGAATGTTGAAGAGAGTAAATCTTCTCAGTTGAATGTGAATTTCTGAGAGCTGTGGATCTTTCTTATTTTCAATCTCTATGCCAACTTGTTATCTCTCTGTATGTTGCTGTGTGTTGTTGTTGTCTGCTTTCTTTTGAAAGCACTTTATATATTGGCCTTTGCAACGACTCTAATCTTTGTTGGAATTATATCTTCTTCTGAAATCTACAATCTGGGCTGCAAATAGCACAAAACAAAACATATCCTGCAGGCAGACATGCTATAAAGGGATAACGCTTTCTAAGAAGCTGCAAATCCAATCTGATAAAAGAAGTACTAAAGAAAGTCACATCAGAACAAACTCTTTACGACCAGAGAAGACTTTTGAGTCTAACGGCTATAAAGGACAGCATGGCAGATAAAGCAGAAAAGATATTTCAACAACTAAGACAACCAACTTTGTCAGAGAAAAGCTTGACTTATGCATAAAGAAAGAAGCAAGTATTGCTTAGAAATGATAGCATAAAATCACTGAAATAATCTTTTATAAAATATGCCAAGCAGATAGGAAATAAAAATCAGAAGAGAAAGAATACAAAATTACTAAAGGCAGACAAAAGAACGTCGAACGACCCTCGGATATCGTCGATCGAAGCACAGAGATCGTCGACCTATCACAACAGATAGTCGAACGATACAGATAGTCGAACTATCAAAGCAGATAGTCGAACTACCACAGCAGATAGTCGAACTAACAGAACAGATAGTCGAGATATCAGATAGTTGGACTATCAAGGCAGATAGTCAAACTATCAAGCAAAACATATAGTCGACCTATCAAACAGATAGTCGAGCTATCAGATAGTTGAACTATCAAGGCAGATAGTCGAACTATCAAACAGAATAGATAGTCGACCTATCAAGACAGATAGTCGAACTATCAGATAATTGAACTATCCAAGCAGATAGTTGAACTATCAAGAAATCTGTCTGGTCAAAAGAAGTCGAGCGGGGTTCGACGATCGACGAGGCAGATACCACAGATCATCGAGCTAATAAGAGTTGAACTAACTCAGAGAAAGACGATCTGCTGACTGACGATAGTCGACCAACTGATAGACGATTGTCGAATAGTTGATAGACGATAGTCGAGCGGCGTTCGACCATAGTCGAACCAAAAACAACTTAACCAAATTTTCATCTGGATAAGTGACAACTCTACAACTAGAGCAATCTAACTAAACAACTAACCTTTGACCATAGATAAATCTTGGGTCAAGAGACTAAATGAGAAGACTAAACCCAAATCCAAACTAGGGTACCAACATATAGCATATCTTGTGCTCTTGCGCACAAACAATCCATCACAACCGTCAGCTACACGGCCCGACAATCCGTGCACTAAAACACAGTTTTGGGTACACCGGTGAACCGAGATCAACACCTTTGAGCATTTAGTCTTGATGGCGCGCATGCCTAAGACTCTCATTATGCTACTGACGAAAACTCAATGCCTTAGCGCTCTCCTGTACAGTCAACATAACGCAAGTAAAGATCCACCACCCCCGTTGCTCAAATCACCTTGCCATCACCAAGCACATCGTACTCGAGGCTACAATTAAAGGCGCGGGTCGGTTTCACCTTTCCTGTTCGGCAAGAAGCCTTTTAAGAGCTCGCAGCTCACAATAGCCATAATGTTCGCCAAGGAATGGCTTCTCAATCCAAAAAGGGAGTTAATGCCAGCGTCCTTCGTGGTCGCTTGGCGGGTTCAACAGAACTCTCTATCTGCACCCAAACTCAATCCAAACCCTGCAGTTCATGCAGTGCTAGAAAACTGGTCTTTCATAGCATATAACACAAGCATTTCAAGGGTGTTTTCCTAGAATTCCTCATTCTAATACTTCCTGCTACTTCCCTTCACAAGCACAACCCATTGACTCCACAAACTACACGTTTATACACGGATTCTTCTCCGGTACGCAATATGCAACATCACCAATCAAGACCAACCTGTCCAGATGGGCTTCACACAACATGCCTATCCCGTACTACATATTTTCGGGTCTAAATGCAGACTCAATCGGGGATAACAACTATCAACCCACTAGGATCACTTACTCTTTCCACCTTTTGGTGGAGGATCCTATGCTCATGCATAAAGGAGGACTTCACTTGTCCAAGAAGGAAGATCATTACCCTTGACGATCTCTTGGGAGCCATCAAAATTCTAGCCAGTTGGAAAGCACCGCAGCAGCTCTACCTCCACAGAACTAGCCTCGGATCTCGAATCGGAACTCGGGAGCTCCACTAGTGGTTGGATCTTCTCCTCATTCTCCTTACTCCTCTCCCTTCTCTCTTCTATTTTAGAAAGAGAATAATCCAAAGCATGAGTGAATTCTTCACTCAAAGCCTTGACTTAACCCAACAGGAAATTATCTGGGCCATTGGATCTAGGATGAAGGAATCGAACAGCCACCAATCGATCTCAAAGTCCAATATTTGGGCTGACACGTCCTATGACACGCCCGTGTCACAGGCCGTGTACTACAAGCGGTACAACTTACCCAAACCAGGACATGGGCTTAGACACTCCCGTGTCAAGCCCCTGACATGCCAGTGTCATAAAGTACACGTCCGTGTTGAGCCATGTGTCCCTCAAACGGCACAGGCTCAACATTCCTGAAAAGAACACGGTTGGGGCACACGCCCGTGTCCTTGGCCGTGTTCCAAGCACGCCCCTGTGACATGCCCATATCACAGTCCGTGCGCTACACTCAACACCGCCCAGTTACCCACCCGAGCAGGATACGGCCTCAGACACGCCCGTGTCCCTGGCCATGTCACCACTCGACGATCGTCGACTGAACTGTATCAAGAACTGGACTCGACACACACAGTGAAGGACATGCCCTGGGACACGCCCGTGTCCCAGGCCGTGTGCTGTTGGACACGCCCGTGTCCCAGGCCCTGTCAGTCAGCCTAAACTCCAATTTTGAATTAGGGGTATTACAACCCTCCCCTCCTTACAATAAATTTCGTCCAGAAATTTGCTCACCGCAAGGAAACCTAGCAAACATATACTATATCTTCAAAATGATTGTTACAACAAAAGACGTACTTTATAATAGTTCAAACAAACAACTCAGGAAAATCAGCTCGCATAGGGGCTCCCATGTTAGCTCCTCACGACAACAATTGTCTTACCAGATTTTGACCATCCCTATTGTTTTGTTCTGTAACTGTTTATCGGCTCTATCCTCGATCTGAATGGGTCTAACCTTTATCGTTAGCCCATATTCGACTAGTACACGATCATTATAATTCATTTGAGCTGGATCCTTGACGGCTTTTCAATGCACTGAGATGTGAAACACATCATGCAAGCCACTCAATTCTGCCAAAAGAGTTAGCCGATAGGAGGCTTCCCCAACTCACTCCACCACTTCAAACGGACCAAGATATCTCGGACTTAGCTTTTTTAACCGCCGAATCCTGGACACGCCTTTGAAGGGTTTGATCTTCAAATATACTCAATCGCCCACCGCAAACTCCACGTTCCGATGATTGGCATTGTAGTATTTGGCTTGCCTATCTTAGGCTATCAATAGCCTCTCCCGAATAGAGCGTGTCGTCAAAGTATCTTATTCGACATCCTTGCGTGGATATACTTTTGATTCGTCTACTTCCGCCCAAGCTAGCAATGTACGGCATTCCCCACCATACAAAGCTTCATACGGAGCCATACCGATGCTCGCTTGGTAGCTATTATTGTAGAAAAACTCCACCATATAGGGATGATCTTCCCATCTCTTATCAAAATCCAGGGCTCACATTCAGAGCATATCCTCCATCATCCTATTGGCCCGCTCAGTCTGGCCATCCGTTTGGGGATGAAAGGCTGTACTGAATGCTAACTTTGTTCCCAACAATTGATGAATTAGCCGCCAATCATTCGATATGAATCGCCCATCACGGTCACTGACGATGCTCCGGGGAACACCGTATAATCGGACACTCTGCTCCACATAGAGCTTAGCCAAGGTTTCCACTGAATCGTACCTCTTATTCGGTAGGAAGTGAGTCACTTGCCAAGCGGTCTACAATCACCCAGATTAAATCATTCCTGCGCTGAGATCTTGGCAACCCGTGCACGATATCCATTGAGATATCATCTAACTTCCACGCCAAAATAATTAACGACTTCAGAAAATCGTCAGGCTTCTGACATTTCACTTTAACTAACGCACAAGTTTGACACTTAGCCACATAATGTGCTATGTCTTTCTTTAGTCCTGACCACCAGAACAACTTCTTCATATACTTGTATATCTTTGTGCTCCCTGGGTGAATTGAGTACTTTGCAACGTGAGCTTCATACCTCAACTCTTCTCTCATCTTATCCATACTTGGGATGCATAAATGGCCACCTTTCCGTAACAAGGCATCATGCCAGGAGAATTGGCCATCTGACCCATCCTTTGCATAACATTGGAGACTTTCATCAAGCTCCGTTGCTCGCCGAACCCTGTCCGCAAGGTCATACTGTACCTCCGTCCAGTTCAAGCATGCATCGACTATGAAATTCTTGTCAACACAAGAAATCTCTAACGCTTCTAACTCATGAATCAGATGATCATCATGCATCTGCAACCAACTTGCCTGTACCGGAGTCCTATGACTCAACGCATCAACGACCACATTTCCCTTCCCGGGAGTATAGTGAATTAAGATCCTTCTGATCCAACAGATACTCTAAGCTCTTATGATTTGTATAGATATCCATTTTTACGCCATATAGATAGTGCCGCCACAATTTCAGCGCAAAGATCACCGCCACCAACGCTAAGTCGTGGACAGAATAAGTCCGTTCGTTCACTTTCAACTGGCATGGGCCATAAGCAATCCCTTTAGCAGAAGAGCGCAGCCTACGCCGCTCCCCGAAGCATCACTGTAGATCTCATAGTCGTCTGTACCACATGGCGAGGTCAAAACAGGTGCCGTGGTCAAACGACTCTTCAGCTCTTCAAAAGCTCGTGCGCACTCCAGCGTCCAAATGAATTTCTGATCTTTCCTCATCAACGTGGTCAGAGGTAAATCAATCCGTGAGAAGTTTTCCACAAACCGTCTGTATTAGCCTGCCAGTCCAAGGAAGCTCCTGACCTCGGCCACTGAAGACATCACTGACCACTCTCGTATGGCACTTATATTTGACGGATCCACTGTTATGCCCTCTCCACTTAACATATGGCCCAGAAAAGCCACTGACGATAGCCAGAACTCACACTTTGATAACTTGGCATAGAGCTTATTCCTCCGCAGGGTATGCAATACCAACCGCAACTGGTTTGCATGATTATCTTCCGACTGAGAGTACACTAAGATATTATTGATGAATATAATTATGAATAAATCCAAGTACTCTCGGAACGTTCGGTGCATGAGATCCATGAATACCGAAGGCATATTACATAAGCCAAATGGCATTATCGTGAACTCATATTGACCATAGCGTGTCCCAAACGCTGTCTTGGGAATGTCACCTTCCCAAATCCGCAATTGGTAATATCCCGAATTCAAATCCAACTTGGAATATACGATTGATCCCACTAGCTGATCGAACAAGTTATCTATCAGTGGAATAACTCACGATAGTCAATCCATAACTGTCAACTACCGTCTTTCTTTTGCACAAATAGAACAGGAGCACTCCAAGGTGACATACTTGGGTGTATGTATCCCTGTTCTAGCAACTCTTGTAGTGGGACTTTCAATTCAGCCCTTTCCTTTGGCACGACGAACTATGGCGAGCGGGCCATAAGTTTCGCACCTGGAACCAACGCAATAGAGAGGTTGATCTCCTGTGGACTTCATCACTCATAAAGGTCATTAGGAAACACATCTGTATGAACCGATGACATAATAGAAGGGTCACTCAACCCGCCTTCATCCTACAGACCACTAGAGGCATGAAGACTCACTTCAAGCCGTAAACCAACGTTTTGCTTATTCATCACAACATAGTTATACATATACAAAACAAGTTTTGGAGCCAGCATTACAAACGCGGATATGTACAGTACATAGTTACAATTATTTATGTACAGTCTGTTCTTTCTCTTCTTGTTTCATCTCGTCTAAGGGCCAACTCGGCAGTCTCGTGCTTTATGTCCTTCTGTACCACACGAGTAACAAATGGGTGGAGTTCGCCCTTCCACTGCTCCAGCCTTAGCTTTCTTTACCCTTGGCGCATTACCATGGCAGTCTCGGGCAATATGTCCTACGTTTCTACATGAAAAACAAACACGCCTTTCCTTTGTTCCCATGGTGGTAGAAGAGGTCGACTCCCGCAAATGTCTATTCTTCTTCCACTTACGATAACTTGATGTTGGCATCTTTGTAACAGTGGGTACACTGGCACCGTACCTTGCCCGAAATTGATTTAAGTCCAATTTACAAAGACCGATCTGTCGTGACCAAGACACAAAAGCCAAGTAACTTTGGACCCACCAATAGACTTCGTAGTTCCTCGCGCAGACCATTATAAAATCTGTTGGTCTTCGTCTCCTCACTTTCAACCACATACTCTGCATGTTGTCTCAGCGCCATAAATGCATGAAAGTACTCCTCGACTGTATATGGTCCTTGGATCAGACGCATATTCAACGGCGGGGCCGATGCTCTTTCCCTTGCCATCTGCTCAGGAACACCAACCGGTATGAGAGGCACCATCGGAACAGAGGGTTGTACATGTCCCTCGTGACGGGCGTTGATCATTGCCAAAACCACATCAGTGATAAATCGGACCGTTGCTACCGAAAGGGGGAGTGTTGGAACCACACTAAGCTCATTAATCCTCATTGCATGCTGGGGTTCTTGCTGTCCCTCATTACTGCTAGTCACCTACAAGCGTGACACACACAAGTAAGCAACTAAAATGTTGCACAAAGTAGAAGTAGGAACACACAAGGACCACAAAGAGAACACACATGAGCTCACTCGCACAAGCAATAACAATAATTAGGAACGCACAAGTTCCTCAAACAAGTGTATTTGCATTCCTTAGTGGACATTCCAGAGTTCATTAATGTTACAGTGGTTCGCACTGACACATGCTCGCCACCCCACAAAAGAATTCGATCACGAATTCGAAAGAGGAAGACCGAGACAAGCTGATACCAAAATGTAACGACCCCATCCGTTATATAACGTATAATAGAAGGTCCGATCGGGGCCCCACACTATATGCCACAAATAGGCGGTGAAGTTACATGTTAATACCAAATCATAAACGCAACATAACTCAAAGCATGCTAGCGGAAGCTTAAAATTAACATTGAACTCAACCATTCAGAATGTCCACTATATATAACCTGCACATTTATATATATACCCTAAAGGAATGTACCAAATACACAAAGTTAGGGCCTTAAGGCCTTACAGTTCCTCTTTTCACAGTGTGGATTGCATACATCGGCACGCATGCCGGCCACACATGAACAAAACACAACACTTTTAGCTTAGCCTTCAAGGGCTAGCAGCAGCAGCGGCAGCAGCAGGGACTTCAGCACTTCATTTTTCGCTTGGCTCTCCAGCACCTGCACAGGGACAATCCACCCAGAAGGTGGCAAACAAGGCAACGGTTAGTATTCAGCTGACTAATTTATAACAATCCTACCCCTTTCCCGCGGCAGTGGCATTCCTTCCCTGCAGAGCAATGCATCATCAGATATAACATATCTTGTGCTCTTACGTACAAACAATCCATCACAACCGTCAACCACATGACCCGACGATCCGTGCACTCAGGCATAATTTTGGGTACACCGGCGAACCGGGATCAACAACTTTGAGCATTTAGTCTTGATGGCGTGCAGTCCTAAGACTCTCATTATGCTACTGATGAAAACCCAATGCCTTGGCGCTCTCCTGTACAGTCAACATAACGTAGGTACAGATCCACCCCCCCTCCCCGTTACTCAAATCTCCTTGCCATCACCAAGAACATCGTAATCGAGGCTACAATTAAAGGCACGGGTCGGTTTCACCTTTCCTGTTCGACAAGAAGCCTTTTAAGAGCTCGCAGCTCACAATAGCCATAATGTCTGCCAAGGACTGGCTTCACAATCCAAAAGGGGATTTAATGCCGGCATCTTTCACGGTCGCTTGGCAGATTCAGCAGAACTCTCTATCTACACCCAAACTCAACCCAAACCCTGCAGTTCATGCAGTGCCAGAAAACTTGTCTTTCATAGCATACAACACAAGCATTACAAGGGTGTTTTCCTAGAATTCCTCATTCCAGTACTTCCTGCTACTTCCCTTCACATGCACAACCCATTGACTCCATAAACTACACGTTTATACGCAGAGTATTCTCCGGTGCGCAATATGCAACATCACTAATCCAGACCAACCTATCAAGATGGGCTTCATGATGTAGGCCCGCTCTTTCGAGCGTTTTGGTGGCCGACAAATTAACGCGACGCTCTCGAATAATTCTCACGTTACACTCTAGCATTTAACGTCGCAGCGGTTTAATTAATATAATTACTAAACAATAATTACGGAGGGTTCGCAAAGCCCTTCAAGATAGTACCAAGGCGATAGGCCAAGGTCCTCTCAAGCGAAAAGAACCCACACGGTTCGATCGAGCGTGTTGTACCAAAAGAGAAACCACCGAAAATAAAAGATTCGGGCAAGGGTGATTCTCTCCCAACAAAATACAAACGAGGGCCGCCACGCCTCACGAACTTAAACGAAAATACGATAAACAAGACAATAACTAAAATAAAATAAACCACAAAAAAATCAAGCGTTACACAAAATGCGCAATTTGCCAAAGCCACAAGATTTATCTAAGGAAGAGAAACATGTTAAGTAGAGATTTTCATTACCCAACCGGATTGGATGAATCCGGTTACGCTCAACTAGAATCGTTCCTCAACGGCACCACCAGAGATACGCTGGAGGGAGAGAAATTCGTCGCCTTCTTCGTGTCACGCTGTATTTGGAAAAGTCCCGGCGGAATCTTCTAAATATGGAAACAAATATCTCCAAATAAGGCAGGAGAGAGAAAAGGTGGTGGATTGAGAAATATTTAAGGAATGAAATATTTCTAGTATGGTAGGCTAAGAGCTTAATTTGGAAAGTGATATTTGGATTTAGGACGGGGATGAGGAAGGGGTCGGGCTTGTTGGTGTTGGTGGTTGGCGGCTAATATTTTGTGGTGGAGGGAGGGGCTCGGGTTGTTGGAGTTTGGTGGTGGCCGGTTTTGTGAGAGAGGAGGTGGAGGCTTGGAGGTTGGAGGAGGGGTCGGGTTTGCAAGGGAGTAGAGGAATGGAAGAAGGAGGGAGGCCGAGATTGAGAGGGGAGGAGAGGTGGCCGGCGGCCAAAGAGGAAGAAGAAGGAGGAGGGCCGAAACTTGCCTTAGAGAGGAGGCGGATTTCAATTCTTGAAATTGGTTTTCTTTTCATTCATTCACTAATTAAAACATGAAGGATACATGCCTATATATAGGCTACACCACTCAATCTCCCTCCAAACAAACTTCAAAATTCAAAATTCAAATTGAACATATGATGGTTATATGCACCCATCATAGTTCATGAAATGAAATAATTAAAATACTACATGATGGTTATACGCACCCATCATTACACATGAAATGGAAATTAAAAACATGAAATTAAATAACATTGCAAAAATAAAACAAAGCATAAAAATTAATTAATAATTAATAATTATTTATTAATAATAATTATTAATTATTATTAATATGTTGGCTTGCGTTCAGGACGGGTATTATGACGATGCTCCACATGAACATCCGTAAGCACGCCATCGCCGTCTTTAAAATGTTGCGGGCCGTCGTCTCCATCAATCGGGTCACCATCATCATCAGAGGGAGGACGCTCCTTGGCGACATATCGTGGGGAGTCGGCTCCATCAATTGGGTCACCATCATCATCAGAGGGAGGACGCTCCTTGGCGGCATATCGTGGGGAGTCAGCTCCATCACTTCACACATCATGTCTATCCCATACTACACATTTCTGGGTCTAAATGCATACTCAACCGGGGATAGCAACTATCAACCCACTAGGATAACTTACTCTTTCGACCTTTTGGTGGAGGATCCCATGCTCATGCATAAAGGAAGACTTCACTTGTCCAAGAAGGAAGATCGATACCCTTGACGATCTCTTGGGAGCCATCAAAATTCTAGCTGGTTGGAAAGCACCGCAACAGCTTTGCCTCCACAGAATTGGCCTCGAATCTCGAATCGCAACTCAGGAGCTCCATCGATTGCTGGATCTTATCCTCCTTATCCTTCCTCCTCTCACTTCTCTCTTCTCTTTTAGAAAGAGAATAATCCAAAGCATGAGTGAATTCTTCACTTAAAGCCTTGACTTAACCCAACAGGAAATTATCTGGGCCAATTGATCTAGGATGAAGGAATAGAACGACCACCAATCGGTCTCAAAGTCCAATATTTGGGCTGACACGGCCTGTGACACGCCCGTGTCACAGACCGTGTACTGCAAGTGGTACATGAACTGACTTACCCAAACCAGGACACGGGCTTAGACACTCCCGTATCAAGCCCCTGACACGCCTGTGTCAGAAAGTATACGCCCGTGTTGAGGGGCGTGTCCTTCAAACGGCACAGGCTCAACATTCCTGAAAAGAACACGGGTGGGGAACATGCCCGTATCCTTGGTCATGTGCCAAACACGCCCCTGTGATACGCCCGTGTCACAGGTCGTGTGCCATACTCAACACCGTCTGGTTACCCACTTGAGCAGGACACGGACTCGGACACGCCCGTGTCCATAGCCATGTCACCTCTCGACGATCGTCGACTGAACTATATCGAGAACTAGACTCGACACACACAGTGAAGGACACGCCCTAGGACACGCCCGTGTCCCAGGCCATGTACTGTTGGACATGCCCTGGGACACGCTCGTCTCCCAGGCCGTGTCAGTCAGCCTGAACTCTAATTTTGAATTTGGGGTGTTACATAAGGTTACATATTGTATATTTTATCTTACTTACTTTTGTTATTGCTACCTGGTTATATAGAATTGCTAGATTAGTTCCGCCGTCACCTACTACCTTTGTTATTCTCCACCTTCATTACCTTTCCTTTCCTCCTCCCCGCTCGGTGCCTAGGAGCCATGGGGGAGGGGTGGGGGATGATTGGACTTAGTCTTTTAGACTAACGGTTTTCAGACCAAATCATTTTAGGGGATCGTGGAGCCTAGCATGGAGGTGCAGCCTCAGAGGTCGGCATGCTTGGAGACGGGATAGTCTAGTACCAGAGTTCAGACAGGTTGGACAGTGAGTCCCATTCGCTATTAGTTGTAATAGATTTTCTTCCGTGATGAGTGAATTGTAGTGAGGACTTTATGTATCGGGCATGAGCCCTAGTTCTAGTACTTTTATTATTATTGTTGTGGACTCTCCCTTCGTGGAGAATTATTATTATATATGTGACTATTGTGGGCATGTGTTAGAGTTCTAATTTCATGTACTCTCAAATTTTTGCTACTATTTTGTGATCGATATGGCCGGCAGGATTGACGTTTTGTAGTGACAACCTTCCCGGGCGTGATGGTGTCACCGCAAAGCAGCGATTCTAAGCCTAAGACCCCGTGGTTTAAAAAGAAAAAAAAAGGGGTCTTACACCTTCAAATAAGTATGACCAAGAAAGCATCTATGGTCACTGGATGAATGGTAAATCCACTAGTGTGAACAAAGATGTTCACAGCTATAGTGGAAGGTATAACAGGGGAATAAGTGCCTTTAAGGCTCCCCATAAGGAAATTAAAATGACCCATCATGGACCATTTGTTTTTGTACCCCAGACACCACTCTGAAGAACAAGGCAGTAGCCATCACTCAAGCCCATCTAGCAAAGGTTCAGACCAAGGGTAAGTCTGTTAGCATGCCAAATCTAACTATCTCTGATACTATAAACAACATGTCATCTACAAAGAAGACTGCTACCAATGACACTCAGAGCCAGCCAAGAAAGACTGCTGAAAGGCTAACCTTTAGTCAGATCCTTGCTAAAAGGAACTTGAAGAAGGCTACAACACCTCTTCCTTCTGTTCAGACATTAGTTAACCATACTACAGGACCAACTAAGAAAAGAAGATATAATATTCATGAGTGCTGGTGCTGTGGGAAAGTGGGGCATTTTGCCTTAGACTGCTGGCACAATCCTACTGTGCCTAGAGCTAATGTTAGTCCTCATGTCAGAAAATCTGCAGGAAGACAATTTCCGTTTCAGGCTAATAAAAACCTAGAACCTAATAATTATTGGGGTCCTATGGTAAGGTAAACTATGTGTTGCAGGTTAGTCCAAGTGCCCATACCCCTATATGGTTCTTGGACAGTGGTTGTTCCAGGCACATGACTGGGATAAGGAACAATTTGAAGGAGTACACTCCAATGAAGGATGGACCCAAAGTTATCTTTGGTGGTTCAGGTAGAGGAGTGACAAGAGGCTATGGTAAGATTACCAATGACATAGTCACAATCTCAAAAGCGGTTTATGTTGAGGGGTTGCAACAAAACCTCATAAGCATAAGACAACTATGTGATCTTGGCTATGTCATTTACTTCTACAAGGATGAGTGCCAGATTAAAAGGTCAAGTGACCAAGAGGTCATCTTGACAGACACTAGGAGTGGAAATGTTTATTGCTTAAATTTCCTTTGTCTTAATAAAGACTCTCCTATTTGTCTAGTTGCAAATGAGAAAGTCTCATATTGTGTATAATGGCACAAGAGACTAACTCATTTTAATTATAAGACTATTGACATGCTCTTTAGTGAAGAGCCAGTTAGGAATGGTCCCAAGATGAAATGCACAAAGGAAGGCATTTGTTCAGCTTGCCAAAAGGGCAAGCGGACCAAAGCTTCCTTCAAAGACATTGGGACCAAAGATTCTGTGAGGTGCTTATACCTCTTGTATATGGACTTAGTTGGTCCTATGCTAGTTCAGAGTCTAGATTGTAAAATCTATACCCTTGTGGTGGTTGATGACTATTATAGGTTTGCTTGGGTTTTCTTTCTAAAGAAAAAGTCTGAAACCCTTGATATCTTAAAGACATTTATTAAGCAAATTCAGAATGAGCTAGATAGCACTGTGCTCAAAATCAGAAGTGACTATGGGACTGAATTCCAAACTGATAGCAAGAAAAGGTTCTGTGAAGAGCAAGGGATTCATCAAGAATTTTCTTCTCCAAGAACACCCCAACAAAATGGGATTGTTGAGAGAAAAAATAGAACTCTCATAGAGGCTGGAAGGACCTTGCTGAATGACACATCTCTCCCAGAATATTTCTAGGCTGAGGCTGTTAATAGTGTATATCATGTCCTTAATAGGGCATCTATCACCAAGAGCCATAAGAAGACTCCCTATGAGATTATGAAGGGCATAAAACTAAACCTGGCCTATCTCAGGATCTTTGGCTGCAAGTGTTATGTGCTGAATAATGGAAAGTCCTATATGACTAAGTTTGCTGCCAAGTCCTATAATGGGATTTTTATTGGGTACAACAATCATATTAAGGCCTATAGGATCTACAACTTGGAAAGTCAAGTTATAGAAGAGTCTGTTAATGTAGGTTTTGATGAGTCAACTATGATTAACAATGGGCTGCCAAGCACCTCTTTTAGTATGGACAGTATATACTTATTGATGGACAAGCTAACCATCAAATATGTTGCTCCATTAGTCCAAGATGGAGTTGATATTCCAGAAGAAGGGCAAGACACACTTGAAGTGGATGAAGATCAACAAGAAGCTAATGCTGAAAGAAGATTGCCTCCAGCTATCAGGAATCTAAGAGATCATCCAAGACACCAGATTATTGGTGATGCAAACCAAGGAGTGGTGACAAGAAGCAAGAGCCTTAATACAGTAATGTATGCAAGCTTCCTATCACAGGTTGAGCCCAAGAGATTTGAAGAGGCTAACATAGATCAGTTCTGGATTGTAGCTATGCAAGTTGAATTGAACCAGTTTAAGAGGTGTAAGGTCTTGAAGCTGGTTCCCCAACCACAAGGACATAATGTCAATAGAGTCAAGTAGATTTAAAGGAATAAACTTAATGAAAATGGCATTATAATCATTAACAAGTCTAGGCTAGTAGCTAAGGGGTATAAACAAGAAGAAGGTATTGACTTTGATCAAACCTTTGCCCCTATAGAAAGATTGGAAATCATCAGACTCTTCCCTGCATATGCTACATTCAAAGGATTTAAAGTCTACCAGATAGATGTGAAGTCAGCCTTCCTGAATGGTGACTTAAAGGAAGAAGTCTATATTGAACATCCTCCAGATAACTCACCTGAATTTGTTTATAAACTTAGGAAAGCTCTATCTGGTTTAAAGCAAGCCCCAGAGCATGGTATGAGACATTGTCTAGCTTCCTCATTGAGAAAAAAATCTCAAGGGGGAAGATAGACAAGACCCTAATCCTAAGGGAATCTAAGGGCAAGATCATCCTAGTCCAAATTTATGTAGATGACATAATTTTTAGGTCTACGGATGATAATCTTTGCAGGAAGTTTGCCAAACTTATGTAAGGGAAGTTTGAGATAAGCAGTATGGGTGAGCTCAAGTACTTCTTGGACCTCCAAGTAAGGCAGACTGAGATAGATTGTCCATTTCACAGTCTAAGTTCACCAGGGAATTGATCAATAAGTTTGGTATGGAGAATCGCTCAAACATAAAAACTCTCATGGGGTCAAGTATGCCTATATACAAAGATGAGGCAGGGAAACCTGTTGATGAAACTTTGTATAGGGGGATAATTGGCTCCCTTCTAAATCTTACTGCTAGTAGGGCAGACATCATGTATGCTACATGTGTTTGTGCTAGGTATCAGGCAATCCCTAAAGATTCTCACTACTCTACTACAAAGAAGATTTTGAGGTATCTTAAGGGCACACCAGATCTTGGCCTATGGTACCCTAGAAATAGGGATTTTGAACTAACAGGCTATTCAGATACAGATTTTACAGGCTGCAAAGAGGATAGGAATAGCACATCATACACCTATTAGTTCTTTGGAGGAAGACTAGTGTCTTGGAGTAGCAAAAAATAGACCAGTGTTGCAATCTCAACAACTAAGTCTGAATATATCTCAACAGGTAGCTGCTGTGCATAGTAGTTGTGGATCCATCATCATCTCCAAGACTATAACCTTCAGATAAGTAGAACCCCCATGTTCTGCGATTCTACTAGTGTAATCTCAATTGCTAGGAATCCTGTCTCTCATAGCAGGACTAAGCATATTGAGATTAGGTATCATTTTATTAGGGAGTATGTGGAAAAGGAAGATATATGTCTTAAATTTGTTCTCACGGACAAGCAAGTGGCTGATATATTTATTAAGCCACTAGATGAAGTTAAGTTCAACTCCTTCAAATTTGAGTTGGGTTTTTTTAACTTCGTATAGCCTCAGTTTCTCCATGTAGTATTTCTGTTGAAGAACTCACCTCTCTTGCAGGTAGACAAGTCTCCAAAATTGTATCAAGATTGTCAAGTCTGTCACTTCACATCAAGACTCTCAAGTGATATCAAGTGGTATCAAGACTAAGATGGACTCAAATGTCTAATAAGAAGAAGATAACAAATGCTCCTGTTGAGGGGGAGCAAATTCAGCAAGTTGCAGGAACATGTTCAGCTTCTTGTTAAGATGCAGCCAACAACTATAGTGGATCAAAGATCATCACAGCTGATCAGTGGGGCCTCAAAACTATGCTCAGTCTGAGTGGGAGATCAACCCTAGTGGATGGTTGTTGGTGTGCAGTCATTGTTGTTGCTATAAAGACATGTTGTTGTAGGACAAGAGGAATAGCCAACACCTCCCTTACTACAGCTGCATGAAGCTTTAAGTGGTATAGGAGTGGCATTGGCTCAAGTGGAATAATATTAGTAGTTAGCTTAAGTGGCTGCAGTGATGTGTTGTATCAGTGTATCAATACAAAAGGTATGACTCCTAGTCAAATAGTTTGATCACTAGGATAATTTCTTAAGTGACATCAACACAACATGTTGGCTAGGATCAAGAGTAAACTTCTCCCTTTATCCTATCACGTCCCTCACTAGGAAAATGTTTTTGTAAGAAGATAGAAAGGGGGAGAGGTTGGCAATACCCTAAACCCCTAAAGGGGGAGGAGTGGAGCGATACTTGCTAGATAAGGGGAGATGGTGGGCAATACATGCCCATGGGGAGATGTGGAAGCAATACTTGACATGACCAACTCATGTTAAGTAAGTGCATAGTACTTGAACACATTCAAGTAATATGAAGAGTACAATATGGAGCAATTGCATATTATGTTTAGTGGTGAGGAGTGTTGTAAGCTGCTTCAAATTTTCAAGTGGTATGAGATGGCTTACAGCTACTTGCGAATTTACTTGCTTTATGAGAAAATGCTTCTTAGTATTGTTGGGTGTTCTGCCTTCTTCAAATAGGAGGAAATTGTTGGGAATATTGCCCCCAATGTTCCATAGATTTGATTTGAAGAGGCATCACCATCAACACTGAGAGCATAGTTGTATTTAATGTTGTTCAAGTTTATCATGTGCAAGATGTTCCTTAGAACAATATTGATAGGGTGCCTATGTGATTGTGACAGGTGGTCATAAGGTAGAAAGGTGGAGAGACAGAAATCTATCTAAGTCCACAGGCGTTGAGTGAAGCAAGTTCACTCAATGCCAGATGCCAAGGAAGGATGCTGGAAAGACTGAAAATTATCTAAGTCCACAAGCGTTGAGTGAAGCCAGTTCCCTCAACGCCAGATTCCAAAAAGTGTTGAGTACAACATAGTTTGTCAAAGCCTCAGCATTGGCAAGCAGAAAAATCGACTAAGTTCAGAATCATTGAGGGAGGACAGCTCACTCAACGCCTGATGAAAGAAGCATTGAGTCAAACTCAAACAGTTGAATATTATGTCAAGAAATCTTATTAAGTCCAGAAGCATTGAGTGAGGACAACTCACTCATTGCCAAAGAAGAAAGCGTCGATAGAGTAATGATTAGTCAAATCCTAAAGAGAGATAGACAAGAAAATCTATCTAAGTCTTGATGCTTTGAGTGAGGACAGCTTGTTTAACGCAATCTCATCAAGATAAAAAAGAAGCATTGAGTGAAGGCAGTTCATTCAACACCTCATCAACAAGAAGCCAGACAATGACAGAAGTGTTGAGTGATAAAGGCTCACTCAACGCATTCATAAAGAAAGTTGCGGCTAAGTACAAAAGCGTTGAGTAAAGCCAGTTCACTTAAAGCCTCAGCATAAAGATAGGGAATCAGTGAAATGGCTAAGTCTAGAAGTGTTGAGTGATGAAAGCTCACTCAACGCACTCAATGCCTACATTGCATAAAGATTGTCTAAGGACAAAAGCGTTGAGTGAAGGCTATTCACTTAACGCACTTAATCCTTGGCAGTGCAGAATAAATTAGCTAAGTCTAGATTCGTTGAGTGAAGCCGGTTCACTTAACGCACTCAACGTCTAGGATGAAACTGAGAATTTAGCTAAGTCCACAGTTGTTGACGTCAGCATGAGTCAACAAAGTTTAAAAATGTTGCGGGAAAGCTATAGTACACGACAAATTGCGTCGGTAGCCTACTGTATGACTTTTTTTTGTAAAAGTAGAGTTGCAGCCAACAATTACAGGTGGGCCCACGGGTCTTATAGCTGTTGGACGATGGATTATAAAAGGGATAAGTTCAGCAGATGCAAAGACAACTTTATGGTTTGATCAATTCAAAAAGAGACAGAACTTTTACGTATTCTCTCTCGCCATTATTACAGAGCTTGAAGCTGAAGTTTCAAACCCGCTGAACTAAAAGTTCTTACAGTTAGTTGTAGAAGTTTTCATCAACTACAACAAGTTGAAGAAGCAGAGCATCTGGTCTCTATAGTCAGGTTAGCTGATTGTAGAACACAAGAACAATCAACACTTTTTCCTTCATCAGTAAGATCAGAAACTTGTTTCTGAGTTACTTCCAGCACAATCCACCATTTATTGAAGATAATTTTTCTTATTGCTGAGAAGAAGGTAGGGCTGACGTAAACTCAGTTCAGGAAGAAGAAGATACAGAGAAATTTCTCTGGTGTCAAATTAACATCAACCAAACTCTATTCTCTCTATAGGATCCTTTGGATATGAGTTATAGGCCTATTTTATAAATGCTGAGGTAGGATCATTTATTGATCTGAGTGTAAGGCCTTTGTTCCTGAGATAGGAGAGTCATTCTCTCTACGTGTAGGACCTTTGGGTCTGAGGTAGGATCCAGGTTTGGATCTGAGGTAGGGCCATTGAACCTGAGAAGTAGAAGAGTCATTCTCTCTAAGGTAGGGCAATCCTCTTAGCCTGAGTTATAGGGCCTTTGGCCTGAGGTAGGTGATCTTTGGATCACTGAGTTTTAGGGCTTTGTGCCCGAGCTATAGGTCTTGGAGGAGACTGATAGATCCTGTGGGATCTGTGTTGTAAGCTCTTAGGAGCCGAGATTTGGAGAAGTGCCTTGTCTAGCAATCTGTGAGAGAGGTTGGAGGGATGGTGGATGCACCCACAATCAAGAGAACCACTATAAACCTTGTGTGTACTTTGTGGTGTGTCTTGAACGCTGTTAACTATTAACTCAAAACTCACATAAAAGAAGGAAATCTCAAAAGAGACCAAAAACCTATTCACCCCCCTCCCCCTCTAAGTGTTTAACTGCCCTTGAAAATTAAAGACTTTCAAGGGTTTTGGGAGTGTTTGGAGGAGGAGGAAGAAGAAGAGCATCTTCCGCCATTGACGAATGTTCGAAGCTCCATTCGTCGATCCGAGGCCAGATCCGTAGAGAGGACTTGAAGGCGCACACTTTCATCCGTGCAAACCAAGATCTCTATGGCTAGGAAGAGGAGTGATAAGGTAACAACATTTCTCCTCTCGGTTTTTAGGATGCGTTCATGGCATCCGTTTTGTTTTGTCTTTCTTTCAAGCATTTTGGCACCAGATCTCTCAAATGAGAGGGGTACGGTTCATCATGGTTACAGAGAAGCCATCAAGTCGATTGAGTCCATTCTCAGCATGATGTTGCATTAGAAATCCGCTCCTTTAATGGATTAGGCATTGTGGGTGAAGCCATAATCGCGATCGGTAATCCAATTCGGTGATGTTGCATGACGAGCACTATAGGGATTTTGCTAGAAATCTGTTTGCGGCAAGATGTCATTTGTGATGATTTCCCTCTTTTTCGGGTAAGAATGAATGGTGAGTTAGGGCAGAATTGATGTGATTAATTGATGTGTGAAGGCGTGGCTTTGTCTTTGTGGAGGCTGGCTAGCCTGTAACATTGCAAAGTAATGTGTGAAGAGTGTCCCGGCAAGACGAGTCTCCATCTGTGAAACTGATGAGAACGCCAAGATTTGGACAAGCCCGAAAAATGAAGCCCACGAGCGAGTGGGGTTAAGAAAGGGTTCTTATTATTGGTTTGTTGGTGTGACGGAACTAGCGTGAGAGTCAGAGCTTGCAGGCAAGCCCGTGTTTTGAAACCCATGAGCGAGCGGGTCCTATACAAGAGTTCTGTGTACAGCTTGAATGCCGATGGGGGAAATGGAAGTACCCGTGTGATATGATGTGATGATGCATGATGATGTGCTAGAATTATATACAATATAATGTGCCTTTAGTGAAACCCAGGATTGTATATATGCTACATGTTAGGCCCCTTTTATTAAATGCTCAACCTAGAAACGTGTTTGTTGTATGAGACATCCAAACCTGTTGCTTTACTCTCTATGTTTATGTACATTTGCATACGAAGTGCTGACTAGTAGGGTGATTGAGTTCCCCAGGGTCCGCTAGGGACGGCCGGGAAGAGATGTGTTGGTTACATAGTTGAGGTCAGCCTTTGCTGACCCTCATTATAACAAATTTTATAGGGCAAGGATCGCAAGCCGGAGCAAGCTCACCGGCGAAAAGGACTAAGACTCATGAGGTGTACCCTCTTGTATTTGATTATAAGTTGTTGAATGTTATGATCCGTGAACTGTAATCCGGCTTGCATACCGAGGTATCCTAGGAGTGCTAAGGCACGTTTCTCTATTTGTTGTTGATTCAGTTTTTGGCATTTCATTATTGTAAGGCCTTAAGGTCATTCCGGACTCCTATGGTTGTGGATAACTTCTAATTTGTGGTGTGTTTCCACTATCTTGTTTTCTGAGTTTTGAGATGGGTAGTTCTTTATATCATTATTTAATGCTAAAGCTATGGAGTCTATATATTATGGGGCCTCAGTCGGACCCATATTATATGGTCATTATAGGAGAGGCATTACATTTTGGTATCAAAGTGATGTTGGTGTCTAGGGTAAGGTTAGTGGTCAATTTGACGTAATCGGATCGGGTAAAGAAGTTATCCACATAGGAGTATTGCGGGACCGCAAGTGTCCTTGTGTCTAAGTGGCACAAAAAAAGCTGTGGTGGGTGGGCCATAGCGACCGTCAGTTTCCTAGATGCACTCACTCCATGGATGAGTTTGGGAATGCCTTCTTAAAGAAGTATATTCCATCATCGACAAGGTTAGCCCTTTAGATGCAGTTTCTGCACTTAGTGCAGCGGGACAAAACTATGGATGAGTACATTTAGGAATTTACTCATTTGAGTCGTTATGCGGGAACAGCCATGGCTGATGATAAGGAGAGGGACAACCTCTTCTACCATGGGTTGAGAGAGAACTTGATAAAACCCTTTGTAGCTTTTAAGAATGCGGGCTTCAATGAGTTGGTTGAGGCCGCCAGGACGTTGGAGAGTGACTTAGAGCGAACCCAGCATCGCAAGGGGCCTTCATTGAAGTAGGGAGAAGGAAAGCCTTCTCAATCGCAGTGGAAGTCTAAGGGGAGTAGGGTGGAGGAAGAATCCCCAACCCTCCAGGTCTGGAGGGAAGAGTAGTACGATGTCGGGAGGATCTCATTTCAAAGGACCACCAACGTTCTATAAGTGTGGCAAGTCAGTTCACATAGCTCGATTTTGTACTGAGGGTGGTGTTGAACTAGAGCTAAGGCAGGAGCAGTCAGTGTATTCCGGTCCCAGCATCGCGGAGAAAGACAAAATGGCGGAGTTGAGCGCTTCACGTTTCTAACCCGTGCAACTAGGGGCTTACAACCTTGGGCAGCAGGAAGCGATTCTACAACTCGATGTGGTGACAAGCTTCGTACTAGTTTCTGGTTACCCCACTAAGGTGTTATTCGACACGAGAGCATCTCACTCCTTTCTTGTGGAAATATTTATCCAGATAATTGGGGTCGAGCCCTATTTGGCGGACGCAGAACTTAGGGTGTGCATGCCAAATGGGTCCTTCATGACTACCGGGACGAAAGGGCGCATTGGTTGGAATCTATACGGGATTGACTTCATGTTGGTAGAGGTAGTCCTACCGTTAACCGAGTTTGATGTTGTTTTTGGGATGGACTGGCTTGCAAAGCAGCGGGCCAGTATTGACTTCCTATCTAAGGTGGTGACCCTGAGGAATGAAGGAAAGTAATAAATCAAGTTTGAGGGTGTAACGTCCCCTAGTCCCAAGGAAACAATCTCCCGCCAAAGTGGAGCTAACCTGGTAAGATGAACCATTATCGGGCTACAGCCCAAGCACCCCAACCCCTCTCCATCCTGGCGGGTTGTTGGTGGCCACAACCTCCCTTTGATGAGTCAAACTCGATTGTCAAGCACGCACCACGAGGACTTCCCAGCAGGTCACCCATCCCAGTACTACTCCAGCCCAAGCACGCTTAACTTTGGAGTTTTCCAACTTCTCATCACCAATTGTGGCTCAATTGTTGATGAGAAGTTGGAAAACTCCTTAGTTAAGCGTGCTCGGGATGGAGTAGTACTGGGATGGGTGACCTCCTGGGAAGTCCCTGTGGTGCGCGCTTGACTATCGAGTTTGACTCATCAAAGGGATGTTGTGGCCACCCTCAATTGGTGATGAGATGTTGGAAAACTCCATAGTTAAGTGTACTCGGGCTGGAGTAGTACTGGGATTGGTGACCTCCTGAGAAGTCCCTGTGGTGCACGCTTGACTATCGAGTTTGACTCATCAAAGGGAGGATGTGGCCACCAAAAACCCGCTAGAGTGCTGGAGAGAGGTTGTGGTGCTTGGGCTGTAGCCCGGTAGCGCCTCCTAGATCGAAGCCGTGACATTGTCACGTTGGATCGGCTAGGGTCGTTACAGAGTGCCTTAGCGGAATGGACTGCTCCCTGATTTCGACCATGTAATTTGTACGAGCAGTTAACCAGGGAGGAGTAGCATTCGTAGTATTATTGGAAGTTCATCTTTCTAAGTTATCAATTAGAGAAGTGTCGGTGGTGGCAGAATTTGAGGATGTGTTTCCTGAGGAGCTTCTAGGAACACCTCCCCGGCGGGAGATCGATTTCTCGATTGAGTTAGTGCTAGA
Organism: Platanthera zijinensis; assembly: GCA_039513925.1. Lineage (NCBI taxonomy): Eukaryota > Viridiplantae > Streptophyta > Magnoliopsida > Asparagales > Orchidaceae > Platanthera > Platanthera zijinensis. The sequence goes on from CM077083.1 coordinate 149,217,176, forward strand.
AGCTAGGCCGGTTTCGCATACTCCTTTTAGGATGACACCAAAGGAGTTAGCTAAGATCAAGGTACAACTGCAGGATCTGTTAGAGTAGGGGTGTATTAGGCCCATCTCTTCGTCATGGAGCACGCCGGTGTTGTTTATAAAGAAGAAAGATGACAGTATGTGTTCGTGCATTGACTACCGTAAGCTGAATAAACTGACCATTAAGAATAAGTATCTGATTTCACTGATAGATTACCTATTCGACTAGTTGGTAGGGTCGGTGGTTTCTCTAAGTTGGACTTGAAGTCAGGGTATTACCAGTTGCTGATTCGAGATGAGTACATGCCCAAGACAGCGTTTGGTACAAGGTATGGCCACTTCGAGTTCTCGGTGATGTCGTTCGGGTTTACGAGCGCACCATCGGTATTCATGGATTTGATGAACCGAGTGTTTCGGGAGTACTTGGACTCATTTGTGGTGGTCTTCATCGATGATATTTTGGTATACTCCGAATCAGAGGCAGAGCATGAGATGCACTTAAGAGTGGTCTTGAAGGTTTTGAGAGGGAACCAACTTTATGCTAAGTTCTCGAAGTGCGAGTTCTGGTTAGAGAAGGTGGCATTTTTGGGCCATGTGATTAGTAGTGATAGGGTGGCATTGGATCCAGTGAAAGCTGAGGCCATCAGGGATTGGCCAGTTCTGAGAATCGTGGCAGAAGTCAGGAGTTTCCTTGGAGTAGCCTGGTACTATAGAAGTTTTGTGGAAAACTTCTCACAGATAGCTCTGCCCCTCACTTCTCTGACTCGTAAGGACCAGAAGTTTGTGTGCACTCAGGAGTGCAACCAAGCGTTTGACACCTTGAAGGAAAGGTTGATGTCGGCTTCAATCCTTAGTCTTCCTAAATGGAATGAAGGATTTCAGATTTGCAGCGATGCGTCGGGTTGCGGTTTGGGTTGCGTGTTATTACAATATGGAAATGTGATAGCATTTGGGTCTAGACAGTTGAAACCTCATGAGAGGAATTACCCCATCCATGACTTGTAGTTGGTGGTGGTAATTTTTTCGTTTAAGTTATGGCGGCACTATGTGTACAGTGTGAAGGTGGAGATCTTCACGGACCACAAAAGCCTAAATTATCTTATGTATCAAAAAGACTTGAACATACGATAGCGCAGGTGGGTCGAGTTCCTTAGGGACTACGACGTGGCGATTCAGTATACACCAGGCAAGGCCAACGCGGTGGCCGATTCCTTGAGTAGAAAATATTTTAGATGAGGGAATTAAATTGGAGCTCATGATGAGCGGTTAGTGCGGGACTTAAAGTCCCTTGTCATTGATGGTATACCAAGAGGCGAGTCTAGCATGGCTCAGTTGAACTGGATCAAGTTACAAAGTGACTTATTCGATTGTATCTGGGAAGCGACCAGTGTGGATGCAGAGTTCCAGCCATTTTTGGTGGAAGCTCAAAAAGGCGAGGGTAGTACCTGGGAGATGGTTAGTGGGATCTTAAACAAGGATGGAAGGGTATGTGTACCGCAGTTCGGCAAGCTCCATGAGGAGTTGATGTTTGTGGCCCATTTCACGAAGTACTCCATTCACTCGGGCAGTACAAATATGTACTTGGATATGAAGAAATCCTTTTGGTGGCTTGGGTTAAAGCGGGGTGTAGATTTGTACGTGAGTCGATGCCAAACTTGTGCCTTAGTGAAGGTTGAGTGTTAGAAGTCGGGCGGGGTCCTGAAGCCCCTTTCCATCCCAGAGTAGAAATTTGACGACATCTTCATGGATTTTGTTCATGGCTTACCTCGGTCGCAGCAGGGTAATAATGCGATTTGGGTGATTGTGGATCACTTGACCAAAGTGGCTCACTTCATTCTGAATCAGAAGGAGGACAGTGTGGAGAAGCTAGTGGAATTGTATGGTTATAATATTATGCGGTTGCACAGGATTCCAAAGAGCATTGTTAGTGATCGTGACAGACAATTTATGTTTAAGGACTGGAGACTAGTGCAGAAGAGTCTGGGCACCAAGCTCAAGTTTAGTACGACGTTCCATCCTCAAACCAATGGTCAAAAGGAAAGGACGAATCGTACAATGGATGATATGCTAAGAGTGTGTACCCATGATTTCTGGAAGAAGTGGGAAGACGACCTCTTCATGGTAGAGGTTTGCCTACAACAATAGTTTCCCGGCGAGTATCAAGATGGCTCCATATGAGGCTTTGTATGGAAGGCAGTGTCAAACACCGATGTCTTGGATAGAGGAGGGAGACACCAAACTTTTAAGAAAGGAAGTGGTCTTCGATGCTTATGAGTTGGTGCGAATAATTCAAGAGTGCATGAAGGTTGCTCAGGATCGGCATGCAAAGTATTTCAATGCGCGTCATAGGAATGTGGAGTTCACGGTTGGCGACTGGGTCTATCTAAAGATTAAACCATTCAAAGGCATTTCACGGATTAACCGACTCAAGAAGCTGAGTCTGAGGTTTCTAGGTTCGTTCGAAGTTACAGAACACGTCGGAGAAGCAGCCTACCGGTTGGCGTTGTCCACAGAGCTGAGTGGATTACATGATATTTTCCACGTCTTGGTTTTAAGTAAAGCTTTGATGGAGACAAATGTTGTGGCAAATCGGCGGCAGTGTCGGTGGAAGAAGACACGAGGATGAGAATCAACCCAGTTGGCATAGAGGATTCAGAAGTTCAACAGTTGTGGAATAAAGAGGTTAAGCTCATGAAAGTGCATTGGAATGACTGCGGGCAAGGAGAATTCTCCTGGGAATGTGAGCAATCAATGCGGGAAGACTTTTCAGAACTTTGTGCATAATGTATGCTTGGTGTTTGAGTGCATGCTAAATTTTGAGGAAGAAATTATTTTAAGGGGGAGGAGTTGTAACACCCCAGTTTTCTAGAACTGGAGGCTCTGGGAGCTACCGCGCGGCGGTAGGTATCTATTGCCTGGAGGTAGCCTTCTTTCGTCGAGACCAGAGCTTTGAGACCAAAGTTAGAGTGGTAGCGCGCGACGTTAGTTAGCTACTGCTTGGTGGTAGCCCATTTTCGTCGAGACGAATCATTGAGACGAAGCATTGAGATGAACGCATTGAGAGGTCACCACACGACGGTATTGCTACTGCTGGCGGCAGTGGAGCATTCTTTAGAGGTAGGCGGCTCTGTGAGCTACCGCAGTGCGGTAGGTAGCTACCGCCCGGCGGTAGTAGGGGAAAGTAGTTTTGTAACTGGTGAAATTAGGCTGTCTGATCTTCTTAGAAATCGATCTTATGGCCAAGAATCCTCCGTCCCAAAACTTTAAGTAGGGCTGAAGAACTCCTTCCCCTCATTCTTCTCATCCTTGAGTGAGAGTTGGGGTTTTGGGAGTGTTGGAGGAGGAAGAAGAAGAGCATCTTCCGCAATTGATGAAGCTTCGAAGCTCCGTTCGTCGATCTGAGGCCAGATCCGTATAGAAGACTTGAATGCACACACTTTCATCCGTGTAAACCAAGATCCTCATGGCTAGGAAGAAAAGTCATAAGGTAACGACATTTCTCATCTCATTTTTAGGATGCGTGCATGACATCCATTTCATTTTTGCTTTCTTTCAAGCATTTAGGCACCAGATCTCTCAAATGAGAGGGGTACAGGTCGCCATGATTCATGAGGAGCCACCGGGTCTATTGAGTCTGTCCCCAGCATGATGTTGCATTAGAAATCCCCTCTGTTAGTAGATTAGGCATTGTAGGTGAAGCTATAATTGCGACCGGTAGTTTGATTCGGTGATGTTACCAATGAGCACTATAGGGATTTTGCTAGAAATCCGTTTGCGACAAGACGTCATTTGTGATGCTTGCCCTCTTTTTCATGTAAGAACGAATGGTTATTTAGGGAGAAATTGATATGATTGATTGATGTGCGAAGGCGCGGATTTGCCTTTGTATTCGGTTGGCTAGCCCGTGACGTTGCAAAGTTATGTGTGGAGAGTGTCCCGGCAAGATGAGTCCCCTTCTGTGAAACTGACGAGAACGCCAATCATTGGACAAGCCTGGGCGATGAAGCCCACAAGCGGGTAGGGTCAAGCAAGGGTTCTTTGTATCAGTTTATTGGTGTGACGGAACTGATGTGAGAGTCAGCGCTTGCAGGCAAACCTGGGTTTTGAGACACACGAGCGGGTGGGGCCTATGCAAGAGTTCTGTGTGCGGCTTGAACATCGATGGGGAAATGGAAATACCCGTGTGTTGTGATATGATGATGCGTGATAATGTGTTAGAATCATATGTGATATAGGGTGCCTTGGGTGAACCCCAGGATTGCGTACATGATGCATGTTAGGCCCCTTTTATTAAATGCTCAACCTAGAAACGTATTTGTTGTATGAGACATCCAAACCTCTTGTTTTACTCTCTATATTTATGACATTTGCATACGAAGTGCTGACCTACAGGGTGATGAAGTTTCCCGGGGTCTGCTAGGGACGGCCGGGAGGAGATGTATTGGTTATACAGTTGAGGTCAGTCTTTGTTGACCCACATTACAACAAATTTTACAGGGCAAGGATCGCAAGCTAGAGCAAGCTCGCCGCCAAAAAGGCCTAAGCCTCATGAAGTGTACCCTCTTGCATTTGCTTATGAATTGTTGAATGTTATGCTCCGTGAACAATAATCTGGCTTGCATACTGAGGAATAATATGAGTGTTAAGGCATGTTTCTTTGTTTGTTGTAGATTCGGTTTTTGGCATTTCATTGTTGTAAGGCTTCATGGATGTTTCAGACTCCTATGATTGTGGATAACTTCTAGTTTGTGATGCGTATCCACTGTCTTGTTTTCTGAGTTTTTTGATGGGTAGTTCTTTATATCATTTTATAATGCTAAACCTGTGGAGGGTTGTGGGGACCCGGCCAAACCCATATTATATGGTCATTACAGGGGAGGTGTTACACGAAGGATGTTTGTTCATTTGCGCCTTAGAGGAACTTGTGGCTCATTCTATTGTTGGAGGAGGTGACGAAGAACCTTTGTTCGTCCGCGCCCTCAGTAGGACCTGGGTTCTTTTTAGTGGAATTGACAAAGAGCCTTTGTTCGTTCATACCTCAGGAGAACTGGGGCCTGTCTGGGTTGAGGTGCCGAAGAACCTTTGTTCATTCGCACCTTAGGAGGACATGGGCCCATCCGTGTGGAGGTGGAGAAGAACCATTTTTTGTTAGTGCCTCAGGAGGACTAGGGTCCATCTAGGTGCAGGTGAAAAAAAATCTTTATTCGTTCGCGCATCAGGAGTACTGGGGTCTGTCCAGGTGGAGGCGATGAAGAACCTTTGTTTGTTTGTGTCTTAGGAGGACTGGGGTCCATCCATATGGAAGTGGAAAAGAACCTTTGTTCATTCACGACAGAGGAGGATCAGGATCCCTTTGGGTAGAGGTGGCAAAGAACCATTGTATGTTTACATATTAAGAGGATCGGGGTCTATCCAGGTGGATGTAGTGAAAAAGTTTTGTTCATTTGCGCCTCAGGAGGACTGGGGTCCGTCCGGGTGGAGGTGGCGAAGAACTTTTTTTCGACTGTACCTTAAGAGGGTTAGGGTACATCTAGTTAAAGGTGCAACTAAACCTTTATCCATCTTTCCTGAGAGGTGAAGAAGGACTCTCATCAATCTCACCTTAGTGGTAGATGATCGCAGGGCCCATTCATCTTTCAAAGATCTATTCTCTATAAAAGGGAAAGTAACTGCTTTGTTGTCGAAATGGAAGATACATGTGCTTGTGAATTTCTTCTCGCGGCTTATTCTTGTGAAAGTAGGAAAAAAAATAAATAGCATGGGGAGCATCCCCCCCCCCCCCCCCCCCGAGTCGGGATTAAGCTTTGGGCGGTCCTTCATGACCTAGGTCCTGACCAGGGTGTGAATGTTATAGGTAGTAGAGTCGTACTGCCTCCTAATCATCCCAAACAATATTCTTATTCCTTCTGGTGTGTCGAACCTCATATCCAGGTGCAAAATAGAGAAGATTTCCTCGAAGAGTGTTTGGAGCGGCCAACAAAAGATTGTGTTATATGCTGAGGTGATAATGAGTATCCTCCTGTTCCTGAAGCAGGGATTGTCGATTCATGTACTGATAATTAGTGGACCTTATGAGGTATACACACTCCCTCTAAATCTTCATCCCCGAAGGTGATGGAGGTATCTGATAGCAGCTTCACGTCTTCTGGATCCTTTTTTAGTTAACTGACAGAGAGGACATGGGCGATAAAAATGATGAGACTGTGATTATATCAACTTCCCTGACATTTTCCTGTCGCCCTGCGCATCCTAGCGTGTTGGGGACTGCTCTTGCCCGGGCTGGTGCGGCGGTGGCCGATTTGGTGCTTGGTTTTGCAAGTACCTTTCCAGATTCCCTTGTCAGATAAGGAATTTAATATCCTCTTTTAGTCGGGTACATTCCTCCATGCTATGTCTATTCCCACAGTGTAACTCACAATACTATGCTTGGTCTCCCTGGTTTAGTTGTACTGGTGTAGGCCGATGAAGCATGCCAGAGTCCTTGATGGGCATGAGCAAATGCGTTCGAGAAGTGTTTAGAGGAGTAAAACTTGGGTGATGGCGAGAGCTTTGTTTCTGGCGAGAGTTTTCGCGGCGGTTGTCGATCCTACAATGTGCTAGAGGTGCGAGCTTCAGCACCCTCTTCCGTTTGGAGGTCCATTCGAACTGCTGGCGGTGGGCCTAAATGGCCTCATCTACTGTGATCTGCGCCTCAACCCGGTGGATAAGGTCTGCATAGCTCGACACTATTTCCCACATTTAGGCAGAATAGAACCTGTTTGGTAGGAGACCTCCGAGGAAGACGCCATGAAGGACCTCCGAGTCGACGCCCAAAATTTGTCGTGCCTTGAATGTGAAGCGGCGGAAGAATTCCTTAAGGGTTCGTTCGTTTGCACAGAATTGGAATTCGATATTGGAATTAAATATTGGTAAATATTATGGAATTAAATATTGATGACTATTATGGAATTAAATATTGATGACTAATTCCAATTGCAGCATTCGCCTAATAAAAAATATTATTGAATATTGTGTAATTGATCAATTTTTTTGTTCGTTTGTTAAATAAAATTCAATATAAGAAATGAAAAATATTCTGAATAAACTAATATAAACAAATGTGCGTTACGACCGCAACTTTTTCGCTTGGGAACGATTTTTTACTCTGGCACGAGTTTTTTTCGCCCAGGCGCGATATTTTCACCCGGAAGCGATTTTTTCGCCCGGGCGAGATTTTTTTCACTCGCCCGTGATTTTTTCTCATGGGTGCGATTTTTTCACGTGGTCGTGTTCTTAGGCACGATTTTGTCGCTCGAACCCTTTTTTGTTGCCCGGGAGTGATTTTTTCACCTAGGGGAAAAAATAGCACACGGGGGAAAAGCGGGCCCGGATGAAAAAATTGCGCCCTTGCGAAAAAATGCCCCCGGGAGAAAAATCATGTCCGGGCAAAAAATTGTGCCTGGGCGAAAAAATTCGCACCCGGGAGAAAAATTCACGCCCGGGCGAAAAATCGCTCCCGAGCGAAAAATTCGCGCACGGGTGAAAAAATGCGCTTCAGGGCGAATTACGCTGCCCTGACAAAAAATGCGCGCCTCAGCGAAAAACACGCTCACGGGCAAAAAATGCACGCCCGTGCGACAACATGCTCTCCCGGGCGAAAAAATCGCGCGTGTACAACTCATATTCGTCGAGGGTGGACCCCTCCAGAGCCAGGTCGGCAAAAGTCAAAGTCAGCAAGTCAAGACAAAAGTCCGAGTAAACGCGCAAGGCGGCAGAAGACCTGGGTGATTATGGTGAGCTCCACTCGCATACTCGCCAGGTAGGAAACTAAGCCGGGTACTCGCCCACCCGAGCGAGTGTAACACCCCAAATTTCTGTAGGCAGAAAAAGAGGGTACCGCACGGAGGAAGGCCAATACCGCGCCGCAGTAACGTCAGGCGTCAAGAGCGCCGAGTATGGAGAGGTGACTCAACGCACTGGTTATCGCGCGGCGGTAGGCTGATACCGTGTTGCGGTAGCGTTAGGCGTCGAGAGCATTGAGTGAGGCGAGGTGACTCAACACATAGACTACCGCACGGCGGTAGGTTGTTATCGCATGACGTTAGCCATTTATTTGGCCGAGCTCTCGAAAAGCTATCGCCCAGTGGTAGAGCTACCGCAGGCAGTAGCTTGGAAATTTATTTGTCGAAGCTCTCGGGTTTCTACAGCGCGGCGGTAGTAACTATCGCGTGGCGGTAGCTGGAGCGGTCGTGTCATAACCGTCGCTAGCCACCGCGAAGCATTAGCATCCTATCACGCAACGATAATGAAGTTGTAACGGCGTGGCCATGTGTCAGCCTGTGGTTGGAAGTCCTGGGCAATGTCACGCAAACTGAGGAGTTGATTAGAGGTACCGCGCATCGGTAGCTATGTTCATAGTTATGGTTTGGCCATTTTCACTTCATTCTTTTGAAGTCAGAGAAACTTGGGTTGGATGTTTGGAGGAGGAGAAGCAGCGCCAGAGAGAGAAGATCTCGCCGTCGTTGAGATTCGGAGCTCGGATTCGCAATGTGAGTTCAGATCTACGGAGGAAAATTCGTAGCGGTCGTGTTCATCCGGTTAAAATCTCTTCCATGGCATCGAAGAGAACTTCTAGGGTAATGATCCTCTTCCTTGGACATGTTAAGAGAACTTCTAGGGTAATGATGTGTGAAGCCCATCCGGACAGGATGGTCTGGATTGGTGATGTTTGTATGTTTTTTTATACCGGAGAAGACTATGTGGTTATCGCGTAGATTTCGGAGTTGCGGGGTATGCAGATGGATGTGTTGAGAGTACTGGATGTAGACTCCAGGAAAACACCAGAGTTTGGTGAAGAATCGATAGTCTTTCCCACTTTTGCGCAGCAGTAGCATTACCTCTGGCGATAGCTCCCAGTGAGCGTTGTATTGTTTGTTGAGGCATGTTTCTTAGAAATCTTGTGGTCGTTTGTTGAAGCCTATCTGGTGAGACCTGGAGTTCATGGTTGTCTGTCTCTTGAAGACCTAGGGGACAATTTGTGGAGCGTGAGCTTAAGTTGCTTAGCTTTGGTAGCCATGAGTGCTGGCATAGGATCCTTACAGAGTTATGGATCATGTGAAAAAGGGAAAGGGGATGCCGACCCGCTTCAGGCCTGCGAGCTGGACTATTTGAGCATGGGATATGGCTGAACTGTACCCTCCCCTATGTCGGTCGACTTAGAGTGGTCAAAGTGTAAATCACATGACTTATCATAGCACTGGGGCATTGTCTCTGGCCTTGGCCCTTGTGAGATTGAAAGATCAAAGGTTGTTTACCAACACAGAGAACTGTGGTGCGACCTTTGTGGTCCTGTGCACCAAGAATGTTCCCTGAGAGCACGGGGTGTTGGGCGTTCACGCCAATGTCTGTAATGAATGGTGCTTAAGTTGCACGTTTTGATTTCCAATATATGATTTTACTAATACATGCAGGTAAGGAGCACCGCCACCCCGAGTGAGGGGTGGGGTCATTATAGTTTGGTCAGCTAATGTTGATCACTGTTATTGTTTTCCACCGTGCGGTGGAATATTTCGTGCAGGTGCAGCCGAGCCAAGCGGGAAATAACGGGTTGGAGTCGAGGACTGCTAAGTTGACCCTTGAAGGCAAAAGCAAATTATTCGTTTATTTTATTTTTCATGAGTGGTCGGCCTGCGCGCCGATGTATGCTAGACATTTTAATTTTAGTTGAACAATATAAGGCCTTAAGACCAAGACTATTTGTGTATTTGTTTATTCATTCCTACTTTTATATTAGTGGACATTCAGTTGGTTGGGTTCCGGTTAACCTTTAAGTTGCTTCCGCTAGAATGCACTCTGTGATAGGATGCATGTATTTGGGTTATGGTTTCAATTAGTAACTCCCTTGAATGTCTGTAGTATATGGCGTTTGGCCCCGGCCATACCTCCTGTTATATGTTATGTGACGGACATGGATGTTACAGCGAGCTCCCCTCAAGAGGTCACCCAGTCGCCAGGGGTTAAGCTATAAATAAGACCCCCCCCCCATTTTCTTTGGATTGATCTATAAATAGGAACCCACTGGTACGAGGAGATGAACTTCCAAATCTCGCAAAAGATCTCGACCACTTTTTTCCTAGACAGCAAGGTGAGCCTTTGGACCCTTTATTCAGAGTGGCAGTTCGCGAGTTTGCGACTATCTAACTTAATCGTCGCAACCTTGTTATCAGTCAGAGTAACTCGTACCCTGCTCGACCATTTTTTATTGTTGAGGGGTTGCTTCTTCTAAGCTTCTGGGTACGAGTGGAACCTCCTTGGCACAGCGCCTGGGGTCCTTTTAGCCTTCTTGACAGTTTCCGTGTCTTAGCCTTCTTGATAGTTTTCTGTCTGTTGATCTTATTCCATCTCTGAGCTCAGATCGACGATCGTAGAGCTCAGATCGACGATCTTCTGAGAGATCGACATTTTTACGGATTCAAATTTTTGTCAGTCTTTGGAATGTTTTTGAATTCTCTCAGCATTTATCTCAAGAGATCTGCCAGCTGTTTTTCTTTATTCTAGAGCAAGTTTCAAGGAATTCTTTTTGGAACATGAGACTTTCCTCTAGAAGACAAGACTTTTATAGAAGACATTTATAACTGCCAACGGCTATCTTTGACAAGGAATTTTTCAGAGAATAAGATCCTCCTTTTTGTCTTCAGTCAACAATATAGAACAGACAGTACAACAACAAAAGATTAACAGTGACAGACACAAGTGATCATAGCTTCAACATCAAGAACTCCAGACACCAAATTTTTCAGCATCTACTGGAATCATCTTCTGTTGGAGATCTGAAGCTTCTGAAGACCTATCACCCTGAAGCAAATCTCTCACTCCTGAACCATTCTACATCTCAGGGGGAGCTTTGACATCATCAATAATCCACTAGTCTTCTCTCATTTGATTTGAGAATAGAGAAGACAACTTCACCTCTTTACTTTTTCTTTTCCTGTTGTAAAAGGGTTATCAAAACTCCCTTCAAAAGTTCTGAGAGCCTTGTCAAAACTCAGTGGTGGCAAGACACTTGATCAAAAAATCTAGTTTGGTTTTTGAGCACCTTATCAAAAGCTCATTGGTGTCAGGACACCTGATCAACTCATCCTGAGTGGATTCCTACCAAGGGTGGTAGAAGAGTGGATGTACCCAGGTTTTTGGGGAACCACTATAGTTCCTTGTGTCTTCTGGTTGCTTGAGTATTTTCTTTATTGTGTGCTGTGATTCTTCTTTTTGCTGTCTTAGTTCTGATTTATCTAGTAAGACACCTTACACCTATACATGAATTAAATCTTAATTGCTTTATTTGTTTAAATTGTAAAGCTATTTTAAAAATACTCTATTCAACCCCCCCCCCCCCCTCTAGAGTTTAGATAGATCTTTATCTCACTTTCAATTGGTATCAGAGGCAGGTTGGTTGCTCATACAGGCTAACACCTGAACCAAAAGATACTTGATAAGATCAAACTCTTAAGAGGGTTATTTTCACTATATCTATCTATTTATATAGACATGGCACAAAACAAATATTATGCAAGCACCAGACCTCCAGTGTGCAACCTTTCAAAGTTTGCACTCTGGAAGGCAAGGATTAAACTTTATATGAATTCTATTGATGAGGATATATTTAATTCTGTTTTGACAGTATGCCCAACACCTCCAGAGACCACAAGTATAAGTACTGTTCCACCTCCCTCAGGAACAGATGCAGACATACAGAAATGGAAAACTGCAGATGCAAAGGCCATGAACATCTTAGCTCAGACAATGTCTGATGAGATATTTCAGAAGGTAGCTGACTGCAACTCAGCCAAAGGAATTTGGGACAAGCTCTCTGAAATTTTCTCAGGGTCTGCTGCTGAAAGGAAAGACAGGAGATCCCATCTGATAAGCCAATATGAGAACTTCAAAAAGGGAGAAGCTGAATCAGTGGCTGACATGTACAATAGACTAAGTCTGATTGTCAATTAGTTAAAGACTTTGGATAAAGAAATCTCATTGACTGAGCTGAATGACAAAATCTTAATGTGCTTCCCCAGCACTTGGGATTCAAGAATCTGGCCAATCAAAGATGCCAGAAGTCTAAATGAGATTACCACTGAAGCTCTCCTGGGCAAGCTCAAATCCTATGAGCTGCTCATTAAAAATAGAGAAGAAGAACAAAAGGCTACTTCTCCAGTCACAAGGAAAGAAAAGACCATAGCCTTCAAAGTTGCAGAAGAGGAGTCTGAAGATAAAGCTACAGGAAATGATGAGCTCCTAAGTCTACTGGCCAAAAGATTCTACAAGATGATCAGAAAAGACTTCAGAAAGAGATCATACAAGGGTCATGATAAACCAAGGTATGATAAATCAAATAATAATAAAGAAATCATATGTTTTGGTTGCAGGAAACCAGGCCATATTGTGCCTGACTGTCCAGAAAACAAGAACAAGGACAAGAAAGATAGAAGAGAAAGAAGAAAGGAAAAAGACTTCAGAAAGAACAGCTCAGACAAACCCTCCTTCAGCAAGAACAAACATACAAGGAATGGATTTGTTGCTGAGACATGGAGTGAAACTGAAGAGGACTCTGAAGCCTCATCCAGCTCCAGTGATGATGAGGATGATGCTGATGAAAAGGAATTCTGCATGATGGCTATCAATGCCTCTCAAACAGACTCAGAAGCAGAAGAGTCAGAATCAGATTCAGAAGCTCAACTAGAAGAAGATCAGGTAATCAATTCATTTGATTTCAGTTCTGAGGATTTTAAACATGAGTTTAAGGTACTATGCCTAGATCTGTTGGAGTCTGAGAAGGAAATCACTTCCCTCAGAAAACAACTATCTGAGTATAGCACTATAAAATCAGAGAACCTCAAAGTCTCTGAAGAGTTGGAATGCTATAAAGAGGAGATAGCTTCACTAAAAAGTGAACTATCCAATGCCAAGCAATTTGAAGAATCCCTTAATGGGAGAAGTATCAAATTAATGGACATCACAAGCACAGTGAACTCAAGATTAAATAGTACACTGGGCTTGGGTGCCTCATCTAGCCAACCCATAGTATTAACAACCCCAATCAAATTTATTTCTGACAAAGGAAAGTGTGTTGTAGAGGTAGCTAGGAAAAATTCAGATCTACCTAATAAAAAGAAAGCTCAACAGAAAACGCCGAGCAGAGGTCGACAATCGTCGAACAAAGGTCGACGATCTCAGGCTGAAACGTCGAACTCAGCTCAACGTTTCCTGAACTCTGAACTCCCTCACAGTTGATCTTCGAATGGAGCTCGACGATTTTACCCAAGATCATCGAACCCAGCTCGACGATCGTCGAACCCAGCTCGACGATCGTCGAACGAAGTTCGGCGATCGTCGAACGAAGTTCGGAGATTTGAACCTTCTTTCAGAGGCAAATCTCAATTCAATCCTAGAAGTGCTTCATCCCAATGCTTTAATCCCTATACTGAATGGATAGTACCTCCTAGGAGATACCATCCTGAAGGTTATAAGGATCAACCTGGGATGTCTTCTATTTCTGAATTTAAGGGATATCAACCTAGGCCCAAGGTTAACTGGGTCAAAAACATATAAGCTGATTTTGTGCAGGTGAAGACCTATCCAACATCAAACTAGTTATGGTACCTGGATAGTGGATGCTCAAAGCACATGACAGGGTATAAGGACAACTTCACATCCTTCAAAGCCAAGCTTGGACCCAAAGTAATTTTTGGTGATTCAAACTTTGGAACTACAAAAGGATATGGTGCAGTCCAAATTGGGACAGTCACCTTCAAGAAGGTAGCCTATGTTGAAGGACTCAAGCACAACCTGATAAGCATTAGTCAGCTGTGTGATGAAGGATATCAAGTGACTTTCAACAAAGAAATATTCAAGGTCAAGTCAGAAAACAACACAACTGTGTTGACAGGTAACAGGAAAGGTAATATTTACTTAGTAGACTTTCGTTCATCTAAGGTAGATATTTGCCTGTTTAATTCCATATCTAGACCTAATATTCTATGGCATAAGAGACTAGGACATGTTAACCTTAGAACCATTGCTAGGCTATCTAAGGACAACCTTGTCAGAGGACTGCCTTCTAGCCCCTACAAGAAGGAAGGACTCTGCAAGGCTTGTCAATTAGGCAAGCAAACTAAAAGTAGTTTTAAATCAATTAATAAGAGTGATTCACCTAGGATCTTGTATCTGTTACACATGGATCTTTTTGGACCCATTACAGTACAAAGCTTAGGAGAGAAGTCCTATACTTTAGTAGTTGTAGATGACTTCTCAAGATTCACATGGGTATTCTTTCTGAGGAAGAAGTCTGATAACTTTAAGTGTTTGACAGATTTTCTCAAATGCATTCAGATTGAGTTCAACACTCACATTGCCCTGATCAGAAGTGATCATGGGACAGAGTTTGATTCTCTTCTCATGCAAGAGTTCTGTCAAAGTGAAGGGATCAGGCATACTTTCTCAGCTCCTAAAACTCCTCAACAAAATAGGGTAGCTAAAAGGAAAAATAGAACACTCATTGAATCTGCAACTACATTATTGGCAGATGCTCACCTACCTCTATCCTTTTGGGCTGAGGCAGTGAACACCTCCAACTATGTGTTGAATAGAAGCCTGATACATAAACTAAATGGTAAGACTCCCTATGAATTGCTCAAAGGGAAGAAACCTAAAATAAGTTATTTTAAAGTTTTTGGTTGCACTTGTTTTATCCATAATAATGACAAGAAATATCTAGCAAAATTCCAAGCTAAAGCTGATGAAGGAGTGTTTCTGGGATACTCCATGATCAGTAAAGCTTATAGGGTGTATAATAAAACTACTCAAAAAATAGAAGAATCTGTCCATATTACTTTTGATGAAGCTAACGTGTCTTTCAAGGAGAAGAATGCTTCTACCATAGAACATTTGCATGTGCACTCTCTAGCTGAAGACATGAATAGATTACAAGTTACACAAAAGGATGACAGTAGTGAAGATGAAGAAGCTGCTCACCATCAGGAAGAAAATCTTCTTGAAGAACCAGTTGTTGTTCCAAGAGGACATAACAACACAGGTTGGTGAACCATCAACACCCCCTGTTGATCTAGTAACAACAAGAGATCATCCAATTTCTCAAGTAATTGGAGACATCTCAGCTGGTGTGCAAACTAGAAATCAGGTCAACCAGAACCTGATGCACACTTGCTTCCTCTCTCAAATTGAACCTCAAACCATTCAAGATGCAGAACAAGATCCACACTGGATTATTGCAATGCAAGAGGAGTTGCATCAATTTGAAAGAAATAAAGTTTGGGAACTAGTGCCTAATCCAAAAGATCATCCCATTGTTGGAACCAAATGGGTGTTCAGAAATAAGCTGGATGATCAAGGAATCATTGTAAGGAATAAGGCAAGGCTAGTTGCTCAAGGGTACTCTCAGGAAGAAAGGATAGACTATGACCAGACCTTTGCACCTGTTGCAAGATTAGAAGCCATAAGAATCTTTCTGGCTTATGCTGCTCACAAGGGATTCAAAGTCTATCAAATGGATGTCAAGAGTGCTTTTCTCAATGGGGAGATCAAAGAAGAAGTCTATATCAGACAACCTCCAGGTTTTATCTCTCTAACCCATCCTGATTATGTTTTTAAACTACACAAAGCATTATATGGTCTCAAGCAAGCTCCTAGAGCATGGTATGAGACCCTATCATGTTTTCTGCTGAAAAATGATTTTGTTAGGGGGAGAGTAGACCAAACTCTTTTTATTAGAACCCATAAATCCCATACCCTACTAGTAAAAATCTATGTAGATGATATTATATTTGGCTCTACTGATTCAAACTTGTGCAAAAAGTTTTCCAAGCTTATGCACTCTAAATTTGAAATGAGTAGCATGGGTGAGCTATCCTTCTTCTTAGGATTGCAAGTCAAACAACATGCTGAAGGCATATTTATTTCTCAAACCAAGTATGCAAAAGAGCTGGTTAAGAAATTTGGTATGTCTGATGCATCATGTATGAAAACACCCATGCCTACCAATGCTGTACTGGATGCTGATGAACATGGGAAACCAGTTGATCAGACAACATATAGAGCAATGATTGGCTCTCTATTGTACCTTACAGCCAGTAGGCCTGACATAATGTTTGCTACATGTATATGTGCTAGATTTCAAGTTAGCCCTAGAGAGTCACACTTAACCTTAGTTAAGAGGATTCTTAGGTATGTTAAAAGCTGTCTAAATCTAGGACTCTCGTATCCAAAAGACTCAGCATTTGACTTAACTGGATTCTCAGATGCTGATTATGCTGGATGCAGAATAGACAGTAAAAGCACCAGTGGAACTTGTCAGTTCCTTGGTGATAGACTAGTCTCTTGGTATTGTAAGAAACAAACATTTGTGTCAACCTCAACTGCTGAAGTTGAATATATGGCTGCAGGCAGTTGTTGTTCACAAATATTGTGGATACAAAACCAACTCCTAGACTATGGTTACATCTTAGAGAAGTCAAAAATATTTTGTGACAACACCAGTGCTATTTCCATTGCACAAAATCCAGTCTTCCATAGTAGGACAAAACATATAGAGATTAGGCATCATTTTCTAAGGGATAATGTAGAGAAGAACAAAATTGAACTTCAATATATCCCTACTGATTTGCAAAGGGGAGATATTTTCACCAAGCCTCTAGATGAAAAGAAACACAATTTCTTCCTAAATCAGTTAGGCATGTTAGATGGAGGAAGCCTAAACTAAATTACAAGATTTTGAAAAGCTAAAAACAGACCAAGATTAGGCTAAAAAATCATCTCCTTTTGTGTCTGTAGGATAGCTTCTGTCTCTGAACTGAGCTCGACGTTTTTCCCAGAAATCGTCGAACGGAGTTCGACGTTTTCACTGAACGTCGACCTAAGTTCAGAGCTTGCCAGATAGTTGTATACTATCTCTTTCAGGTCTTTGATCGTCGACCTGAGCTCGACGCTCTCTTGATCGTCGAACTGAGATCTACGATGTTGAAGACCTTTCAGCTTCCCTTAGGAGTCCTGATCGTTGATCTGAGGTCGACGATCCTTCCTTTTTCGCGTCGAACCCTAATATAAAATCATTATTCGGCCACCGCTCGTCGTTTACGCCTTCATACTCTCTGCAATTTTTTTCCCTCCAAACCTTCTACACTTGGTCGTGTTTGTTCAATTTTTGCAGGTACAGATGGCTCTGACTGTTGCTGCCCTTTCAAAAATAAAATTTGACACAGGATTCGACATCGACATGAACTCTTTCGATGGAAGCGACCAAAGATTCAAGGACATTTTAAATCTGCTTCGAGAACAACAGTTAGTTTAGATAATGTCCATCAGGATGAAGATCGCCGCAAACGAGATAAAGGAATGGTGTTTTTCTGCCTCAACTGAGAATGAGAATTCTGTAGTCGGCTCTATCAAAGGGACTCAGGTACCATTGTCCCCCGCCCTTCTAACAGAAGTGTTCAACCTCAGCACTGGAAATGACTCTATTGAATTATCTGAAGAAGAGTCTGATGCAATGCTAGATAGAATGGGTCACTCTGCTGAGAACCCTAAAAAATTGCTGAAAAAGAATTTGTCGATTGAATATCAATTTCTGGCTGATGTTGTGGGAAAGGTGCTTCTGGCAAAGCACTCAGCCCATGACACCATTTCCAGACATCAGTTCTGTCTAATGGGAGCTGTGGTTGACAAGAAACATCTGGACTGGGGGTCCATCTTCTTCAATTTGATCAAAAAGAAGCTTGTTGGGTACATTGGAAAATGTGTACCTGATTTGAAGAAGCCCAACCTAGCTCAATGATATACATCAAGGTGTATTTGATGTTGTTTTTGAGTTGACATGTGCAGGTGAAGAATTGATAAAGTATGCAGAAAAATTCTAAGTCCAAGTGTCGACACAGAGAAGGATGTGTCGACACATAGAAGAAATTAGTCGACACAACACTGGGAAGCAGTGTCGACACATAGCAGTTAGTCTACAACTACACTGGGAAAAAGTGTCGACACAGAAGAAGTAAGTCGACACAACACTGGGAAGCAGTGTCGACACATAGCAGTTAGTCTATAACTACACTGGGAAAAAGTGTCGACACAGAAGAAGTAAGTCGACACAACACTGGGAATTTGTGTCGACACAGAAGAAAAGCGTCGACCTCAACATTGGGAAAATGTGTCGACACAGAAGAAAAGCGTCGACCTCAACATTGGGAAAATGTGTCGACACAGAAGAATATAGTCGACCTCAGGTTTGTCGACACCAGCAGGATGTGTCGACTCAGAAGAATATAGTCGACCTCAAGTTTGTCGACACCAGCAGAATGTGTCGACACATTGTGATTAAGTCGACACATTACAGCAGAGTTAAAAGAAGACTGTGTCGACACCTGAAGGCTAAGTCGACACTTACTAAGTTATGATTCTACAAACAACTGTGTCGACACACAGGACTTGTGTCGACACACTGAAGAGTCAAGACCAAGTTATTTTCAGAAGAAGCTGTGTCGACTCAAAGGCAACTTAGTCGACATCACTGAAGACTGTGTCGACACCAAAGTCAATTGTGTCGACACAGATAGACAGATGGTCTCGACACTTTCTGACAGACTGTCTCGACAACTTGTGGTTCAAGACTAAGGCACAGGACTTGTTTGAAGACTTGACAGCTGTGGGTTGCCACCGGTTAACTGAAGCTGTCAGACTTGTCAGAAAACGGTTAGAAACCGGATCAGTCGGTTACCATGAAGGAAGTCTATAAATAAACAGATTCAGAAGGAGAAAATAACTTTTGGAAAACTTTGTTGAGAATCAAAAAGTTGAGAAGGATTACGATCCAATTCATTTCAAGAAAGTGCTAGGCACTTAAGAAGATCTTCTCCGGAAGATCTAAGAAGACTATCTAAGGATAGATCAAAGAAGAGTTCTAATCAGAATTCAGAAGAATCATTCAAAGTGCTGGATAGAGAGAGATCAAGCCAGAGTTTGAAGAAGAAGAAGAAAGAAACCACCAGTGGATTCTCAAGAAGCTGTTTGGAATCAACTCAGCTAAGTTCATATTCAAGAAGCCTTGAAGAAGGCTCAGATACAGTTGATTGCATCAGCTGATCAAGAATTGTCTTGGCCTTTTCTCTCTCAATTTAGGCAAGACAGTTAAATAATCTTTTCTATATTTCTGTAGGATCTGTTTACACAGATCTGAGTTGTAAGCCTATGTTATAAAGGCTGAGTGTAGGAGTGTTGTACTCTGAGTGGTAGGGCTGTTTGCCTGAGTGTAGGAGAAGGGTCTTCTCTGAGTTGTAGGCCTTGGGGCAAGGCTGAGGTAGGGCTGTTGTGCCTGAGTTGTAGGAACCAGTTGGGTTCTGAGTTGTAGGATCTGTTGATCTGAGATTAGTGGAAGTTTGGCCGAATCTAACATACTGCTAGATAGGTGAAGGGGGAAAGTGGATGTACCCAGACCTTGGGGAACTACTATAAAACATTGTGCAATCTGTGATGTTTTATTTTCTGTGATTGCTGTGATTATTGTGTTAGCCATTAATTGAATTCTGCCTAGAAGTTTTTATAAACAAGTAGAACCTATTCAACCCCCCCCCCCTCTAGGTGTTTAGGTTGTCTTGAAAGTTAAACTATCAAGTGGTATCAGAGGGAGGTTCCTCAAAAAGGACTTAACAGTCTGAGGTAGATCTGAAAGGCAGATTCAAGATTCAAGAAGATGGGTTCTGGAGAGAATCATAAGGAGCTAGGGTCTATGAAATTACCCATATGCAGGAAGGAAATCTTTGGTATCTGGAAAGAAAGAGTCAGACTGTTTATGGAAGTATCTGACCCAAGAATTTACATCACAGTACAGGAAGGCCCCTTCATTCCAATGAAGGTATCAGTTCTTGATGCAAATATCCAAACTCCAAAGACTTATTCAGAAATGACCAAGGATGAAATCATCTTGGCAACCATGGATAAAAGAGCTCAGAACATTATTGTGAGTGCCATAGATGATTCAACATTTCAGAATCTGATTCACTGCAAGACCTCCAAGGAAATGTGGGACACATTGATTGTCTACATGGAGGGATCTGAAGAAGTAAGGCTGGACAGGAAGTCTATGCTAAATCAGGAGTATGAAAGCTTTAGACAAGGAAAATCTGATAGCATAACTGAGTGCTATAAGAAATTCTATAGAATTGTGAATGAGCTAATATCCTATGGAAGAGTCTTCAGTACCTATGAACTGAATGACAAATTCTTAAGATCCTTATCAAAGGATTGGGATACAAAGATCTGTGCCATAAGAGAGGTGGCTAAATTGGCAGAGATATCTCCTTCAACCCTGTTTGGAAAGTTGCTATCCTATGAAATGCAACTTATGGTGAGGAAGGAGGAGGAAAGAAACTCAAGAGGAGAGCATAGAGAAAAGACTGTGGCATTCAATGCAGAAGCCACTAGAAAGAATAGGAGAAAATCACCATCTACTCCTAAGGAAGTTACAGAAGATAGTTCTGAAAGTTCAAACAAGGGTTCTGAAAGTTGTGATTCAGATGCAGATTTTGCTGCATTCACAAGACAATTCCAGAGGTTCTTGAAGAAGAAGCAGTGGAAGTCTAGGCCTTCCCCATCACAGCAAGTTGATGACTATTATAAGAAGAAAAGGTCATCAAGGAAAGAGAAGAACAGATCAAAACCCAGCAAAGCCACTACTTCAAAGATTGTCTGCTATTGTTGCAATAGGCCTGGACATGTAGTGGCTGATTGTCCTGACAAGAGAAAGGAATCTTCAGAAAAGAAGAAGACTTATCAGAAAGGCAAGAAGGAGAAATCCTTTGTAGCAAAGAAAGATAAGAGTCTGTCAGACCAGTCAACTTCAGAATCAGGATCTGAAGCTGAAGCATATATTGGACTATATGCTGCATCTGAGGAAGAGGAGTTTATGCAGTTGCTAGACTCCATCAATGAACATCAATGCATGGGGTTGATGACAAGATCAGAAGAGGACATATGCCAGAATCAGTCTGGTCCTAATGAGGTAAAATGTCCTTCCAGTACATCTGTTTGTAGTACAAGTGAAGAATCAGCTACATCTGCATCAAGTGATGAAGATGCATCTGAATCTGAAGGAGATGTCTATCAATTGATAGACAAGTATGGGGACTTGTTGCAGGCCCTTAAGAAAAGCAAGAACCTGGTTAAAACTCAGGCTCAGGAAATTGCTGAACTAAGGGTTGCAACAACTGAGTTAGAAAAAGTCCTTGATCAAAAATTAAATGAAATTGCCAAGCTGAAGAATATAACTATTATTCAGATGGGCACAATTAATTATACTAATGATCAAGTGAAGAGTCTGGAGGCCAGACTTAGAATTGAAAGGGATTTAGTGGCTAGTTACTCTAAGCCAAAATATGTCTTACCCTTGATAGATGAATTTGTCACTCAGAAGGGTAAGGCTGGATTAGGATTTAAAGGTAACTCCAGGGCTGGCAGATTCAAGAGGAAAGGCAAAGCCCCTATTCAGCCACTAAACCTTTCAGTCCCCATAAAGTTTAGTAAGGTGAAAGTGCCTTCTAACATATATGATCATGAAGACATTCAAGGTCATATTAAGACTAATGTTCTGAAGAACAAGGGTGTTAATGCATGCAGGCCTACCTATGGTCATAAACCCAATGGTTTTAAGAAATCAGTAGGTGAAGTTGCAACAGCACCAGCAATGAACAGAAATTCTTCTGACAAGGATGTATCTAGATCTAGATACAATAAGTTTGAATGTTGGTGCTATGGCAAGAGAGGCCATTTTGCATTAGACTGCTGGTATAACACAAGTGTTATAAAGAATAAGAGTCTACCTGTTAGAAGAGGTTATGATAACTTTATTAATGCTAACCTGAACCAAGGACCCAAGACTTACTTGGGTTCTAAGGGTAAGTAATTCTGTATTGCAGGTGAATCCAAGTAACCATGCCCCTATATGGTACTTGGATAGTGGTTGTTCCAGGCACATGACTGGAACAAAGGGGCTGCTGAAGGAGTATTCATCTGTCAAAGATGGACATAAAGTGATCTTTGGTGGATCTGAAAAAGGAGTCATCAAAGGGTTTGGTAACATTTCTTCTAACCTAATTACTATCACCCAAGTGGCCTATGTAAAAGGTTTGAAACATAATCTAATAAGCATAAGCCAGCTGAGTGATCTAGGATATGACATTTCATTTGGTAAGGATGGATGTCATATCAAAAGGTCAAGTGATCAAGAGATCATTTTGACTGGGTATAGGAAGAGAAATGTATATTGCCTGAATTTTGAATGTGAAAATAAGGCTTCCCCCATTTGTCTTGTAGCTGATGACAATGCTTCCCATTGTGTTAAGTGGCACAAGAGATTGGCTCATCTAAACTACAAGACAATTGGCCAACTCATTTGTAAAGAACTAGTGAGGAATGGGCCTCAAGTTAAGTGTATAAAGGAAGGGGTATGCTCAGCTTGTCAAAAGGGCAAGCAGACAAAGTCCTCATTTCAAAGCCTTGAAAACAAGGATTCTGTGAGGTGCTTATACCTCTTGCATATGGATCTTTTTGGTCCTATGCCAGTTCATAGTCTAGGTAGGAAGGTCTACACTTTTGTGGTTGTAGATGACTACTCTAGATTTACATGGGTGTTCTTTCTGAGACAAAAATCTGAAACCCCAAGTGTATTACTTAATTTTGTAAAGCAAATTCAGAATGAACTGAATAGTATAGTGGTCAAAATCAGAAGTGACCATGGTACTGAGTTTCAATCTGAAAGCATAACAAACTTGTGTAAAGACTTTGGGATTTTCCAAGAGTTCTCCTCACCAAGAACACCTCAGCAAAATGGAATTGCTGAAAGAAAGAATAGAACATTAATTGAAGCTGGTAGAACTCTATTGAGTGACACCTCTCTCCCAGAATATTTTTGGGCTGAGGCAGTTAACACTGCTTGTCATGTCATCAATAGGGCTTCTATCACCAAAAGCCACAGAAAGACTCCCTATGAGATTGTGAAAGGCAGAAAACCAAATCTATCCTATTTTAGGATCTTTGGTTGCAAGTGCTATATACTTAACAATGGCAAGTCATATTTGACTAAGTTTGCTGCCAAATCCCAGGATGGGATATTTGTTGGGTACAGCACAAATAGTAAGGCCTATAGAGTCTTCAACTTAACTACTCAAGTTGTTGAAGAATCTGTGCATGTTGTATTTGATGAAACAAGATTAATCAATTGTGAATTGTCTTGTAGATCAAATGACTCAACAGGTATAATCAAGAGGATGGACAAGCTCTCCATTGCTGAAGCTTCAAAGGAAGATGGAGCATTGGAAAATGAAGGCTGCTGTCCAGGGGGAGTACAAGAGATAATGGAAGCTGATGAAAACCAAGAGGTTCAGCAGAATGAAGAAGCTGGAGATGCTTAACCTGAAGGGAATCATCCTCCAGCTATAAGATATCTAAGAGATCATCCTGCTGATCAGATAATTGGTGATCCAAGACAAGGAGTGCAAACTAGAAGCAGAAATCAAAGCACAGTTTTGCATTCAAGTTTCTTATCTCAAATGGAACCTAAGAAGTTTGAAGAAGCTATCCAAGACCAGCACTGGATTGATGCTATGCAAGAGGAGCTGAATCAATTTAGAAGGTGCAAAGTCTGGGAGCTTGTTCCTAAACCAAGAGGCCACAACATAATTGGCACCAAGTGGATCTATAGGAACAAGCTAGATGAAAGTGGGATAATAGTGAAGAATAAAGCAAGGTTAGTTGCAAAAGGATACAGGTAGGAAGAAGGGATTGACTTTGATCAAACCTTTGCTCCAGTAGCAAGGCTAGAGGCTATCAGAATGTTCCTTGCCTATGCAGCCTACCAAGACTTCAAAGTATACCAGATGAATGTGAAGTCAGCATTTCTGAATGGTGACCTTAAAGAAGAAGTATATGTAGAGCAGCCATCAGGTTTTGTAGATCCTCTTAAACCTGATTCTGTGTATAAGCTTAGGAAAGCTTTGTATGGGTTAAAACAAGCTCCAAGGGCTTGGTATGAAACCCTGTCTACCTTCCTCATTGAGAATAAATTCTCAAGAGGAAAGATAGACAAAACTCTATTCCTTAGGGAATCCAAAGGTAAGATCATCTTAGTTCAGATTTATGTTGATGACATAATCTTTGGATCTACTGAAAACAACCTTTGTAAAAAGTTTGCCAAACTTATGCAAGGGAAGTTTGAGATGAGCAGTATGGGAGAACTTAAGTTCTTCTTGGGACTCCAAGTAAGACAGACTGATGATGGATTGTCCATATCCCAGTCTAAGTTCACCAAAGAATTAATTAAGAAATATGGTATGGAGTCATCCTCCACCATGAGAACTCCTATGGGAACAAATATCCCTATATGCAAAGATGAGGCAGGAAAACCTGTTGATGAGTCATTATATAGAGGAATAGTTGGGTCTCTACTATATCTTACTGCTAGTAGACCAGACATTATGTATGCAACATGTGTCTGTGCTAGGTACCAAGCCTGCCCTAAAGAATCTCATTATACTGCAGTCAAAAGGATTCTGAGATATCTAAAGGGCACTCCTAATCTAGGTCTTTGGTACCCTAGGAATAGAGATTTTCTACTAACAGGCTATTCAGATGCAGATTTTGCAGGATGTAGAGAGGACAGGAAAAGTACTACAGGTACTTGTCAATTCCTGGGAGGAAGACTAATATCATGGAGTAGTAAGAAGCAGACCAGTGTGGCAATTTCCACAGCTGAGTCAGAGTATGTTGCTGCTGGAAGCTGCTGTGCACAGCTATTATGGATGCAGCATCAGCTTAAGGATTATGGTATTCAGGTAAGTAGAACACCCCTTTTATGTGATTCTAAGAGTGCTATTTCTATTGCTAATAATCCAGTTTCTCATAGTAGAACTAAGCATATAGAAATCAAATACCATTTTCTTAGAGAACATGTAGAAAAAGGAGACATCTCATTGGAATTTGTAAAAACAGATTATCAAATAGCAGATGTATTTACTAAGCCTTTAGATGAAACAAAATTCAATAAATTCAAAATTGAATTAGGTATGTTACCCATTGATTAATGTATTAACAAAATCATTAACAATGCAATTGAAGTGGTATGTAAGTAAGTAAAAGTAATAACAACATAATCAAGTGTTAAAAAGGACGCATTGAAGTAACACTTACAAGTGGTGTTGAACCAACAGAAATTGGCTAAGTAAGAATGTGTCGACACATTCAGTAATAATGTGTCGACTCAGAGAAATAATGTCGACAAGTCAGAAATATTGTGTCGACACAGAAAATATGTGTCGACACTTAAGAGTTATATTGTCGACTTAACCAGAAATGTAATGTCGAGACAATAGAAGTTTGTGTCGACACATTCCGTCTGTGTCGACACATTTAGTCTGTGTTTGGCGCCTTTTGAACTTCTTTCAACAGAAGGTATAAATAGGTGAAAAACGCTTTCTGTCGACACGCTTCCAAGGTTTTCGAGACTAAAACCCTGTGTCGACAGTCTATCTTTCTCTCTTCTCTCAAGCTTTCTCGACAAATCGATGGCGCCAAGGCTGGAAGACAACGTCAATGAGGGGTATGAGTTGGTGCGCCAGGCCTTTGCAGATGCGCCGCCAAATGTTCAAGGGGTTATCACCCTCCTCTCCGAGTCAGGGTTAGAATTTCTAATCTCAGAGCCAACTAAAATCTGGAAGAAGGAGGTGCACGAGTTCTTTATCTCTGCATCAGTCCACTCAACAGGCCTCAAGATTAAGTCCAATGTTCAAGGGACTAAGGTGAAGATTACTCCAAGAACTTTGAGAAAAATCTTTCAATTACAAGTAGTTGAGAATGAAGAGGAAGTTCCTAGTTCTAAGACAAGGGAAGCCCTTCAATGGTGTGGACTGGACTCAAGTATGAAGATTGGAGCTGCATTCAACAGGAAGGGTATGAATCAGCAAGGGAAATTCTTGTCTGAAGTTGTTGGGAAAGTAATCCTCTGCAAGACAGGTGGACATGATAGGATTTCTGCCTATATGTTCGGCCTTATGACCAGGATTGTTTTTACAATTCCTACTGATTGGTCAGGAGTACTCTTTGACAAGATCAAAGAAGGAATCAAGAAGCCTAACATGGCTAGAATCATGAGCTTGTATCTCATTGGAGTGATCCCTGAAATGATGCAGCAACTGCCAGGGACTAAGATCAATCATATGAGAAGGATGGATATGAGACTGTTCTCTAGGTGGGATAGGGTGCTGTCCAAGGATGTGCCTGAAGAGAGAAGGCCAGACACCCCTGTGGAATCCCCTACTCACAATCAAGAAACTGAACAACTACAAGAAGACCCACTGAGGACACAGGTTGAAGAACAGCTTGACTCAACTATAGTCCAGCAAGTGTCAACACCTGCACAGATGCAGGGGGAGCCAGTTTCCACTCCTGCTCAAAAGGAATCTACTCCTGATCAGGTACAAGTATAGGGGGAGCTAATGTATTTTACTATAAAAGACATTGCTCATATTTTTGTTACTACACAGGTTCAGGGGGAGCTAGTGTCCACTCCTCCTCTAAATACTACAAATACTGAAGTACAAGTGCAAGAGGAAGCACAGTTAAACTTATCTCAAGATTTAACTGCTGCAAAAGTTACAGCTCAAAAGGAATTTACTCTGGAGGAGTTATTCCCTGATGCTGATACTACTACAGATAAAGTAGGAGGAGAACCAGAAATTGAGAAGTCCATAGGTATGGACATTGATCAGGAAGCTGAAGTTGAGGCACAAGTTGAGGGGGAGCCAGTGGCTGTTGAAGCTGAGCAACAGGTCACTGGGACAGATACAATTCATCCTCCTCAAGAAAGAATTCATTTAGATACTTCATCTGAAACTGACACTGAAGGAGCCAGGATGGCAAAGAAAAGAAAACTTGTTGTCTTTAAGAGAAGAAGCAAGAATTATAAGCAGGCTTTACAAACAACACCTCCACAAGTATCTCCAGCCTTTGATTATAACAAATTTATGGTAGATCTACAGGTAAAATTGGATGAACAAAGGATGGCACTGGAAAAGTATGTTGATGAAAATAGCAAGTCACTTCAGTTTGACTTAGCTCAGGATATAAAGTCCATCCAGTTTCAAGTCAACATGCATAAAAAGGAAATGACAGATTACTTCCACAAGGGTGGCAATGCTGTGGTTTATCTAGCTCAACAACAGGAGGCTATTACTACAAAGGTGGATGACATTGCCCTGAAGCAAAGCTATGTATTGGAAAATCAGTTAAGAATGAATGATAATTTAACTGAATCTCATAATGCAATCATTGAGGAAGTCAAGAAGTTTGTTCCTGGCCTGCCTACAGATAAAACAAAAGAAAGGGAAGAATTTGATAAGAATTTTCAAACTGCCATTGCTTCTGTTAAGACTGCCATCTCAACCTCTCAAAAAGAAATATCTGAAAAGCTTCAAAAGTTAAAACCATTTTTTAAAGAAGGTGTAAATTATTTGGATGGCCAAATCAGATTTCAAAAGGAAGATCTAAGAGATCATGTATCTAGAGAAGCCATAAAGGGGGAGAGGATGCTAATTCATGCAGGCTCAGAGCACTCCAAATGGGTGACCAATAGTATCCGAGCCACATTGGGTTATCCCCCATTGTGTGATGATGCTATGGTGGCTGAGTCAGGAATACAAACAAATCTACTTGAAGGCAATCAACCTGAGATTGCCCAAGTCATTTACCCCCCTCCAGATTTTGACATGATTGATCAGCAGGTTCAAGGCATGTATAGTCCTCCAAAGGAGGTTACTAATATTGTCATTGGGAAGGTTGATAAGCCAGAGGCTACTCTGAAAGAACAGCAAGATGCTCTATTAGCAAAGAAGAGATTCAGAGAGCAGGCTGCACTCAAGCCAGATTATGAGCAGTGGAGTCCTACTTCAAGGAACATAATACTCACTACATGGAAAGCTGTACAAGACAAAGTTCATGAGAGAGGGAAGTGGTATAATGAGATAGAATGGCAGAAGTATGAGGCAAGACAGGAAGCTATAGTACAATTCAGAAGGAAAGCTAAGCTGGGGAGGCTGACACCAGATGCTAAGGAGCCAAGCAAGTACTTCCCAAAGCCTTTTCACTATTTTGAAAGGCAAAGGATCAAGGAAGAAGCTCAGAAGAAAGCTGATCAAAAAGGAAAGAAGATAGCTGAAGAATCAGAAGCTCCTGTGACAGCTACAATTCAATCTGGCAAAGGGATTATCATAAGAGAGCCTGATCAATCCTGATTATGTTTTTAGTTCTTTCATAATGTTTTTGTAATGTTGTGATGTGATCATTAAATGTAAAACAATGTAATCAAACATTATCCAGTTATAAACAAAATGTTGATTGGCATATTATAATGTTCATTCTGTGATGGATTGTTTTTTATGTTTTGTTTATATTAAGTATTCTTGTTATGTCACATATCATCAATTTAGTACTGTTTATAAATGGTGTATATCATTGGCTATAAGGGTAATGACTTCTCCAAATAGGGGGAGATTGTTGGGTACATTGGAAAATGTGTACCTGATTTGAAGAAGCCCAACCTAGCTCAATGATATACATCAAGGTGTATTTGATGTTGTTTTTTTTTGAGTTGACATGTGCAGGTGAAGAATTGATAAAGTATGCAAAAAAATTCTAAGTCCAAGTGTCGACACAGAGAAGGATGTGTCAACACATAGAAGAAATTAGTCGACACAACACTGGGAAGCAGTGTCGACACATAGCAGTTAGTCTACAACTACACTGGGAAAAAGTGTCGACACAGAAGAAGTAAGTCGACACAACACTGGGAAGCAGTGTCGACACATAGCAGTTAGTCTACAACTACACTGGGAAAAAGTGTCGACACAGAAGAAGTAAGTCGACACAACACTGGGAATTTGTGTCGACACAGAAGAAAAGTGTCGACCTCAACATTGGGAAAATGTGTCGACACAAAAGAAAAGCGTCGACCTCAACATTGGGAAAATGTGTCGACACAGAAGAATATAGTCGACCTCAGGTTTGTCGACACCAGCAGGATGTATCGACTCAGAAGAATATAGTCGACCTCAAGTTTGTCGACACCAGCAGAATGTGTCGACACATTGTGATTAAGTCGACACATTACAGCAGAGTTAAAAGAAGACTGTGTCGACACCTGAAGGCTAAGTCGACACTTACTAAGTTATGATTCTACAAACAACTGTGTCGACACACAGGACTTGTGTCGACACACTGAAGAGTCAAGACCAAGTTATTTTCAGAAGAAGCTGTGTCGACTCAAAGGCAACTTAGTCGACATCACTGAAGACTGTGTCGACACCAAAGTCAATTGTGTCGACACAGATAGACAGATGGTCACGACACTTTCTGACAGACTGTCTCGACAACTTGTGGTTCAAGACTAAGGCACGGGACTTGTTTGAAGACTTGATAGCTGTGGGTTGCCACCGGTTAACTGAAGCTGTCAGACTTGTCAGAAAACGGTTAGAAACCGGATCAGCCGGTTACCATGAAGGAAGTCTATAAATAGACAGATTCAGAAGGAGAAAATAACTTTTGGAAAAATTTGTTGAGAATCAAAAAGTTGAGAAGGATTACGATCCAATTCATTTCAAGAAAGTGCTAGGCACTTAAGAAGATCTTCTCCGGAAGATCTAAGAAGACTATCTAAGGATAGATCAAAGAAGAGTTCTAATCAGAATTCAGAAGAATCATTCAAAGTGCTGGATAGAGAGAGATCAAGCCAGAGTTTGAAGAAGAAGAAGAAAGAAACCACCAGTGGATTCTCAAGAAGCTGTTTGGAATCAACTCAGCTAAGTTCATATTCAAGAAGCCTTGAAGAAGGCTCAGATACAGTTGATTGCATCAGCTGATCAAGAATTGTCTTGGCCTTTTCTCTCTCAATTTAGGCAAGACAGTTAAATAATCTTTTCTATATTTCTGTAGGATCTGTTTACACAGATCTGAGTTGTAAGCCTATGTTATAAAGGCTGAGTGTAGGAGTGTTGTACTCTGAGTGGTAGGGCTGTTTGCCTGAGTGTAGGAGAAGGGTCTTCTCTGAGTTGTAGGCCTTGGGGCAAGGCTGAGGTAGGGCTGTTGTGCCTGAGTTGTAGGAACCAGTTGGGTTCTGAGTTGTAGGATCTGTTGATCTGAGATTAGTGGAAGTTTGGCCGAATCTAGCATACTACTAGATAGGTGAAGGGGGAAAGTGGATGTACCCAGACCTTGGGGAACCACTATAAAACATTGTGCAATCTGTGATGATTTATTTTATGTGATTGCTGTGATTATTGTGTTAGCCATTAATTGAATTCTGCCTAGAAGTTTTTATAAACAAGTAGAACCTATTCACCCCCCCCCCCTCTAGGTGTTTAGGTTGTCTTGAAAGTTAAACTATCAAAGCTGAGCAAAAGCTGTGTAAGCTTTGGGAGGATCTTGGGGGTTTACATGCACTCCAGGTGCCCTGAGCTGCTGACCTCAAGTGGGATGCACATCAATACATCCAAGAGACTTACATGTGCCCTCTTCAGCAGGTGGGACAGGCAAATTATTAACCCCAATAGGGCTACTGCATCAACTCCTGCTTCAGGCATAAGGAATGCCTTAGTCACTCCTCCTCAGGTCTCTGTCCCTGCAGAAGTTTTGCCTGCTTCTTCTCCTCCTCCAGCTGTCTCTACCCCAGCCATCTCATCCTCACCACCAATCACCACCATAGCCATCTCATTACCCATTACAATCTCATCCCCACTCTCACCTTCTCCAGCATCTACCTCAGAGCAATTCCATCCCTTATACTACTATCCTCCTGCCACCACTTCCTCATATTCTCTCTTAGATGACTCCTTCATGGATGATTCTCCTTCAACTCCTCCTGAGCTTCCCTCTACTTCCTCATTCCAACAAATTCTTCAAGACATCCTCTCTCAACCATCTTTTTCCCCTACCATCTCATCCTTCCCCAACCAAATTACATCAATCTCAACACTTCCTACCCCTAGACCATCCATTTCTTCACCTCCTACCTCCACATTCTCCATTCCATCAGCTCCAGTCAACATCATTCCAGCACCCTTCTCTCCTACCTCTACTCAAGCCCCTCTTGAGCATGTAGATCTCTCAGCCCTGGCAGACAGGTTATATGATCTGCTAGCTCCCAAGCTAACCTCATTACTGGAGACCACCCTGGCTCCACTCCTGACACATGTTCAGGAGCTGTCTACCAAGCTCTCCTCCTTCATCTCCTCTCAGGTAATTACTTCTTCTGGGTGCCTTGATCCAGCTGCCACTGAATCCAGGCAGGGGGAGATGCCTTATGAAGCAGTTCCTGCTCCAACATTTGCAGTGGATCTCCAGAAATTGCTTTCAGTTTTTGATCTTGCTTTCTTCAGTTCTCTGCCTGTTGAACAAGTTGAAGATTTGACTAAGGCCATTGTGCCTATCTCTATTTGTGATCCCAGCCTAATTGCCTCATATATAAATTCTTTCAAGGCTGTGGATGTTGCAGTTTCCATCCCTGCTGCTACTGATGTTTCTATAAGTGTATCAGAAGATATTGACATGGTTTCTGTTATTGAGGTTACTGCTGCTCAAGAACTTGCCACTTATCTGAAAGAACCTGCTGCTGTTTCTGCTCCAACTCCTAATGCTTCTTCTGCTCAAATTTCTGATGTTGCTGCTCCTACCCTGACTCCAGATCAGTTGAAATTACAAGAGAAATATATTAAGAGCATTGATGATTTATATGATAGACCCCAAAGCTCAGAAAGTGATCAGTTTCACACTAATTCTGATGACTCTTCTGGTACCATTGCCAAGAAAAGGAAGGCCAGAAGCAAGGCCATGATTAAAGTTCCTCCTGCTCAAGCCAAGGATGCAAATGATATTCCATATTATATTTTGCATGATTGCCCAATCTCTGATCCATGGATGCAATTCTCTAAAAATCAATTGAAAGCTATGAAGAAAAGAAGAAAATTGGCTAGATATGAAAAAGGATCTTCTACATTTCCTCCTCCTCCTCCTCCAGATTCAGGATCTGGTGGAGGCTCAGCCCTTCCATCCTCTGCTTCAAAGCAAAGCTCTTCCCAACCTTCTCAGGAACATCAACCAAGAGAACAATTTCAAAGAGGATATCAATATAAGAGATATCAGTCTAGAGGAAGGCAAAGAGATTACAGAACATATTCTAGACAACAAAGGGAAGGACAAGGTCATATTGAATCTACTTCAGGTCCTTTCCCTTATAGGCTAAAAGATATAGTTGTCTCCAGGACTCCTAATACTGATTCTGAGTCTATCAACAGATATGAACCTCCTGTTCCATTTGAGGATCCTGAGAACAACCCTTTGTCATGGACTGCCAGAATGAAAGAGCTTGCTGCTCTAGATCAAATAAAAAAGGCCAGAGAGCAAGGCAAAGACATTTCCAACATTTCAACCCTATCAGATCAAAGGAAGAAAGAACTAGAGAGATATGCTTCAAGGAAATTCTTTAATCCAGAAGATTATATGAAGCTGCACCCTGAGGCTATAGTACCAAGGCCTAGATCTCAAACTTCCTTAGGTGCAGAAGATGACAGAAGATCAAAGAAAGAAGCCCTCAATCCTAATAGGGAAATTTTGTTTAAAAAGGGAACTGAGAAGAAGTGATTTGTGTAAGCTGAACAAACATCCACCTCTGAACATTTGTTGATATTTTATCTTTGATCTGCAATGCTGCTATGACATTTTCTTGCTTTGATTGGTTTAGTTCTTATTTTGTCTGTATGCTTATTTATTTCCTATTTTTTGTCTGTAAATAGTAATCCTAACCCAAATAGGGGGAGATTGTTGGAACACCCTATTACTAATTTGGGTAAGGATCACTATGTTTGTCTTAGGAAACCAGTTTGACCTAGTTGTATAGTTTTAAAGGTCAACAATAGAATGTGTCTAGGGCTTAGAATTTAGGTTTGAGCTGCCCCCAGGACCATTCAAGGAATCAGACTTCAAGCTGAGGCAAAGACAATTATCGTCGAGCTTAGGTCGACGGAACGTCGAACTCCGTTCGACGCTCTCTGAGCTCAACCTTTGCTAAAATCGTCGAGCTTCGGTCGACGATCTTCGAGCTCAGGTCGACGATCTCTCCTCAGTTTATTCTCCAGGTCGCTGAGCTCAGTTCGACGATCTTCGAGCTCAGTTCGACGATAATTATCTTTGCCTCAGCTTGAAGTCTGATTCCTTGAATGGTCCTGGGGGCAGCTCAAACCTAAATTCTAAGCCCTAGACACATTCTAATGTTGACCTTAAAAACTATACAACTAGGTCAAACTGGTTTCCTAAGACAAACATAGTGATCCTTACCCAAATTAGTAATAGGGTGTTCCAACAGCCTGTTAGTCATCAAGCCTCACCGCTGAGTCGGTAGCATTAGGCTGGCTTGATTCGAATTTTTGGAGTAAGGAAATTTCCCGGCTTCAACAATGCGCTTAGCTTAAAAATGTGTCTCGGCTGGAATTGTTCAATTCTTATATAGAATGTAAAGAACTGTCTTTAGTTCAAAATGAATTCCACAGAATTCTTTAAAATTAAAATTCCAACGTCAAGCGTGCAAACGAACGACGAAATTGGAATTAGACCTTCAATTCCAATTCCATGAGCTCAATTCCGTACAAATTAACGAACCCTAATGGTCCGTTCGGCGTGTAGGTAATGGCATTCTGGAATTGGATTTGGGAAACAGTAAAGCCAATGTCAGCGTTCGGCGGGACGGTTTTGGCCTAGAAATGGCTTTGGGGAAAAATCATCGGTTTTCACTCCAAGTTAAAACCGTGGCCTCCCAATTCTTAACTTCCAGGTTCGGTTTTCGTAGTTTTCGGCTAGGTTGTCTCCTCCCGACTCCCGATCGCAGCCTGTTCTCCTCCCGATCGCTGCAGGCCGCAGACCTTCGTGCAGGTATATGCCTTCTTCTATTCTTCTTCCTCTTCTTCTTCCACCTCTTCTATTCTTCTACCTCTTCCTCCTCTTCCCTCCCTCTTTACCCTCATCATCTGCCCGATTCTGCTCCTCCCTCTTTCGCCCGATTCTGCTCCTCCCTCTTCCTCCTCCTCTTCCTCCTCTTCTATTTTGCTCCTCCTCTTCTCTCCCTCTTTACCCTCACCATCGATTTCTCCGGCCATCCTCCTCCTCCCTCCATCCGACCCTGCTTTTCTTTTCTTGCCACCTGCAGATCCGGCCACCCTCGCCTTAGTTGCTATTTCGGAACTTTTATTTTGTGGACGATGCTTTAAGATTATTAGTACTTTCATTTCAAGTATTTTTAGTACTTTGATTTTGTGGACAATGCTTAAATTTTTTTTAAAAATAGTTTCTAAAATGTACAATTCCAAAAAACCAATTCCTTTGCCTAGCCAAACAATATTTAAGTATCAATGTCAATTCTGTTCACTAAATACCATCCTGTAGCCGAACAACGGAATTGGTTTTCTGCACAAAATCATTTCCTGCAGATATTGGTTTTTTGACTAAATCCAATTCCAAAAAACCAATACCTGTGCGACGAACGGACCATAAGTGATTCTCCTTTATTTTGGTGAAAGTCGAAGAGTTAATAGGGATCCTTGATGATCCGCCGGTTCGATATGAACTGGCCAACAAAGTGGTATGTGAGCTCCCCAAAGTTGTTGGTCTCCACTTTTTGTAGGGAGTGGATCCATGTGCGTGCGTATCCCTTTAAAGTTGTGGGGAACTGAAAGTCTATAGTTTCAAGAATAGCTAAATCACCTAGATGGGGGGGTGAATAGGTTTCTTAGTCTCTTGTGCCTATCCTTAATTTTCTTTCTTTAAGTGCTTTGGGAGTTGGTAGTTTTCTTCTTTCAAGACACACACAACCTGCAACAAAGAAACAAAATAAAGGGCACACACAGAATATATAATGATTCCCCAGATTATGGGTACATCCACTTTCCCTCCAACCTTTCTAATAGCTTGTTAAATAAGGCACTTCTCCAATATCGTCTCCTAAGAGCTTACAACATGATCCCACAGGACCACTCAGTCTCCTCCAAGACTTACAGCTCAGGCACAAGGCCCTACAACTCAGTGATCCAAATATCACCTACCTCTGGCCCAAAGGCCCGACAATATAGGCTGGGAGGATAGCCCAACCACAGAGAGAATGACTCTCCTACAGCTCAGTCACAAAGGCCATACCTCAGATCCAAAAGATCCTACAACTCAGGAATAAGTGCCATACAACTCAGAGTGAATGACTCTCCTATCTCAGGCTCAAAAGCCCTACCTCAGATCCAAACTGGATCCTACACTTAGGACAAAGCCCTACCTCAGGTACTCAAGCCCTACCTTAGATTCTCAACAAAATCCTACCTCAGGCTAAACACCCTACAGCTCAGATCCAAAAGGATCCTACATAATGGAAGTGAGTTTTGAGTGGATTTGACACAAGAGAGATTTCTCTATGCCAACCTTCCTGAACAGAGATAAACTCAGCCCAACTTTGAATCTAGGAATATATTCCTTGAGTCTACTGCTTCATGAACTGAGAAAAACTCAGCCTTATTTTCTTCACAGTAATAAGAGAAAATCTTCAATAAGAAGAAGCTTGTGTTGGAAATAACCTATAGAACCCTGCTCTTCTTCTTCTTTCCTTCCTGGACTGAACCAAAAGCTCAGTCCAAACTTCTTCAAAGCCTCCAGAAAATGTTCTTCAAAACTGCATTGCTAGAACTATGAAGTGGCTGCAACTAAGGTTATCCTTTGCTGCACCTTCTCTCTCATAGATTTACTCTGAACTATTGTTAATGGTGGAGATGACACTGGCTAACTTTTATTATCTTCCAGTTGTTGCAGCTAGGGTAAGAACCTGCTACTTCAGTTTACTCAGAGAATTTCTTTGATCTTATTGTTGAATGTGTTGCTTTCAACAGATATCTCTTAATGGCTTTCAGATTAGCTGCAGCTTGGCTCAGGTCTTGGCTGCTTCTACTTCCTTAGAAAATATCTATGATCTTGCTGTTCTTCAATCAACTAACTTGACTGCAGAGACTAGAGTGCTCTGCTTCTTCTTCTCTCTCAGAACTTCCTTCTGAACTTGTTGTAGTAAATGAAGCTTGTTGCAGCTAACTTGAACCTCTGGATTAGCAGATTTTTGTCCTTCAATATTCAGCCTCAACAACAATGGGGAGGAAGAAGATGAAGTTCTTTTTATTCAGAATAATCCAAAAGTTATTTTTATCAGATTGATCCTCGTTCTTTTATTCCTGAGGCTCAACGGCTCTTTTGACCCGTGGGCCCCACTGAAATTGATAGCTGCAACTTTACTTTAACAGCTAAAAGTCGTATTATAGGCCTAAAACGCAATTTTTCGTGAACTGTAGCCATCCCACCTCATTTTGAATTTTGTTGAATTTTGATGATGTCAGCATCTGTGGACTTAGTCAAATTCAAGCACATTAGTATAGGCGTTGAGTGAACAAACTTCACTCAACGCCAAAACACTTAGATAGATTTCTATTGGGTAAATTGGAAATTGTGTACCTGATTTGGAAAAGCCTCACCTGACTCAATGATATACATCAAGTTGTATTTGATGATGTATTGAATTTACTTATGCAGGCAGAAGAATGCAGAAAATATTCTAAGTACAAAGTGTCGAGACATTTATAATGTGTCGACATCTTTGAAGAAGCAGCGTCGAGACTAGAAGCAAAGATGTGTCGACACACAGGACTTGTGTCGACACATGGAATTTGAGTCGACAACAGCTGTGTCGACACTCAGGACTAGTGTTGACACACTTAGATTTGAAGTGCTGACATTAGTAGAAGGGCAGTATCGACACATAGGACTTGTGTCGACTTATATAGTTTGAGTATACATCAGTTATGTTGACAGTTTCTGAAGTACTGTGAAACATTCTACCAAGGTAGTGTTGAGACTGAATGAAGAGCTATGTCGACAGTTTCTGAAGTTTGTCGACAACACCAAAGGAAGTGTGTCGGCACCCGGGTAATTATGTCGACACATAATTCATCTGTGTCGACACATACTATCCTTATGTCTCGACAAATTCAGCTAAGTTAAATAACTCTAAGTGCCAAATCTCAAGATTGAAGACTTGACAGCTGCCAGAATTGTCAAGGCTTGTTAGACATGTTAGAACTGTCAGATGTCAGTCAACTACCAAATCAGTCGGTTGCCTCTGATGTGATCTATAAATAGAGCTGAGCTATCAGAGAAAAACACGACTGTGAGACAGAGAGAAAATATAGAAGGAAACCAAGAAGTAGGAGGAATACTCCAAGAAGAATTCATAGAATTCTATACAGCAAGAAGATTCTGATTCTAAATCAGAGAAGGGGACAACATCTTATTAGATCTGTCAGTGTTTGTAGAATTAAGTTTGCAAAAAGGAAGAAGTGGAGTCTACATCAACTTCTCAAGAAGATTCAACCTAGGTTCTCTCTTTTAAGAAGCTTTGAATAAGCTAAGTATGGTTGAATCTGATTCATTACAGTAATAGTCTGAAGAAAGCAGATTAATCAAGATTCCCTCACCCCTCTTTATCTCTATCTGGGTGAAGGAAGAAAGTAATTCTTTTTACAATTTTCTGTAAGATCTATTTTTAGATCTGAGTGTAAGAGATTTGCATCTTTGAGTTGTAAGCCTGTAATTATAAAGGTTGAGGTAGGGTTGTTTGCCTGAGGTAAGAGATTAAGTTCTCTAAGCTGTAGGCCTGGTGATAAGGGCTGAGGTAAGGCTTGATAGCCTGAGTGGTAGGAGTGTGGATTCACTCTGAGGTAGGGTTCTTGGGAAGAGCTTAAGGTGTAGGACTTGTTGAAGTCTGAGTTGTAGGAACCAGTTTGGGTTCTGAGTTGTAAGATCTGAGGATCTGAGAAGGTGGAAGGAAGTTTGGTCGAATCTAGTGTACTGCTAGATAGGCGAAGGGGGAAAGAGGATGTACCCATCATTTGGGGAACCACTATAAATCAGTGTGTATGTTGTGATTGGATGATTGTGTGCTGTGGTAGCTGTAGAATTTATAACTGCATTGAGATTAATGTATTAACTGCCTAAGTTGAATTGGAATTGAACCTATCACCCCCCCAGGTGTTTAGTCAATCTTGAAACGAATTCTTTCAAGTGGTATCAGAGGGAGGTTGCTCAAAAATTATACTTAATAGTCTGAGTATATCTCCAAGGCAGTAATAAGATAGACAAGATGGGTTAAGGTGAAAATCACAAAGAACTTGGATCCATGAAGCTTCTTATATGTAGAAAGGAAACTTTTGACATATGGAAAGAGAGGGTCAGATTATTCATGGAGGCATCTGATCCAAGAATTTACCTCACAGTTCAAGAAGGGCCTTTCATCCCTATGAAGACAACTATTCTGGATGCAAATCTGAAAACTCCAAAGAGTTATTCTGAGATGACCAAAGATGAGATCATCTTAGCCACTTTGGACAAGAGGGTGAAAGTGAGGGTAAGATCTATCTCAACTCTAGAGGGGGGTGAATAGAGTTTATTCAAATAAGTTTCACAGTTTTGAGAATATCAGCACATATAAAATTTTATTTACACTATAGTGTAGAGTGCTAGAAAGAAATTTAAGAAGCAAGAAATTAAGAACACAGCACATAGCAATAATCACGCAAACAATCCAGCAGACACAAGGAAATATATTGGTTCCCCAAAAACCTGGGTAAATCCACTCTTCTATCACCCATGGTAGGAATCCACTCAGGATGAGTTGATCAGGTGTCCTAACACCAATGAGCTTTTGATAAGGTGCTCAAAAACCAAAACTGGATTTTTTGATAAGGTGTCTTGCCACCACTGAGTTTTGACAAGTGTCTCAGAACCAGACAGAACTTTTGAAGGGAGTTCAAGAACCCTTTTACAGTAGGAAAATAAAAGGAAAAGGAAATGAAGTTGTCTTCTCTGTTCTCAAATCAAATGAGAGAAGACTTAGTGGATCTTTTGTCAAAGCTCCCCCTGAGATGTAGACTGGTTCAGGAAAGGAAGCTTTGATCTAGGGTGATAGGTCTTCAGAACTTTGATCTCCAGCAAAAGATTGTTTCAGCAAGAAGACTGAGAGATGAGGTGTCTGGAGTTCTTGAGATGAAGTTGTGAACACTTTTTAGTAAGCAAGAAGATTGTTCTTCTAATTCTTGATCACTTGTTATCTATCACTACTTTTTCTTATATTTTTTTTGAGTGTTGTATATTCTCTCTATATTTCTGAAGACAAGAAGAAGGATCTTATTCTCTAAAAAGAATTCTTGTCAAGGATAGCCGTTGGCAGTCATAAATGTCTTCCATAAAGTGTCTTGTCTTTTAGAGGAAGGTCCAATAAAATATTTCCTGAACAATTCCTTG
This sequence comes from Platanthera zijinensis, assembly GCA_039513925.1. Classification (NCBI taxonomy): domain Eukaryota; kingdom Viridiplantae; phylum Streptophyta; class Magnoliopsida; order Asparagales; family Orchidaceae; genus Platanthera; species Platanthera zijinensis. The sequence goes on from CM077083.1 coordinate 149,256,638, forward strand.
AAACTTGCTCCATAATAAAGACAAACGGCTAGCAGATCTTCTTGTCATAAATGCTGATAGCATTCAAAAACATTCCAAAGAATAACAGCATTTGAATCCTTAAAAGCGTCGATCTCTCAGAATAATCGTCGATCTGAGCTCTACGATCGTCGAACTGAGCTCAGAGATGGAATGAGATCAAGCAGACAGAAAACGTCGAACTGAGCTCGAAGATCGTCGAACCGAGCTCAGCGACCTGAAGAATAACTGAAGAGTGATCGTCGATCTGAGCTCGAAGATCGTCGACCGGAGTTCGACGATTTATCAAGTTGAGCTCAGAGAGCGTCGAACCGAGTTCGACGTTTCGTCGACTTGAGCTCGACGAGAATTGCCTTAGACTTGGCTCTATATCCTTGACATTGGAATGGTCCTGGGGGCAGCTTCAAACCTAAGTTCTAAGCCCTAAACTCATTCTAATGTTGACCTTTACAACTATACAACTAGGTCAACCTGATTTCCTAAGACAAACATAGTGATCCTTACCCAAATTAGTAATAGGGTGTTCCAACAATCTCCCCCTATTTGGGTTAGGATTACTATTTACAAACAAAATCAGGAAAAGAATAAGCATACATTCAAAACAAGAGCTAACCAAGCAAAGATATAGCAGCAAGCAGATCACAGATAAAATAACAGCAATTATCCAGAGGAGGATGAATGTTCAGCTTACACAATTTACTTCTTCTCAGTTCCCTTTTTAAACATAATTTCTCTGTTGGGATTCAGGGTTTCTTTCTTGGATCTTCTATCATCTTCTGCACCTAGAGAAGTTTGTGATCTGGGCCTTGGAACTACAGCCTCAGGGTGCAGCTTTATATAGTCTTCTGGGTTGAAAAATTTCCTTGATGTATATTTCTCCAATTCTTTCTTTCTCTGATCTGATAAAGTTGTTATATTTGAAGTGTCCTTGTCTTGCTCTCTGGCTTTCTTTATTTGATCAAGAGCAGCCAGATCTTTCATTCTAGCTGTCCAGGATAGAGGATTGTTCTCAGGATCCTCAAAAGGAACAGGAGGTTCATACCTGTTGAAGGATTCAGAAGCAGTAGGAGGAGTCCTGGAGACAACTGTGTCTTTTAGCCTGTAGGGGAAAGGACCTGAAGTAGAGTCAGTGTGGCCTTGTCCTTCCCTTTGATGAGATCTGTGTCCTCTCTGGCTTCCTCTATAATGACCCCTTCTAGATTGATATCCTCTTTGATGTTGCCCCCTTTGATAATATTTCTGATAAGACTGGGAGGAGCTTTGCCTTGAAGCTGGAGCTTGAGAGGCTGAGCCTGAACCAGAATCTGGAGGAGGAGGAGGAGGAGGCTGATACTGTGAAGATCCTTTCTCATACTTATCTAGCTTCCTTCTCTTCTTCATAGCCTTGAGTTGATTCTTGGAGTACTGCATCCAGGGCTCAGATATGGGGCAACCATGCAGAATATAATAAGGAATGTCATTTGAATCCTTTGCCTGAGCTGGGGGAACTGACATTATGGCTTTACTTCTGGCCTTCCTCTTCTTGGCAATGGTATTTGCAGAGTCATCTGATTCAGTTTGGAATTGATCACTATCTGAGCTTTGAGGTCTGTCATACAGATCATCAATGCTTTTCAAGTATTTCTCTTGTAACTTCAACTGATCAGCAGTCAGGGCAGGAGCAGCATCATGAATTTGAGCAGGAGCAGCAGTAGAAACTTGAGCAGGAGCAGCAGCAGGTGTAGGAGCTTCTAGATAGGAGGCAAGTTCTTCATCAGCAGTTTCATCAGCAGCAGCAGCAGTTTCAACAACAAGAGGCACAATGACCTTAGTAGCAGCATCAAGAATATCCACAGCCTTCCAGGAATTTATGTAAGAGGCAATATGGCTGGGATCACAGACAGATATAGGCACAAGGGCCTTAGACAAATCTTCAGCCTAAGGTACTGGCAGAAAACTGAAATGTACTGTATCAAACTTAGAGAGCAAGCTTTGAAGGTCCAGTACAAAAGCAGGAGCAGCAGCTGGAGCTTCTAGATTCACATCCACTTCTTCATGAGGCATCTCCCCCTACCTTGGTTCAAGGAGAGCTGAAGCAAGGCACCCAGTAGAAGGGATTGACTGGGAGGAGGAAAAGGAGGAAAGTTTGGTAGACAACTCCTGGACTTGTTTCAGGAGTGGAGCCAAAGAAGTCTCCAATAGAGATGTCAGCCTGGGAGCTAGCAACTCATAGAGTCTGTCTGCCAACCTTGGAAGATCTACATGCTCAAGAGGGGCTTGAGTAGAGGTAGTAGAGAAGGTTGATGGAGGGATGTGGGCTGGAGCTGGAGATGTGGAGGTAGGTGGAGTAGGAATGGATGGATCTGAAGATGGAATTGTGGAGATAGAAGAGGTTGAGGTGGAGATAGGTGAAGCAAGAGAGGGTGTGAAGGATGGTTGGGAAAGGATGTCATGAAGCATTTGTTGAAAAGAGGAGGTAGAGGGTGGCTCAGGAGGAGTGGAAGGAGAATCATCCATAAAGGAATCCTCTATGAGGGAGAATGATGGTGAGGAGAAGGTTGAATAAGAGAAGAGAGGGTGGAATTCCTCTAAAGTAGATGCTGGAGGGGATGAAACTGGTGAGGAAATGGTAATAGAGGATGATATGGTTATGGTGGTGACTGGAGGAGAGGAGGAAATGGCTGGGGTAGATGCAGCTGGAGGAGGAGGAGAGACAGGCAACACTTCTGCTGGAGCAGAGAGCAGAGGTGGAGTGACTGAAGCAGTCCTTGTGCCTGAAGAGAGTGGTGCAGCAGCTCTTGTAGGGTTGATAATTTGCCTGTCCCATTTGCTGAACAGGGCACAGGAGAGCCTTTTGGATGCATTAATGAACATCCCAGAGGAGGTTAGCAATTCAGGGCATCTGGAGTGCAGATAGACCCCTAGGATTCTCCCAAAACTGACAGCAGTCTTATTTATCTTCTTCTTAATCAGGTTGAAGAAGATTGATCCCCAGTCAAGATGTTTCTTATCAATTAAGGCTGCCATCAAACAAAACTGATACCTGGAAATGGTATCATGGGCTGAGTGCTTGGCCAGAAGCACTTTCCCGACAACATCAGCCAAGAATTGAAATTCTATAGATAAATTTTTCTTCAGCAGTTTGTTGGGGCTTACAGCATTGTGCCCCATTCTATCCAGCATGGAATCATATTCTTCTCCAGATAATTCAATAGAATCGTTTCCAGAACTAAGATGAAAGACATCTGTTAAGAGATCCGGGGACAGTTGTACCTGGGTCCCTTTTATGATACCGACGACAGAGTTCTCAGTCTCATCTGTCGCTGTAAAACACCACTCTTTGATCTCTTCTGAAGCAATCTTTATCCGGGTAGTCATTATTTGAATCAGCTGTTGTTCTCTGAAAAGATTGAGAATATCCTTGAAGCGCTGATCGCTTCCATCAAACGAGTTTATATCAATGTCAAATCCTGTGTCAAATTTCATCTTAGAGATTGCAGCACTGGAATCAGCCATTTGCACCTGCAACTCGAAAACCAAACACGACCAAGCGTAGAGGATTTGGAGGGAAAAACGAAGAAAGTTGCAGAGAGTGAAAGCGCAAAAGGTGAACGACGGCCGCATAAATGATTTTATATTAGGGTTCGACGGCGAAATAGAAAATCGTGGAGCTCGGTTCGACGGAACGTCGATCTCAGCTCGACGATTTGGGCTACAGAGGGAATCTGAAGAGACGTCAATATCGTCGATCTTCGTTCGACGATGTTGAAAAGCGTCGAGCTCCGCTCGACGGCCTCTGATCAGAAAGAGAAAAGGCCTAGAGCTAGCGAGGGCTCTGAACTCAGATCGACAACTTCGGAAGCGTCGATCTCTGGTCGACGATTTTTGGAAAATCGTCGATCTTCGTTCGACGATTTTTGGGAAAACGTCGAGCACAGTTCAGAGACAAAACCTATTCGACAGACACAAAAGGAACTGATTTTTTAGCCTAGTCTTGGTCTGTTTTATCTTTTCAAATATCTTGTAAGTTAGTTTAGGCTTTCTCTATCTAACATGCCTAACTGATTTAGGAAGAAACTGTGTTTCTTTTCATCCAAGGGCTTGGTGAAAATATCTCCCCTTTGCAAATCAGTTGGTATATATTGAAGTTCTATTTTGTTTTTCTCTATATTATCCCTTAGAAAGTGATGCCTAATCTCTATATGTTTTGTCCTACTATGGAGGACTGGATTTTGTGCTATAGAGATAGCACTAGTATTATCACAAAAAATTTTAGACTTCTCTAAGTTGTAGCCATAGTCTATGAGCTGATTTTGTATCCACAATATTTGTGAACAGCAACTGCCTGTAGCCATATATTCAGCTTCAGCAGTTGAAGTTGACACAGATGTTTGCTTCTTACAAAACCAGGAGACAAGTCTGTCACCAAGGAACTGACATGTTCCACTGGTGCTTTTCCTGTCTATTCTGCATCCAGCATAATCAGCATCTGAGAATCCAGTTAACTCAAATCCTGAGTCTTTTGGATACCAGAGTCCTAGATTTGGACAACTTTTTACATACCTAAGAATCCTTTTAACTAGAGTTAGGTGTGACTCTCTAGGGCTAACTTGGAATCTAGCACATATGCATGTAGCAAACATTATATCTGGCCTACTGGCTGTAAGGTACAATAGAGAGCCAATCATTGCTCTATATATTGTCTGATCAACTAGTTTCCCATGTTCATCAGCATCCAATACAGCATTGGTAGGCATGGGTGTTTTCATACAAGATGCCTCAGACATACCAAATCTCTTAACCAATTCTTTAGCATACTTGGTTTGGGAAATAAATATGCCCTCAGTATGCTGTTTTACTTGCAATCCTAAGAAGAAGGAGAGCTCACCCATGCTACTCATTTCAAATTTGGAATGCATTAGGTTGGAAAACTTTCTGCACAAGTTTGAATCAGTAGATCCAAATATGATATCATCTACATAAATTTGTACTAGTAGGGTGTGGGACTTATGGGTTCTAATAAAAAGAGTTTGGTCTACTCTCCCCCTAACAAAATCATTTTCCAGAAGAAAGCATGCTAGGGTCTCATACCATGCTCTAGGAGCTTGCTTGAGACCATATAATACTTTATGCAATTTGAAAACATAATCAGGGTGAGTTAGAGAGATAAAACCTGGAGGTTGTCTAACATAGACTTCCTCTTTGATGTCCCCATTGAGAAATGCACTCTTCACATCCATCTGATAAACCTTGAAGCCTTTGTGAGCAGCATAAGCTAGAAATATTCTAATGGCCTCTAACCTTGCAACTGGTACAAAGGTCTGGTCATAGTCTATTCCTTCTTGTTGAGAGTAGCCTTGAGCAACTAGCCTTGCCTTGTTTCTGACAATAATTCCTTGGTCATCCAGCTTATTTCTGAAAACCCACTTTGTTCCAACAATGGAATGATCCTTTGGCTTAGGCACTAGTTCCCAAACCTTATTCCTTTCAAATTGATGCAACTCCTCTTGCATTGCAATGATCCAGTGTGGATCTTGCTCTGCATCTTGAATGGATTGAGGCACAACTTGAGATAGGAAGCAAGTGTGCATCAGGTTCTGGTTGACCTGATTTCTGGTTTGCACACCAGCTGAGATCTCTCCAATTACTTGGGTGATTGGATGATCTCTTGTTGTTACTAAATCAACAGGGGGTGTTGATTGTTCACTAGCCTGTGTTGTTGTTTCCTCTAGTGGAACAACAACTGTCTCTTCAGGATGATTTTCTTCAAGATGTTGTACTTCTTCATCATCACTGCTTTCATTCTTTTGCTGAATAGGTTGAGAGGTTGTATCCTCTTCTTTAACCTGTAATCTGTCCATATTTTCTGATATAGATTGTACCTGCAAGGGTTCTATGGTAGAAGTAGACTTCTCCTTATAACACATGTTAGTCTCATCAAAAGTAATATGAACAGATTCTTCAATTTTACAAGATGATTTATTATATACCCTATAGGCCTTGCTGATCATGGAGTATCCCAGAAACACTCCTTCATCAGCTTTAGCTTGGAATTTTGCTAGATATTTCTTATCATTATTATGAATATAACAAATACAGCCAAAAATTTTAAAATAATTTACTTTAGGTTTCTTCCCTTTGAGCAATTCATAGGGAGTCTTGCCCTTTAGTTTATGTATCAGGCTTCTATTTAATACATAGTTGGAGGTGTTCACTGCCTCAACCCAAAAGGATAGAGGTAGGTGAGCATCTGTCAATAATGTAGTAGCAGATTCAATTAGGGTTCTATTTTTCCTTTCAGCTACCCCATTTTGTTGAGGAGTTCTAGGAGCTGAGAAAGTATGCCAGATCCCTTCACTTTGACAGAACTCTTGCATGAGAAGAGAATCAAACTCTGTCCCATGATCACTTCTGATCAGGGCAATGTGAGTGTTGAACTCAATCTGAATGCATTTGAGAAAATCTGTCAAACACTTGAAGTTATCAGACTTCTTCCTCAGAAAGAATACCCAAGTGAATCTTGAGAAGTCATCTACAACCACTAAAGTATAGGACTTCCCTCCTAGGCTTTGTACTGATATGGGTCCAAAAAGATCCATGTGCAACAGATACAAAATCCTAGGTGAATCACTCTTATTAAGTGACTTAAAGCTATTTTTGGTTTGCTTGCCTAATTGACAAGCCTTGCAAAGTCCTTCCTTCTTGTAGGGGCCAGAAGGTAGTCCTCTAACAAGGTTGTCCTTGGATAGCCTAGCAATGGTTCTAAGGTTTAGATGTCCTAGTCTCTTATGCCACAAAATATTAGGCTTAGATATGGAATTGAATAAACAGATATCTACTTTAGATAAAAGAAAGTCTACTAAGTAAATGTTACCTGTCCTTTTACCTGTTAACACAGTTGTGTTATTCTCTGACTTGATCTTGCACAGGGATTTGTTGAAAGTCACCTTGTATCCTTCATCATATAGTTGACTGATACTTATCAGATTGTGCTTCAGTCCTTCTACATATGCCACCTTCTTAAAAGTGACTGAGCCTATCTGAGCAGCACCATATCCTTTGGTTTGACCAAAATTTGAATCACCAAAAATCACCTTGGGTCCAAGTTTGGTTATGAAGGATGATAGGTTCTCCCTGTTCCCTGTCATGTGCTTTGAGCACCCAATATCCAGATACCATTGTTGGTTAGATACTGGATAGGTCTTCACCTGCACATGAGCAGCTTATTTGTTTTTGACCCAGTTAACCTTGGGCCTAGGTTGATACCCCTTGAATTCAGAAATAAAAGACATCCCAGGTTGACTCTTATAGCCTTTAGGATGGTATCTCCTAGGAGGTACTATCCATTCAGTATAGGGGTTAAAGCCTTGGGATGTGGGACCTCTAGGATTGAATCTAGATGTGCCATTGAAGGAATGTTCACAGACCTGATCTCTGTTCGACGATCGTCGAGCTGAGGTCGACGATCTTGGGTCAGATCGTCGATCTCTGTTTGAAGATCGATTATACTGAAGTTCAGAGTTTGGATATCATCGAGCTGAGGTCGACGATCTGTGGTTAGATCGTCGAGCTCTGTTCGACGATCGTCGAGCTCTGCTCGACGCAATCTGTTGAACTAAATTTTTCTCTGACAGATCTGCATTCTTCCTAGCTACCTCTATTACTCCCTTTCCTTTGTCAGAGACAAATTTGATTGGAGTTGTTAATATTATAGGTTGGCTGGATGAGGCACCCAAGCCCAGTGTATTGTTGAATCTAGAGTTCACTGTGCTTGTAATGTCCATCAGTCTGATACTTCTCCCATTAAGGGATTCTTCAAACTTTTTGGCCCTTGATAGTTCACTTTTCAGTGAAGCTATCTCCTCCCTACAGCATTCTAACTCCTCAGAGAGTTTGAGGTTATTTGAGTTTAGGACATTGTATTCAGATAATTTATTTCTGAGAGAGATTATCTCTTTTTCAGATTTTAGTAGATCCAAGCACAATGTCTTAAATTCATTTTTGAAGTCCTCAGAATTAAAATCAAAAGAGCTAATTACCTGATCTTCCTCTGGTTGATTTTCTGAATCTGAATCTGATTCTTCATCAGAGTTTTGCTGTGAGGCATTGATAGCCATCATGCAGAATTCTTTCTCATCAGCATCATCTTCATCATCACTGGAGCTAGATGAAGTTTCAGAATCTTCTTCTGTCTCACTCCATGTCGCAGCAACAAAACCCTTCCTTGTATTTTTGTTCCTGCTAGAGGATGCTTTGTCTGAGATGTTCTTTTTGAAATCTTTTTCTTTTCTTCTTTCTCTTCTATCCTTTCTGTCCTTGTTCTTATTCTCTGGACAGTCAGGCACAATGTGGCCTGGTTTCCTGCAACCAAAGCATATGATTTCTTTGTTGTTATTATTTGACTTATCATACCTTGGTTTGTCATGTCCTTTGTATGGCCTTTTTCTGAAGTCTTTTCTGGCTAGCTTGTAAAATCTTTTGGCCAGTAGGCTGACCAATTCCTCATTGCCTGTGAGTTTTTCTTCAGGCTGATCTTCAATAGCTTTGAAAGCTATTGACTTCTCTTTCCTTGAGGCTAGTGAAGCAGCCTTCTGTTCTTCCTCTCTGTTCTTGATAAGCAGCTCATAAGATTTGAGCTTGCCTAGGAGAGTTTCAGTAGTGATTTCATTTAGACTTCTGGCATCTTTGATTGGCCAGATTCTTGAATCCCAAGTACTGGGGAAGCACATTAGGATCTTGTCATTAAGCTCAGTCAATGAGATTTCTTTATCCAAGGTCCTTAGCTCATTGACAATCAGACTCAATCTGTTGTACATATCTGCTACTGACTCAGTCTCTCCTTTCTTGAAATTCTCATATTGGGTTATGAGGTGAGATCTCCTGTCTTTCCTTTCATCAGCAGACCCTGAGACAATTTCAGAGAGCTTGTCCCAGATTCCTTTGGCTGAGTTGCAGTCAGCTACTTTCTGAAATATCTCATCAGACATTGTCTGAGCTAAGATGTTCATGGCCTTTGCATCTGCAGTTTTCCATTTCTTTATGTCTGCATCTATTCCTGAGGGAGGTGGAACAGCATTTGTGCTTGAGCTTGCTGGTGGACTTGGACAAACTGTCAAGACATAATTGAAAATATCTTCATCAATAGAGTTCATGTATAATTTAATCCTTGCCTTCCAGAGTGCAAACTTAGATAGATTGCACATTGGAGGTCTGGTGCTTGCATAATCCTTGTTCTGTGTCATGTCTTTGAATAATATAAGATATAAAGAAAATAACCCTCTTAAGAGATTGATCTTATCAAGGATCTTTTGGTTCAGGTGTTAGCCTGTATGAGCAACCAACCTGCCTCTGATACCAATTGAAAGTGAGGGTAAGATCTATCTCAACTCTAGAGGGGGGGGGGGGTGAATAGAGTTTATTCAAATAAGTTTCACAGTTTTGAGAATATCAGCATATATAAAATTTAATTTACATTATAGTGTAGAGTGCTAGAAAGAAATTTAAGAAGCAAGAAATTAAGAACACAACACACAGCAATAATCACACAAACAATCCAGCAGACACAAGGAAATATAGTGGTTCCCCAAAAACCTGGGTACATCCACTCTTCTACCACCCTTGGTAGGAATCCACTCAGGATGAGTTGATCAGGTGTCCTGACACCAATGAGCTTTTGATAAGGTGCTCAAAAACCAAAACTGGATTTTTTGATAAGGTGTCTTGCCACCACTGAGTTTTGACAAGGGTCTCAGAACCAGACATAACTTTTGAAGGGAGTTCAAGAACCCTTTTACAGCAGGAAAATAAAAGGAAAAGGAAATGAAGTTGTCTTCTCTGTTCTCAAATCAAATGAGAGAAGACTTAGTGGATCTTTTGTCAAAGCTCCCCCTGAGATGTAGACTGGTTCAGGAAAGGAAGCTTTGATCTAGGGTGATAGGTCTTTAAAACTTTGATCTCCAGCAAAAGATTGTTTCAGTAAGAAGACTGAGAGATGAGGTGTCTGGAGTTCTTGAGATGAAGTTGTGAACACTTTTTAGTAAGCAAGAAGATTGTTCTTCTAATTCTTGATCACTTGTTATCTGTCACTACTTTTTCTTATATTTTTTTTGAGTGTTGTATATTCTCTCTATATTTCTGAAGACAAGAAGAAGGATCTTATTCTCTGAAAAGAATTCTTGTCAAGGATAGCCGTTGGCAGTCATAAATGTCTTCCATAAAGTGTCTTGTCTTTTAGAGGAAGGTCCAATAAAATATTTCCTGAACAATTCCTTGAAACTTGCTCCAGAATAAAGACAAACGGCTGGCAGATCTTCTTGTCATAAATGCTGATAGCATTTAAAAACATTCCAAAGAATAACAGCATTTGAATCCTTAAAAGCGTCAATCTCTCAGAATAATCGTCGATCTGAGCTCTACGATTGTCGAACTGAGCTCAGAGATGGAATGAGATCAAGCAGACAGAAAACGTCGAACTGAGCTCGAAGATCGTCGAACCGAGCTCAGCGACCTGAAGAATAACTGAAGAGTGATCGTCGATCTGAGCTCGAAGATCGTCGACCGGAGTTCGACGATTTATCAAGTTGAGCTCAGAGAGCGTCAAACCGAGTTCGACGTTTCGTCGACCTGAGCTCGATGAGAATTGCCTTAGACTTGGCTCTATATCCTTGACATTGGAATGGTCCTGGGGGCAGCTTCAAACCTAAGTTCTAAGCCCTAGACTCATTCTAATGTTGACCTTTACAACTATACAACTAGGTCAACCTGATTTCCTAAGATAAACATAGTGATCCTTACCCAAATTAGTAATAGGGTGTTCCAACAGAGGGCACAGAACATAATTGTTAGTGTCATAGATAATTCTATATTTCAGAATTTAGTCCACTACAAAACTTCAAAGGAAATGTGGGACACTTTAATGGTCTACATGGAGGGGACAACAAAAGTAAGAAAGGATAGGAAGTCCATGCTCAATCAAGAGTATGAAAGCTTCAAACAAGCCAAGACAGATAGCATAGCTATGTGCTATGAAAAGTTCTTCAGAATTGTCAATGAACTGATGACTTATGGATGGGTCTTCAGCATTTATGAACTGAATGACAAGTTTCTCAAGTCATAACCAAGTACTGGGATATCAAGGTCTGTGCCATCAGATAAGTGGCCAGACTTGCAGATACTCCTCCACCAACCTTGTTTGGAAAATTGTTGTCCTATGAAATACAGTTGATTGCCAAAAAGGAAAAGGAAAAGAGCAGCAGGTCTTATGGTAAAGATAATTCTGTGGCTTTCAAAGTTGAAGATACAAAGAAGGGCAGGAGAAAGACTCCTTCTCCTCCCAAAAAAGTTGCTGATACTAATTCAGAAAGTTCAGACTCAAGCACATTAGATTGTCATAACACTGATGAGGATTTTGCTGTCTTTTCTAGGCAATTCAAGAGGTTCCTGAAGAAAAAGAACTGGAGGAGCAGGCCATCCTCTTCTTCTTACTCCAAGGATGACTACTACAAGGGAAAGAAGAAAACCTCTAAAGAGGAAAGGTATGGTTCTAAACCTGGTAAACAAACTTCTACTAAAATTATTTATTATTGTTGCAGCAAGCCAGGACATGTTATAGCAGACTGTCCTATCAAAAGAAAGGAGTCTAGTGAGAAAAAGAAACACCAGCATAAAGGCAAGAAAGAGAAATCCTTTGTTGCCAAGAAGCAGAAAAGCTGGACTGACTCTTCTTCATCTGAGTCAGAAAATGAAGAGGATGCTGAGGCCTACATTGGGTTGTTCTTAACTGAGGAAGATTCTATAAAAACATAATTCTTGCAGTTGCTGAATGATATCAATAAAGCAAAAGATAGCCAATGTTTAGGGCTGATGGCCATACCTGAGGATGGACACAGCCAGGAGCAGCCTTGTCCTAGTAAGGTATGGTATTCACCTTCAGTGTCAGATTATGTTAGTAGCCCAGAGTCAGAAGCAGTTTAATCAAGAGATGAAGGTGGCTCTGAATCTGAAGGAGACATCAATAAACTGATTGATGATTATGTAGAGCTCCTGCAATCCTTTAAGGAAAGCATGATCCTAGCCAAATAGCTGGCAAAGTAGAATGCCACTCTGAAGTGAGCCGCCTCAGACTCAACAAAAGTGTTGGATCTGAAGTTAAAAGAGATTAGTAAATTGAAGGACATAACTGTTATTCAGATGGATACCATTACTTTCAAGAATAATCATATTAGGAATATTGAAAGTAGACTCCAAAATGAGAGGGAGCTAGTGGCCAAGTTCTCAAAACTTAGTTCTATGTTACCTTTGATAGATTCCTTCTCTACCCAAAAGGATAAGAAGGGTTTAGGTTTCAAAGGAAGAACAAGAGTTGCCAATTCCAACAGGAAAGGAAAAGTTTTAGCTCAGCCACTTGCTTCCAGGCCTCAAATCTCTTTTAAAAAGTTAGTTTAACCTTCTAACAGGTATGATCATGATAGTATTTATGGTCACTGTGAGCAAGGCAGTAGAAATGGCAAGGGTGCTAGTGCCTATTGGGCAGTCCATGAGAAAACCTAAATGGCCCATAATGGACCATTTGTGTTTGGTGTACCAGCCCCAACACTTAAGGACAAGGTAGCAGCTGAATCACAAAGTCTGATGGAGCCGACTTCCCACGACATGTGGCCAAGGAGCGTCCTCCCTCTGATGATGATGGTGACCCGGTAGATTTGAATGGAGACATTGCTGATGCGGCCGCCATTAATCCCCATCGGAGAGAGTTTGCGGATTGGGACGATCGCTGCCGCAAGCTCGAGGATTGCTTTTCTTCCGCGACGACACCGCCACCTCCGCCACATGTTTTGCTCGACGTCCGCCGCCATTTTATAAAAATATATAATAATAAATTAAATAATTATAATTATATATTTTTAATAATTTATTATTTTAAGTAATTTTATTTCAAGCATTTTTATGTTTATTGCATTTAGATAAGTCATGTAATGATGGGGTGCTTATAACCATCATAGGTTGTTTTAATTATTTCATTTCTTGTATTATGATGGGTGCTTATAACCATCATAATTTTCATTTTTGAATTTTGAATTTTGAATGTTGATTGGAGGGAGATTGAGTGGTGTAGGTTATATATAGCCATGTTATGAAGGATTAATTAGTGAATGAATGAAAATTTAAAACCTAATTCCTCTCTAAGAGAAATTTCGGCCAAAGAGAACTCCTCCTTGCCGCCGCCCCTTGGCTTGTGGTGTGAAGCTGCCGCCCCCCCCCCCCTTGCTCCCTCCATCCGTTCGGTGCGGCTTCCTTCGGTACGACTCCTTGGAAGAAGGTTGCAAACCCCTCGGTGTGACGCTGGCGGATCCGTGGAAAGAGTGATTCTCCCACATTTATCTTGTGTAAAAGCTTTCCGGTTGGCGTGACACGAAGAAGGCGACGAATTTCTATCCCTCCGGCGTATCTCCGGTGGTGCCGTTAAGGAACGATTCTAGTCGAGTGAAACCGGACTCATCCCATCCGGTTTGGTAACGAAAATTTCTACTTTATGTGTTTCTCTTCCCTAGATAATTCTTGTGGCATTGGCAAATTGCGTGGCTTGTGTAATGCTTGATTTTTCGTGGTTTAATTTATTTTAATTATTGTCTTGTTTACCGTATTTTCGTTTAAGTTCGTGAGGCGTGGCGGCCCTCGTATGTATTTTGTTGGGAGAGAACCATCCTTGCCCGAATCGTTTGTTTTCGACGGTTTCTCTTTTGGTACAACACGCTCGATCGAACCGTGTGGGTTCTTTTCGCTTGAGAGGACCTTGGCCCATCGCCTTGGTATTGTCTTAAGGGGCTTTGCGAACCTCACGTAATTGTTAATCTAATAATAATTTTAATCGATCCGCTGCTACGTTAAATGCTTGAGTGTGACGTGAGAGTTATCAGAGAGCGTCACGTTAATTTGTCGGCCACCAAAACGCTCGAAAGAGCGGGCCTACATCAATTTGGTATCAGAGGGAGGTTCTCGTCAATTTCCTAATTGGCACTCCTCCACCTCTTATGTGGCACGTACGTACGCACTCACCCGTTTCGTTGCAAATCAATATTTAGAAGATTAGTTTTCATGAAATGCATTGAATTTCCAAAATTTAAAATTTCAAATTAAAAACAAATAAATTTCAAATTTCAAAATTCAAATTTCAAAATTCAAAATTCAAAATTCAAATTTCAAAATTTCAAATTTCAAAATTTGAAATTCAAAATTAAAATTTCAAACTTCAAATTTCAAATTTCAAATTTCAAATTTCAAAATTTCAAATTTCAAAATTCAAAATTCAAAATTCAAAATTCAAAAATCAAATTTCAAATTTTCAAATTTCAAATAATAAAATTCAAAATTTCAAATTTCAAATTCCAAAATTTTAAATTTTTCTCAAAATTACAAAAAAAAAATAATAATAGTGGTCTGCAAATAGCGGCCTAAAAATGTTATTTTTTTCTCAAAATCTAAAATTTAAAATTTATGGTATTTCTCCATCTAATTATTATTTAATTTGAATGTAAGAAAACAAAAAAAAATATTTTTCATTCAGTAATTATTTTTATTAATTAATTTGAAAATTTAGTATTTTGTGTGCCAATAGCCGGCTAAATTTTTTTTCTGCAATAAAAAAAATCTGAACAAAATTAATTAATAATTCTTATAATTTTCTTGCTCAGAAAATAAAAAAATATGCATATATTATTTTTTGAAACTAGCGGGAACAATTAAATCTTTGAGATTTAATTAGGGTCAGTTTACTTTTCTTTGCATGTGCACAAGTATCGGATCGAGTTTCCTCTCCGGTTCTCATTAAATGGCATATGACGTATATGCTTCTCGGTTAGACTATTCCTATGCTAAGGATATGGCTAAACACACCCCTAGGGCACACCACATTTATCCTACTTATGACGGTTTAGAGTATCCCCAAAATTTTAGAGACTAGCTTAAGGGATTAGAACAATATTTTAATTATCACTTATGGGATGACTACGAAAAGGTTAGCTTTCCCCGAGAGCGATTAGTAGGTCGGGCCCGATTATTTTGGTTAAACGAAGAGCGTCGTGTTGGTAGCTATCGTTATGCTTGGCCGCACATGCGTAACCTCCTCTCGGATCAATTTGACCCCGCCTACCTGCGCACTAATAGCACCACACCCGTTAGTAAGAATAGTTACCGCGCTAGACCCATATCCGCTTATAGGATTGACCCCATGCCTCAGGATAGATCCTATCCCCAGAGAGGTCGTATTACCCAGAGTGTGCCTAGTCCCACCTATAGGAAACATAAGCCATTCCGACCCCAAAATTTGAACTCGAAAGAGGTTACTATTAGGGTGCTTGCTTCCTTAGCCTCAACATCTAAGCCCTCTGATATAGTGACTGATACCTCTGAGGATGCTTATGTGGATATGGAATCTCTGGAAAATGAAGTTAATCAGCTAGGTGAGAGTCTTCCTTCACTTACGATAGTGCCTGACTCTCCTGTTGAACCTGAGGATGTTATTAGGACTGAGCCCGTCACTGAGGACGAGACAAGTTTCACTAACAATTTTAGTGACGTTAAGGAGATTAGTTACCCTAGTGACCTGGAAGAGGATTTCTCCCCTGAGGAATCATCTCCAATCCCCTTCGACGATAATTTAGTCATGGAATCTTCTATTGACCTTGAGCCAGTAGACATTCCGGTTGAGTCGGTAGAGTCATCCGATGCTGAGAGCTTACATGTTACTGATTTAGGTGAAGACTTGCTAGGATCTGACGTTATATTGGTTGACCCAGGATTATTAGAGGTTTCTATGGTATTGGTAGAGTCACCTTGGGATTGATGTTCAGTTTGGGATAAGCTTAGTGTGATACATTCGGGAGTTAGTCCTTTGACGTTATTATCGCCGCTTGGAACTCAAGCTAATTATTATACTCTCCTGGATTCGATTTGCCCATCCCCCTATTCTGACTTAGATGATGTCCCCACCTCATGGGAAGAATTATGTTTAGATGACGATTGCATTGAGGGCCCAACTGACTTTTCTTTGATGATAGCCCCTTCGCCTGAGGCCCAAGTTAGTTTGGAAATCTTATCGGATACGAATTTGCCTACTATTGAGACGATCACTGTTTCTAACTTAAGTAAAATTTCTAATGATTTGGTGGATTCATTCTGGGGCGAAACGTTAACTGAGGATGAGTTTTCAGTGAGGACGAATCCACTATTCGAGTTTACTTTTGATTTTAAAGGCTTGTAACCGGAGGCGTTCTCTTGGACGCTTAATCCATGCTTTGACGTTGAGTGTGACTTGGTTCCCCCTACGGAGTCAACCCTGTCGACTCTCCCTCCGGTTCCTTTAGCTCGAGTAGATGATTTAGTCATTTCTAGCCCTTCATATTTAGAGAAGTTTATTATTCCCGCCATTTTGTCAAACTTACTTAGAAGGTCGTGGGCGAACGTAGTTGATGACGAACATTTTCCGCTGACTATTTATTATGATATTTTTAAATCAAAATTTAATTTTAAATTTAAAACAAAAACGTTGGAACCCACTACGTTAATTTTTGAATTTAAAGCACATGTGCAACCGAACATAATTCCGTTATTTTATACTATTAATTCAAGTCATGTGGCACATGGGTTCTCCCCTCATGGTTTTAATTTAATTAGGCGCATTTTTAATTCCTTGACCCTTCTAAATGCGTCCTATAAATTACTTGCGAGGTTGTTTCGAATAGTCTTCCACCGTTATGTGAATGGTTTGGTTTTGGTTTGTCTCACCCCTAAACGGATGCCCTCGGGCACTTTAGAAATATTAACGAATAGGCTAGTCCATTTTTAACGAATTTTACGGGAGTTTGGTGACATGACATTCCTGATAAAATTTTCCACCGATTGGGGCATAGCTCCTATTTTCATTGTTACATACTTTACGCTTTATGCTTTAATGCCATCTTAAATGTCTACCTCTCCATATATATTTTCCACTATGCTTTCTATTGGGTTGGGTGGTGATAGTTTTCTAGGATTGTTCCCCTTCTCGGTCTCCATCGGAGGTACGTTGGTGGATGTTGTTGAAATTCTTTTTCCTTCTTTGGCTAACGCGTATTTGAGGTCCCTCCAAGACCACCTTTTGCCATTCTGGTTCTTCTTCCCCGCTGATGACCTTCCAGGCGAGTACAAATAGGCATACTCATCAGTGATGAGTATTTTTAAGAGGGGGAGGATTGATAGAGCCGACTTCCCACGACATGTGGCCAAGGAGCGTCCTCCCTCTGACGATGATGGTGACCCGGTAGATTTGAATGGAGATGTTGCTGATGCGGCCGCCATTGATCCCCATCGGAGAGAGTTTGTGGATTGGGACGATCGCTGCCGCAAGCTCGAGGATGGCTTTTCTTCCGTGACGCCACCGCCACCTCTGCCACATGTTTTGCTCGACATCCGCCGCCATTTTATAAAAATATATAATTATAAATTAAATAATTATAATTATATATTTTTAATAATTTATTATTTTAAGTAATTTTATTTCAAGCATTTTTATGTTTATTGCATTTAGATAAGTCATGTAATGATGGGGTGCTTATAACCATCATAGGTTGTTTTTATTATTTCATTTCTTGTATTATGATGGGTGCTTATAACCATCATAATTTTCATTTTTGAATTTTGAATGTTGATTGGAGGGAGATTGAGTGGTGTAGGCTATATATAGCCATGTTATGAAGGATTAATTAGTGAATGAATGAAAATTTAAAACCTAATTCCTCTCTAAGAGAAATTTCGGCCAAAGAGAACTCCTCCTTGCCGCCGCCCCTTGGCTTGTGGTGTGAAGCTGCCGCCCCCCCCCCCCTTGCTCCCTCCATCCATTCGGTGCGACTCCGGCGTGGTTTCCTTCGGTGCGACTCCTTGGAAGAAGGTTGCAAACCCCTCGGCATGACGCCGGCGGATCCATGGAGAGAGTGATTCTCCCACAGTTATCTTGTGTAAAAGCTTTCCGGTTGGCGTGACATGAAGAAGGCGACGAATTTCTCTCCCTCCGTCGTATCTCCGGTGGTGCCGTTAAGGAACGATTCTAGTCTAGTGAAACCGGACTCATCCCATCCGGTTGGGTAATTAAAATTTCTACTTTATGTGTTTCTCTTCCCTAGATAATTCTTATGGCATTGGCAAATGGCGTGGCTTGTGTAACGCTTGATTTTTCATGATTTAATTTATTTTAGTTATTGTCTTATTTACCGTATTTTCGTTTAAGTTCGTGAGGCGTGGCGGCCCTCGTATGTATTTTGTTGGGAGAGAACCATCCTTGCCCGAATCATTTGTTTTCGGTGGTTTCTCTTTTGGTACAACACGCTCGATCGAACCGTGTGGGTTCTTTTCGCTTGAGAGGACCTTGGCCCATCGCCTTGGTATTGTCTTAAGGGGCTTTGCGAACCCCACGTAATTGTTAATCTAATAATAATTTTAATCGATCCGTTGCTATGTTTAATGCTTGAGTATGACGTGAGAGTTATCAGAGAGTGTCGCGTTAATTTGTCGGCCACCAAAACGCTCGAAAGAATTGGCCTACATCAAAGTCTACCAGTTTATTATCAAGCTAAGGGAAAATCTGTTAGCAAAGCAGACTTAGGAATATCTGAAGCTATCAGAAGTATGCATTCTGAAAAGAAGGCAGCTACAAATAGGGTTCAAGATATCCCAAGTACTTCTGCTGCCAGACAAGTCCCTAAGCAAGCCTTGGCTGAAAGACTTAAGAAAATAACAGATGTACCAGCTGATTTAAGAGCTGCAAACAACATTGTTGTTAAGCCAGTTCTTAAAAGAAGGTACAATGTGCATGATTGCTGGTGTTGTGGCAAAGTGGGTCACTATGCCATTGATTGCTAGCACAATAAGAGTGTTTGAAGGAGTAATGTTGGCCTATCTATCAGAATAACTGAAGGTAGGCATGTTCAATTTAGATCTAACTTGCACCTAGGACCCAGTAAAATTGGGGGTCCTAAGGTTATATAATTTATTTGTTGCAGGTTAAGTCTAAGTGGTCATACCCCTACATGGTACTTGGACAGTGGATGTTCCAGACACATGACTAGAACAAGAAGCATGCTAAAGAAACACACTCTTATTGAGATTGGTCCCAAAGTTATCTTTGGGGGCTTAGAAAAAGGGGTAACTAAAGGTTTGGGTATGATAACTAATGACATAGTAACTATGACACAAGTAGCTTATGTAAAAGGTTTGAAACATAACCTTATAAACATAAGTCAACTATGTGATCTGGGCTATGACATTTCTTTCCTCAAGGATGAGTGTCAAATTAGAAGGTCAAGTGACCAAGGGGTTATCTTGACAGGCACTAGGAGAGGAAATATTTATTGTCTAGACTTTGAGTATGAGAGTGAGGACACTCCTATATGTCTAGTTGTAGATGAGAAAGTTTCTCATTGTGTCAAATGGAACAAGAGGCTATCTCACCTAAACTACAAGACCATAGGTAGACTCTTTAGTGAAGAGTTGGTGAGGAATGGTCCTGAAGTTAAGTGCATTAAGGAGGGAATTTGCTCAGCTTGTCAAAAGGACAAGTAGACCAGGTCTTCCTTCCAAAGTCTTGATACCAAAGACTCAGTGAGGTATTTATACCTCCTGCATATGGATCTATTTGGTCCTATGCCATTTCATAGTCTAGGTAGGAAAGTCTATACCCTTGTGGTGGTTGATGACTTTTCCAGGTTTGCTTGGGTATTCTTCCTAAGGAGAAAATCTGAAACCCCAGATATCTTTCAGACTTTTGTCAAGCAAATTCTGAATGAATTCAGTAGTTCTGTGGTCAAGATCAGAAGTGATCATGGGATTGAGTTTCAGTATGAATGCATGATAAAGTTCTGTGAAGGGCTTGAGATTCATCAAGAATTCTCCTCACCTAGAACTCCTTAGCAAAATGGAATTGTTGAAAGGAAGAATAGAACTCTAATTAAGGCAGGTAGGACCTTATTAAATGACACTTCTCTTCCAGAATATTTATGGGCAGAGGTAGTAAATACTGCTTGTAATGTTCTCAATAGAGCTTCCATCACCAAATGCCACAAAAAGACTCCCTATGAGATTCTAAAAAGCAGAAAACCAAATTTATCCTATTTTAGGATTTTTGATAGCAAGTGTTATGTACTAAATAATGGTAAGTCTCATTTAACTAAGTTTGCTGCCAAGTCCCAATAAGGGATATTTGTTGGGTACAGTAACAATTGTAGAGCATATAGGATCTATAACTTGACTACACAAGTTGTAGAAGAATCTGTCCATGTTTTCTTTGATGAGTCTAAGTTAATTAGCTGTGAGCTGCTAAGCACTTTTTCTAGTCCTTCGGGTTTAAAAGATAAGATGAACAATCTGACCATCAGGGAAGATAAACCAGCAGACCAAGAGATTGAAGATGATGGATGCTATCCAGGGGGAGCTCAAGACTTACAAGCTGAGAATGAAGAACAACCAGCTGAAGACATTGAGGATCAGCAAGCTGAAGAAAGATTGCCTCTAGCTATGAGACATTTAAGAGATCATCCAGCTCATCAAATCATTGGTGATGCAAGTCATGGTGTAATGACCAGAAGCAAGAGCTTGAACTCGGCACTATGTTCAAGCTTTCTGTCTCAAATGGAACCAAAGATGTTTGAAGAGGCTATCCAAGATTCATTCTGGATTAGTGTTATGCAGGAAGAGCTGAACCAATTCAAGAGATGCAAAGTTTGGAAACTATTTCCCAGATCTAAGGGACATAATGTGATAGGTACTAAGTGGATCTACAGGAATAAGTTAGATTAAATGGCATTATTGTCAAGAATAAGGCCAGATTGGTGGCAAAAGGCTACAGGCCGGAAGAAAGAATAGACTTTGACAAGACCTTTTCCCCAGTAGCAAGGCTGGAAGCAATAAGACTATTCCTTTCTTATGCATCCTATAAAGAATTCAAGTCCTTTCAAATGGATGTCAAGTCAGCATTCCTGAATGGAGATCTAAAAGAGGAAGTATATGTGGACCATCCATCAGGTTTTGTAGATCCTCACTTTCCTGATCATGTCTATAGACTTAAGAAAGCTCCATATGGGTTGAAACAAGCCCCTAGAGCATGGTATGAGACATTGTCGACTTTCCTCATTGAGAATAAATTCTCAAGGGGGAAAATATACAAGACCTTATTCCTGAGGGAATCAAAAGGAAAGATCATCCTAGTCCAGATATATGTTGATGACATAATCTTTGGATCTACTGAGAACAACCTTTGCAGGAAGTTTGCCAAACTTATGCAAGGGAAGTTTGAGATGAGCAGCATGGGTGAGCTAAAGTTCTTCTTAGGACTTCTAGAAAGACAGACTGATGATGACTTGTCCATATCCCAGTCTAAGTTCACCAGGGAGTTGATTAAAAAATATGGCATGGAGACTGCCTCCACCATGAAAAATCCAATGGGGTCAAGTATGCCTTTAGGCAAAGATGAGGCAGGGAAACCTGTTGATGAGACTTTGTATAGAGGGATAATTGGATCCTTACTATACTTGATTGCAAGTAGACCTGACATCATGTATGCTACATGTGTCTATGCAAGATACTAGGCATGCTCTAAAGAGTCTCATTATTCTGCTGCCAAGAGAATTTTAAGATATCTTAAGGGCACACCAGATCTTGGTCTCTGGTACCCTAGGAATAGAGATTTTCTGCTAATAGGTATTTCAAATGCAGACTTTGCAGGCTACAAGGAAGACAGGAAAAGTACCACAGGTACATGCCAATTCCTAGGAGGAAGATTTGTGTCATGGAACAGCAAAAAGCAGACAAGTGTTGCTATATCCACAGCAGAGTCAGAATATATTGCAGCTAGAAGTTGTTGTGCTTAGTTGCTATGGATACAACATCAACTTTAAGATTATTACATCAAGATAAGTAGAACTCCATTATATTGTGATTCTACTAGTGCTATATCAATTGCTAGAAATCTTGTTTCACATAATAGAACAAAGCACATTGAAATTAGGTACTATTTTATTAGAGAACATATTGAAAAAGAGGACATAAGTCTAGAGTTTATTTCTACTGATACACAAGTAGCTGATATATTCACTAAACCTCGAGATGAAAGTAAATTCAATTATTTTAAAATTGAATTAGGCATGTTGAACCTGGAATAGGATAGTAGATTAAAAAAAATTCTACTCAACATATGACTAAGTAAGTTATGTGTCGACACAAGTTAAGAGTTGGTTGACACATAGTAGTTGGTGTCGACACATAAAGTAATCTTTGTCGACACTCAGTAGTTGGTGTCGACACATAGAGTTGTTGACACACAGATGTTGGTGTTGACACATAAAGTAGTTCTGTGTCGACACTCAGAAATTAGTGTTGACACATAGAGTTGTCGAGACTTTAGCAGTCTGTGTCGACACAATCAAAATTGTGTCGACATACGAAACTCTAATTTCAGCCCGCCTTTTGACCTTCCCTATTTATAAAAGAATAAATATGAGGAAACGATACCTTGTCAACTACGCTCTTAGAAATCTCGAGACTAAACCATCAGTGTCGACAAGAAATTCTTCTTCTCTCGCTTCGACTTCCACTCCTCTCATCTCCAATGGCGCCCAAGATGTACAACAACATTAATGAAGGTTATGAGCTTGTTCGGGGAGCATTCAATGATGCTAAACAAGATATCAAGGCAGTGGTGGACCTAATCCAGGAAGTAGGACTGGATTATCTGGTTTCAGAACCAACAAAAATATGGAAGAAGGAAGTTCTAGAATTCTATTCCAACGCTACATTGAATTCAATGGGGAACAAGATTTAATCAACTGTTCACGGAGAAACAGTAAAAATAACCCTAAAAAATCTATGCAAATCCCTTCAACTACCAAGGATTAAAGAAGAAACAGAGATTGATTCTACACTGACTACAGAAGCTCTCAAATGGTGTGGGTTGCCCTCAACCACAAACATTGGATCATCCATGACTAGGAAAGGGATGAACTCCAAAGGGAAGTTTCTGTCAGAGATTATTGGGAAGGTAGTTCTCTACAAAACTAGGGGGCATGATAGGATCACTTCCTACATGTTAAGCCTAATGACCAGAATCATCTTCAAAGTGAAGACTGATTGGAGTACTATTATCTTTAATAAGATTAAGGAAAGCATTAAAAAGTCAAACCTAGGGAGAATATTAAGTTTGTATCTAGCTGTCAGCATACCTGAGGTGCTAAACCAGATTATTGGCTCAAAGATTAATCACATGAGGAGAATGGATGTAAGAATCCTGTCTAGGTGGGACAAAGTATTAGCTAAGGAAGACCCTACACCAAAGCAGAAGTCCAAAAAGGTCCCAAAATCAAAGAAAGATACAGTGCAAGCTGAGGAGTCCTCCAGTGACTCAAAAGAAAGGGTTGAATTCAGTTCTGATGAAGATAACACTAAACTACCTAGGAAGTCTCCAACTCACACACCTGAAACTGAAGCTCAAATCGAGGGGGTTATCTGTCCATCTGACAGATAATCAAGGGATATTAGTCCCTGGGGAAGCTGTCAATGAAGCCCAGCTAGACAATGAGATTGCAAACCTTACAGTAATGGAAGTGGTTCATGACATCAACACATCTGCTGACCCTTTTTGAAGAGAGGCACAGGATGTGCATATTCCTGATCTGCCAGATAAACCTCAGGCTCCTGAGACTGATGTAATCCAAGAATTAGAGACTGACTTCCAGAGGGAGCAAGAAGAGGTGCATAAGAAAGATATTTCTACTGATGTACACACTACTGCAAGGGTTGAGGGGGAGGTGCCAGACCTAGCCCCAAGACTAGATATTGATGTTCCAGGCACTACAGTGGAACTTGAGATATCATCTGATTCGAAAAATGAGGAAGAAGCCTCAGTACTTAAGAAAAGAAAAATGATAGAGCTAAGAAAGAAGATTTCAGGTTATAAGAAAGCCTTAAAGGCTGGATCCTCATCTACTGCCCCTACAGTGGATTTTAGTTCTCTGTTAGTACAACTGTAAGTCGAACTTGATGAGGAAAGACTTGCACTAGAAAAGTATGTGGATGAAAGCCACAAGGAGATGCAGTTCAATCTGGCACAGGACATCAAATCTATAAGATTTAAGGTAAATTTGCTCAAGAAAGAAATGATAGACTGCTTCCATAAGGGAGAAAATGATGTGGTATATATTGCCAAACAACAACAAAACACTAAAACTAAAGTGGATGATCTGGTTGTTAAGCAAGGTTTTGTTCTAAAAAATCAGAAAAGGATGAATGAGAATTTGATGGAAATACATTCCATCACTCTGAAAAAGTTGGCTGAACAAATCACTGCCATAGAAACACATATGGACACCAAAGTATCTGTTATAGAAGCACAGATAAAACTGGATTTGGCAGTAGTTGATACTATTATCAAAACTTCTGAGTCTGCAATTTTAGCTCAAGTAAAGAAGTTTAAAGCCTACTATACCACTGGGAACTATCATATTGCAGATCAAATAAGGTTTCAGAAGAATGATCTCAGAGATCATATTCATAGAGAAGTCATAAAGGGGGAGAGGGTATTAGTTCAGGCTAGCTCTGAACATGCTAAATGGGTATCTAACAGTATCAGAGCTATCTTGGGATATCCACCCTTATGTGATGACAACAATACTGTAGAATCTAGAGGCCAACCTGCATTCTTAGAGGGGATGCAACATGAAGTAGCTCAAGTCATATATACTCCTTCTGAGTTTGAAGAAATTCAACAGGAAGTCCAGAATATGTACAGCCCTCCACTAGAAAAATTGCCAGTAATTTCTGAGGAAGTGGACATGGCTGAATCAGTTTTGCTTAAAGAGCATGAGGCCCAAATATCCAAGAAGAGATTTAGAGAACAGACTAAGGTTAGGCCTGATTTTGAAAAATGGAGTCCAACCTCCAGAAGCATCATCTTAACTGCATGGAATGCAGTTGCTGAAAATCAATATGACAGGGGTAAGTGGTACTCCAAACAGGAATGGGATAAATATCTTGCACAACAAGAAACAATCTACATATTCAGGAAGGACTTGAAGGCTGGAAGAATCCTTGTAAACTCCATAGAGCCTTGCAAGCACTTCCCAAAACCATTCCATTACTTTGAAAGGCAAAAGCTGAAATCTGCTCAACTTAAGGCCAAAGACATCAAGGGTAAGAAGCCTGTTACTGATACTGAAGCTGAAGTCAAAGCTACTATTCAGATAGGCAAAGGGATTGTCATCAAGGAACCAGATCAACCTTAACTTTAGATTGACTAGGTTCTAGAAGAACTATGTAGACCTTTTGTTGTTCTTATAAAAACATAAACCTTGTAATCTTACTTTTGTTATATGATAAAGAAATTCTTGGTTGACAATAGTTTATATATCTATGTCTCTGAGTTGCATGGTTTCCTTATGATATTTCATTTTGAATATTTGTGTGTAACATGCTAGATCTGCTCTTGAATAACTCTGTTTGAAATGTCTGAATACATCATGCTTATTACTTTTGTTATATTTTTGTATATCATTGACTATGGGTTATGACTTCTCCAAATAGGGGGAGATTGTTGGGTATATTGGAAATTGTGTACTTGATTTGGAAAAGCCTCACTTGACTAAATGATATACATCAGGTTGTATTTGATGGTGTATTGAGTTTACTTGTGCAGGTCGAAGAATGCAAAAAATATTCTAAGTAAAAAAGTGTCGAGACATTTATAATGTGTCGACATCTTTGAAGAAGCAGCGTCGAGACTAGAAGCAAAGTTGTGTCGACACATAGGACTTGTGTCGACATAAGGAATTTGAGTCGACAATAGCTATGTCAACACTCAGGACTAGTGTCAACACACTTAGATTTGAAGTGCTGACATTAGTAGAAGGGCTGTGTCGACACACAGGACTTATGTCGACTTACAGAGTTTGAGTCTACATCAGTTGTGTCGAAAGTTTATAAAGTATGTCGACACATTCTACAAAGGCAGTGTTGAGACTGAATGAAGAGCTATGCCGACAGTTTCTGAAGTTTATCGACAACACCAAAGGAAGTGTGTCGACACCCTGGTAATTGTTTCAACACATACTTCATCTGTGTCGACACATACTATCCTTATGTCTCAACACATTCAGCTAAGTTAAATAACTCTAAGTGCCAAATCTCAAGATTGAAGACTTGACAGCTGCTAGAGGCATGTTAGACATGTCAGAACTGTTTGATGTCAGTCAACTACCGAATCAGTCAGTTGCCTCTGATGTGATCTATAAATAGAGCTGAGCTATCAGAGAAAAGCACGACTATGAGACAGAGAGAAAATATAGAGGGAAACCAAGAAGGAGGAATACTCCAAGAAGAATTCACAGAATTCTATACAGCAAGAAGATTCTGATTCTAAATCAGAGAAGGGGACAACATATCATTAGATATATCAGTGTTTGCATAATTAAGTCTAGAAAAAGGAAGAAGTTGAGTCTACATCAACTTCTCAAGAAGGTTCAACCTAGGTTCTCTCTTTCAAGAGCTTTGAATAAGCTAAGTAAGGTTGAATCTGATTCAATACAGCAATGGTCTGAAGAAAGCAGATTAATCAAGATCTGATCAAGATTCCCTCACCCCTCTTTATCTCTGTCTGGGTGAAGGAAGAAAGTAATTCTTTATATAATTTTCTGTAAGATATATTTTTAGATCTGAGTGTAAGAGATTTCAATCTCTGAGTTATAAGCCTGTAATTATAAAGGATGGGGTATGGCTATTTGCATGAGGTAGGAGATTAAGTTCTCTTAGTTGTAGGCCTGGTGATAAGGGTTGAGGTAGGGCTTGATATCCTGAGTGGTAGGAGTGTGGATTCACTCTGAGGTAGGGTTCTTGGGAAGAGCCTGAGGTGTAGGACTTGTTGAAGTCTGAGCTGTAGGAACCAGTTTGGGTTCTGAGTTGTAAGATCTGAGGATCTGAGAAGGTTGAAGGAAGTTTGGCTTAATCTAGAGTACTGTTAGATAGGAGAAGGGGGAAAGCGGATGTACCCATCATTTGGGGAACCACTAGAAATCTGTGTGTATGATGTGATTGGATGATTGTGTGTTGTTGTAGCTGTAGAATTTATAACTATGCTGGGATTAATTTATTAATTGCCTATGTTGAATTGGAATTGAACCTATTCCCCCCCCCTCTAAGTGTTTAATCAATCTTGAAACCAATTATTTCAATTTATGTCATTAGGCATTGAGTGAGTAAGCTTGACTCAATGCCAAAACACTTAGACAGATTTTCTGTCACTAGGCGTTGAGTGAGTAAGCTTAACTCGACGCCAAAACACTTAGACAAATTTTTTGTCCATTCTATCCTTGAGCTTCGAGTGAACACGACGCTTTCTTATCTGGCGTTGATTGATCCTTCATCACTCAACGCCATCTAAACTTTTGTAGTCTTAACTTCTTAGGCGTCGAGTGAACCTTCATCACTTGACGCTTTTATACTTAACAAGATTTCTTCACTATCAAAGACAAAGCTTTGAATATTTGAGCTTTACTCAATTCTTTTTCCAGTATGGCGTTGAGTGAACTGCCTTCACTCAATGCCTGTGGATTTGACTACTTTTCTGTCTTTTCTTCCTTGCAAATAGTTAGGCTTTGACTGACTTGTCTTCTTTCAATGCTTTTTGGCATCTGGCGTTGAGTGAGCTTGCTTCACTCAAAGCTTGTGGACTTAACCACATCTTTGCCTCTGCCGTTGAGTGTGCTTTCTTCACTCAATGCTTGTAGACTTAACCACATCTTTGTCTCTGTCGTTGAGTGAGCTTGCTTCACTCAACGCCTGTGGACTTGAGCCACATCTCTTTGAATCTGGCATTGAGTGAGCTTGCTTCACTCAATGTCTGTGGACATAAACCAAATCTTTGCATCTGGCATTGAGTGAGCTTGCATCACTCAACTCCTGTGGACTTAACCATATTTCTTTGTATCTGGCATTGAGTGAGCTGTCCTCACTCAACGCCTGTGGACTTAGACAGATTTTTTATCTCTCCACTAGCCTACCTTGTGACCACCTGTCACCATCACTTATACAACTTGTCTAACCTTATTACAATGAACATACTCCACATGATGATCTTAAACAACATTAAATACAACTATGCTCTTAATGTTGTGGGTGATGTCTCTTCAAATTAAGTCTAGGGAACATTGAGGGCAATATTCCCAACAATCTCCCCTATTTGAAGAAGGCAGAACACACAGCAATACTAAGAAGCATTACCATAAAATCATATTAATATAATGCAGTTGTAAGCTATGTCTACTACATCTGTGAGCTTATGCTACATGAATCCAGCATATCAATTCAATGTACTCCATTTCACTGCATTGACTCAACATGTCAAGTCGATGCATTCTCATACCACTTGAACAATTACTCAAGTAATGTGCACTCTCCTTTATACGACTTAATACTTAAATAGATCACCACTAGAAGCACTTACCTCATAATATGCACTAACTCAATCATGGCTCAACATGTAGTCATTGCATTCCTCATACTACTTGAACCTTTCCAAGTAATATGAACTGACTCAACATGACCTAGTCATGTCGAGTATGGCTTCTACATTTCCAATCTCTCCCATTAGAAGTGTTGCCACACCTCTCCTCTTTTCTCCAGTATTTCCAAACATCTCCCCCTTTCTGGCTTCTTCTATAAGCATGTTGAGGGAGGTGAAAGGATCATGGGAGAATTTATCTCTTGATCCTAGCCAAAGTCCCATGTTGATACCACTAAGGAAATCATCCAAGTGATCAAACCACTTGATTAGGAGTCATACCTTTTGTGTTGATACATTGATACAACACATTACTGCAACACTTGAGCTAGCTGCTAACATAGTTCCACTTGAGCCAATGCCACTCCAAATACCACTTAAGCTTCTGCAGAATGGAGGTTTAGTAAGGGAGGTGCTGGATTTTCCTTTTGACCTACAGCAGCATGTATTTAAAATAGTAGTAGCCATCCACTAGGGTTGATCTCCCCCTCAGACTGTGCATAGTCTTGAGGACCTGCTGATCAGCTGTGATGATCCTTGATCCACTATAGCTGCTAGCTGCCTCTTAACAAGAAGCCTTGTTCCTGCAACTTCTGGATTTGCTCCCCCTCCACGGGAGCATTTTGACTTTCTCCCCCTCAACTGGAGCATCTGCTGTCATTCTCTTTATTGGACACTTGAGTCCATCTTAGTCTTTATATCACTTGATATCACTTGAGAGTCTTGATATCAAATGTCAAACTCACAGTCTTGATACCATTTTTAAAACTTGTCTACCTACAAGAGAGGTAAGTTCTGCAATAGAGAATTTACATGGAGCAAATGAAGCTATACCAAGTTAAACATACCCAGATTTAAGGTGTTGAACTTGACTTCAACTAGTGGCTTAGTAAAGATATTAGCCACTAGCATGACTGTGGGGACAAACTCAAGACTGAGTTCTTCCTTTTCCACATGCTCCCTAACTAACTGATACTTAATCTTCATATGCATAGTCCTGTTATGAGAGAGAGAATTCCTAGCAATTTAGATTACACTTGTAGAATATCAATATAAAGAGTTCTACTTATCTCGATATTATGGTCCTGATACCATAGAGCAGAGATTGCAAGACTGGTTTCTTTCTTGCTGCTCCTAGTAGTCGGTATTTTTCCTAGGATTTGACAGGTTCCATCCTTGTTTATCATATCTTTCTTGCATCCTATGATGGAGGTGCTTCTTCTCACCTGTTCTCCTTTCATCTGACTGGGCAATCTGCTCTAACATGCTCAGCCTTGCTATAACAATAACATATTATGTTAAAGAAATATGTTTTCTGGGTTTAGGATCATACATGACTCCTTTGGAGAGCATCTTCCCAGATTTGTTGCGTTCTTTCTTGTAATGTGAGGAGGTGGAAGATTTGTTCTTTCACTTCTTTCGCTTCTAGCTGAGCCAGACTTCTTTCAGTGACCAACCAACTGAAAGTCTCTTCTTGCTGAGCTAGATCTCTTCCACTTCTTCAGTAACAGATTTGCCTTTGTATCTAGCTACCTGACTGTTTGATTTGGTTGTATACCACTTGGACTATTTAGTCTCTTTTGTATACCATATCTGCTTGCACAGCATACTCCCTCTTGATCGTGGCCATCTCTCATTGCCTTCTCTAACTTTATGACTTCAAATAGGACTGGGAGATCTTGGCCTGATCTATCTCTTCATCTAGATGAATCACTATCCCTTGAAGCATCTATATTTATTCAATGACACTCTCATTATCTTAAGCTAGGAGATTTGTTGGAATCCCCCCCCTCAATTTTAGCATTGTCCATAGAGACATTGCTAAACTTCAACAGTATTGATGATCTATTTGGTGCAAGAGATTCTCTGACACCAACTCTCTAGGCAAGACTTAAGCTTTCCAGCTTACCAGACTGTACTAGCTTTCCCTTAGTGTTTGCACTGATCTTATACCACCTTACTCTCAGTTACTATTTTTGCTACCATAACTAGATTGTTTTCTGATTGGTAGCCACTAACATGGATAGCCCTTGCTGCAAGTTCAAATGCTACTGAACCCTGAGCATATATTTCTCTTCTTGTTTCCTCGGAAAAGTCTAACAACTAGGGATAACACTTGAGAAACTTTTCAGCTGAGTATTATGTGCTCCTTCCTTGTTGCTCTCAGAAGAGCTACTTCTAGTGCTTTCCTCAATGATGAGTACAACCTACTTGTTATTCTCCTCAGTGTTCTGCTGAAGTTGAAGCAGTACTATGTCCCATCAGTTAGACATCTTAGGGCGTCAATGACTGGATTCTGCTGGTCTGATTATCCAGTCAGATACCACTTGAAGGATTTTACCCAACATATATGTGGTGTAGGGGTGCTTTCTAAAGAGACCAACCGGGTTACAACATCGACCCTGCGCACTGTATGGCCACACAATCAAACTCACCTACACAAGCACCTAACTGTCCTCAACTATGACTATGTGTTTCACAGCGCCAAAATCAGCGGGAGATGAGTCGAATAAACATAGCGATTTGGAGAGTAGTCAACTAGGTCCCCAAAACAAATACAAAAATTGCCAATACTTTTAGAGAACAAGACCACAACTATAAGCCTAGATCTGTTCAAGCAAATAGGATCCACTTGATCTGGAAGACAAAGAAATTCGGATAAGAAAACGATTTCAATTTCAGATTTTCAAGTGTAAGTTTCAATGCGGCGGAAGAGGCGTCGGTTTCAATCCCCCCCCCCCCCACCCGAACTTACAAGAGGAAATCTCACTAGGTTTACGGAAGAGGAGTTACCCAACCCGATTTTGATAGTTGCACAAGGTAATGTGGATGAATCTCTCTTTTACGGCCCGCTGGCTTCGCACCAATGGGGTTGATGCCCGTCTTCCTTGGAGTCGCACCAAGGGATCCACGCCTAGGAATCTCCAAGAGGAGAGACCGACGGGCGGAGGAGGCAGCTCGGGGTCGTCGGCTTCAACGAGCGGTTGGCCGAACACTTCATACAGGAAGTTCTTTAGGGTTTTAATTCTTAGCTATTTTAATCCTCCAACAAAACCCCTATAAATAGAAGTCACCAAACAAGTCTAACTATTCAAGATGGAGATGAAATCTCATCCATCCGAGCGGTTAAATACACACCAGTTATGTTTAAAAGTAGGAAATTAAAATAATACAAGCCAAAACGAATATAAAATTATTACCAAAGCGCGAAATAATTTCATATTCGCCGATATAAAATAAAACATGAAAACTAATTAAGCTTTGCACGCCGAGGGCGGAGGTTGTAGTGTCGCCGTCCGATAACGTTCTCTGAATCGTTGTGTCGCCGAAAGTCCTTCTGTTGTAGCGAATCTGTCACGTTGCTTGAGTCTTCTGGATCATCATGTGGTGGAGAGTAGGAGTAGGCGGCATCATAGGAGGCATCAATCCTCCCCTGCTCAAAATCACGTATCTCTGATGCATGGTCCAAGAGGTATCGGTGGAGAAGAGCAGCATCCAAACGTCCAAGCTCGGACTCGAGAACCCAAGAGTCAACGGACGGTGGGCGATCACGCCATTGGACGAGGAAGCGGCGGAGGTCTCCATCGGTAGAAGTAATGAGCTCATCATCTAATATCCTGTCAAGTATAAGATGGGTTTTGGGAAACCATGGAAACATGTCAGAACAAGGAATAAAATCATGCAAACTACCATCCAACATGTGATCCGCGGTGACCGTGTGAGAGAGATCCGCAGAACTACCACTCCCCAACCCCAGAGAATTTTGAGTGGAAGGAGAAGAAGACAAAGTAGTCAACTCAGGTTGGGGAGAAACATACGGCGTCAGATCTGACACATTGAAAATGGGTGAAACACCCCAATCCATAGGCAAATCCAAAACAAAAGCGTTATCTCCTAATTTCTTCAGAATCTGAAACAGGCTGGCCCTCCTTGGTGATAATTTTTTTACGGTACCAGTGGGCATCCGTTCGGGAACTAAGTGGACTAAAACCAAATCACTTATTTGGAAGTGAGACACTCTCCTATATAAATTGGCTTGTGTGTTGTATGATTCATATTGAGAGGCCAGTGTTGCTCAAATATGTGCATGAAGATCATGAAAGTGGTTGGCGAAGGTTTGTGCAAATTGACTTGTTTTATATGTTGGTGGCAATGGAACCAAGTCAAGAGGCGCATGAGATTTATGACCGTGGACAATCTCATTAGGCAACAATCCCGTAGATCTATTCTTAGAGTTATTATAGGCTAATTGGGCATGGGGAAGAAGCAAATCTCAAGTACTCTTGTGATCACTCACAAGACATCTCAAAAGACTCCCCAAGCTATGATTGACCACTTTCATTTGCTCATCGGTTTGCAGGTGATAGGCGGCGGAAAATAATAGCTTTGTGCCCATAAGGATCCACAATATCTTCCAAAAATAGCTAGTGAATTTGACTTCCCTATCCGAGACTATAGTCTTTAGAACGCCATGGTGACTAACGACCTCCTTAAAATATAACCTAGCGATATGGGACACGTCATTTGTCTTACTACACGGGATAAAGTAAGCCATTTTGGAAAACCGATCTAAAACTACGAAAATAGAATCATGTCGGCGTAGTGTCAAAGGAAGGCCTAACATAAAGTCCATGCTCACATATTACCACGGTATGGATTAAATCGGTAGTGGTGTGTATAGGCACGCATTAGTATTATTACCCTTTGATACTTGACACGCACGGCAACTGCTCACAATTTTTCCTACCATCGTCTTAAGCTTGGGCCAATAGAATTTCTCCTCTACTAATGTGATGGTCTTGTCTCTTCCGAAATGTCCACTCAACCCTCCACTATGATGCTCCCATATAATGTGGTGTCGTAATGATGAACGGTGAACACACAACTTCACATGCCTAAAGAGATATTCGTCCCTAAGAACATATGCAGATATAGTCATGGGGGAATCATCATGGGCGGTTAAGTATGCATCCTTAAAGTCCGGGCACGTAGCATACTCATCCTCGATACGTTCAAAACCAATGACGTTTACTTGTATGGTGGTAAGTAATAGGGTGAGGCTACTAAGAGCATCTACCACTCGGTTGTCAGATCCCTTAAGATGTTTAAGCGTGTAGGTGTACTTTTAGAGGAAAGCTACCCATTTGGCATGTCGTGGGCTGATTTTATGTTGGTCATTAATGAACCTCAAGGCATCATGATCGAATAGAATCACAAACTCCCTGGATAGGAGGTAGTGTCTCCAATGATGCAAACAACGTATGAACACATAAAATTCCCTAACATAGTTTGAATTGTTTAATTTAGCGCCCGCTAACTTCTCACTAAAATAACTAATGGGGAGCCCTTCCTGGCTCAATACACCCCCAATCCCCACCCCAGAAGCATCACAAGTGAGCTCAAAAACCTTATTAAAATCTAGAAGTCATAATATGGGAGCTTCGGTCATAAGCTTCTTAATCCTATAAAAAGAATAAGCGGCAGACTTTGTCCAAGTAAAGTCTCCCTTCTTCATGCACTCAGTAATGGGAGCCATGACGCTACTAAAGTCACGTATAAAATGTCGATAGAAGGTTGCTAAACCATGAAAACTACGCACCTCCCGAAGGGTTGTGGGCTCAGGCCAGTCCTTAATAACTTGCACCTTGCTAGGGTAGAATTTAATGCCCTCTGAACTGACTAGATACCCTAGGAATTCCAACTCGTGAACATGGAAAGTACACTTTTTTAAGTTTATAAATAAGGTTTCCCTCCTCAGGGGTGAAAGGACCACTTTAAGGTGGGAAATATGCCCCGCGGTGGTGGTGTTATAAATGAGTATATCGTCAAAATAAACTACTACAAACTTCCTCATATAAGGCTGGAAAATATGCGTCATCATCCGGGAGAAGGTGCTGGGGGCATTGGAAAGCCTGAAGGGCATTACAAGCCACTCATACAACCCATCCTTAGACTTGAACGTGGTCTTCCATTCATCACCCTCATGTACCCTAATCTGGTGGTAACCACTCCTAAGGTCTAACTTAGAAAAGATAGTGGCTCAAGATAACTCATCTAGATGATCGCCCAAACGTGGGATGGGGAATCTATATTTGATAGTAATCTTGTTGATGGCTCTGCTATCAACACACATCCTCCAGGAGTCATCCTTCTTAGGGACCAGCAATGCTGGTACGACCCATGGGCTCAGACTATTCCTAATAAACCCCTTATTCGGTAAATCCTCAATTTGCGCTTGTAATTCCTTATGGCCCGCAGGGTGTAATCTATATTGGGGTTGATTGGGAAAGGAAGAGCTCGGGATAAGGTCTATAGCGTGTTGAATATTCCTAAGTGGAGGCAAGGTAGGTGGTAACTCATCCGGGTATACATCTCTATACTTATTCAATAATACTCGTAACTCCTCAGGTAGTTCAACCAAAGCTCTAGATTCATTCCCTGCATTCAAACGGACTAACGCATAAATCACCCCATCAACAAAGTGGTCCTTCACAAACTCTTTTCTACCCATCAGGCTTAATGTCTTCCTCTCAACTGGTATGTTAGTGTCCTTAGTAGGACCTACGGGTTATTTCGGGGTAGTCGGCCTTAAGGTGATAGTCCGACCGTTGTTCTTGAAGTCATACGTGTTGGCCCTACCAAAATGGGTCACATCACGATCGTAAATCCAAGGGCGGCTTAACAACACATGACACGCGTCCATCGGGAGCACATCACACCAAATCTCGTCAGAATAAGATTTGATGGTGATATGCACCAAACATCTTTTTGTAACTGGGATGGTTACCTTGTTTATCCACGCCACTTAGTACAGGTTCGGATGAGGCTCCGTGACCAAAGACATATGCTTGATGGCTTTTTCAGATACGACATTCATGCAGCTTCCACTATCAATAATCAGCTTGCAAAATTTCTCGCCACTCTTAAATATCAGGGAAAATATACTAGACCTCTTTTAATCATCAAATGGGCGTGGGGTGGCTAAGATACATCTCATCACCATGAGGGGGTGATCGTCCTCCTTATCACTCGGGACACCCTCATGATCAGACTCCTTGGCATCCTCATACACTAAATCAGCAGGATCAGTCGACGACTCTAAAAGGGCCAAGGCCTTGGTCTTAGTTGGGCACTCAAAGGCATAGTGGCCTTGAATACTGCAAGCATAACAGGTAGCGTCGGCTTTGCTAATTTTTCCTATAAAAATGCGCTCACTCTGGGGACTCTTAGCATTCTTAGTCGTGATCACTACCGACTTAGAATAATTGGACCTATACTTGCCCTTATCCTAGTAGGTGGAAGTGGATGCACCTGATGTGGCCTTACCCTTATGTTGGGTATAACGGGAATGAACCATAGAGGCTAAATGCTTTTCAATGTCCAGGGCAGCATTGAAAGTCATGCTCAGATCTGAGTGTCCATAGTGGAGGAGCTTCCTCTTAATATCCGGGTGAAGCCCCTTGCGGAACCTAGAAAATGTCACCTCGGGAATCTATTGCAGTTTGCAACGGATCATCATGTCCTTCAGATCACCCATGTAATCAGTAACGGATTTAAGCCCTGGCGTAACGAGGCTAAGTCGCTGAACATCTGTGTGCGGTGGTACTTGGGAATGTACTGGTCCTACAGGAGGTTCTTCATAACTAACCAATCTACAAGTGATACGTCATGTCTTATCCCTAATCATCTCTCTTCATTGAGCCAGAAATCTTTGGCTCAGCCAGATAACTTCATCCTTGCGACCTGGACCTTTTGGTGGTCCGTCAACTTGTGCCACTCGAAATAACACTCCACGTCGGTCACCTAGTGAAGGAAGATCTGTGGATCGCCCTTCCCGTCATAGGTGGGTGCATAAATCTTAATCGGCCTTGTAATATCAACCTCTCATTCGAGGCCTCGATTGTGTGGTTGTGCTCGTGGGGACTCGTCATGAGAATCATCTTCATATAAATGTTGGCGCCGGTTTGGCGTCCTGAGCTCACCTTGTGGCACAGGAGGATGGTTAGCCATATAGAGGGCTAACATACCACGAATCTCCTCCATTTGATGATTCATGTCCTGCCTTAAGACATCTACTGGGGTTTGTGCTGGATTAGGGTTCCGTTCGTCAGCCATTTGTGTCATAGACGATTTGCTGTATTTGTGCCCCATTCTAGTGTGCATACGGAGAAATTATTTTACCTCTTTTTTAAAAAGAGACAAAGCATGCGCGTGCGTGCATGTAACCTAGGTGAAACGCTATACGGCGCACTAGGCGAGTGTGGGTCGCCAATGGAAAGGATGGTGTCAATTAGGGAATTGACACAACCTCCCTCTGATATCAAATTGGTCTAGGGGCGCTTTATAAAGAGGTCAACCGAGTTACAACATCGACCCTACGCATTGTATGGACACGCAATCAAACACACCTATACAAGCACCTAACCGTCCTCAACTATGACTATGCATTTCACAGCTCCAAAATCAGCGAGAGATGAGTCGACTAAACATAGCGATTCAGAGAGTAGTCTACTAGATCCCCAAAACTAACACAAAGTTTTCCAATCCTTTTAGAGAACAAGACCACGGCTATAAGCCTAGATCCGTTCAAGCAAATAGGATCCACTCGATCAGGAAGACAAAGAAATTCGGATAAGAAAATGATTTCAATTCCAGATTTGAAAGTGTAAGTTTCAATGCGACAGAAGAGGCGTCGGTTTCGAACACCCCCAAACTTACAAGAATAAATCTCACTAGTTTTAGGGAAGAGGAGTTACCCAACCCGATTTTGATAGTTGCACAAGGTAATGTGGACGAATCTCTCTTCCACGGTCCGCCGGCGTCGCACCAATGGGGTTGTTGCCCGTCTTCCTCGGAGTCGCACCAAGGGATCCACGCCTAGGAACCTCCAAGAGGAGAGACCGATGGGCAGAGGAGGAAGCTCGGGGTCATCGGCTTCAACGAGAGGCTGGTCGAACACTTCATACAGGAAGTTCTTTAGGGTTTTAATTCTTAGTAATTTTAATCCTCCAAAAAAAACCCTATAAATAAGAGTTACCAAACAAGTCTAACCATTCAAGATGGAGATGAAATCCTATCCATCCGAGCGGTTAAATACACACCAGTTATGTTTAAAAGTAGGAAATGAAAATAATACAAGTCCAAATGAATATAAAATTATTACCAAAGCGCGAAATAATTTCATATTAGCCAATATAAAATAAAACATGAAAACTAATTAAGCTTTGCACGCCGAGGGCGGAGGTTGTAGTGTCTCCGTCGGTTAGCGTTCTCCGAATCATTGTGCCGCCAAAATTCCTTTTGTTGTCGCAAATCTGTCACGTTGCTTGAGTCTTCCGGATCATCATGTGGCGAAGAGTAGGAGTAGGCGGCAGCATAGGTGGCATCAATATGTGCTTTATACACTTTCAGGAATGCACACAACATCACACCATCCTCTTCCTTTTGGGTAGTAGGAGGAACTTGATGGTCAAGTTATCCATCTTCAACTTCTCAACTGAAGATCTTAAGTCCATTTCTCATTGGAGTATGATCCTCAAGCTAGCACCTTGTTCCAGTCTAATTCTTGGAGCAATCTCTATCCAAATACCACATGGGGGTATGGGTACTTGGACTATCCTGCAAAACAGGGTTTACCTTACCTTTGGACCCCAATAATTATTGGGCTCTAGGTTCTGATTAGCATAAAAATGCACATGCCTTCCTGCAGATTTTCTAACAGGAAGACTAACACAAGCTCTGTCATGAAGACTTACCCTTACCCTTGGCACACTAGGGTTGTGCCAACAATCTATGATAAAGTGGACCACTTTTCCACAACACCAACACTCATGGAAGTTATATCTCCTCTTTTGAATAGTCTTTGAAGAGTGCAAGCCATCACAAGATGCATGTTCAGAGGGGAGTGTTGTAGCCTTCTTCTTGTTTTTCAAAATAAGAATCTGACTAAAGGTGAGTCTGCTAGTAGAAGTACTTGGCTTACTCTAAGTTTCATTAACAACAGTCTTCTTTGTAGTTGATATCCTATTAATTGCCATCATGCTAGCCAAGTCAGCCCTACTGACTGACTTACCCTTGGTCTGGGTTGAAAGTCCACCTAGTGTCAACTACCTTCACCTATGGGGGGGGGGGGGAATAGGTGTCTTGCAGCGTATTTGCGGAATTAAAATTGTACCTGCAGAATCAAAACAAACCACACAGCACAGAAAATAACACAGGCAATTTATAGTGGTTTCCTGATTTGGGTACGTCCACTTTCCCCCTTCGACCTATCTCCCAACCAGGGACGACTCGGGCACTTCACCAACAGGATTGAAATCCAATCCTTGCACTATCGGAAGGAACCCTTCCACATGTAGGAGTCAACACTCCCACAACACGGGTTGCACCCAACCCTACAACTAGGAACCAAATGTTCCTTTACAATGAAAAAGAAATTGGAGTGTATAAGAAATACAAACAACTTGAAGATCTAGGTGTCCCTTTTCGTTAGACTACTTGTTCTTGTAGGCAACGAAAAGTCCACAACCCTTGATCTTTCTTGGAGAGAATCTCCCCGAGACCGGCGGCGGCAAAGGGCGGCGGTAAGGCTCTCGGTGTTGGCGACGGCAACTGAAAACAGCAGCGATGCACTGGAGATTCAATCTTCTTAGCGAAGTCGGCAAGGTCTTCCAACGGTCACACTAGGATCGATCGTCTCAATCGATTCGGACGGTGATGGATTTCCCTATCTCAAATCAAGAGACAAAAGATCTCTGGTTAGACGCGTGAGACGCTGTGCAAGACTTGTCTTCTGTCACCGGGGATCTGGAGGAGATCGAGATCAGCTACGGTGACCACTGCACGAGCGGCGGCGACGGAGGTGGAGCTAGTTAGCGATTTTAGGGTTAGTTGGCGGCTCGGCTTTCGTATGCTGTGTCCGTGAGCCACTGTACACAAATACTTGTGTATTTATACAATAGGTCATGGAGATGACCGTTGTGGGCCCCACCAAAGCAAAGACCAAAGTCCGGTTCAAATAGCTGCAGGTAATATGGACCGGTCCAGGAATTCGGAAAAATCGCCCAAGGCAAAATCGGCGAGAATCGTAGGTGATTCTCGACGAATCGGCGAGAATCACTTACGATTCTCGCCGAATTCTACTTGGCGAATTCTGGCTGCACAGGTTATAGAGGCCGGGGAGAATCGGCGGGAATCACATTTGATTCTCGTCGAATCGTCGAGAATGCAAAGTCATTCTCGACGAATCGGCGAGAATCACTTAGTGATTCTCGACGATTCTGCCTTAGAGAATTTTCTGACTGCGTCGAGACAGCAGGCCCAACCCGGCGAGAATCATCTAGTGATTCTCGACGATTTACACTTAGACGATTCTCGTCTTTCAACCCGTGAGCTGGTCTTTGGCCCATCCTTGCTCCTTGTCTGCTCATGATCTTTCATGACCCTGTGCTTGGAAATAAGTACACTCCAATAGAGAGAGTACAAGTAAGCCAACACACTGATCTGCTCAACGAGGGATTACGTTGCACAGACCCGTGTATATTGACCTACTGCACCCTGACATTGGTGTGTACTTAGCAATGAATAGCTGCAAGCACAACTAGAAGAAATTCATCAAATACATAGTGAATTCACCTTATCTTGTTCAGGGGCTTCTTCAAATCAGGTACATTGTGGATACAATACCCAACAATCTCCCCCTATTTGAAGAAGCCTAAACCCTACAAGCTAAGGTGAATACAACGGCTTGGAAGAACAGAACTTAAAATAAAAAGTTGAAATTCCATACCGTTATCTTTAGAGCTTGTGGAGCTATCACCTTAGCACCTTAGCCGAGAGGGTAATGGTAATCTCCCACTTTTCGGCTTCTGCAAATCG
Source organism: Platanthera zijinensis (assembly GCA_039513925.1). Taxonomy (NCBI): domain Eukaryota; kingdom Viridiplantae; phylum Streptophyta; class Magnoliopsida; order Asparagales; family Orchidaceae; genus Platanthera; species Platanthera zijinensis. The sequence continues at coordinate 149,297,079 of CM077083.1, forward strand.
AGGACTGAAGCATGAGACACCATGCTCCCCCTCAGTTCTTGTACCTTTGCTTTCACTAAATTCCTAGCAGAGGCTCCCCCTAGACGCATGAGCCTTGAGCTTCTGTAGTCTTCATTCCTCGTAGTTTAGCATCCCTAATTCAGTTTTGAACATACTGAACTTGGCCTCGTCAAGGGGCTTTGTGAAAATGTCTGCAATCTGCTTATAAGTGGGAACATAGCAGAGAGAGATGTCCTTGTTCTCCACGTGCTCCGAATGAAATGGTAACGCACTTCAATATGCTTCGTTCTGCTGTGCGATACCGGATTGTTGGTAATAGCAATTGCACTGGAGGAGTCGCAGTACATCGGTACTTCCTTGAACTGGAGATCATAGTCTGCTAACTGATTTCTGATCCATAGAAGTTGTGCGCAACAGCTCCCAGCCGAAATGTATTCTGATTCCGCTGTGGAGGTTGCAACACAATTCTACTTCTTGCTATTCCATGAGATGATCCTTCTTCCGAGGAATTGACACGTCCCGGAGGTGCTTTTCCTGTCATCCCTACTTCCTGCAAAATCAGCATCTGAAAAACCTATTAGCTCGACATCATTGCTTCTCGGGTACCATAAGCCAAGATTAGGGGTACCTTTAAGGTATCTAAGAATTCGCTTTGCAGCGACATAATGAGATTCCTTAGTGTTCACCTGATATCTGGCACAAACACATGTGGAGAACATGATATCCGGTCTACTCGCAGTAAGATAGAGCAGAGATTCAATGATGCTTCTGTATTTGGTTTCATCAAAAGGTTTCCCTTTCTTATCCTTATCCAGAGACATGGTGGATCCCATTGGAGTCCTCATAGAGGTTGCATTCTCCATTCCGAATTTCTTGAGGAGTTCATTTGTGAACTTCGTCTGAGAAATGAAGATTTCTTCCTCAGACTGTTTCACTTGAAGTCCCAAGAAATACTTCAGCTCTCCCATACTGCTCATTACAAACTTTCCTTGCATAAGTTTGGAAAACTTTTTGCAAAGATTGTTGTCCGTTGAGCCGAATATAATGTCATCAATATAGATTTGCACCAACAAAATCTTGCCTTTGACTTCCCTAAGAAACAATGTCTTATCTATTTTTCCTCTAGAGAACTTGTTCTTAAGAAGAAAACTAGACAAGGTCTCATACCAAGCTCGTGGAGCTTACTTTAAACCATATAGAGCTTTATTAAGAAAATATACATGATTAGGATAAGTAGGATTGACAAAACCTGGGGGTTGAGCGACGTATACTTCCTCTTTCAGGTCTCCGTTCAAGAAGGCTGATTTCACGTCCATTTGATAGACAGTGAATCCTTTGTGCGAAGCATACGCCAGGAACAATCTGATGGCCTCGAGCCTTGCCACTGGTGCAAAGGTCTGGTCGAAGTCAATCCCCTCCTCCTGTCGGTAACCTTGAGCCACTAGCCTGGCCTTGTTCTTGATGATGACTCCATGTTCATCTAACTTGTTTCTGAAGATCCACTTGGTGCCAATCACATTTTGCATCTTCGGTCTGGGAACCAGCGTCCAGACTTTGCATCTTTCGAATTGATGCAGCTCATCTTGCATGTCCAAAATCCATGACGCGTCTTTGTTCGCTTCGTCGAACTTCTTTGGCTCAACCTGCGATAGAAAGCTAAGATGCAAAATCTCGTTAAGAGTACCTCGGCGAGTTCTGACACCATCTCGGGGATCTCCAATGATTTGATTTCTGGGATGATCCCTCACGTGTCTGAGCTCTAGAAGTCTTGCATCAGGAGCTCTAGCAATTTCTGGGGCCCCTTCCTCTTCAGGGAGGACTGCTTCATCCTGACCGTCATCCTCTCCGATCGGTGTTGAGGTGGAGACCTTGACGTACTTCGGAGTTGCATCTTCCTCGGGCTCATTCAGGTGTAGCTTGTCGAGTCTGACACCTGTATCTTCAAGAAGACCACTGGAAGAGTTGCAATTAAGCAAACTTCCTTCATCAAAAACAACATTAATTGATTCCTCTACCACTAGGGTTTTCTTGTTAAAAACTCGATAAGCCCGACTGTGGCTACTATAGCCCATGAATATGCCTTTGAAGCATTTTTCACCAAACTTAGTACGAGGGTACTTCCCATTATTCAGTACATAACATTTGCAGCCAAAGATCCTCAGATAGGACATGGTTGGTTTCTTGCCTTTCAGTAGCTCATAAGGAGTCTTACAATGGCTCTTGTTGATCAACGCCCGGTTTTGTACGTGACAAGCCGTATTGACAGCCTCGGCCCAGAAGTATTCTGGGAGAGAAGCGTCATTCAACATTGTCGTGCACGCCTCAATGAGTGTTCTATTCCTCCTCTCCGCCACTCCATTTTGTTGAGGAGTGCGAGGGGAGGAGAACTCATGAAAGATACCAAATTCTTCACAGAACTCTGTCATAGCCCCAGACTCAAACTCTGTTCCGTGGTCACTTCTGATTTTGACCACTGAGCAGTTAAGTTCGTTCTGTATCTGCTTGACAAAACTGGTGAAGATGTCAAACGTATCAGACTTGCGCTTTAAAAAGAACACCCACGTAAACCGAGAGTGATCATCTACAATCACTAGCGTATACGACTTCCCTCCTAAGCTATGAACTTGCATAGGACCAAACAAGTCCATGTGCAGAAGATAAAGACATCTGGAGGAATCTTTGTCTGGGATGCCCTTAAAGGTAGCCCGAGTCTGCTTGCCCATCTGACATGCAGGACATGGGTTATCTTTAATGCACTTAATAATGGGAGCATCCCTTACTAAGTCTTTGGAAAACAGCATATTAATTGTCTTGTAATTAATGTGTGCCAATCTCTTGTGCCATTGTTCATAAAGAGATGCACTGCCTTTTACAACGAGGCATACTGGGGTAGAAGAATCTAAACTAAGAAAATCTAAACAGAAAATATTTCTTCTCCTAATTCCAGTTAATACAGTCTCCGAAGAATCACATGATATTATTAGGCATTTATCCTTGCAGAACTTAACGTCATACCCTTTATCACATAACTGGCTTACGCTGATCAGGTTATGATTTAACCCTTCAACATAAGCTACGTTAATGATAGAGAGTATACCGTTGGAAATCGTACCGTAACCTCTGGTGAATCCCCGATCAGATCCCCCAAATATGACTTTGGGTCCATTCTCGACTGGAGAGTACTCCCGCAGCAGGCTTCTTGTCCCGGTCATGTGACGGGAGCATCCACTGTCCAAATACTAAATAGGAGTTTTGTTGGCCTTTGAACATTCCTGCAAAACAAAATTAATTTGCCTTAGGAACCCAATCGTACTTGGGTCCTAGATTTTTCGTTAGCATACTCCCCCTCGGTTGGTTAGCCCTACGAGAGGTCAGTATCGCATTGCCAACATGAGGAGTCTCGATATTCCTTGGATTAAACCAACAATCCATGGCAAAGTGACCAATTTTGTCACAGCACCAGCAGTCAAACCTGTTATACCTCCTCTTGGGCACCCGCTTCACCCTTGAAACGTGGGGTTCAGCCGGGGCCAAAGACCTGGAGGTGGAGGCATCATGATGACCACAGTCACATGACTTCTTCACCTCTTGGCTTTTTAGTGTAACAGGCTTGGCCTTAGGTGCCTGCTTCCTATTATGGCCGTTAGAGAATTGACCATAATTTCCCAAGTGGATTTCCTCATAAGGTGCCTTGAAGACACTCTCACTGAAGTTACGGGGAAAGTTCCACCCATCATATCGGCTCTTCGGCTTTGCAACCGAGGGCCTGAAGTGATGGCCATATGTTGACTCAAAGTCATGTTGGTTACAGGGAAAGCTAGGCTTTCTGAACTCAACAGGGCTGAGTGGGGCCTTTCCTTTCTCAGCAGCAGAGGCTTTCTTGGCAGCCTTATTCTTCCTCTTGTTCCTGTTTCTCCTGGATGAGGAGCTAGGTGCCCTTACATGCCCCAAACCATCTCCTTTGGTCTGAGCAATGAAGGTATCAACTAGTGGAAGAACTGTCTTCGGCATAGAGAAGCTCTTAACGATCTTCTTTTCTGCCGCAAGTTGTTCTTCCAACTTGTCGATTTCCTCTTGCTTAAGATCGAGGATCTTAAGAGACTCTGAATGCTTTGAAGTCAGGTCCAAGTGCTCCTGTCGGAGGGAGATCAAACTGGTGATCTCTTCCCTCAGGTATACACTCTCACCTTTAAGGAATTTAACTTCCTTTTTCTCAGCCTTCAGTCTCTTTCGACATTCCACGAAAGTATTGAGCAGAAGCTCATACTTATCGAGGAGCTCAGCTTCACGGGCCTAAGGGCTATCCTCAGGGTCATCATCCTGAGACTCAGGATCAGAGTCAGAGTCGGAGAGAGGGGTGTGAGCTTTTACCTTCCCAGTTAATGATGAGCAATCTCTTTCCGAGTCACAGCGACCCATTAGCCCAAAGTAGGCTTCCTCGTCATCGCTAGTGTCTGATGTGTCAAATTCACTCAGCGTCTTTGGCTTCTTCGCGATGTAACTCCTCTCCTTCTTCTTGTCTTTTGAGGACCTGTGCTCCTCTCCCTTTCCTTTTTCCCTCTTGCTTTGATGGCAGTCGGCCACGACGTGTCCTGGCTTCTTGCAACCAAAGCAAATAATGTCAGATGAGCGGTGTTTATTCGGTTTGGAAACATACCTGTCAGAAGAATAGTTCTTCTTCTGATCCCTTGAAGAGGAGCCGTTTCTCTTTCTCTGATTCCTCAGCTTGAGGAACTTCTTGAATTCCCTTGTGATAAGGGATAAGTCTTCCTCAGACAATTCTGAGCCGGAGGAGCTTGGATCAGAGTCTTCCTCTTCATCCTTCTTCCACGCACGGGAAGAGGCAGCACCCTTGCCCTTTCTGGAATGAATGGCTTTCAGGGCCACCGTCTTTTCCTTGGCTGCGGCTTTCTCTGCTTCCTCTTCAGCCTTCCTTGTGTTCAACTGAAGCTCATAGGACATGAGCTTCCCGAACAGAATCTGAGGGTCGGTTTCCGCAAGTCTGCCAAACTCGCGGATGGCGCAGATCTTTGTGTCCCATTCCTTAGTGAGGGACCTAAGGAACTTATCATTGAGTTCACCGTCAGTGAACACTCTTCCATATCCTTTGAGTGCATTGACGATCTTGAGGAAGTTTTCGAAGGTAACTCCGATCTCCTCCTTTGGCCCTTGCCTGAAGGCCTCATATTTCTGATTGAGGAGGGATCTCCGATCGTCCCTCACTTCATCTGTGCCCTCCATTAGGACAATCAGACAGCTCCAGAGATCCTTGGCTGTCCTGCAGTTGCAGAAGTTCTGCATCATAGAGTCGTCAACTGCGCTTACCAGGATGTTCTGAGCTTTCTTGTCGAGTCCGAACAGCACCATTTCGTCCTTGTCCATTTCCAAAAGTTTCTTGGGCACTTTCTTGGTAGGATCAATGGTGGAGGCCTTAGTGGGAATGTAAGGTCCCTCCTCCACTATCATGAAGAGCCGGGGGTCGACTGCTTCCATGTAGAATCTGATTCTTTCCTTTCAGATAGGAAAGTTCAGTCTGGTGCACACTGGGATTTTGCCGGAGTGCTTGAGTCCGTCCATGGAAGATATCGGTCTTCTTCTTGACACTGGTGGCAGGATTCTACTCAAGGTGTGAACCTTTTTGATGAGTAACCTCCCTCTGATACCACTTGAAAGTCCACCTAGTGTAAACTACCTTCACCTATGGGGGGGGGGGAATAGGTGTCTTGCAGCGTATTTGCGGAATTAAAATTGTACCTGCAGAATCAAAATAAACCACACAGCACAGAAAATAACACAGGCAATTTATAGTGGTTCCCTGATTTGGGTACGTCCACTTTCCCCCTTCGACCTATCTCCCAACCAGGGACGACTCGGTCACTTCACCAACAGGATTGAAATCCAATCCTTGCACTATCAGAAGGAACCCTTCCACACGTAGGAGTCAACACTCCCACAACACAGGTTGCACCCAACCCTACAACTAGGAACCAAATGTTCCTTTACAATGAAAAAGAAATTGGAGTGTATAAGAAATACAAACAACTTGAAGATCTAGGTGTCCCTTTTCGTTAGACTACTTGTTCTTGTAGGCAACGAAAAGTCCACAACCCTTGATATTTCTTGGAGAGAATCTCCCCGAGACCGGCGGCGGCAAAGGGTGGCGGCAAGGCTCTCGGTGTTGGTGGCGGCAACTGAAAACAGCAGCGATGCACTGGAGATTCAATCTTCTTAGCGAAGTCGGCAAGGTTTTCCAATGGTCACACTAGGATCGACCGTCTCGATCGATTCGGACGTGGATGGATTTCCCTATCTCAAATCAAGAGACAAAAGATCTCTGGTTAGACGCGTGAGACGCTGTGCAAGACTTGGCTTCTGTCACCGGGGATCTGGAGGAGATCGAGATCAGCTACGGTGACCACTGCATGAGCGGCAGCGACGGAGGCGGAGCTGGTTCGCGATTTTAGGGTTAGTTAGCGGCTCGGCTTTCGTATGCTGTGTCCGTGAGCCACTATACACAAATACCTGTGTATTTATACAATAGGTCATGGAGATGACCATTGTGGGCCCCACCAAAGCAAAGACCAAAGTCCGGTTCAAATAGCTGCAGGTAATATGGACCGGTCCAGGAATTCGGAAAAATCGCCCAAGGCAAAATTGGCGAGAATCGTAGGTGATTCTCGACGAATCAGCGAGAATCACTTACGATTCTCGCCGAATTCTACTTGGCGAATTCTAGTTGCACAGGTTATAGAGGCCGGGAAGAATCGGCGGGAATCACATTTGATTCTCGCCGAATCGTCGAGAATGCAAAGTCATTCTCGACGAATCGGCGAGAATCACTTAGTGATTCTCGACGATTCTTCCTTAGAGAATTTTCTGACTGCGTCGAGACAGCCGGCCCAACCCGGCGAGAATCATCTAGTGATTCTCGACGAATCGGCGAGAATCACTTAGTGATTCTCGACGATTTACACTTAGACGATTCTCGTCTTTCAACCCGTGAGCTGGTCTTTGGCCCATCCTTGCTCCTTGTCTGCTCATGATCTTTCATGACCCTGTACTTGGAAATAAGTACACTCCAATAGAGAGAGTACACGTAAGCCAACACACTGATCTGCTCAACGAGGGATTACGTTGTACAGACCCATGTATATTGACCTACTGCACCCTGACATTGGTGTGTACTTAGCAATGAATAGCTGCAAGCACAACTAGAAGAAATTCATCAAATACATAGTGAATTCACCTTATCTTGTTCAGGGGCTTCTTCAAATCAGGTACATTGTGGATACAATACCCAACAGGCTACAAAAATAGTTGAACAACAATGTGAAGGGAGAGCACACCAGGGGAACTACGGATGAGAACCAATAAAGGAATACTTGCCTGAAGAGCTCGGCGCCTCGAAGGAGAGGCGAGGTGAAGGCATCTTCAGATTTTTACCACAGCCCGGAGGATGTATTTTGGGCGGAAGAAGGCTGAAGCCTAGCACTGGGATAGTTCCAGTACCCTCCTTTGAAGTCTCAGCGAGCTGAGAAAAGTGAACGCGGGCAAGCGAGCCCGGTCTTTGCGAGCTCAACCCCAGAGTCCCGAAGGGCGGGGACGGGTCACGTTGATGAACCTCCGGAGCCTTAAACCGCGGGTCGGCGGGAAGAATAGCGGCTCGCGGAGAGGTGACCTCACTGTCCCCGCCCCGACAGTCCAGTTCGGTGCAGAGGTCAATGAAATTTCCCTCCTTCCCAGGGGCAGGCAGGGTAGAGGAGCCGGTCTCAGGCTCCAGGGTCATTATCAAGTCTTGGAAGACGCGCTCGGACGCTTCTGCGTCTAGCTTTGCCCTCTTGGTATAATAAGACTCAGCTGGGATGCTCCACTGGACGTTAAGGGGAACGACAGTCAGGCTGGCGATGCGGGCAGAGGATAACTCGCGAGCCTTTGCAAGCCTCTCTTGGATCTCCTTTGGGAAAGGCATCTCGACAAATTCAGAGCGAAGGGGAATGGAAAAGGTCACACAGGTACACAGGCGCATATTTATAGCCGCTGGTGGACCCCGCCTAAAGATTCTCTGGCTCCTACCACAGTCGCTGAATCTCGTGGGGTTGGATGTTTCTTTCCGAGCTTGTGCCAACCTCGTAAAGAGCGGGGATTTTGTACAACCCCGTATCCGGCGAGTAGGTCAACAGGAGCCAGACCGACCAAATTAGGCAGTCTGAGCGGGGCTCACCCGCGTGGACCAAGCATCAGTCATTTTCGTAGGCAAAGCCGGGTTCGAGTCCCTGGGCGAGCTCGGCAAGAGGGGGAGCTCAGCAGTTTCCGGTTCACCCAGACGGGGGAGATTCTTTTGGGAGGCGAGCTCACGTTGAGCTCTGGGCCTTTCGTCGAGCTCCGGGTTGTTCTCCGAGCTCTGGGTTGTTCATCGAGTTCTGTTCGTTGAGCTTTGGGCCTTTCGCCAAGCTTCGGGTTGTTTGCCGAGCTCTGGGCTGTTCGTCGAGCTCTGGGCTGTTCTTCAAGCTCTGGGCCCTTCGTCGAGCTCTGGGCCCTTCGTCGAGCTCTAAGCCGCTCGTCGGGTTCGAACCGATCAACAAGCCCGTGACATGCGAGTAGGGCAGGTCGGGCCCGTACTCGCCAAAGGTCAAAGATAGGTGGCGAGTGTCTGCTCCATCGAGCACTCGCCGCCCTTGCCGAGTAGGGTTTGTTGAGGGCTACTCGCCCAGTGATCTGCGGGGTGTTTTTACCATTTTGCCCCCGCTGGCCTGCCCATAGCTAGTTAGAACAACGGAGTTACGCTATTGGCAAACCAAGTTGGGATGCATATAGCTGTTTAGAACAGCGGAGGTTGGCTATTTGCAGGCCGTTTTCAGAAATCTATAAATAGGACCCAAGGGGTATCTCAGAAAGGCATGCTCACTTGTCTCATAACCTTCTAGCGCTTTCTGAGGTACCTTATCCAGTCATTTAGCTAAGGAGGGGAAGCGCACAGAGATCTTCCGAGTGTGTGGTAGGTCCTCCGCGTCGGGCCCTTGGTTCAGTCCCCTGTTCTTTTTCCTTGTTGTTTTTCTTGCAAGAGAGAAGTAGGTGCGCGATCACCCCTTTCCCAAGGGTGAACTCCATGGAGATTGAATTCTCGGTTTAAATAGCCCAGGCCTGCACCCCTCGCGATCAATCAAAACTAAAATAGGTAAGACTGTGCATGCAATTTGAATGAGACAGCTCTTCACCGACCCTGCCTTTCTACGCTGACATCGCTTAAGCCTGCCCCCTCGCGATCAATCAAAACTGAACTAGGTAAGACTGCGCATGCGATTTTAATGAGTCAACTCTTCACCGTCCGTGCCTTTCTACACCGACATCGCCCGGGTCTTCCCTCTCGCGATCAATCAAAACTCAACTAGGTAAGACTGCGTACACGGTTTGAATGAGAGTGCTCTTCACTGACCCTGCCTCTCTACGCCCGACATCGCCCAAGCCTACCCCACTCACGATCAACTCTAAGTAAATCTTTATTAAAAGAGGCCACGCAACCGGATTGAACAAGAAAAGCTCTCAGCTGTCACTGTGAGCCTATATTCTTATAACTACCAGAATCTATACAATAAAAGAAAGAGGAAGGAAACAACAACATCATACAATAATAGGCACAAATAGGTCGTCAATAATCACCAAAGGGTGATGACAAACATACATCAAAATCGACTAAAGGAAGTAAATTTCTATCAGCATAGAAGAGAAAAAAGTGCAAGCCACTACTCGTCAGCTGCCTCTACATCAGAACCATGGACCGGACCCTCGTCATCAGAGATATCATCAAAGCTGAGTCTAGACACGTCACACTTCAGGCTCCTAGGGACCAGGAAAAAAATCCTTCGACACTTCACGCCTAAGTGCGACCTCGCGAACATCTTCCATCAGGGGCTCTACCTCCTTGGTACAGACCTTCTCTCGGATCTTCTCACAAATCAAGCAATGATCATGCATATAGTCCAGAGAATCCTTGTACTCGGCAAGTCCTGCGGCCTTTAGTTCTGATATCTGATCCTCGGAAGAAAGTTGCTCCACCTAAGCATTTAAAGCCCCGAGCTCTATCTCCAAGCGAGAAGTCTCCTCCAGAATAGACTTCAGCAACTGTGTTGTCTTCTCCACAAGATATTTCTCCACCTCCAGCACCGCTCGAGCCTCCTCCAGCTCTGCCTTCAACTCCAACTCGATACGTCAAAATCGAGATACATCTAATTCATTGTCCTCTTTCAAGACAACAAGTGAGCCCTTCGTATCCCGAAGCTTCTCCTGAAGAGATACGTATCCATCCTTCAAGCTCACATAATGATAGTTACATGTGAGCGCAATATGAGCATGAGCTTCAATCTGCCACCAAGGGAAAGGAAGGTCAGAATTGCACAAAATGATCAAGCTCAAAAGAAAGAAAGTGCGCTTATCACATCACTCACCTCCTTCAAAGAAGAACACACTCGGGGGGCAGGGATCCATGGAAGAGGGACTTGGGGGGCAGAAGATCTTAGCACCTCTACATCAGGATCAGTAGGAGAAACCTCATCTCAGGAACCGGAAGGAACCTCCTTAACCTGAGAAACATTTTGCCTTGAAGAAGATGGAGGCTCCACATTCGCGTCTTTATGGCTTGCCAAGGTAAGCTTTCTCTTCCGATAACGCATCGGAGGCACCTCAACGACACACTCGGGGGCAGCAGAAATCCCACTCACCAGCAAGTGTTTCTCATCCTTTTTATAAGGGATCGGGGGTGTAAATAGTCCACTCCTCATGATCCCCACTAACTTGGTGGGATTATGGGTTTGACCGCCGCACACGCGATCTCCACATGCGATCCCCCGCACACCGATCCCACTAAGTGCACCTTCCGAGCCGCCACCGCGACCGGCCACCGACACCTCCATCGTCGGTGGCGGGCGGCCTGAACCCGGCCGCATGGTGCCGCTCACAAGGGGCGGCCGCACCCCGACCTACCCTCCCCAAGGTCGCCTCCCGGCCGCGGGGTGCCTCCCGCGAGGGGTAGCCGCACACCGACCGTCCCTCCCCCCGCCACACCCCAGCCACGGGGCATCCCTTGCCGCAAGGCGCCGCCCGCAACCCGTCGCCCGCAACCTGCCGCCGGCCACCTCCCGGCCGCGGTGCGCTGCCCGCAAGGGGAGGCCGCACCCCGACCGCCCCTTCACCGACGGTCGTCCGCCGTCAAGGTGGTCGCCCATGCACGACGGGTCTTCCCCGCCATCCGATCATTTTGTCGCAATCGCTGCCATCCATTTCATGGATAACCAGCCACTAACCACCATGGTTAGTGGGGGTATGCCATTAATAAAATAAATGACTTGCATTTAGTCAATATTATGCGAACAATACACACTATAAACTATGCTTAAAATAATATTATTGGTGGTTACGGTGTGCGGATAGCCGCATAACTACCGTAACTATCTCCTAGAGACTATAAAAGGAGCTTCAGACCTCCTCATTTCTTATCTTTCTCCTCATTGTTTCCTTCCTTCTCAGTACAGAGCTCGGCCAGATTTCTCCTACGAGTCGCTATCTCTCCACCAAAAATTTAACTAAGTCCACCGCCAAGAGCCAGTTTCGCGAGCCGATCAAGGAAGCATCCTTGCGCGCAACATCCTGCAAGTTCTCGCCAATATTACACCCCACGGTCCGCGAGCATGATCAACTCACGCACGTCGCCTAGAAACCCTCGTCATCGCTAAATGCCTCTAACTTTAAGCATTATGTAAGGCGGTTTGTCGCCCACCGGACACAAGCGCACTCTCTCTCATCCCCATTTGTAACGAGCAGCGGTTTGTCGCCCTCGAATCTACAGCAAATTTGTAACCCGAAGCTCATAATGGAGTTTGACCAACACAGATCCGGTCACGCGATTTTTTACCCAGTTTGAGAGGTTTTTCCACGTAAAAAATAGCGTGTACCTTTTTTTTAATTCTGTTACTGCGTGCGTACTTGACCGCTCCGCGGGCTAAAACAGTCAAATTTAGCTCAATCTGTCAGGAACGTTGAGTAGTCCGCAACAATTATATTTAACTACTTTGAATTGTTGATCAAAGACAACTTTTTCATTTTGATATGATAAAGATATATAAGTGGAGAATAGCTGGCGGTAAATTATCGAATTATTTTATATTTTTATAATAGTAAATAAAATGCAAAATATCTATATCAGTTTATCAACATTTGTTTGGAATCTGAAACTCCTGATATTTTATGTTAAGTTTGAAATAAATATTTGTACTAATTTCCGTTAAATGTTTAATGATTTGAAAATTGAGATGATGTCACTTCACTTAAACTATAATTAATTCAAATTTAAGCTAAAGTTCTCATTTATTTAACTAGCTTTCCTAAATAAAACATCATGCATATTTTTATAAACTATTAAAATAATAATAGAGTAATAATAATAGGTACACAAATCATTAAAAATGAGAATCCAATAACAGAAGAATTCACTGGAATCCCAAACTGGGCCTGTGCACGTCTCGAATTCCCTGAGCATGATCTGACTGTCAGCCTTGTGACACGTGTGAGGCAAATGAGATTTACCCTAATATTGCCGGGAAACTGTTACCAAACCGAACTTTCTATGGCAAAAAAAGTGCGCAGTGTTTACACTTCGGGTTTGCATGTGGAGCCATTTGTAAGAAAAAGAAGTTGTGCACGATTATTAGTGTGTGCAGAGTGCAGACACGCACAAGTAGTCTTCAGTCTTCACACTAGTTATGCATGCATGTGCTCTATTGCTACTGCTCCTGCTCCGACTGCGAACTAGCTTCTCGTCTCTGGTCCCCAACGAACTTTGTGCGTCTGCGGGCTGTGAACGACCTCTGTCGGTTCGTAAGTTTAACTCTTGCACCAATAAATGAATATTTAAATAATAAGTTTTATTATTCATGTTGTGGTTTCCCCTGAATTTTCTAAGTCAAATAAGGAAGATTTCAACCGAGAACACGAAGGAGAGCCAACTCGACCAAACGAGTCGTGTTCGCCCAGAGACCCAAAAACATCCCGGAAGGAGGGCAAATTCAAGCGCACACGAACACACAAGTGACAAGCACGTGCCCGCGCGAGCGGCGCGCACGCGCGAGCGGCACGCCCGTGCGCATACGACCATCCCACGCGTTCGAGCGACCAACCAGTGCATGCGCTCGCGGCTAACGCACTCGCGCTAGCGCGCGCCCCTCGGGCGCACGTCGGCGGCCAATGCCGCTGTCGGGAGCCTATGGCCACCTCCAGCCCTGCCGGCCACCGTCGGGCACCTACCCGAGCTGCCCAAGATGCCCAGGGGGCACATCCATCACTTCATGAAAATTGGCGATCCAAGTGACCAAAACGGAGTGACGTCATTCACCACCTCAAAATCTGCATGTGCACAATTACCGACATGACCCTCCAGAAAACTATAAAAAAGCCCCAAGACCTTCATTTGAAAGAGAGCAACTCTAGGGGACTAGAGAGAGTTCTGAGCTTTTCCAACAAGAACGTGAGACTTAAATCGTTTCTACGCTTGGAATTCGCTCTGCTCCTCACTAGCATGTACAATGCCTGACACTCATTTGGACGCTTTTGTGAGCCCGGTAGAAGGCACATTAATTCGCTTCCGTGGATGCTAGCTTGAAGGTATCAGAAGGCTTCAGGAACTTGACATCCTTCTCTGTGGGAGCACTTTCATCAAAGCCCCAACTCTGCAGGAGCGTTTTCTTCAAGACTCCAAGAACTTAGCATTTTCCCCCACTAGAGCACTCTACCCAAGGCTCCGATGACTTAGTATTTTCCCCCACTGGGGCGCCCTCACCAAGGATTTGAGGGCAGTTTATTTTACTTTGTTCTTATATTCAAAGGTTGTAACAGAGAGGTGACATATCACCCTCCGAGGAAACTCTCAAAAATTATAAACTCGGTGAAATAATGGATTTTGCCTGACACAAGTTCGACCATGTGGTTTTTCACCATTTTCAGGTTTTCTATAGTAAAAAAACTAGTTGACATTGTTGCTAGATTTTCATAATTATTTGCGCGCCTGGTCCAACTCCGGGATAAGGCGGTCTTATTCTCCGGGCTAGGGAAAAATTGGGTGACTCGTAACAGTTTGACACCGTTTGTGGGAAGGTGTTCCCAAAAGATCTGAGGAATACGAGAGACAATGCTTGCCCACGGGCAAGCATCCCCAGCAAGCTGCAATGGCAAGGAGGAGTTTACACACCGCAAATGGCACAACCCCAAAAGAATGTGCAAATCTGGCCCCCGCCTACTTGACCGTAAGCTACACTCCACTCCAAGAAGGGGATCACCGCTCCTGCAACCGCAAACTCGGTGGAAGAGTGCGTATGACTGATGAAAGAGCATCAGGTAGAACTGATCAACCTTCTACAAGATCTGGGAGTCTCCAATTATCCCAACCTAGTTGTCGCATGAAAGATGTGACTGACAGTCGCTCAGGACAACGCACTATCTAGAGACACGACTCGCATTGAGGATCTTCACATCGACAAAATGTCAAACTCAGCAAGTTATGCGCTCGAAACATGATGACTTGAGCTACCAAGAAATGTTTCATGCAACTCCTTCACAAAGGACACTGAGGTCGGGCAAGATGACTGTAGGCTCACCCGCTAGTAAGCAAGAAATATGATTGTGAAAGAGTATGCCTAGGACAAGCATCACCCCGCAATCCTGCGACACCTATTATAACATGGATCCCTACTCACTCCTTTAGTCCTAGCGCACCCAGTACCGAACATTTTTAAGTTGCCACACTTTGAGGCCTTTGGGGGGATAGAGGATCCCTTGAAGCACATAAATCACTTCGAGACAATCGTGCGATTCTTCAATGCATTGGATTGACTGTTGTGCCCGTTGTTCCTATTGGAAATATTGCCCTCAATGTTCCCTAGACTTGATTTGAAGAGGCATCATCCACAGTCCTATGAGCATAGTTGTATTTGATGTTGTTTAAGCTCATCATGTGCAGGATGTTCCTTGGAACAAGGTTAGACAAGTTGTCTAAGTGATGGTGGTAGGTAGTCACAAGGTAGGCTTGTGGAGAGACAGAAAATCTGTCTAAGTCCATAGGCATTGAGTGAGGACAGCTCACTCAACGCCAAATGCAAAGAAATGTGGTTAAGTCCACAGGCGTTAAGTGATGCAAGCTCACTCAACGCCAGATGCAAAGATGTGATTTAAGTCCACAGGCGTTGAGTGAAGCAAGCTCACTCATGCCAGATGCAAAGAGATGTGGTTCAAGTCCATATGCGTTGAGTGAAGCAAGCTCACTCAATGCCAGAGGCAATGATGTGGTTACGTCCACAAGCGTTAAGTGAAGCAAGCTCACTCAACGCTAGATGCCAAAAAGCGCTGAAAGAAGACAAGTTAGTCAAAGCCAGACTATTTGCAAGGCAGAAAAGTGGCCAAGTCCACAGGCGTTGAGTGAAGGCAGTTTACTCAACACCATACTGCAAAAAGAGTTGAGTAAAGCTCAGATAGTCAAAGCTTTGTCTTTGACAGTAAAGAAATCCGGCTAAGTCCAAAAGCATTGAGTGATGAAGGCTCACTCGACGCCTAAGCTGTTAAGATTACAAAAGTCTAGATGACGTTGAGTGATGAAGGCTCACTCAACGCCAGAGAAGAAAGCGTCGTGTTCACTCGAAGCTAAAGGAAAGAATGGACAGAAAATCTGTCTAAGTTTTGGCGTTGAGTCAAGCTTACTCACTCAACGCCTAATGACAAAAAATTTGTCTAACTATTTTAGCGTTGAGTCAAGCTTACTCACTCAACGTCTAATGACAGAAATCTCTCTAAGTATTTTGGCATTGAGTGAAACTTGTTCAATCAACGCCAATACAAATGTGCTTGAATTTGACTAAGTCCATAGATGCTGACATCAGCAAAAGTCAACAAAGTCAACAAAATTCAAAATGAAGCGGGATGACTACAGTACGCGACAAATGGCACTGCAGGCCTACAGTATGACTTTTGACTGTTAAAGTAAAGTTGCAGTTATCAATTTTAGTGGGTCCCACGGGTCAAAAGAGTCGTTGAGCCTCAGGAATAAAAGAATGAGGATCAGCTTGGTGAAAATAACTTTTGGATTATTTTGAATAAAAAAGCTTCATCTTCTTCCTCGCCATTGTTGTTGAGGATGAAGCTTGAAGGACAAAAATCTGCTGATCTAGAGGTTCAAGTAGGTTTACTACAATAAGCTCCATCTGCTACAACAAGTTCAGAAGGAAGTTCTGAGAAAGAAGAGGAAGCAGAGCACTCTAGTATCTACAGTCAAGCTAGCTGATTGAAGAACAACAAGATCAGAGATATTTTCTGAGGAAGTAGAAGCAGCCAAGGCCTGAGCCAAGATGCAACTGATCTGAAAGCCATTAAGAGATAGCTATTGAGAGCAACACATTCAATAGAAAGATTAGATAAATTCTCTGAGTAAACTGAAGCACCAGGTTGTTACCCTAGCTACAACAACTAGAAGATAATCAAAGTTAGTTGGTGTCATATCCACTATCAACAGCAGTTTAGAGTAAATCTCTGAGAGAGAAGGTGCAACAAAGGATAACCTTAGTAACAGCAACTTCATAGTTCCAGTTGTACAATTCTGAAGAACATTTTCTGGAGGCTGTGAAGAAGAAGTTAGGACTGAGCTTCTGGTTCAGTCCAGGAAGGAAAGAAGTAGCAGAGCAGGGTTCTGCAGGTTACTTCCAGCACAAGCATCTGCTTACTGAAGATATTCTCTTATTGTAGTGAAGAAGATAGGGCTGAGTATTTCTCAGTTCAGGAAGCAGTAGACTCAGGAAATATATTCCTGGAGTCAAAGTTGGGATGAGTTTATCTTTGTCCAGGAAGGTTGGCACAAAGAAATTTCTCTTGTGCCAAATCAACTCAAAACCCCACTTCCATTATGTAGGATCCTTTTGGATCTGAGATGTAGGGATATTTAGCCTGAGATAGGATTCTGTTGAGAATCTCAGGTAGGGCCTGAGTGCCTGAGGTAGGGCTTTGGCCTGAGTGTAAGATCCAGTTTAGATCTGAGGTAGGGATTTTGAGACTGAGGTAGGAGAGTCATTCCTCTGAGTTGTAGGGCACTTGTGGCTTAGTTGTAGGATATTTTGGATTTGAGGTAGGGTCTTTGTGCCTGAGCTGTAGGATAGTAATTCTCTCTGAGTTAGGGCTTCCCTCCTAGCCTGAGTTGTAGGGCTTTTGGGCCTGAGGTAGGTGATCTTTGGATCACTGAGTTGTAGGGCCTTGTTCCTGAGTTGTAAGTCTTAGAGGAGACTGAGTGGTCCTGCTGGATCGTGTTGTAAGCTCTTAGGAGCCGATATTGGAGAAGTGCCTTGTCTAACAAGCTGTTAGAAAGGTGGGAGGGAAAATGGACGTACCTATAATCTGGGGAACCACTGTATATTCTGTGCGTGCTCTTTGTGTTGTTTATTTATTGCAAGTTGTGTATGTCTTGAAAGCAGAAAACTACAAAATCACAAAGCACTTAAAGAAAGAAAATTAAAGATAGTCATAAGAGACTAAGAAACCTATTCACCCCCTCTAGGTGATTTAGCTATCCTTGAAACTAAATACTTTCAAGTGGTATCAGAGAGAGGTTGCTCAAAAAGGACTTAACAGTCTGAGTGATCTCCAAGGATGGATAAAAGGTTTATACTTATGGGTTCAGGAGTGAACCATAAGGTGTGGAGCTAAATGGAGCTTCAAGTCTGCAGCAAGGAGAACTTTGGGACCTGGAAAGAGAGGATCAAGTAGTTCATGGAAGCCACTAATCCTAGGATCATTGTAACAGTTCAAGAAGGACCCTTCATCCCCATGAAGGTCTCCGTCTTCGATGTAGAAGTACAGACTCCAAAGAGTTATGCTGAAATGTCTGAAGATGAAATCATCTTGGCTTCCTTGGATAAGAGGGCACAAAACTTCATGGTAAGTGCCATGGATGTCTCCACCTTCTAGAACTTGGTGCACTATAAGACTGCCAAAGAAATGTGAGACACTTTGATTGTCTACATTGAAGGCAAAAATGAGGATGATAAGGAAGAAGATGTCATCAGTTCATCAGATGGTGTCTATCCAGATGCAAGAATAGAGATCAGGGCCCCTCTGTCATGTTTAGAGGAGGAGGATGATGAAGTAGATAACTACAAAAGTTATTGGCTAATAGCCATGACAGAAGAAGAATCCTTCCAGGATTAGCCTGGTCCAGAAAATTTACATTCTCTGTCTAGTTCTTCTTATTGTTTAGATTATGAGACAAGTCCAAATACCGATGCATCCTCATCCAGTGATGAAGATGACTATGAGTTTGAGGTAGATGTCAATCAATTTATTAACAAGTATGGTGAAATTTTGGATGCTATGAGAAGAAGCAAGAAGTTGGCCAAGATGCAGGCTAAAGAGATTATCTCTCTACAACTAGCTGCTGCCCAACAATCTGAGACAACATCCCTGCTGGATCAGAAAGTGAGGGAAGTCAGCCAACTAAAGGTCATCTCAGTCATCCAAATTGAGACCATAAGCTAGAAGAATAAGATCATCTTGGATCTTGAAGAGATGCTCCTAAAGGAGAGAAAGATTGCGGCTGAATTTAATAAGCCCAAAATTGTGCTGTCACTAATTAACTCCTTTATCTCTCAAAAAGATGAGAGTGGCTTAGGGTCTAAGTGTAATTCTAGAGTTGTCCATTCCAAAAGGAAAGGCAAGGCTCCTGTAGTGCCTCATGCCACCTTTCCCAAGGTAATCCTCCCTTCCAATAGGTATGACCAAGACTGCATGTTTGGTCACTAGAAGAATGAGAATTCACCTTATAAGAGTACATGCGTACCTTTCAATGGAAGAAGGAAGGGCATGGGTTTGAGTGCATAGAAGGCTCCCCATGAAGAAGTCCAAATGGCTCATCATAGACCTTTTGTATTTGGTACTTCAGCCCCTACACTCAAGGATAAGGCAACAGCCTATTCTTAGGATCTTCCAACAATAACCCATGTTGGGGCTGCGGTCCGGAATCGCCCCCGCACTGCGGTGCTATGCGGTAATGGCTTAACTGGCTGCCCCGTCCCCGGTCAAAATCTTTGATATAAAGATTAGTATGCGCCTTTGACCTTCAGGCCGGTCTTTTGGTGCAGTTGGTAGCGCTAAGTCCTCTCAAGTGGTGGAGATGCGGGGTACGGGTTCGAAACCCCGGGGTCGTTTCCGGGGGGGGGATTGTTGGGGCTGCGGTCCGGAATCACCCCCGCGCTGTGGTGCTATACGGTAATGGCTTAACTGGCTGCCCCGTCCCCGGTCAAAATCTTTGATATAAAGAATAGTATGCGCCTTTGACCTTCAGGCTGGTCTTTTGGTGCAGTTGGTAGCACTAAGTCCTCTCATAGCCTTCTTCAGTCAGTCGGAGGCCGACGAATCCCTGGAGCGAGCTCGCTACTCACCCCTTCCTTCCCCGAAGACCTTGGAGTCCTTCCTGGATGCCTAGTTGGGGGGGCCCGAGCTGATGAAGCGAGGAATTGAGATCCTCAATATAACACCCCGAAATTTAGTGTTGAAACGGGCGGTGTTTGTACCAAGTTTGGATCTTGGTAAGGTGAACACGGCCTGTGACACGGGCGTGTCACACGGGCGTGTCATGCTCAGATCGTCCAGTGAAGGACACGGCCTGGGACATGGGCGTGTCCTAGGGCATGTCAGTGCACACGGCATGGGACACGGGCGTGTCACATGGCCGTGTACTTCTCTGGAATATTTTTTTGGTTTTGTGTCGACTGTGGAACACGGCCGTGTACTGGTTGACACGGGCGTGTCAAATCCGACACGGGCGTGTCGTAACTCATGTCCACCAAGCGACGTGACAGTTGGCGTGGCGGTTATTGGTGATACGACTCCTGGTCACGGGCGTGTCGAGGACCCGACACGGGCGTGTCAGGTTGGGACACGGGCGTGTCCTAACCCGTGTCCTTTTATGTGTTCGATTTGAGTGGCTAATTCGAGGCACACGGCCTGGAACACGGTCATGTGCAAAGCCGTGTTTGGCCCATGATTAAAGATTTCAGGCTAATCTGAGCCGTTCGTTTTCTCTAAATAAGATCCAACGGCCCAGATGAGTTCCTGCTTGTGTTTAGTCCGGGATTAGAGGTTTTATTTCCTCATTCCATCCTTAACTCCCTCTTTCTAAGAAGTTAGAGAGAGAAGAGATCAAGGAAGAAGGAAGGGAGGAATCCGGACGCCGACGGAGCTTCGGAGCACCAATATGAGAACCGAGACCGGATCCGTGGAGAGAATTCCTTTACGAAGCTTTCTATCCGACTAGTTTTTTATGGTGCCGAAGCGGACTTCAAGGGTAACGATTTTCAACTTGAGCACTTGAAGCTTTTCTTCCTTTGCATGGGAAAACCCGCTCCGACGAGTGTGCGGTGAGTGCGCGGTGTTCCTTGGGGTAGATATGTGAAGTCCCCCTTGTTAGAGTCCGGAATCAAAGTATGGGCATATGCATTGTGTGTGAAGCCTACCCAGACGTGTTTGTCTGGATTGGTGATGTTGCATTGCATGAATAGCCGGAGAAGACTCCGTGCGTTGTTTTCGGATTTCTACGCGGTAGGTTGTGGAAGGGATCCTTGGAAATTAACTCCAAGGCGCACCCGAAAAATTGGGCGGAAACGTAATTCTGCTAACTTGGCGGCCGGGGAGTCAGCCTTGAACATAACTGGGTTAAGTGTTGTTTGGTAATGATTTAGGATCCGGGTGAAGCTTGTCCCGCGCGTACGTCTTAAAGTGACTAGGCGGCGTGAGCAACGGGCGGGTGGATACAGACCTGGGCTATGCTGTTCGGTGTTAGAGGCCCTAAAGTGGAACTGACCGTTTGCATAGTCGAGAGTCTTAGACTACGGTCGGAAGGACTCAAAAATGCTCACATAGCTTACCATCCTATGGATGGTGGTGAAGCCACGGAATTGACCGGATTCACCGTGAATGTTCCCTGAGTGCACGGGGTGTTTGGTCGAGCGAGCCTACACCTGTGTTGGTACCCTAGTTTGATTTGAGTTTAGTCTTGCCTTTGTTAGTCCCTTGACCCAAGAAATACCTATGGTCAATGGTTAGAAGTCTAGCTGTAGAGTCCTCACTTTTCCAGATTGAGAATTTGGTTAAGTAGGTTTTTCGTTCGACTATAGTCGAACGCCGCTCGACTATCGTCTATCGGCTGATCGACGATCGTCTATCAGTTGGTCGACGCTCTGTCTGCGCTGATAGTTCGACTATCTGTTGATAGGTCGACTATCTATTCTTCGCTGATAGTTCGACTATCTGTTGATAGGTCGACTATCTGTTCTGCGCTGATAGTTCGACTATCTGTTGATAGGTCGACTATCTGTTCTGCGCTGATAGTTCGACTATCTGTTGATAGGTCGACTATCTGTTCTGCGCTGATAGTTCGACTATCTGTTGATAGGTCGACTATCTGTTCTGCGCTGATAGTTCGACTATCTGTTGATAGCTCGACTATCTGTTCTGTGCTGATAGTTCGACTATCTGTCCTGATAGCTCAACTATCTGATAGTTCGACTATCTGTTGATAGTTCGACTATCTGGTCTGTTTTGATAGTTCGACTATCTGTTGATAGATCGACTATCTGTTTTCTGAGGTAGGTCGACTATCTGCTCGATAGGTCGACTATCTCTGTGCGCTTGATAGATCGACTATCTGTCCTGATAGTTCGACTATCTGATAGTTCGACTATCTGCTCTGATAGTTCGACTATCTGCCGGGGTAGTTCGACTATCTTCTTCGATAGGTCGACTATCTGGATCGTTCGACTATCTGCCCGATAGTTCGACGATCTCCGTGCGTCGTTCGACGATCTTCGAGGGTCGTTCGACGTTTTCTGTCTGCCTTTGTATTTTGTATTTATTTATTATATTTAATTAATTAATACATTTTCTGGCACATTATTTTAAGCTGTATGATAAAATTTCCAGGCAATATCTGCTCTATTCTTTTTGCCTGAGTCAAATCTTTTTAAGATAAAGTTGTTTGTCTTATTAGCTGTCTTTGTAAATTACTTTATCTGCTGACAGCCCTTTATAGTCGTTGGACTGAAAAGTCTTCTATTTGCTATAAAGAGTATTTCTTTGATGTGACTTTATTTAGTCCTTCTGTTATTTGATTTAAGCCTGCAGCTTCTTAGAAAGAGGTTTATTCCTTTTGTAGAATGTTTTGCTGCAGAGATGTTTCTGTCTTCTTGATATTTACAGCCCAGGTCTCAAGGCTCAGAAGAAGACAAATAATTCAAATGGAAGAGAGCCGTTGCTTGCTGATGTTATATAAAGGACCCTTTGAAGAAGGATTCAAGCTAGCTAATAGCTAACCAGTTGTTCATTCAAGCTCTCAAGCCTTCATCAAGAAAAAGCTTTCTGCTCTCAGCAATTTCCATCTAACTGAGAAGTGTTAAGATCTTCATCTCTTCTTCAACCTGAGTTCTCCTGCTTTCAGGAAGTTCAAACTCAGAGTTCCTTTGAAGAAGAAGAAGAAGAAGATAGCTGCTTGAAGATCTTTGATTTTGTTATTTATTTTCTTCCTGTAGCTTTTCCTTCAGAACTTTCTGAAGAGTTTTTCTGCACTGAAGCAAGACTTCACCTGGACATCTTTGAGTCAGGGGGAGCCTTGATTCTTTAGAGCATTCTAGCTCAGTGCAAGTTTTTGTGCTTCTCTAATCTATTGTAAAATAGAGAAGACATCTTAACCTTCTTCCCCCTCCTGTACAGGGTTATTACTCCCTTCAAAAGTATCCCTTGGTGGCAGGGCACCTGATCAAAAACCTGTGCTTGGTTTTTAGACACCTGATCAAAAGTCTAAAGGGTTTCTGAATCTACCTGAAGCAGATTCTGTTGGTGGCAGGGCACCTGATCAAAAACCTGAGTGGATTCCTACCGTGTGGGTAGAAGAGTGAACGTACCCAAGTTGTTTGGGGAACCACTATAAATTTCCTTGTATCGTCTGGATTCCATTGTTTAATTCCTGTATTGTGGCTGTGATTAGATATAACTAGGTTGCTAGTTGCTGATTAGGTTTTTCCATGCCTTAACTGTAATTACAGTTAGCTTGAGTTTGTGCACATCACTTGTGTTAGGCTATAGGGTTAAATCTATATCTATAATCTTTCATTCCGCACTTCACTCCAAGGGAGTTGGGTAGACCATTAAGTTTTGTCTAGTGCAAAATTTGACAACTCTATTCACCCCCCTCTAGAGTAGTATCTATCCCTTCACTTTCAATTGGTATCAGAGGGAGGTTAACTGACTGAATAGGCTAACACCTAAGTCACAAGATCCTGATAGATACCAAAGTTTATAGATATTCACTATCATGGCCCAGTCCAAGGATTATTCAAGCACCAGACCTCCAGCATGCAACTTAGCTAAGTTTGGCATCTGGAAGGCAAGGATTAAATTATATATGAATTCTATTGATGAAAGTATTTTTGCTTCTATTTTGTCAGGTCCCCCAAGAGCACCTGCTGCTGCCACTGCCTCATCATCTGATATGAGTGCAGTGCCTCCTCCAGATTACAATGATGAATACAAGAAGGCCAAAATTGCAGATGCCAAGGCAATGAACATACTGGCTCAGACAATGTCTGATGAGGTGTTCCAGAAGGTTGCTGACTGCTCTTCAGCAAAGGCCATGTGGGACACACTGAACCAGATTGTAGCTGGTTCAGCTGATGAAAGGAAGGACAGAAGGTCCAACCTGATCTCACAGTACGAGAACTTCAAGAAAACTGATGCTGAATCAGTTGAAGCTATGTACACCAGGCTCAACTCAATCATCAATGAGCTGAGGACCCTGGACAAGGACATATCATTGACAGAGGTCAATGATAAGATTCTTATGTGCTTCCCTAGCACATGGGATCTAAGGATCTGTCCCATCAAAGAAGCCAGAAGTACAAATGAGATCTCCACTGAAGCCCTTCTCGGCAAGCTCAAGTCTTTTGAGCAAGTGCTGAAGACCAGAGAAGCAGAAGCAGAAGCAAAGACCCCCACTCCAACAAGAAAAGAGCAATCTCTATCTCTTAAGGCTGCAGACATTTCTGAAGGCAGCCAATCTAATGAGGAACTAATGGCATTGTTTGCCAAAAGGTTTCTCAAGATGGGAAGAAAGGAGTTCAGAAAGAAGTCTTCACGCTATGAAGACAAACCAAGGTATGATCGCTCTCCTGCTAAAGAAATTATCTGTTATGGTTGCAGGAAGCCTGGACACATCTTGTCAGAGTGTCCAGAGGAGAAGAACAAAGACAAGAGAAAAGAAAAGGAACAATACAGGAAGCACTCCAAGCCATCCTCCTACAAAAACAAGAAAAAGGAGAGAGGTTTCATTGCTGAAACCTGGAGTGACTCTGATGAAGAATCTTCCTCATCAAGCTCCAGTGAGGATGAGGAAGAGAAGAAGGCAAAAGAAGTTTGCCTGATGGCAATAGATGCCTGCAGCAACCACTCTGCTGCAGAGAGTTCTGATTCTGATGAAGAGATGCCTACAGAAGATGAGGTACTTTCTTCTTATGATTTTACCTCAGAAGAATTTAAATTATAATTTAAATCTTTATGCTTAGATTTAATTAGCTCAGAAAAGGAAATAAAAGAACTTAGAAATAGGTTAGCTGACTCAGAATCAATAGCCTCTGAAAATGTTAGGTTAAAGGAAGAACTCACTACTTGTAGTGAAGAAATTAAATTTCTTAAAATAGAGTTAGCTAAGTCTAAGAGATTAGAAGAATCCCTTAATGGTAGAAGCCTTAAGTTGTTAGAAATTACCAGCATGACTAACACTAGGTCAGGTAATGATAAACTAGGCTTAGGAGCTTCTCCCAGTGAACCCCCAGTCCTTCTTAAAAATAATCTTTCAACTCCAGTGAACTTCATTTCAGCTAGTGGAAAGAAGAACACTGAGCAAGTAAATCTGGTTAATAAAACCTTAAATAATGCTAAGAGAGAAAAGAGAAAGAAGTTCTTTAAAGAAATGCAAAGAGCGTCGAACGCCGCTCGACGATCGGAAGCTCCATGGTCGAACGAAGCTCGACGATCTGAGCGCCCATCGTCGAACGTCGATCGACGATTTCAATATGATTTTCAAAATCACAATCAATTCCATAGAAACCTAAATGAGAATAGAAACCCTAGGTTTGTTGACCCATCATCAGCATGGAGAATCCCACCTAGGAGATCTCACCCACTAGGTTATCACCCTCAGCCTGCATTCTCATATATTTCCAGTTTTTCTTATGTGAAAAACAAGGGACCCAAGGTTACCTGGGTCCACTCTGTCTAAATAATTGTCTTGCAGGTGAAGGCCTATCCAATCACTCAAAATAAGTGGTATTTGGATAGTGGATGCTCTAAGCATATGACAGGAAATAAAGATCTTCTGTCAAAATTCAAAGCTAAGCTCAGCCCAAAGGTTATCTTTGGAGACTCCAGCTGTGGTCAGACAGAAGGCTATGGCAAGATCACAATTGGAGCAGTTACTTTCAAGAGAGTTGCATATGTCAATGGACTGAAGCATAATTTGATTTCAGTCAGCCAGCTATGTGATGCTGGCTACCAGGTTTCATTTTCTAACTCCTCTTGCAATATTACTTTAAATAATAATGTTGTTTTAGTATGTATTAGAATAGGTAATATTTACTTAGTAGATTTCAATTCATCTCATTCTGAAATCTGCCTGTTTAATGAAGTAACCCTTAATAATAATTCTTTGTGGCATAAGAGGCTTAGTCATGTAAACCTTAAAAATATATCTAGGTTATCTAAGCACAACCTTGTTAGAGGCTTACCTTCTTGTCCCTACAAGAAGGAGAGCCTATGCAAGGCTTGTCAGCTAGGCAAGCAAACCAAGAATTCTTTTAAATCTGTAAATAAAAGTGATTCTCCTAGAATCCTGTATTTATTACATTTGGACCTTTTTGGCCCAATAAATGTACAGAGTTTAGGAGGGAAGTATTACACTTTAGTAATTGTAGATGACTTCTCTAGGTTCAGTTGGGTTTTCTTTTTGAGAACTAAGTCTGATAACTTCAAAGCCCTTACAGACTTTCTATTATGTGTGCAGACTGAGTACTCTACTCATGTGGCCTTGATCAGAAGTGATCATGGTACTGAGTTTGACTCTCTTCTCATGCAAGAATTCTGTGAGAGAGAAGGTATCAAACATAGCTTCTCAGCTCCTAGAACTCCTCAACAAAATGGGGTAGTTGAAAGGAAGAATAGAACACTCATTGAAGCTGCTAGTACATTGTTGGCAGATGCTAACATGCCTCTATCCTATTGGGCAGAAGCTGTTAGTACAGCCAACTATGTCTTGAATAGAAGTTTGATACACAAGCTTAAGTGTAAAACTCCTTATGAGTTGCTTAAAGGAAAGAAACCAAAAATTAATTATTTTAGAGTTTTTGGCTGTATTGTTTATATTCATAATAATAATAAAGAATATATTAGAAAATTTGAAGCAAAAGCTTCAATGGGAATCATGCTTGGATATTCCCAAGTAAGCAAAGCTTATAGGGTCTATAACAAATCAACCTGTAAAATTGAAGAATCTGTGCATGTGACTTTTGATGAGTCTCAGATGTTTTACAAGGAGAAAGAAAATTCTCCTTCCTCAAGTTCTTTGCAGGTACATGATGCCCCTCAAGAAATTCTTCAACTATCAACTCTTCAGATCACTGAATCAGACAATGATGAAGACATTGCTGAAGCTGTTGAAGCTGTTGTTGTTCCACCAATAGTAGATCAAATTCCTCCTGAGGAATTAATCCCAACTGTTGCTGAAGATCACATCCCACCTGCTGATATTGTCACACTTAGAGATCACCCCACATCTCAAGTGATTGGAGACATATCAGCTAGTGTACAAACAAGACACCAATTAAGACAGGATGTGATGCATGCTTGTTTCCTCTCACAGGTTGAGCCCCTCACCTTTAAAGATGCAGAGCTAGATCCCCACTGGATCATTGCAATGCAAGAGGAGCTCAATCATTTTGAGAGATGTAAAGTTTGGACTTTGGTTCCAAGACCTAAAGGCCAACTGATCGTAGGCACCAAGTGGGTGTATAGAAACAAGTTAGATGCAAATGGAATTATAGTAAGGAATAAAGCTAGGCTTGTAGCTCAGGGCTACAGACAGGAGGAAGGTATAGACTATGACCAAACCTTTGCTCCTGTTGCAAGGCTAGAAGCAATAAGGATCTTCTTGGCCTATGCAGCCTTCATGAAGTTTAAGGTGTTCCAAATGGATGTCAAAAGTGCATTCCTAAATGGTGAGCTTAAGGAAGAGGTGTTTGTTGAATAACCACCAGGGTTTGTTTCTTCAACTCAGCCCTCACATGTTTTCAAGTTGCAGAAAGCTCTTTATGGACTAAAGCAAGCTCCTAGGGCCTGGTATGAGACCTTAGCTAGTTTCCTGTTAGAGCACAACTTTACTAGGGGAGTAGTTGATAGAACCCTTTTCGTCAAGCATCACAAGGACACAATCCTGTTAGTTCAGGTGTATGTAGATGATATTATTTTTGGCTCCACTGATCCCAAACTTTGCAAAAGGATCTCTGACCTGATGCACTCTAAGTTTGAGATGAGTAGCATGGGTGTGCTGTCTTACTTTCTTGGTCTCCAAGTTAAGCAAGATGCTGATGGTATCTTCATCTCCCAATCCAAATATGCCAAGGAATTGGTAAAGAAATTTGGGATGGCTGATGCTTCAGCAATGCCTACACCCATGGCTACTAATGTAGTTATTGCTTCTGATGATCACGGCAAGCCAGTTGATCAAAAGAATTATAGGGCCATTGTTGGTTCCCTATTGTATCTAACTGCAAGTAGGCCAGATATAATGTTTGCTACATGCCTTTGTGCTAGATTTTAGGTCAACCCCAAGGAATCTCATCTGATTCTTCTAAAGAGAATCCTGAGATACCTGAAGGGATGTCCAGATCTAGGACTTTGGTACCCAGCTGAGTCAGAGTTTGAATTAATTGGATATTCTGATTCTGATTATGCTGGTGGCAGAGTTGACAGGAAGAGCACCTCAGGAACTTGCCAGTTCCTGGGAGAGAGATTGGTCTCTTGGTTCTGTAAGAAGCAGGCTTCTGTCTCAACTTCAACTGCAGAGGCTGAATATATAGCTGCTGCTAGTTGTTGTTCACAGATCCTGTGGATTCAAAACCAGCTTGTGGATTATGGTTACTCACACAAGAACACCAAAATCATGTGTGATAGTACCAGTGCTATCTCAATTGCACAAAATCCAGTGCACCACTCTAGAACGAAGCACATTGAGATTCGGCACCATTTCCTGAGAGATTGTGTGGAAAAGAACAAGATCTGTCTTGAGTTCATATCCACTGAGTTTCAGAGAGGTGATATATTCACCAAGCCTTTAGATGAACAGAAGCATCTGTTCTTTTTAGTTCAACTAGGCATGATTAATGGACGAGACTAAGTGTGACTATATCTGCCTATGTTGAAATCTGCTTGAAGATCGTCGAACGATGATCGAAGATCGTCGAACGGATTAAGACTATCGTCGACCTCTGGTTAATGATAGCTTATCTGTTTGAAGATCGTCGATCGACGTTCGACCATCGTCGAACAGGTTGGGCTCATCGTCGATCTCTGGATGACGAAAGCCTGTTGTTTGAGAAGCCAGAAATAGTCGAACAATGGTTCGACTACTCTGCTTCTGAGCCGATCGTCGAACGGCCGTTCGACTATCGGGTCAAGAATCTTTTTAATAGATCGACTATTCCCGGTCTAATATAAAGCCGATAGTCGACCTAGGTTAAAAGATCTTGTGTTTTATCGTCGACGGAGCGTGCCCTTTCGCATTCTGCTTTCCCGCTTGCGATTTCCGGGCGTTTCGTCTTCTTCGTTCTCTGCAGCTTTCTCGAGCTTTCTCCAGCGAATCCATGGCGGTCTCTCCAGGTGTTCTAGCCGTCGTGAAGTTTGATGCAGGATTTAGCGTGGATTTCGACGCATTCAGCAGCTGCGATGCAGGAATCGTAGAAGTTCTACAGCTGTGCAGGGATCAGGGATTAGAGAAGTTAATGTCTGCAAGGATTAAGATAAACATCCCAGAAATCAAAGAATGGGCTTTCACGTCGTCTTCCACAGACGAATCGATGACTGGTACCATCGGCGGAGAAGAGGTAATCCTGACTCCGGCCGTTTTATCTGATGTTTTTGGATTAGTTAATGGTGACGAGGATTATGAGCAAGATGCTCAGGAATTCGGAAGAATGCTAGTTGAGCTGGGACATGCTGAGGGCATTCCCACGAAGTTGCTAAAAGTGAATTTTCCTTTCAAAATCAAGTTCCTCGCTGAGTTAGTAGGAAAAGTTCTCCTGGGTAAGCACTCTGCTCACGATAATATAACAAGGCAGCAATTCGCACTCATGTGTGCGATTGTTAATCGAAAAAGGATAGATTTGGCAGCAGTTGTGTTTGATTTAATCAGGAAAAAGACTGGTAAGAAGGAAGTCACCCTAGGAAGGGTCATTGGAATCTTCCTTAAAGAAAAATACCCCCAGCTGCTGAGTTCAACTGCAACAACAATCAATGCGAGCAAGAAGATGGATCCCAACCTGTTCTCTAAGTGGAAGAGAACGTTTGTGAAACCTGCTCCAGCAACATCTGAGGACACAAGGACTGAATCAGTCACTCCTCACCATGTTGAAGCTGGCTCAGCTCTTCCTTCCTCCTCCTCTACATTGCTGTCTGCCTCAGTTGATGTTCCATCAACTTCAGCTGAAGTACGACCTTCTTCCTCTGCTGCTCCAGAAACAACTACGGTTGTTCCTCTTTCCCCTCCAGCATCTCCTCTACCTGCTCATCTGGCTAGGATATCTGCTCCTAGCTTTGATTTGCTAGGTTCTGAGAGGATTCCTACTCCTCCTTTGTCTCCCATTCATTCCCCAGTTAATTCCCCAATTAACTCTCCAGCTCCATCTCCAGTTCAATCCCCTGTCCATACCACTCTTCATCCCAGCACCACTCCCATATCTGCTGCAGCTCCATCCACTTCACATCCTTCATCTATTGAGATCTCTCCTGAATTCATCTCCCGCATTGTGGAGTTGATTACCCCCTCAATCAAAACCATGATTGAAGAGGCAATCGCTCCCCTTGCAGCCTCCATTGATATCTTATCTGCCTCCATCAAATCCCTTTCAAAATCTGCTGAGCCATCTTCCTCAAGGGGCCTGGTTTCAGTCTCCACTGAAATCAGGCAGGGGGAGATGTTCCATGAAGATGCCTCAGAACCTCCTGCCTCCCTTCCAGCCTTAACAGATACAGTCATGTCTGCCCAGGAAGAATCTGCTCAAGCTGAGATAGAAATAGTTCCAGATGCTGTAATGACTGCCCAGGAAGAATCTGCTCCTGCTGAGAAAGAAATAGCTCTAGTTTTGTCTGATAAGGAAATAGCAGATGGAATCTTGCTATCTGAAATTGCAGTTAAAGTCTGCTTAGAAGATCTTACCACTCCTGTGATTGCTAGATTCCTAGAAGGAATTATAACTTCATATCTGAATGAATCATGGGAGATGGTCAAGTATGAAGGTAACTCTTTCATCCGTTTTGTTGATGAGTCGATTAATTTGATAGTTTGTGAATTCCTGGAAGGAATGATTTCTGTTTATTTAGCAGATCTGTATTCATAATTCTACAGATGTTATTAGAGAGGATTTAGCTGCTCAGATCGTAGCAGTTGTTTCTGAAGCTGATCCGAGTGTTCCTGATACTCAAGTAGATCCTGAATTGGAATCCTTTTTAGAAGATAGAGAAGAGGAATCTGAAAATCAAGGTAAAGTCAAAGATGACTCTCCTGTTCTGAATTTGGAAGAAGTTCAAGCAAGAGCTGCCTGGGATTTAAGAGTACAGTCTTTAGAAGAGAAAGAAAAAGATCTGCAAGTTGAAAAGTCAACCATCTGGGATGACTCTCCAGGGTTGGACTTAGATTCCCTTCTGGCTCTGGATGCCATGGAAGAGGAAAAAGAAAAATCTGCTCTTAAGCTTAAAGAAAAGGCTATTTCAGAAGCCTATGATCCTTATGAAAATCCTCCCTCATCTCATTCTAATGATGATGATGATTTTGATGTTTCTGAGAAGTCAAAGAGAAAGAAAGCTGCTTCAAAGAAAAGAAAAGCTCCTCCTCCTCCTCCCAGTAAGGATAATGATATTCCCTATTACATTTTGAAGGGCATTGACCCTAAATCCAAGGAATTTCAGCACTGGATGTGGTTTTCAAAGAATCAGCAGAAAGAAAAAGAACTAAGAGGTATGATAGTCCTGCTTCAAGATGGACTCCCAGAGGTCCCCCTCCTCCACCTCCAGGTGCAGGAGCCTCTGGGAACCTATCAGCTAATCCTGCTGCCTCTTCTGGAAGATCTGCTTCTTTTCAGCCCCAGCCAAGACAAAGTTATCAAAGCTCGCAAGGCAAATCATTTTCTGGTTCTCAAAGACAAGTGAAGGAGGCTGTGGTTCAAAGACCAACCTTTTCCCCTCCTCCTTCTCCAAAGAAAAGAATTCCATCTTCAATACCAGTTCAATCTGAGAAAAGTGTTTCAAAAGGTAAATAGTTTACTTTGTTTTAAAATTTCTAGCAAGATCCTTTTGCTAAGTATTCTCTAATATCTTATCTAGATAAAGTATCTGAGGCTGCTCCTCCTGAGCCTGTTTATGAAAATCCTGAGCTTGATCCTAATTTTAGGATGGCTCGTTTCCAAGAACTAGTTGGAGCAGCGCAAATAAGAAAAGCAAGAGCCGAAGGAAAAGATACGACTGGTCTAACTACCATGTCTGCTTACAGAAAGAAAGAGTTTGAAAAGTTCCAGGTTAATCCTGAGATTTTTGATCCATCAAAATATATGGAAAAACATCCTGAAGCAGTAGTCCCAAGAACTGCAGAGCTGAAGATCATTGGGGTGCAGGACTTAAAGCTATCAAAGAAAGAATCTGAAGATCCTTTAAGGAAAATATCTTTTGTTTCTAGCTCTTCTGTATCTAAGCCTGACTCTGTTGATCCATAGTTTGATTAACTGCTGTGCTATATTTGTTTATCTGTTTGATAATCTGCTAGTTAATTGTTAACTATTTTCTGTATTATTTTGTTGCTCTTTAGCTAGCTTTATGTTTTAGATGTTGAGAGACTTAACTCAAATAGGGGGAGATTGTTGGTACCCTAGTTTGATTTGAGTTTAGTCTTGCCTTTGTTAGTCCCTTGACCCAAGAAATACCTATGGTCAATGGTTAGAAGTCTAGCTGTAGAGTCCTCACTTTTCCAGATTGAGAATTTGGTTAAGTAGGTTTTTCGTTCGACTATAGTCGAACGCCGCTCGACTATCGTCTATCGGCTGATCGACGATCGTCTATCAGTTGGTCGACGCTCTGTCTGCGCTGATAGTTCGACTATCTGTTGATAGGTCGACTATCTGTTCTGCGCTGATAGTTCGACTATCTGTTGATAGGTCGACTATCTGTTCTGCGCTGATAGTTCGACTATCTGTTGATAGGTCGACTATCTGTTCTGCGCTGATAGTTCGACTATCTGTTGATAGGTCGACTATCTGTTCTGCGCTGATAGTTCGACTATCTGTTGATAGGTCGACTATCTGTTCTACGCTGATAGTTCGACTATTTGTTGATAGCTCGACTATCTGTTCTGCGCTGATAGTTCGACTATCTGTCCTGATAGCTCAACTATCTGATAGTTCGACTATCTGTTGATAGTTCGACTATCTGGTCTGTTTTGATAGTTCGACTATCTGTTGATAGATCGACTATCTGTTTTCTGAGGTAGGTCGACTATCTGCTCGATAGGTCGACTATCTCTGTGCGCTTGATAGATCGACTATCTGTCCTGATAGTTCGACTATCTGATAGTTCGACTATCTGCTCTGATAGTTCGACTATCTGCCGGGGTAGTTCGACTATCTTCTTCGATAGGTCGACTATCTGGATCGTTCGACTATCTGCCCGATAGTTCGACGATCTCCGTGCGTCGTTCGACGATCTTCGAGGGTCGTTCGACATTTTCTGTCTGCCTTTGTATTTTGTATTTATTTATTATATTTAATTAATTAATACATTTTCTGGCACATTATTTTAAGCTGTATGATAAAATTTCCAGGCAATATCTGCTCTATTCTTTTTGCCTGAGTCAAATCTTTTTAAGATAAAGTTGTTTGTCTTATTAGCTGTCTTTGTAAATTACTTTATCTGCTGACAGCCCTTTATAGCCGTTGGACTGAAAAGTCTACTATTTGCTATAAAGAGTATTTCTTTGATGTGACTTTATTTAGTCCTTCTGTTATTTGATTTAAGCCTGCAGCTTCTTAGAAAGAGGTTTATTCCTTTTGTAGAATGTTTTGCTGCAGAGATGTTTCTGTCTTCTTGATATTTACAGCCCAGGTCTCAAGGCTCAGAAGAAGACAAATAATTCAAATGGAAGAGAGCCGTTGCTTGCTGATGTTATATAAAGGACTCTTTGAAGAAGGATTCAAGCTAGCTAATAGCTAACCAGTTGTTCATTCAAGCTCTCAAGCCTTCATCAAGAAAAAGCTTTCTGCTCTAAGCAATTTCCATCTAACTGAGAAGTGTTAAGATCTTCATCTCTTCTTCAACCTGAGTTCTCCTGCTTTCAAGAAGTTCAAACTCAGAGTTCCTTTGAAGAAGAAGAAGAAGAAGATAGCTGCTTGAAGATCTTTGATTTTGTTATTTATTTTCTTCCTGTAGCTTTTCCTTCAGAACTTTCTGAAGAGTTTTTCTGCACTGAAGCAAGACTTCACCTGGACATCTTTGAGTCAGGGGGAGCCTTGATTCTTTAGAGCATTCTAGCTCAGTGCAAGTTTTTGTGCTTCTCTAATCTATTGTAAAATAGAGAAGACATCTTAACCTTCTTCCCCTTCCTGTACAGGGTTATTACTCCCTTCAAAAGTATCCCTTGGTGGCAGGGCACCTGATCAAAAACCTGTGCTTGGTTTTTAGACACCTGATCAAAAGTCTAAAGGGTTTCTGAATCTACCTGAAGCAGATTCTGTTGGTGGCAGGGCACCTGATCAAAAACCTGAGTGGATTCCTACCGTGTGGGTAGAAGAGTGGATGTACCCAAGTTGTTTGGGGAACCACTATAAATTTCCTTGTGTCGTCTGGATTCCATTGTTTAATTCCTGTATTGTGGCTGTGATTAGATATAACTAGGTTGCTAGTTGCTGATTAGGTTTTTCCAAGCCTTAACTGTAATTACAGTTAGCTTGAGTTTGTGCACATCACTTGTGTTAGGCTATAGGGTTAAATCTATATCTATAATCTTTCATTCCGCACTTCACTCCAAGGGAGTTGGGTAGACCATTAAGTTTTGTCTAGTGCAAAATTTGACAACTCTATTCACCCCCCTCTAGAGTAGTATCTATCCCTTCACTTTCAACCTGTGACGAAAGTCTTTATATGCACTTTATTATTTAGCTTGGCTAACGTTATGCAGGGATGGAGCATCGCCGCCCGAATAAGGGGGCGGGGTCGTTATATTTTGGTCAGCTTTAGCTGACCGTTGCTCTGTTTTCCACCATGCGGTGGAATGATTGCTTGCAGGTGCTGCGGAACCAAGCGCCAAGTAGCGGGTTGAAGCCTAAGCTACTGTGCAGGCCCTCGAAGGCCGAAGTGAACTACTATTTTTATTTTTTGTCTTGTATGGCCGGCCTGCGAGCCGTTGTTTGTAAGACATTACCTTGTTAAGAGAAACTTTGTAAGGCTATAAGGTCATGTACTCTTTTATGTATTCGTTTTATTTCATTTCTATTTTGGTTAGTGGACATTCATGCCATGATTGTGCAAATTTTGGGTTCTATTAATCGTTTAAAAACTTCCACTAGAATGATCTGTGTTAGGACGAATAGTTGAGTATTTGGTATTATTCTATAACCCCTCCGATTGTCCGTGGTATATGGCGTCGGGTTCCAGCTGGACCTTCTGTTATATACCATATGACGGATGGGGGCGTTACAATTTGATATCAGACAAGAGTGTTGGTCATTCGTCTATAGTCGAATTCGTGGGCGAATTCTTTTAAGGGGTGGTGAGCACATCTATGTGCGTCATCGTTATAACATAAAAGAACCCATGAATGTCCACTTAGGAATGAAAAAATACACTTGTTTTGGGAACCTAAGTGTTCCAATGATTGCTTTGAGCAATTTGTGTGTCGCATAATCAAGGGTTTATGCTATTATAGGTGTCTAGAAGCGGTGCGGGGCAATCGGAGCGCCCGCAATCAGCGGAAAGTAGTGCACCGAGAGACGTGCCTACAACACCTCCTTCAGCAGAAACCATCAGATTGGTGGCTGAAGCAGTTTTTGCCATGATAAATGCCCAGCAAGTGCAGCACGCACCACCTGTTAATGAGCAAGAACTAATTAGAGTGGCAGTGCCGGGAGTAGTAGAGCCTGGGGCAGTTGATCCGGTAGCACCAAGAAGAGCCACGGAGAAACAGCTCAAACACGTGATGAGCTTTAATCCTCCAGTATTCGATGGGTTTGGAACGCAAACTCAAGCTGAGGATTGGCTCTCTATGATGAAGAGGGTCATGACCGCCACAGAAACTGCAGAGTGGCAAAAGACCACAATAGTGACCTTCCTATTGGCTGGTGAGGCAAGGATGTGGTGGGACGAGTTGGAGGTTCATCTCTTAGTGAGAAGGCAACTTGCCGAAGTACCGATGGACGAATTCTCAAGGTTGTTCTTGGCCAGATACCTACCTTCTGCCCAGAAGCTTAAGATGGAGAATAAGTACCTTGGATTGACTCAGGGAGCGAGTAGCGTGGATGAGTATCTCCACGAGTTTACTCGGTTAGGTCGTTATGTTGGTGCTATGTTTTCTGAAGAAGAGAGGAAGACCAACCGATTTTATGAGGGTCTACGGAGCGACCTACAACTACTCCTTGCTGGGCCTAAGGTGTAGGGCTTCCTAGCCTTGGTAAATGCGGCTCGGTCTTTGGAAAGGGTTACAAGGAAAGTGCAAGAGAAGAAGGACCCAGTGGAGAATAAGTCAGAGTTTAAAGTGCCAAATTCAAAGCTAGGTTTCTGCTGGTGGAACAAGAAGCAGAAGACTTTGAGCTCAGCCCCTTCGCCTGGTACGACGGGGGCAAACCCTAGTCGAGCCCCAGGAGCCTATTACAACTGTGGAAAGGTGGGACATTTTCCAAGAGAATGTTGGAGCAGGCGTGCAAAGTCCGAGAGGAGGCAAGGAGCAACTTATGAGGAAAAAGGGAAGGCGGCGGAATCTACCGCATCCCACCATGCTCCGACCCAGCCTAGAGTTTATAACCTTGGCCTGCAAGAGGCCATCAAACAAGCTGACATGGTGACAGGTGAGTTAAATTTATTACAGTTTAGCTTTTTGTTGTAACGGCTACCTTTGTATATGTTAGCTTATTTGTGTTGGTTCTAGCTTTGTATTGATTTTCGATCGTCCGGCGAGAGCCCTGTTTGATACGGGAGCATCGCATTCCTTCTTGTCCGAAAGATTCGTATCGCTCATCGGAGTCCCTTCTTCGATGGCAAAGGACAAGCTGGATGTGTTGTTGCCCAATGGGTGCTCAATGCGCGCGGATAGAATCTGCGTGGTAAAGTTGCGGATTAGGGATTAGGAGTTCGATTTGCAAGCGTCGGTGCTGCCATTAGTGGAGTTCGACGTAATCTTTGGAATGGATTGGATTTCGGAGCAGCGAGCCTACATTGATTGTAACCGAAAAGAGGTTAAGTTAGGACTGAATACTGAGCGGGAGACTAGGTTTGCGGGCTTAAAAGGGTCGAGCAAGATTATGATTTCGGCTCTTCAGGTGATTAAGGTAGTTCGGTCTGAGGCTGAGCTGTTTGTCATTTCAGTACAGGCTTCAACGCCTAATACTAGTCTAGACAGTATTGCAGTGGTGTCCGAGTATCCTGATGTATTTCCAGACGATCTCTCGAGAGCCCCTCCTCAATGAGAGATTGATTTTACAATTGAGCTAGTGTCGGGTGCCAAACCGGTGTCACGCTCTCCGTATCGGATAGCGCCTAAGGAGATGGCAGAGTTGAAGGTACAACTGCAAGAGTTGTTAGAGCAAGGGTATGTGCATCCAAGTTTGTCGCTTTGGAGCGCACCGGTCCTTTTCGTTAAGAATAAAGACGGGAGTTTGCGACTTTGTATTGATTATCGGGAGTTGAATAAACTTACGGTAAAAAATAAGTATCCAATCCCAAGGATTGATGATCTATTCGATCAGTTAGTTGGGTCAACAGTATATTCGAAGCCAGATCTGAAATCCGGATACTACCAGTTAAGGGTAAGGGAATGTGACATCTCTAAGACAGTGTTCAGCACGCGGTTTGGACCCACACAGGTAGAAGGGAAAAATCGGGATTTAATAGCGCCCCCCCGGTCTTAAACCCGTGACCTCCTCTGATACCAATTGAAGGATCAAGCGCATACCCAACTATACCAAAAGCCTGGACTGTTGGAGAGGGCGCTACTTAATTTCTTAAATAAGTAGCAAAGCGCCACGGGTCAAGTGAAGGAACGCCAGACCCAACAGGCAGTGCATGATGAGAGATTAATCCGTGATTTGGAGGCATTGGAGATCTCTTGCGTCGAAAAGCAGTCTAGTGCTGAAGCAATATTGTGTTGGACGGAGGTACAGTACGACCTAGCTGATAGGATTCGGCGGGCTTTGGTTCAGGATAGCAGTATGAAGTAGGCATTGGATGAATCGTTGGATGGGTCAAATTCCTAGTTTGCAGTTGTGGATGGACTGCTAAGGAAGGACGGTCGCCTATGCATTCCTAGTGCGGATAGTCTTCAGGAGGAGTTGATGTACGAGGCTCATCATACCAAGTACTCAATCCACCCGGGGAGCACGAAGATGTATAGGGACATGAAGAAGTTATTCTGGTGGCCAGGGCTGAAGAAGGATGTAGCACTGTATGTGGCAAAGTGCCAAACATGTGTCTTAGTAAAGGCGGAGTGCCAGAAGCCCGGAGGTTTCTTAAAGTCCTTTCCTATCCCGGAATGGAAGTTCGACGACATATCCATGGATTTTGTGCACGGTTTGCCAAAGTCACAGAAGGGAAATGACGCCATTTGGGTGGTCGTAGATAGATTGACAAAGGTGTCACATTTCATTCCGAATAAAAAGGAAGATCCGGTGGAAAAGTTAGCCAAGCTCTATGTGGATAATATTGTACGGTTGCATGGTGTGCCCTACAGTATTGTTAGTGACCGAGATGGGCGCTTCATGTCCAATGACTTGAGGATGGTGCATAAGTTGTTGGGAACTAAGCTGAGTTTCAGCACAGCCTTCCATCCGCAAACGGATGGTAAGACCGAGAGGATCAACGGGACAATGGAGGACATGCTCCGCATGTGCGTCCTAGATTTCGGAAAACACTGGGAGGATCACCTGTTCATGGTAAAGTTTGCATATAATAATAGTTTTCAAGCAAGTATTGGAATGACGCCTTTCGCGGCCCTATATGGGAGAAGGTGCCACACACCGTTGTCTTGGTTGGAAGCAGGCGAGTCAAAGTTATTCAAACGTCAGGTGGTGGAAGAAGCCACTTCAATGGTACATACGATTCAAGAACGGGTAAGGATCGCTCAGGACAGGCAGGCAAAATACTATAATGCCAAGCATAGGATTGTGGAGTTCAGAGTTGGCGATTGGGTGTATCTGAAAATCAAGCCGTTCAAGGGTGTCTCGCGGATTCGACGCTTGAAGAAGCTGAGTTCGAGATACCTTAGACCGTTTGAGATCCTTAAGCGTGTTAGCAAAGCAGCGTATCAATTGAATTTGTCGGTGGAGCTAAGTGGACTACACGATGTATTCCACCTATCGGTGTTGCGGAAGGTGGTTCAAGAGCCTTAACAAGTCGTTGCTGTCGATCAAGTGTCGATTGATAGTGGGTTGACGACGAAGGTCAAGCCAGTTTTCATTGATGACTTTGAAGTCAAACGGCTCCGCAACAAGGAAATTCGAATGGTTAAGGTCCGTTGGGACAACTGCGGACGTGAGGAGCTTTCTTGGGAGCGAGAGCAGGCTATATTGGAGGAATATCCCGAACTATTCAACGCAGGTAATATTTAAATTGTTTTGTGTACCCTTTTTCTTAATTTCGTGGATGAAATTTGTTAAGGGGAGGAGATTTGTAACACCCCGAAATTTAGTGTTGGAATGGGCGGTGTTTGTACCAAGTTTGGATCTTGGTAGGGTGAACACGGCCTGTGATACGGGCGTGTCACACAGGCGTGTCATGCTCAGATCATCCAGTGAAGGACACGGCCTGGGACATGGGCGTGTCCCAGGGCGTGTTAGTGCACACGGCATGGGACACGGGCGTGTCACATGGCCGTGTACTTCTCTGGAATATTTTTGGTTTTGTGTCGACTATGGAACACAACCGTATACTGGTTGACACGGGCGTGTCAAATCCGACACGGGCGTGTCGTCACCCGTGTCCACCAAGCGACGTGACGGTTGGCTTGACAGTTATTGGTGACACAGCCCCTGGTCACGGGCGTGTCGAGGACCCGAAACGGGCGTGTCAGGTTGGGAAACGGGCGTGTCCCAACCCATGTCCTTTTCTGTGCTCGATTTGAGTGGCTGGATCGAGGCACATGGCCTGGAACACGACCGTGTGCAAAGCCGTGTTCGGTCAAGGATTAAATATTTCAGGCTAATCTGAGCCGTTCATTTTCTCTAAATAAGATCCAACGGCCCAGATGAGTTCCTTCTTGTGTTTAGTCCGGGATTAGAGGTTTTATTTCCTCATTCCATCCTTAACTCCCTCTTTCTAAGAAGTTAGAGAGAGAAGAGATCAAGGAAGAAGGAAGGGAGGAATCCGGACGCCGACGGAGCTTCGGAGCACCAATCTGAGAACCGAGACCGGATCCGTGGAGAGAATTCCTTTGCGAAGCTTTCTATCCGACTAATTTTTCATGGCGCCGAAGCAGACTTCAAGGGAAACGATTTTCAACTTGAGCACTTGAAGCTTTTCTTCCTTTGCATGGGAAAACTCGCTCCCACGAGTGTGCGGTGAGTGCGCGGTGTTCCTTAGGGTAGATATGTGAAGTCCCCCTTATTAGAGCCCGGAATCGAAGTGCGGACATAGGCATTGTGTGTGAAGCCTACCCAGACGTGTTTGTCTGGATCGGTGATGTTACATTGCATGAATAGCTGGAGAAGACTCCGTGCATTGTTTTCGGGTTTCTACGCGGTAGGTTGCGGCAGGGATCCTTGGAGATTAACTCAAAGGTGCACCCGAAAAACTGGTCGGAAACGTAATTCTGCTAACTTGGAGGTCGGGGAGTCAGCCTTGAACATAACTGGGTTATGTGTTGTTTGGTAATGATTTAGGATCCGGGTGAAGCTTGGCCCACGCGTACGTCTTAAAGTGACTAGGCGGCATGAGCAACGAGCGGGTGGATACGGACCTGGGCTATGTAGTTCGGTGCTAGAGGCCCTAAAGTGGAACTGACCGTTTGCATAGTCGGGATTCTTGGACTACGGTCGGAAGGACTCAAAAATGCTCACATAGCTTACCATCCTATGGATGGTGGTGAAGCCACGGAATTGACCGGATTCACCGTGAATGTGCCCTGAGTGCACGGGGTGTTTGACCGAGCGAGCCTACACCTGTGGCGAAAGTCTTTATATGCACTTTATTATTTAGCTAGGCTAACTTTATGCAGGGAAGGAGCACCGCCGCTCGAATAAGGGGCGGGGTCGTTATATTTTGGTCAGCTTTAGCTGACCGTTGCTCTGTTTGCCACCATGCGGTGGAATGATTGCGTGCAGGTGCTGCGGAACCAAGCGCCAAGTAGCAGGTTGAAGCCTAAGCTGCTGTGCAGGCCCTCGAAGGTCGAAGTGAACTGCTATTTTTATTTTTTGTCATGTATGGCCGGCCTGCGAGACGATGTTTCTAAGACATTACCTTATTAAGAGAAACTTTTTAAGGCCATGTACTCTTTTATGTATTCGTTTTATTTCATTCCTATTTTGGTTAGTGGACATTCATGTCATGATTGTGCAAATTTTGGGTTCTATTAACCGTTTAAAAACTTTTGCTAGAATGCTCTGTGTTAGGACGAATAGTTGAGTATTTTGTATTATTCTGTAACCCCTCCGACTGTCCGTGGTATATGGCGTCGGGTTCCAGCTGGACCTTCTGTAATATACCATACGACGGATGGGGGCGTTACACTCTAAAAGATGGTACGAGAGCTCCACCGGTTGCGGGAGGACAACGAGGTGTTGTAGTGGGAGTGCGCGTGGCTAGTGGGCTAGCCGATGGAGGACCTGGCGGGCGAGGCGACATCCCTTTCATCGCTGCTAGAGGAGCTGGACAAGAACCTTCTGGCTGCTCGGGGATGCTTGAGATGGATCTGCGGGCTCCACGATTCGCGTCGATTTGCAGGGTAGGAGACGCGAAATCGGGGTAGGTAGAGAATGGCCCCCTGCCGGGCCTACCGGAACTCGCCTCCTGCCCCCTCAGCTCGCGCATGTACAAAACTTGCTGCCTCTTTGTTTGTATTTGATTTCTTTGAACAATATCCCTCCTGGGCCTGTAATAACTTAGAATATTTTTAGATTTTATTGCTTGTTGTTCGAATATAATATCCTTGCTTGGCACGTGATGGGACATGTTTGGGAAGTCAGCGAGCTAGGGTCAGCGAGTTGGGGTCGGCGAGCTGGAATCAACGAGCTGGACCGATCGGTCGGCTCGACCCTTTTTCTCTTTCCTGTAAATAGACCCCCTCACCTACTCCGACTTACTGCTTTTATTGCTTCCATACCTTCCTCCCCTGCTCGCCTTCTTCCTACCTGTACTCGCTCCCTACACCTTCCGCG
Organism: Platanthera zijinensis; assembly: GCA_039513925.1. Lineage (NCBI taxonomy): Eukaryota > Viridiplantae > Streptophyta > Magnoliopsida > Asparagales > Orchidaceae > Platanthera > Platanthera zijinensis. The sequence continues at coordinate 149,339,027 of CM077083.1, forward strand.
AGCATGGGTAAGACCAATCCTGATTCTGACGGTCGCTCCAGGTGCGCTCAACACTTCACCGACTACTATTTCTTTGAGGGGAACATGACGGAGGAGGAGTTCGCCACGTTCAATGACGACTTCAAGCCCCCTAGCTTCAAGGCGCGCCGGCCTAGGGAGGGCAAGGCCATCAACACTTTCTACCCTGAGGAGCTCGCCTTCCCTATCTCGCATTTTGAGATGGGGTTGCGCCTTCCGCTCTGGCCGGAAATCTGCCAGATCCTCAAGTACTTCGGCATGGTGCCCGCACAGCTGAACCTGAACTCCATCGTAATAATGGTGGCATTCGCGATCTTCCTTTTCCGGGAGCGAATAGAGTTCAACCTGACCGTCTTCAGGAAATTAACTCTTTACCTACAAGGCGACTCCTGACAGTGTCGCCTACTTCGGGGGATCCTTTATCAAGATTCGCGAGAACGCGAACAAACATCACAACTGGATGACCAAGATCGTCTTCATCAAGGGAAATCTTGGCAACGTCCCCTACTCGCCTCAACAAAAGGGCGAGGAGGTGTATCGACCCCCCACTGTGTCCCGAAAAGACGCTGAGCTCTACAAGTTCGTTCTCCACAAGGAATTCGAGGTAACCTTCCTCCGAAGGGGCCTCGACTCGCTCCTCCCCATCCTTCCCAGCAAAGGTATACCTTTAAACTTTCCTCCCTTCTAGATATCGCCAAGTCCATCGGAGTTTTGACTAAGTTATTTATGCAGGGGAGCGACTGATTTCTGAGAACCCGCCTTTTGAGGATCCGGGACTACTCCCTGACCCTCTTACCCGCGAGAAAGTGGCTGCGGCCGCTTGTCGAGATGAGTCGGCATCGTCCAAGCCCTCTAGAAAGAAGCGGGTTGATCCCACGGGGTCCAGATCGTCTCGCCGTCATGCACCGCAGAAGAAGCTGAAAGTGGTGGTGGTTTGTCAGGCGAAGCAACAACAACATCAACAACCCAAGTACATGAGCTCGCCCGAACCCTCCCCGGATGGGTCGCCGGAGAGCCCGCTGAAGGAGACAATTGGCAAAGAGTAGGAGGGAGGCGAGCCCTCTGCTCCTTCTGCAGTCAAGAAGACCCCGACCCACGAGCTTGGTCTGCCGAAGAGTCACCCCCTCTTCGGCCTTGGGGGGAGGTGGAAGGACTCGACCGGCGAGCCCGTGATCCAATGGGACGAGTCGGCCCACAGGATCTTTGTCTCCACCCTCCAACCCTACTGGGGCGACCGCGAGCCCTCCTACGGTCAAGCCTATGCGCTCGGCTTCGGCTCTACGGGCACGAGGATGTCACAGCCTATAAGTGTATGACCCTGTGCCAACTCGACCATGAGGGTCTGCAGGCCCATATGCTGGCACTAGAGCTCCACCACATGGTGGTTCGTCACGGCTTCAAACTCAGACACCTCCTACAGAAGGCTGAGCAGAAGCGCGACCTGATCTAGGACAAGGTCGTTGACCTGGAGAGGAGGCTCGGCATTGCCGGGGACTTGCTCGCCAAGGGTGTCGGCGGACTGGTAAGCACTTGTTATCCCTTTCACTTTTTACTTAGGATTTTTTAGCTGGGGGCTCACTTAAATGTTCTTGCCTCAGGATGCCGAGGCCGCTAGGGAGCTGCAGACTCACGCCGTCAGGCTTGAGGAAGAGAATAACCAGCTCCGTACTCGTTCCGTCGAGCTGGAGGCTAGCGCTGCCGAGCTGGAGGCTCGCACCGCCAAGCTGGAAGGGAAGAACGCGAAGCTTAGTGAGGAAAACAAGGGGCTTCATGGCGAAATCACCCGCCAGGCGGAAGCCTTCCTACCTCCAGGTGGCAGCGAGCCCCCTTCCCATACAAGAGTACGAGGATCTTCGGCGAGGCTGAGGTCATTGAAAGGCTGCGGGTCAACTCAATCGAATATGCCGAATGCACCCTGCAAATCATGAAGGATATGCAGGTGTTGGTGGAGGGCTGCGAGGAGGTCACGGTCCGAGAACTTATGCTGAGTTTGATCCCACCCATGCCGCCAAGCGAGAAGGAAGACAGCCTCGACCTATTCTTTGGGAAGGATTTCAAGGACAATCCCTCTGGCGGGGCGGGCGGAGATCACCTATCCGGGGGAGGAGGAGAGAGCTGACTCACCCCCTTTTTCTTTCTTGTAATTCTCTCCCCTCTTTTGTAACATCGCCTAGGCGAGTTCTCCTTTTTGTAATCCACTTTATACTTAATGAAAAATAAATTTTCCTATCTTCTTTTTCTTGAACTTCCTTTCTGTGGTGCACTTGCCTGCGAGCCCTCCTCTTTGTTGGACCTCGCTAGGATAGAACTCGCCTCTAGAATGCATGTTTAAGATTCGTACCCGCGAGCGGATTCCAAGAGCTCGCCACCCCTAGGTTAACCAGGAATGGACCACCTGCCGAGCTGGGTTCACCACCACCCAGCTTGCACACGAGCTGTCTCTTCTCTTTACGATGTCGAGCCAAAATTGTCAAAATATTTCACAAGTAACACTGAAGGGGGGGGGGGGGGGTGGAATGCCTTGTTGGAGCTCGCCCTCCTCAATAGGAGGCTTAGGACGGCTCGCCTTCTTTTTTCCGAGCTGGTCCTGCGAGCCCTGACTCACCTATAAGGAACTTCTCTTCTACACCATTAGGAAAGCGATCTTCCTAAATAACTCCGGGAGAGGGTGGAACTCCCTTGAGTGACATCCAGCCCTGCCAGCGAGGTGAGAGCCTGACAGCGGGATCTGCTCGGGGTCTGGGGAAGACTCCCTCGAGTGACATCCATACCTGCCAGCTAGTTGGGAGCCTGACAGCGGGATCTGATCGGGGTCTGGGGAAGACTCCCTCGAGTGATATCTAGCCCTGCCAGCTAGGTGAGAGCCTGACATCGAGATCTACTCGGGATCTGGGGCAGACTCCCTCGAGTGACATCCAGCCCTGCCAGCTAGGTGAGAGCCTGACAACGGGATCTGCTCGGGGTCTGGGGCAGACTCCCTCGAGTGGCATCCAGCCCTGCAAGCTAGGTGAGAGCCTGACAGAGGGATCTGCTTGGGGTCTCGTGTAGAATTCCTTGAGTGATATCCATCCCTGCCAGCTAGGTGAGAGCCTGACAGCGGGATCTGCTCGGGGTCTGGGGTAGACTCCCTCGAGTGACATCCAGCCCTGCTAGCTAGGTGAGACTGGTAGCAGGAACTGCTCGGGGTCTGGGGAAGACTCCCTCGAGTGACATCCAGCCCTGCCAGCTAGGTGAGAGCCTGACAGTGGGATCTTCTCGGGGTTTGGGGCAGACTCCCTCGAGTGACATCCAACCCTGCTATCTATGTGAGAGCCTGACAGCGGGATCTGCTCGGGGTCTGGGGAAGACTCCCTCGAGTGACATCTAGCCCTGCCAGCTAGGTGAGAGCCTGATAGCGGGATCTGCTCGGGGTCTGGGGTAGACTCCCTCGAGTGAAATCCAACCCTGCCAGCTAGGTGAGAGCATGACAGTGGGATCTGCTCGGGCGTCTATTAAACGAACACTTCAACCATTCACATAGATCGCAATGAGAGCATTGACACTTCAAACTTCATTAGAAAAAGGAACGCTACTTACATGGTTTAAGGAAAAAAACATTTCAAGTCATCACCGCTCTAGGTGAGACTTAGGGTCTCTCCCTCCACATTCTGGAGGCGATATCCTCCTGACCTTAATATTTCTTTTACAATGTATATACCCTCCCAGTTGGGGTTGAGCTTTCCCACGGCGGCTGACCTTCCCGCGACATCCACCTTCTTCAGGACCAAGTCCCGTTCTGCGAACTGCTTGACCCTGACGTGCTTGTCAAAATACTTAGCCATTCTTATTTTCACTTCCTCCTGGAGGATGGCAGATAGGTCGCGTACCTCCTTTACCATTTCAAGGGAGAGCCACAACTCCCCTTTCTTTTCCACTTGCCATCCTTCCCTGCCTGCTCCTGCCTCGACCACCCGAGGTATTTAGACCTCGAACTCGATTGGAAGTACGACCTCGCACCCATGGGAAAGCTTTAAGGGGGTCTCTCTTGTTGCAGTGTTAGGTGTGGTTCTAAGTACCCAGAGAACCGAGGGGAGCTGCTCCACCTAGTTGCCCTTCAAGTTCTCAACTTTATTCTTCATGAGGTTCACTATGATTTTGTTTACCGCCTCCACCTGCCCGTTGCTCCTTGGGTAATGGACTGAGGCAAATCTGAGATCAATCCCAAGCTGTTCGCAGAAGCTGATGAACTCGGCACTGGCAAACTGAGGTTCGTTGTCCGTGACAATGTCCTGCGGCAACCCGTGCCGGCAGATGATCTCCCCCCAAACAAATTTCGGATAACCTAGGAGGTTACCTTGGCCAGCGCCTTCACCTCCACCTACTTAGAAAAATAATCTATCATGACGAGTAAGAATCTCCTCTGCCCGCTAGCCTGAGGGAAGGGTCCCACCAAGTCCATTCCCCAGATGGCGAAAGGCCAGGGGGTCGTGATACTTCTGAGGCACTGGGCTAGTTGCAACTAGAGTGGGGCATACAACTGACACTTGTGACACCTTTTTGTGAATTCAGCCACGTCGAAGCCCAGGGTAGGCCAGAAATACCCTTGCCTGACAATCCTCCCTTCCAGGGTCCGACTCCTAGAGTGACTTCCACACTCCCCGGAGTGGACCTCCTCCAAGATCCTCTGGACCTCTCTCGGCCACGCAACGTGCCAACATCCCTGAGAGGGTCTTTCGGTACAGCTGCCCATCGCGCATGAGATAGTACCTCCTACCCGGGGACCATGTTTTGCCAGTTGGTCTACCTGCTCGTTCTCTTCCCGTGGCACGTGTCGGATGGAGAAAGTCTAGAACATCCCGATGACCCCCTTCACCTTTGCCAAGTATAGCTGAAGGGTAGGCTCCCTTACCTCAAATTCTCCGTTGATCTGGGAGGCCACCACCATGGAGTTAGTGAGGACCTCTACGTCATTCACTCCTAGCTCCTTGGCCAGGCGAAGCCCTGCAATAACTGCCTCATACTCGGCCTAGTTGTTGGCGATGGGGAAGTGCACCACCACTGTTTGTTCAATTCTTGTTCCCTAGGGGATTTCCAAGATCACCCCCACTCCCATGGAATGCCTCCTCGAAGCGCCATCTACCATCACCCTCCATGGAACTTGGTGAGTGAGTTCTTCCTTCTCTACCTTGACCACATAGTCAGCCAGAAAATCGGCCATCACCTGGGCCATGATCGAGAGACGGGGGACGAAGGTGATGCCGAACTCGCTTAGCTCCACCGACCACTTAGCCAATCTGCCTGAATGCTCCACCCCCTCGAAGATGTAGCAGAGGGGGTGGTAATTCACCTCCTGGATCGAGTGTGCTTGGAAATAAGGCCGGAGCCTCCAGTCCGAGATGACTAAAACGAAGGCCAGCTTTTCCAAGATGGGATAACGGAGCTCGGCCTTCCATAATACCCGGCTTACATAGTATATGGGGAGTTGCTTCTTCCCCTCTTTCCGAACCAGGACGGAGCTCAAGGCCTCTACTCCGACCTCAATATACAAGTATAGATCCTCCCCCTCCTTCGGCCCTTGGAGCAGCGAAGCCTGAGTCAACTTCTTCTTCAGGGCTTGGAATTCCTCCTCGCACTCCTTGGTCCACTCAAACTTCTGGCCTCCCCTCAAAGTTTTGAAGAAGGGGGAGCACTTCTCCCCAGCCTAGGAAAGGAACCTGCTCAACCCTGCCAGCTTCTCTGTCAACAGTTGCACCTCTTTAGCATTTTGAGGTGATCTCAGCTCCATGATTACTCGGAACTTATCAGTATTTGGCTCTACCCCTGTGAGGGTTAGAAGGTGGCCTAGGAACTTGCCCCTGCTGGCCCCGAAGACACACTTTAGGGGGTTCAACCTCATCTTGTACTCGCGTAGGGTGGCGAAGGTCTCCTCTAGGTCCCGGAGGTGGGAGTCCATATATCGGCTCTTGATCATGAGGTCATCTACATACACCTCTAGGTTCCTCCCCCTCTGCTCTCGGAAGACCCTATCCATAATCTTCTGGTAGGTCGTCCCTGCATTCTTCAACCCAAAGGGCATCATTTTGTAGCAGTAGCATCCATCCCCCGTGATGAAGGAGACATCTTTGACGTGGGAGGGGGCATCCTAATCTGGTGATAACCTGAAAATACATCCATAAACCTCATTATAGGAAAACAGACGACTGAGTCAACCAGCGCGTCGATCCGAGGCAAGGGGTAACAATCCTTGGGACATGATTTATTAAGTAGAGAAAAATCAATACACATACGCCACCGGCCGTCTCCTCTTTTAACCATTACTACATTGGAGACCCAGCCGGGGTATTGAATTTCAGATATAAAGCCAGCCTTAAAGAGCTTGGCCACCTCGTACCTGATCGGCTTGGCTAGTTTGTCCATAGTGGACCTCTTCTTCTACTGGATGGGGCGTGCTCTTGGGTCCAGGTTGAGGCGATGGCTGGCCACATCAGCATCGATCCCTAGCATCTCTGAAGCGCTCTAGGCAAAGATGTCCATGTTCTTTTGGATGCACTCCAGCATCCTCTCCTGGTCGGCTGGGGCCAACCCCCCGCTGAAGCGGACATTCTCCACCCTACCTCCGAGGGTGAGAACCTCCATCTCCACCACCTCTTCGGCGGCCTCCAGACGAGACTGCTCTCCCCATTCTACGGCATCTTCCCCAACCGAGGCAGGAACTTCCTCCTCAGCCTCCTCCACGACTATGACTTCGGCCGGCTCCTTAACTTCCTCTATCACCTCCACCTAGGTGTGGCTCTCCACCTCCATCTCCACTACCTCCTGCTCTGCCTCCTCCATCCTTAACTCCATCACATCGGCCCCCTCCTGTCAAGAGATGGAGTTTACCGCCATGACGTAGCACTCCCTTACAACCTTAGGGTCTCTTCGGACCCGGATCTGTACCCCCTCGACGTTGAACTTTAGGCACTGGTGGAAGGACGAAGAGACGCAGCGGAAGGCGCTGATGAGGGGCATCCCGAAGATGGCATTATAGCTGTTGGGGGCATCCACAATGACGAACCTGCAGGTGCGGGACTTCCCCCCTAGAGATACATGGAGTCCCACTCCTCCTTCGACCTCCTTCCTCTCCCCCGAGAATCCAAACAAAGGTCCGTCCGAGTCCAGCACCCTATTGGCCTCCACCTTCATCGCATCAAATGCCTTCTTGAAGATGACGTTGATCGAGCTCCCGTTATCAATGAGGATTCAGGAGACGGTGAAGTTCTCGATTGCTGTCTGAATGACCAGCGCGTCGCAAAAGGGGTCCTCATAACCCGACATATCCTTGATTAAGAAGGTGATCTTCTCCTCTGGGGCTGGGGTCTGGGATGTGGAGCCAACGCTCCTGTGGTATATGGTGTGGAGACTTGCCTTACGGGAAGCCTCGACCCCCACCCCGTGGATCACTCTGACCCTCCCCGGGTCCCAACATTTGCCCAGTCTTCACACCTGTCCTCCTCTGCCCGAGGCAGTACCTCCTCGATCCGCACTTCCCGGCGGCCTTGCTGCTGCTGCTGCTCCCTGTTTCCTATTACCTCGAGGAACTCCAGGAACGTGGTCGTGGTGTGCCACTCTTCTTGATGGTATTCACAGTAGGGTAACTCCACCCTAATCTCCCTCCTCCTCCACGCTGCTCTCCTCCTCTCTCCCATGGCGATAGCCATAGCCTGCTCCTGGTTGGGAAGAGGTGTCCTCTTGCCTTGCCTCCCTCCTGGGGGATAAAACTGGCCCTGGCCTCCTTGGCGGTGATCCCCCCATGATGACCTCTCCTCGACCCTTGATCTTGCCACTACGGCCTCCACCCTAGCTCATGGTTCGGATCCTGACGCCCCCACCTGGGCTGTTGCTGCTCCCTCTACTGGGGTTTAGCTCTCCTCTACTCCTTACATCTGCCCCCTCTGGGCCTTTCCTCCTCTGAAGCCCACCTAGCTAACTTCCGGGAAAACTCCGGGTTCGACGCCTCCCCGTCAACTTCTCTTGCCGCCCTCTCCATTAACTCATCATAGGAGAGGGGAGACACCCTATTCAGCTCCATTCGGAAGAAACCGTGTTGTAGCCCCAAAGTGAAGGCCATCATCAGGGTATGCCCTGGCATCTCCTTGACCTGGGTCACCTCCTCCTGGAACCGATCCATGTAGCTCCCCAGGGTATCGTTCACTCCCTTATTGACGTGGAACAGGGACTCCGACTCCTTCTTCCTCCTCTTAGAGGTGGTGAACCTCAACTTGAACCACCGAAGTAGGTCCTCGAAGCAGTAGATGGAATTGGTCGGCAACTGGTGGAACCATTCTCTTTCCTTCTCCTTGAGGGTAATGGCGAAGAGTCTGCACTTGAATCCATCCGACATCTGTCGGATCGAGACCACATCCTCAAACAATTAGACGTGCTGGACCGGGTCTCCCTTCCCGAAGTAGTAAGACATCTCGGGCTCCCTAAAACCCTCTAGAACCAGAGCAGAAGAAACCAGCTCGCTGAAGTGGTTGCCTCCCCCTACCGGGCGAGCTGGGGGTTCTCTCACCCCATCTCGCCAAACCTGCCGCCGCTTGCCGAGCCGGAGAAGAGCACCTCCCCGGGGATCTCGCCGCCTCTCCCTTCTTCGACAACCTCCTTCCCAGCTCGCCTGTCGGGAGCGTCCTCGCCGAGAGTTGGAACCACGAGAACAGGGGTAGCTGGTGTCGAGCACTCGGCACGCGCGCCGAGTGAGAATCTGAACAAGCCAAGTACTTCCTACCTGAAGTCCTCGAACATCCCCATCGTGGCAAGAGGGGTAGGGGGTGGCGAGACGCCCCTGTTCGATCCGTGCCCTTCTCCTGTCATTGAGCTCGCTGAAGGTTTTCTGTGCTGACCACGCTCCACACTCACTGCACCAAAATGTTGAAACCGAGAATTCGGTCTTGATGGAGTTCACCCTTGGGGAAGGGGTGATCGCGCACCTACTTCTCTCCTGTAAGAAAAACAACAAGGAAAAAGAATAGGGGACTGAACCAAGGGCCCGACGCGGAGGACCCACCACACACCCGGAAGATCTCTGAGTGTTTCCCCTCCTTAGCCAAATACTAGGCTAAGGTACCTCAGAAAGCGCTAGAAGTTTAGGAGACAAGTGAGCATTCCTTTCTAAGATACCCCTTGGGTCTTATTTATAGATTTCTGAAAACAGCCTGCAAATAGCCAACCTCCGTTATTCTAAACAGCTATATGCAGCCCAACTGGGTCTGCAAATAGCGTAACTCCACTGTTCTAACTGGCTATGGGCAAGACAGTGGGGGCAAAATGGTAAACAAAACCCCGCAGATCACTGGGCGAGTAGTCCTCAACAAACCCTACTCGGCAAGGGCGGCGAGTGCTCGATGGAGCAAGCACTCGCCGCCTATCTTAGACCTTTGGCAAGTACGAGCCCAGCCTGCCCTACTCGCACACCGCGGGCTTGTTGATTGGTTCAAACCCGGCGAGCGGCTCAAAGCTCGACGAAGGGCCCATAGCTCGACGAAGGGCCCATAGCTCGACGAACAGCCCAAAGCTCGACAAATAACCCAGAGCTCGGCGAATAACCCGGAGCTCGGTGAAATGCCCAGAGCTCAACAAACAGAGCTCGATGAACAGCCTAGAGCTCGGCGAACAACCCGTAGCTCGGTGAAAGGCCAAGAGCTCAACGAACAGAGCTCGCCTCCCAAAAGAATCTCCCCCACCTGGGCGAACCAGAGACTGCCGAGCTCCCCCTCCTGCCGAGCTCGCCTAGGGACTCGGACTGCCCGATTTTGCCGGTCTGGCTCCTGCTGACCCACTCGCCGAATATGGGGTTGTACACGGGCGATGTCGATGTAGAAAGGCATGGTCGGTGAAGAGATGTCTCATTCAAACCGCATGCGCAGTCTTACCAAAATGTGTTCCCTTTGGACAATATTGAAGTAAAACATAATGCAATATTCATTAAAAGATAGTTTGCGCGAGTCATGACTCACGGCTTCTTACAATATTGAAATTAGGAAATAAAAACAGGAAACAAGGAAATGAAAAAACTGGGAATAGAAAGCAATAATTCAAGGATAAAAGTGGTGTGAGCGAGCTTGACAAGCATCCAGGAATGATTACTGAAGTATTGTGGTATAATCAGAATCTGCTTGAATAACGACGAATTGCACATCATAGGTTGCTTGTACGGGTTCTTTTCCTAAAGTGTCTGGAAGATTGAGGGTGTCAATGATCGACATTGGAGCGCTCCTGGGGATGCGCGCACTAGTTGACTTTAGGTTGAGGTTTCCGTCATTTGGCTTAAGTTGAAGTAGTGTTGATAGAAACAACAAGTTGGTTGTGATACCCTCGTCTACCAAGACTTAGTTCATTTGGTTGATGGTTCGTCGATGCTTATGGTAATGTTTTTTAGATTCTGGGTAGGAGACTGTTCTTCCCATTTTAATAGAAACTGATCAACTGCCACAAGACAAGCGAGTCGCTGAATTTCTTCCCTTAGGTGGTTGCATTCCTATGTGTCGTGACCGGGCCCTTGGTGATATTTGTAGTACCTTGATAGATCTCCTCGATTTTGGAGAGGCGGGCTAGGTTTTTGTAAGGCAGAGTGATTGCGAATAACTTGGAAGATCTCATTCTGGGTGTACAACCTCATATCCGGCGAGTGAGACCGATAGGAGCCAGACTAGCCAAATCAGACAGTCAAAGTCCCAAGCGAGTCGGAAGGGAGGCAAGAGCTCTGCAGTCTCACCGACTCGCCCAGAAGGGGGTGGAGCGGGTGTGGGACGAGTGGAGCACGTGGGCTTGCACTCACCCCTAGTTCTCAGCAAGTAGAGGGTGTTGGGTCCATTTCTCACAATATCCCATATTTGTAGAAGTCAAACAAGTCAATAGTATACACATAGTTATATTTGATGTATGTTTAAGTTCATGTATGTAGGTTGGACAAGCATTCCAAGTGGTTGTGATAGGTGGTTACAAGGTTGAGGAGTGGAGAGACAGAAATTTGTCTAGGTCCACAAGCGTTGAGTGAAGCCAGTTCACTCAACGTCAGATGCCAAAGAAGGATGCAGGAAAGGCGGAAAATCGCCTAAGTCCACAGGAGTTGAGTGAAGCAAGTTCAATCAATGCCAGATATTAAAAAGCATCGAGTAAGGTGTGGACAGTCAAAGCCCAGCAGTCTGCAAAGTAATTCTGCGGCTAAGCCCACAGGCGTTGAGTGAAGCCAGTTCACTCAGCGACAAACATCAAAAATGTTAAGTAAAGACAGGACAGTCAAAGCCCAACAGGTTGAAGAGACAATATTGCGGCTAAGTTCACATGCATTGAGTGAAGCCAGTTCACTCAACGTCAGACAACAAAAGAGTTGAGTAAAGACAGGATATTCAAAGCCCAGCAAGTTGCAGACAATATTGTGGCTAAGTCCACAGACGTTAAGTGAAGCCAGTTCACTCAATGCCAGTTGAGCTGAAGCGTTGAGTCATGTTGTTGCAGTCAAAGCCTAAGAATAAAGACAACAAAAATAGACTAAGTCCAGAAGCGTTGAGTGAAGCCAGTTCACTCAACGCCTCAGCAAGCTAGCAGGTTTCAGAATTGTGGCTAAGTATAGAAGCGTTGAGTGAAGCCAGCTCACTCAACGCCTCAGCATGAAGACAGACAATCAGTGAAGCAGCTAAGTCCTGGTACGTTGAGTGATGAAGTCTCACTCAACGCACTCAATGCCTGGCAGCTTAGAAAGGTTGGCTAAGTCAAAAAAGCTTTTAGTGTAGGCCATTCACTCAATGCTCTCAACGCCTAAGCAAGGCAGAGAATTTGGCTAAGTCTAGATTCGTTGAGTGAAGCCAGTTCACTCAACGCACTCAACGCCTGATGGTACAGAGAATTTGGCAAAGTCCAGATGCACTGAGTGAAGCCAGTTCAATTAACGCACTCATTGTCTGGATTGAAACTAAAATTTTGGCTAAGTCCACAGATGCTGACGTCAGCCAAAGTCAACAAAATTCAATGAAATTCAAATTCACTGCGGGAAAGCTGGATTTCACCACTAATGGTATCAGCGGCCAACTGTATAATATATTCTGTATAAGGAAGGCTATATACCAGCAATTAAAGTCGGGCCCACGGGTCAAGAAAGTCATTGTATGACAAAAGATAAAAGGAATGAGATCGGCGGAATCGAATCAACTTTTAGGGCTTTGTCTTTTCGAAAAGTGAGAGAACTTCATCGTCGTCCTCTCCATTGTTGTTAAGACAAGAAGCAGAAGTTCAAATCAATCGACCTGAAAGTTCTTCCTGTTAGCTGTTGTCATCTTCATCATCAATAATAAGAAAGAAGGAGCAGCAAGGGCTAACCCTAGCCGCGGCCACTTCACAACCCAAGTAGAGCAAATCCTGAAGACTATTTTATGGAGCTGTGAAGAAGAAATATGGACTGATCTTTCTCAGGACAGAAGGAGATAGACATAGAGATCATTTCTCTGCTGTCTAGTAATCGACACCAACAACCTTATTTATTTCTATAGGATCTTCTTAGATCTGAGTTTTAAGCCTATTTATAAAGGCCGAGTGTAGGATCCTTTGGATCTGAGGTAGGGTTGTCCTCCCAGCTTGAGTGGTAGGGCCTTTGGCCTAAGGTAGGTGATCTTCTGATCACTGAGTTGTAGGGCTTTGTGCCTGAGTTGTAAGTCTTGGAGGAGACTGAGTGGTCCCGTGGGATCGTGTTGTATGCTCTTAGGAGCCGAGATAGTGGAGAAGTGCCTTATCTAACACAATGTTAGAAAGGCGGGAGGAACAATTGACGTACCCATAATTTAGGGAATCACTATAAATTATTGTGTCGTCTGGGTGAATATCTTGAAAGCATTAGGAAGTAGATCACCATTAACAGCCTAAACAGATAACCGTTAAAAGATAGACTAAATACCTAGAAACAAATTCACCCCCCCCCCCTCTAGCTGGTTTTGCTATCCTTGAAAACAAAGACTTTCAAGTGGTATTAGAGCGAGTTTGCTCAAGAAAGACTTAACAGTCTGAGTAGATCTCCAAGGGTAGCAGTTAGAGTATACTTATGGGTTCAGGAGAGAACCATAAGGAGCTTGGTTCCATGAAGCTTCCTATCTGCAGAAAGGAAGGCTTTGGAATTTGGAAGGAAAGGGTTAGACTCTTCATGGAGACATCTAAACCAAGGATCTTTGTCACGGTCAAAGAGGGACCTTTCATCCCTATGAAAGTCTCAGCTCTGGATGCAATAGTCCAGACACCTAAGACATATTCAGAAATGACTAAGGATGAAGTCATCTTGGCTACAGTGGACAAGAGGGCATAGAACATAATTATTAGTGTCATAGATGACTCCACCTTTCAAAATCTGGTGCACTGCAAGACAACCAAAGAGATGTGGGACACTTTAGTAGTCTATATGGAGGGAACAGAAGAGGTCAAAGATGATAGGAAGTCCATGCTCAATCAAGAGTATGAGGCTTTCAGGCAGTCCGAGGAAGAGAGCATAGACAGCTGCTATGAAAGATTCTTTAGAATAGTTAATGAGCTAAGAACCTATGGCCGAGTCTTCAGTAATTATGAGCTTAATGATAAGTTCCTAAGGTCTCTAACTAGAGACTGGGACACCAAGATTTGTACCATCAGGGTAGTGGCAAAGCTGACAGATACTACTCCACCAATTCTATTTGGGAGGCTGTTGTCTTATGAAATACAGTTGACTGACAAGAAGGAGGAGGAGAAAAACAACAAGTCCCAGGCTAGAGAAAAGACTATGGCCTTCAAAGCTGAAGCCATAAGAAGAAGTAGGATAAAGACACCTTCCCCACCAAGGAGGGCGCTGAGTATGACTCACAAAGTTTAGAGACATGCAACATCAGACTGCCACATGTCTGATGAGGTGTTTGCTGCCTTATTCAGGAAGTTTATGAAGCTGATGAAGAGGAACTATTGGAGGAGCAGGCCCTCCTCCTCCTCTCATCACAAGGAGGACAACTACATGGGAAAGAAGAAATCCTTCAAGGAGAATAGGTATGGTTCTAAACCTAGTAAACAGATTTCTACTAAAGTAGTTTGTTAATGCTGCAGCAAACCGGGGCATGTGATTGCTGACTGTCCAGTCAAAAGAAAGGAGGATGGTGAGAAGAAACACCACCATCAAAAGAGCAAGAAGGAAAGCTCCTTCATGGCAAATAAGGAGAATAGCTAGACTGACTCTTCTTCATCAGAATCTGAAGAAGAAGATGCCTACATTGGGCTGATGGAAATTTCTGAGGAAGAATCCTGCCAGGATCAGCCTGGTCTAGAAAAGGTACAATCTCTATCATGTTCTTCTTATAAGTCTGATTATGAGACAAGTCCTAATTCTAGTTCTTCTTCATCAAGTGATGAAGATGGCTCAGAATTTGAGGAAGATATCAATCAATTGATTGATAAGTATGGTGAACTTCTACAGGCCTTAAAAAGAAGAAAGTTGCTGGCTAAAAATTAGGCTCAGGAGATTGCATCTCTACAACATGCTGCTTTCCAACATTCTTAGTCAGCAACCTTGCTAGAACAGAAAATCGGGGAAGTTTGCCAGCTGAAAAACATTAATATCATGCCTATAGGCACCATAAAATGCAAAAATGCCCTTATTAGGGATCTAGAAGAAAAACTCCAAAGGGATAAGAGGATTATGGCTAGATCTCTAAGCCCAATTCTGTGTTACCCATCATTGAATCCTCCTCTCAGAAAAATAAGAGGGGCTTAGGATTCAAGGGAAACACAAGGAATGCCCCTTTCAAAGGGAAGGGAAAATCTCCAGTTCAGCCACCCATTACCTATAAAAGGGTATTACTCCCTTCTAACAGGTATGACCAGGACTCCATATATAGTCACTGGAAGAATGGGAATTCTTTCTGGAAGGATACAAGTGTACCTACCAATGGAAGGAGAAGAGGAATGGGGATGAGTGCCTTCAAGGCAGCCCATGAAGAAATTCAAATGGCCCATCATGGACCATTTATCTTTGGTGCTTCAGCCCCCACTCTCAAGAATGTGGTTGCAACCAAAGTTCAGGGCCATCCAGCAAAGACTCTGACCAAGGATCAGTCTATCAGCGAGCCTTATTTGGCTATTTCTGATGCTATTAAGAGCATGTATTTTGCAAAGAAGACAACCGATGATGGCATTCAAAGCAGGTCAAATAAGTCTACTAAAAGACTTACCTTCAGCCAGATCCTAGCTGAAAGGAACCTGAAAAAGGCTGCTGATGTTCCTTCTAGACAGAGATCTGCTGTCAGCACAGCTAATAGACTAGCTTAGAAAAGAAGGTACAATATTCATGAGTGATGGTGTTGTGGAAAAGAAAGCAATAATGTCATAGATTGCTGGCATAATCCAAGTGTGTCTAGAGCTAAAGTCAATCTACCAACCAGAAAAACTGTTGGTGGACATGTTCATTTTCAGACGGACATACACCAAGGACCCTATAAATATTGGGGTCCTAAGGTAAAGTAAATATGTTTTGAAAGTTAGTCCAAGTGCTCATACCCCTATAAGGTACTTGGACAGTGGTTGTTCCAGGCACATGACTGGAACAAGGAGTAATCTGAGGGAGTATACTCCTGTGAAGGATGGATCCAAAGTTATCTTTGGTGGTTCAGATAAAGGAGTCACCAGAGGGTATGGTAAAGTCACTAATGGCATAATCACTATCACCAAAGTGGCTTATGTGGAAGGTTTGCAACATAACCTAATAAGCATAAGCCAGTTATGTGATCTAGACTATATCACCTCATTCCATAAGGATGAGTGCCAGATTAAGAGGTCAAGTGACCAAATGGTCATCTTGGCAGGCACTAGGAGTGGGAACATCTATTGTTTAAATTTTCTATGTTTAGATATAGACTCCCCTGTATGCCTAGTTGCAGATGAGAAAGCCTCATACTGTGTCCAGTGGCATAAGAGGCTAGCCCATCTGAATTATAAAACCATCGGCAAGCTCTTTATGAAGAGCTAGTTAGGAATGGTCTTAAGATGAAGTGCACTAAGGAGGGTATCAGCTCTGCATACCAAAAGGGTAAACAGACTAAGACCTCCTTCAAGGGCATTGGGACCAAAGACTCAGTGAGGTGCTTATTGCTCCTGTATATGGACTTGTTTATTCTTATGTTAGTTCATAGTCTAGGTAGGAAAGTCTACACCTTTGTGGTTGTTGATAACTTTTAAAAATTTGCTTGGGTTTTCTTTCTTAGGAAAAAGTCTGAAACCCCTCTTGTCTTCAAGGCATTTGTCAAGCAAATTCAGAATGAATTTGACAGTACTGTGGTAAAAATTAGAAGTGACCATGAGACTGAATTTTAGTCTCAATGCATGACAAGGTTCTATAAAGCGCAAGGGATTCACCGAGAATTTTCCTCTCCTAGAACACCCTAGCAAAATGGGATTACTGAGAGAAAAATATGACTCTCATAGAGGCTGGAAGTACATTGTTGAGTGACACATCTCTCCCAAAATACTTCTGAGCTGAGGCAGTTAATACTACAGGTCATGTCCTTAACAGTGCTTCTATCACCAAGAGCAACAAGAAGACTCCCTATAAGATCTTGAAGGGCAGAAAACCAAACCTGAGATATTTCAGGATCTTTGGTAGTAAGTGTTATGTGCTAAATAATAGAAAGTCCTATGTGACTAAGTTTGCTGTCAAGTCCTATGAAGTGATTTTTGTTGGGTACAACAATCATAGCAAGGCCTATAGGATCTAGAACTTGAAAAATCAAGTTGTAGAAGAGTCTATTCATATAGTTTTTGATGAGTCTGAAAGTTAGGGTTAGATCTGATATACTCTAGAGGGGGGGGGGGTGAATAGAGTATGTATGTATATTTAAAAACTTTTCCTGAACTATAAAGATTATACCTAAACTTGGATACTATATAACAGCATACCAAATTGAAATAAATGAAATCACAGAAAAGCTAAATAACACAACCACAGCAAGAACAAGAAGAAGAGGGAAACCAGACAACACAAGAATTTATAGTGGTTCCCCAACCTAAGTACATCCACTCTTATACCACCCTAGTAGGAATCCACTCAGGTTTTTGATCAGGTGACTGCCACAATGAGCTTTTGGTAAAGTGCTCAAAAACCAAACCTCAAGTCTTTTGGTTAGGAGACTTACAACCAGGAATCACTTTTGAAGGGAGTAGAGAACCCTTTTTATAGAGTGGGTGAGAGAGTGATGGTGTCTTCTCTTTCTCAAATACTACTGAGAAGACTAGTGGAATTGATGTTAACAAAAAGCTCCCCCTGAAATATTGAGTTTGTTCAGGGAGGAATGGAAATTTTTCTTCAGGGTGATAGACCTTCAAGCTTTCAACTTTAACTCGAAGAACTTCAGGAACTTCTTGACAGATGTAGTATTGTTGTCCTACTGAAAGTTCCTGAGAGTATGACAGAAGAAGATTCTTGATTTGGATGGTTGTTCTTCTTCTTCAGAAAGATTGTTCTTCTTCTGGTCTAGAAGTTGTTGATTTCTTGACTGATCGATTCTCTATGTCTCAAGAATTTTATGTGTCTCTTAGATTGTGTATTTTGGAAGAAAGAGAACTTCTCATTTTTATATTTTCCATGTGGAAGTCCTTTTGAATTTTGAAATTCTTCCTGTAATTAATGCTGACGGCCTTGGAATAATTTGGCATTGATTTGTTTCCCCAACTGTCCCTTAGAAAAATGACAGGAAATAATCCTGATGAAGACCGTAATTAATGTTCTTGTCCAACGGTAATATTCAGAAAATATTAGAGCATTAATTATTCAGGAATCATTGCCACATAATAAGGACAAAAGAGGAAAACAGCCAAGACTGGATTCGTCGACCTGAGTCTACAGTTCGTCGAGCTGAGAATAGTTGTTCGTCGAGTTGAGATCCAAGATCGTCGACCTCTGAATACTGCTTGATAACTTTCTTCTTTTGTGCATCAAGTTCGTCGAGCTGAGATCTAAGATATTCGAGCTGAGCCCTGAGAACTGAGTTAGTCCAGCTGGTCCAAGATCGTCGAGCTGAGCTCAGAGTTTTGTCTCTGAGTTTGTCGAGCTGAGCACGAATTTCGTCGACCGGAGATCGACGAACATAGAACTCCTTTTTCTAAGTCTTGAATTTTCTCTAAGTCTTGAGTCTCTGGCAGTGTTGGAGGCTGGTCCTTTGTATTGTTGACTCTAAGGACTTGACCTAGACTCCAGGACACAACCATGACCCTGGTCTATACATGTTGGATAATATCCTACCTTAGTGAACCTAGCCCAAATCCAACTAGGGATCCAACAATCTCCCCCTATTTGGGTGAGGTCACTAATTATAGACTCAATAAAAGAAAATGTACAAAGCAAGAACACAATATATATATGGCAGAGAATTAAACAATAAGTATGCAGCAGATATATTTACATTGTTAGCTTTGTAACATAAAACATAGTTTATCAAAAATGTACCACAAATATATAGCAGTTCAGGTTCTAGTTTTTCTGTTTCTTCTCCTTTGCTTCTTTTCTCTTATCACCAGGCTGAGTAAAAATAATTTCCCTATTAGTATTGGCAGCTTCTCTCTTTGACATATATATATATATCTATTGCTCCAATCACTATCTAGGTGGAGGTTCTGGAAACTACAGCCTCTGGGTGTCTAGCCATATAATCTGCAGGATTAAATACCTTCTTGCTTACATGATGTCTTTCAAGTTCTTTCTCTATATATGAGGACATGGTAATGAACTTGGTTTGATCTTCTCCTTCTTCTCTGGCCTTCTTTATCTGTGATAGACCTATCAATTCTTGAAGCCTAGCCATCCTTAAATTAGGATCAACATCCTGACTGACAGATGATTGATCATCTTGGGAGGGTAGCAGAGTAGCAGGCCTGAATTGAGTAGACTGTGCTTGAAAGCTTGTTGCTTTCTGGCTTTCATCACTCTGAGTGTATAGTGACTTTGGAGGTGCAGTTTCACTATATTTTCCTTTAGGTTTGTGTGATTTTGAATGCCTTCTTTGTTCAGCTTGTTTCTTGGGAGGAGAGAACTCTGGCTTCTGATAGACTACTTCCTTTATCTGCTCTATACAACCAATACTTCTTTGTTGGCTACTTCCATGAGATTGATATCTAGATGTCCTTTCCCGCCTGTGATAAGTTCTGGTGAATGTAGGCTTGGAAGGTGCATCTGACCTTTGAGAAGTGGTTCCTGAAGCACCAGCAGCTGGAGGAGGAGGAGGAGGGGGATCCTTCCTGTATCTATGAGGAGGAGGAGGGGAGTATCTTCTGCTTTTCTTTCTATCCTTTTGTTCATTTTTTGATAGCCACATCCAAGCTGGCATCCCTTTGTATGGAGTTATGTTTTGAATAATATAGTAGGGAGTGTCATTTGTATTTCCTAGCTTAGGAGCAGGAGGAGGAGGAGCCTTCCTTTTCTTAGAGATTTTTTTCTCTTTGGGTCCTCATCATCATCATCATCATCATCAGAAGGTTGAGGATTGTCATACATATAATCAATTTGTCTTATTGTATTTTTGGGAATTTCTTTACTTCCTGGAGTAGGGATAACTTCAGCAAGGACTGCTTCAGTTTCCATAGCAATGTCTTGAGCTATAATATCATCAATATTGGGGAGAGGGCTATCATCCATAACATAGGATGGCACCAGAGAGCTAGATGTCTGATCATCAGACTTATTTGCTGGAGGAGCTGTCAAACTTGTCTTTATACTGTCTAACATCTCTGAGCTGGCAGGAGAGGTATAGCACACTATGGATTTAGATGATAGAATGGGGAAGGTAAGACAGAAATAAATATATGACCCAAATAGTTTTAGCAAAGCTGCTAGATTCACTTTGGGATTAATGAAATAAACCCTTCCCGGGAGAATCTTTGGCAAAATGACCTCTTGAGTATTTAGCACTATAATATCTGTATAATAAATGTTACTTGCATCTGCTACTAAGGCTGTTATTTCTGCAACATCTGTTTCCATATCAGATTCAATAAAATTCATGAAATCTATTTCCATATCAGCACCTGTTCCTACTGTTGGTACTGCTGTTTGTTCTACTGGTGCAACTGTTGTTGCTTCTTCTTCTGCTGCTGTTGTGTCTATATCCTATTCAACTGGTTCTTCTGCTGCTGCTGCAACTGCTGCTACTACTTCATGAAGTATCTCCCCCTGCATGGTTTTAGTAGGCACTGAAGCTAGGCCCCCAATTGAAGAGGGAGCAGTAGTTAGGGCAGGGATTTGGGAAGCTAGAGAGGATATGGAGGCAGCAAGTGGAGAGATGGCTTCTGCTATGAGGGATTGGAGGAGGGGTGTGAGGAGGGTAATGAGTGGGGTGACAAGAGAGGAATCCAAGTGTGGGGAGGTAGAGGTTGGGGCAGTGGTTTATTGAGTGGATATGGTAGGTGCTGGGGGAGTTAGAGGGGGAGGTGGAGGTGGGATTTGAGTCTCTAGGGGAGAGTCATTTTGAGGAGAGGGAGTGTTCAGTGGAGATGATAATATGTTGAAGGATGTGAATGATGAGAGGTTGGTGTGGGGGATATCAGCAACATGAGATGGAAGAGGAGATTGGGGTGGTGTAGGTACAGATGTATCGGGCTGGGGGGAGGTTGGATTGGATGGTATGTGTGTAGGAGAGGAAGGAATAGGAGATGCTGGTGGTGTAGGGGTATGGACTATAATGGTAGTGGAGGGTGGGGTTGGTTGGACTTGTGATTAGGATGGAACTTGAGGGGCTGGAGGTGGTGGAGGGGTGGAGTGGATTCCTTCAGTGGGTTGGGGAGAGACTGGTACAACCCTTGTACTTTCTGAAGTTCTAGTGGAAGAGGAGGGAGCCTTGGCTGGCTTAGTGATGGTCCTCTCCCACTTGCTAAACAAGGCACAAGTTAGTCTCTTGCTAGCATTAATGAATATTGTCGGGGAGACTAGTGATTCAACAGCCTTTTCCTTAAGGAAGATCCCTAAGACCCTTCCAAAACACACCTCTTTCTTATTGTTCTTCTTTTTAATCAAGTCGAACAGAATTTGAGCCCAGTTCACAGCTTTCTTATTTACTATGGAACACATAACCAGGAACTGATGCCTGGTGATGTAGTCGTGTGCTGTGTACTTTCCTAGCAGCACTTTCCCAGCTATATCTGCAAGAAACTTATACTCGGCAGACAAAAGTTTATTAAGAAATTTGTTTGGGGTGTCTCCAGAATAACCCATTGTACTCAGCATCAAATCAAATTCTTCAGAGTCTATTTCTAATTCATCCTCACCATTTTTCAATCCAAAAATCTCAGTTAAAATATCGGGGGTAAGAAAAATAGCATTACTCGGGATGGTTCCAGTCATCGTATTCCCGTCTGTAGTAGCTGTATAGACCCACTCCCTGATCTTTGTTACAGATATCTTGATGCGAGTGGAAAGCAGATTCTTTAGTTATTGATCTTCAAGGATTTGTAGAATATTAAGGAAGATTTGATCGGAGTACTGGAAAGATTCAAAGTCCAAATCAAAACAGAGTCAAACTTCATAGTAGCAAGAGATCCTGCAGAAATCGCCATGAGAGCACCTGCAAATGAAAACGAAGATCAAGTGCAAAAGAACTGAAAGCGCGGGACGGAGGTCGAAGAAAACCTATATATAGTGTTTTCCAGAATATGAATCGACGGACTCCGTTCCACGAAAAAAATGAAAAGATCTTCGATCTGAGGTCGATGAAATAATTTAGAGTTAAACAGTTTGTTGATCTCAGTCTGAAGGTTTGAAGACATTTCGTCGATCTCTGGTCGACGAAAGTTTTCTGAAGTAAGTTCATCGATCTCAGTTCGACGAAACTAACTTAGCTCACAGAGAGTTTGTCGATCTCTGGTCGATGAAAATCTCAAGAACTTTTCCTTATTCGTCGAGCTCCGTTCGACGAACTCTGAAAAATTCGTCTATTGCAGACATAAACTAAACTAACCCTTCTCCATTTATCATTCCAAGATAATTTATAAAGAACAAGTGATTTCTTTCATCCAGGGGTTTGGTTAAAATATCAACTCTTTGTAAATTAGTATAGATATAGATAAGATTAATTTTGTTTTTTTCTACACACTCTCTAATGAAATGATGTCTTATGTCTATATGTTTAGTTCTGCTGTGATGGATTGGATTTTGTGTTATAGCTATAGCACTTGTGTTATCACAAAGTAGAGTTGAATTATTTAAGTTTAACCCATAGTCCAGGAGTTGGTTCTGAATCCACAGCATCTAGGAACAACAACTGTCAGCTGCAATGTATTCTGCTTCAGCAGTTGATGTGAACACATATGATTGTTTCTTGCAGAACCAGGACACTAATCTCACACCAAGGAACTGGCAGGTTCCTGAGGTACTCTTTCTGTCCACTCTGCATCTAGCAAAGTCATCATCTGAGTATCCAGTTAACTCAAACTCTAACTCAGTAGGATACCAGAGACCTAGACTAGGACAGCCCTTTATATATCTTAAAATCCTTTTTAGAAAAACTAGATGGGATTCTTTAGGGTTCACTTGGAACCTAGCATAAAGGCATGTAGCAAACATGATATCAGGTCTGCTTGCTGTAAGGTATAGTAGGGACCCAACAATGCTCTTATATAATTTCTGATCCACAGGTTTCCCATGCACATCAGAATATATTACAACATTTGTAACCATGGGTGTTTTCTTTGCTGAGACATCGCCATCCCAAACTTTTTAATAATCTCTTTAGCATATTTAGCCTGAGAAATGAAGATGCCATCAAGAAGCTTCTTCACTTGGAGACTAAGGAAGTAGGAGAGCTCACCCATGCTACTAATCTCAAATTTTGAATAAATTAGATCAGAAAATCTTTTGCATAATTTGGGATCAGTAGAATCAAATATTATGTCATCTACATATATTTGCACTAACAGTATTTTATCATGATGCATTTTGGTAAATAAAGTCCTATCTACTATGCCTCTTGAAAAACCATGCTCTAAGAGAAAGCTGGCTAAGGTCTCATACCAAGCTCTTTGAGCTTGCTTTAAACCATAGAGAGCTTTATACAATTTAAACATATAAGAGGGATGAGTTGGAAAAACAAAACCTGGAGGTTGTTCAACATAAACCTCTTCTTTAAGTTCCCCATTTAAGAAAGCACTCTTCACATCCATTTGATAAACTTTGAACTTTTTGAATGCAGTATAAGCCAGAAATATCGTTATAGCTTCTAGCCTGGCAACTGGAGCAAAGGTTTGATCATAGTCAATCCCTTCCTCTTGCCTATACCCTTGAGCAACAAGCCTAGCCTTGTTCCTCACAATCATACCTTGGGCATCAAGCTTATTTCTGAATACCCATTTGGTTCCAATGTCTGGGTAGTCTTTTGGTCTTGGAACCAAAACCCAAACTCTGCATCTCTCAAACTGATTAAGCTCCTCTTGCATTGCAATGATCCAGTGGGGATCTTGTTCTGCATTAGTTATAGATTAAGGCTCAATTTGAGAGAGGAAACATGCATGCATCAAATCTTGGTTGAGTTGATGCCTTGTCTGTACACCTATTGTTATTTATCCAATCACTTGGGATCTTGGGTGATCCCTCAGTGTGACAAAATCAGTGGGTGGAGTTGGTTCTGCAACATCATTTGGAGAGAATTCTTCTTGTGGAGTAGCTTTTGTTGTTATAGGGGGTCAGCTTCTTCCACAGTTTCTTCATTGACTTGTTGAGAAGGATGAGGTACAACTTTTGGGGTAAGTTTTAAGTCATCCAATTTCTCACACAAGTTGTGTACCTGCAAGGAGTCTTTGGTAGAAATCTCTTTCTCCTTATAAAACATGTTAGCCTTATCAAATGTAACATGCATAGATTCCTCTATTTTCAATGTAGATTTATTAAATACCCTATAAGCTTTGCTGACTTGGGAATATCCTAGAAAAATTCCCACTGCAGCCTTTGCTTCAAACTTTCTAATGTGCTTTTTGTCATTGTTATGAATATAGCATACACAACAAAAATTTTTAAAATAATTGATTATTGGTTCCTTCCCTTTGAGCAATTCATAGGGAGTCTTATGTTTTAGTTTGTGTATCAAGCTTCTATTCAGGACATAATTTGTTGTGCTCACTGCCTCTGCCCAATAGGATAGGGGCGTGTAAGCATCTGCAAGTAATGTGTTTGCAGCTTCAATGAGTGTTCTATTTTTCCTTTCAGCTACCCCATTTTGTTGAGGGGTTCTAGGAGCTGAGGAGTAGTGCCTGATACCTTCCTTCTCACAGAACTCATGCATAAGAAGAGACTTAAACTTTGTACCATGATCACTTCTGATCAATGCAACATGAGTAGACTACTCAATCTATATGGTACTGAGAAAATCTGTAAGAACCTTGAATGTATCTGACTTAGATCTCAGAAAGAATACCCAAGAGAATCTGGAGAAGTCATCTACAACCACTAAGGTATAATATTTCCCTCCTAGGCTTTGTACAGCCACAGGGCCAAAAAGGTCCATATGTAGTATGAGAGACGGTTAGTTGTCTACCTAAATCACCTAGAGGGGGGTGAATAGGTGAGTTGTGCGTCTATTTGCGGAATAAAAAATTAAGGAACTAGCACAGCACAATACCAAGCAATCACATACGACAAAAGATTTATAGTGGTTCCCCAACCTTGGGTACATCCACTTTCACCTCACAAATCTAGTAAACCATTAGACTTGGCTACTCCACTATCTCGGATCCAAACGATCCTACAACTCAGAACAACGTTCCTACAAAACTCGATCCCAACTGGATCTACACTCGGAAGAAAACCTTCCAACAAATCTCGATCCAAACCGGATCTACAGAACTCAGAGTCAAGACTCCTACAAGAATAAAAGATGTATACAAAAATATACAAATAGAGATATTCAGATCTGGATCTCCAATCCTTTCTTCCTTCTTCAGAGTTAGGGCTCGGCAGAAAATAGATCGAGGAAGACAAAGCGAAATCTCTTGGATCTGAAAAACTAGAATCAGCAAGATCAAGAGTTGGATCTGTCGATTGAGAATAGCTTGATCTTCTGAAACTTCTTTGTCTGAATCCTTGGATCGGAGAAGACCGGCGACGAAGAGGATGAACAAGAATATGTCGGCGTGAACTTGACGGCTTCCCGATGCGAGCGATAGAAATTAGATTCAGAAATACTTCTTAGGGTTTGACGTTTTGACAAGACCTATTTATAGGATCTCTATAACGGTCAAATCCAACCTTAATCATGTACACGTGGACCAATCATATTAGAGGATTTGAAATAATCCCGTAAAGTCTGGACTTCAAAAATAATCTGTGAAAAACCAGACTACTCGAGTATGGTATAAATTACTCGAGTATCCTGAGTAACCTACTCGAGTATCTGGAAGAACTGACTCGAGTATCTGGTAATTACATACTCGAGTATATCAGCTGAACTACTCGAGTAAGTCGATCCACTCGAGTATATAAATTTAACTACTCGAGTACTAGACTTTGGTCTACTCGAGTATATTAGTTTAACTACTCGAGTATAAAGATAACCACTCGTGCAGAAACACTTAGGCAAAATTCCGAGAGAGGAAAAACTAGATACTCGAGTAAGTGAAAGCATCTACTCGTGTATCATAGTATCTACTCGGGTATGTTCTTTGGACTACTCGAGTATATCCTTTGAACTACTCGAGTATCATAGTATCTACTCGAGTATGTTCTTTGGACTACTCAAGTATATCCTTTGAACTACTCGAGTATATGACTTGGAATAATTTCTCCCTTGGAAATCCATTTCTCCTACTAATGATCAGCAACACTTCAAGGTCCCATGAGTTCAAATGTTTGTGAAGTGAAGTGTATCCCAATAGAGAGGCTACACATGGGTCAACACCATGGATCACACAATGAGGGATTACATTGTATGGTCCTGTGCTAGGTGACCCACTGTAGACTGACATTGGTTTACACTTGATAATAGAGTCCTGCAAGCACATCTAAACAAGTACATCAAATACAACAACAATTCATTTTAGTTTTAGGAGGACTTCTTCAAATTAAGGTCATTGTGGAAACAAGACCCAACAATCTCCCCCTATTTGAAGAAGTCAGAACACCATCTACTAAATTGAATTGCCAGAGATATTAAAACAATATGACGTAAAAGAGAATGCATTAACTTACATTTCTTAACTAGAATTGCTTTGCATTTCTCCCCCTTACTGAAATCTTCATTTGGATTTGCATTTTCTTTTCCTTTTTCATCTCTATAAACCATTTACTTTTTCATCTCTATAAACCATTTCCTTTTGCTTTCCCCCTTTCTGACCTCTTTAAATAGGGGACTACTAGAAACTCCACCTTAATCTTCTAGTTCCAAGAATTTTCTGGAACAACTACTTGTCCAATTGCCAGATAAGAATTTTATTGGCCTATGGACATACCTGCATAAACAAGATTAGAATCCCTTATGAGCCCAAACAAGATTGGGTCCTAGGTCTTTTGTTAATATCCTCCCCCTATGAGAGTTAACATTATGAGTGGTCTTTCTCACATTATCAACTTGAGGAGTTAAAACATAGCTGGGATTAAACCAGCAATCTATGGCGAAGTGACTAACCTTGCCACAACACCAACAGTTAAACCTATTGTACCTTCTCTTGTTCTCTTGCTTTACCTTATGGATGGGGGGTCTAGCAAGAGCAACTGACTTGGAGGAGGAAGCCTCATGATTGCAACAGGTACATGGCTTCCTTGTCTCCTTGGCCTTTGTTACACCAGTTTTAGCTTTCGGTGTCTTCTTCTTATTTGGCCCATGATTGTAAGGATCATATTTCAGTAAGGCAACGGTTTGGCTTGGGAAGGCCTTGCCTTTACCTTTGGCTGATTTATGTCCTATACTGCTATTTTTCCCAAAGGAGGTTTCTCCATTAGTGATTGGAAGCACAGTTGTAGGCATGGTGAGAGTTTCAACCAGCTTTCATTCAATGACTAGCTTTGCTTCCAATTCATCCAGGAGAAAATCTTTATGATTTACTAATTCAGTAAAGTCTTTGATTTCCTCCTTCAAAGATTGAACTTCATCTCTGAGAGGGGTCATTTGGTCAATCTCCTCCCTCAGATTTGATTCCACCTCTTTGAGGGATGCAATCTCTTTTGATTGCGATTTGACTACCTTCCGGCATTTGTCAAATGCAGTCAATAAGACTTGATACTGATTTACCAATTCAAGATCATCCTCCCCAGAAGAGTAGCCATCATGACCATTTGAGTCAGAATTTGAGGCAGAAAGAGGTGTGTGAGAATTTACCTTCCCGGTATATGAGGAGTTACCGTTGTCTTTGTCCTCTTGGTCAGAAAAAGCCATAAGCCCGAAGTAGGCTTCTTCATCCGCACTTGACTCAGATGAGTCAGAGTCACTGAGGGTCTTTGGATTTTTGGCAATGAAGCTTCTTTCTTTCTTCCTTTTCCCTTGAGGGGAATTCTTTTCTATGCCTCTTCCTTCTTTCTTCTTCAGAGGGCACTCAGTGCTTATATGCCCTGGCTTACTGCAGGAATAACAAACAACGTTAGAAGAAACATGTTTGTTCGGTTTAGATTTATACCTGTCATGTCTGCTGTGACGATCACCATCAGGACGTGATCTTCTGGACGAGGAATCATTTTCTCTCATTTGTTTATTATTGCTAAGAAACTTCTTGAATTGTCGGGAGAGAAGATGAAACTCTTCATCTGATGAATTTGAGCCTGAGGTGCTTGGCTCGGACTCTTCTTCTTCATAGTCTCCTTGAGTGGAAGCAGCTTTGGCCTTCCTTGAGCTGTCTGCCCTTAGAGCAACTGACATATCTTGGGATGAGGGCCTGTTGCACTCTTCTTCAGCTTTTCTATTATTGATTTGAATCTCATATGACATAAGCTTTCCGAAGAGGTTCTGAGGGTCAGTCTCTGCTAATCTTCCAAACTCTCTGATGGCACATATCTTGTTGTCCCAATCCTTTGTCAAGGATCTTAGGAACTTGTCATTTAGTTCACCATCTGTGAACACTCTGCCATAGTTCCTCAATCCATTGACAATCTTGAAGAAATTTTCATATGTGTCAGCAATAGCTTCCTTTGGTCCTTGCTTGAAGGCTTCATACTTCTGATTTAGAAGGGATCTTCTATCATCCCTTACTTCTTCTGTACCTTCCATCAAGATAATTAGAGATCTCACACGCCCACCCGATCTTAACATCACCACTTGGTGGAATGGGCATAAGCCTCCAAACCCCTGTTGAAGACCTCACACGCCCACCCACTCAGAGGTGTCCGCACTCCAACAACCAGCTCTTAACAAGCATGCAACCAAAGGAGCTATGCAAAGCATCCTTCACACCAAGCACATCGTCCTCACCATCTCCGTAGGCTAAACGATGAATACACAGAGTCTTCTCCGGTTCGCAATATAAACATCACCAATCCCGACATACGTCTGGATGGGCTTCACACAGCATGCCTATGCCGTACTACATACTTCCGGCTCTAGATGCAGACTCAACTGCTGGAATCGCTTACGCTTTTCCATCTCTTGATGGAGGATCCCATGCACATGCATAAACAAAGGGCTTCACCTGCCCAAGGAAGAAAGACTATTACCCTTGACGATCGCTTCGGCGCCATGGAAGAACTAGCCGGATGGAAATCACCGCAGCGGCCTTGCCTCCGCAACGCTGAACTCGGCTCTCGATTCGGACCAACGAAGCTCCACCGGCGGCCGGAAATCTCCTCCTCCTCCTCCTCCTCCAAGCTCTCCTCTCTTTCTTCTCTTTAGAAAGAGAATGGCTAAGTGAGAATGAGATTTCATCTCAATCCACGGCCATATAAAAGCTGGAAAGACTTTGGACCATAAGATCCAAATAGAAGGAAACGAACGGCCAAGATCTGCTCTGAAAATTATTTCAACAGGCCTGACACGCCCTGTGACACGCCCGTGTCACAGGCCGTGTACCCCCAGTCGGTTAGCAACCGACTCAAAAGATACCAGAACACGGGCTTGGACACGCCCGTGTCGGACCTGACACGCCCGTGTTAGTCAATCGACACGCCCGTGTCACACCTGTAACACGGCCACACACAATTGCCAAAACAACCAGAGAAGTACACGGCCAAGGCACACGCCCGTATCCATGGCCGTGTCCCTCAAGCTCGACTATCGTCGACGTCGACCGCTGCCCCACGCTCGTCGACCAAGCCTGGACACGCCCTGGAACACGCCCGTGTTCCAGGCCGTGTCGCCGCTTGACGACCGCCAACCGCCAGGTCGACACCTCGACACGCCCAGGATGGACACGTGTCGGACACGCCCCGGACACGCCCTGGGACACGCCCGTGTCCCAGGCCGTGTCAAGCGACACGCCGCCCTACCTTGCCGCCTGCAAGTCGCTGGCCAACACACACGACACCTGGCTGGACACACCCTCCGACACGCCCGTGTCGCCGGGCGTGTCAACCCCCCCCCCCCTCAACACGCCCTGGGACACGCCCGTGTCCCAGGCCGTGTCAGCCTACAAAATCTCTATTTTGTCTTGGGGATATTTGGGGTGTTACACTCTGTTTGGCCATAGTTAGAGTCACCAAAGATGACCTTTGGTACCAGCTTGGGTTTGTAATCAATTAGATTGTCTTTGCTGCCTATCATGTGCTTGGAGCAGCAACTATCCAGATACCAATGTTGATTATATGCTGGACAAGTCTTCATCTGCAAATGAGATAGTTAGTTGTTCTTGACCCAGGTAACCTTGGGTCCTTGTTGATTTATATAGCTATAACTAGAAGTGTAAGAACATTCAGGTTGATCTTTATAGCCTTTGGGGTGATATCTTCTTGGTGGTATTATCCATTTTCTAAAAGGATTAAAGTTGTTGTTAGAATTTAGGTTTCTGTTGTAAGAATCTGGGATCGACGATTTCTGGTTGGATCGTCGACCTAAGCTCGATGATGTTGGATGAGATCGTCAATCTCTACTCGAAGAATGAAGATATTCATTCTTGGGGCACCAAAATCGTCAATCTCTGGTCGACGAACCATACTGGTATCGTCGATCATAGATCGAAGAATAATTATTACTTAAGTTTATGTTCAGAGATTGTCGTTCTGTGTTCGACAATCTGTTCATATATCGTCGATCTGAGTTCGACGATAACTGCTGAACATTGTTGTTTTTGTTATTCTTCTAGATGTTAAGTTTATTCTTAGTTTCAATTTGTTTAAGAAATTTATTTACCATATTAACCTGTTCAGTATTCTTCTTTCCTTTGTCAGATATAAAATTTACTTGTTTACAAAGGTTATTTTTCTGAATTAGAGGTGGATCACTAGAGAAGGCACCTAGTCCTAGTTTGCTATTGTTAATCCTAGCATTTACAGTACTAGTGATATCTAGCAGTTGCAAACTTCTTTCATTTAGTGATTCTTCTAACTTCTTAGCCTTGCTAAGTTCAGATTTCAGAAAAGATATTTGTTCATTAGCAGAAATCATTTCATTTGTTAGATTAGCATTTTCTGAGGTGATTTTGTCTAAATCATTTAGTTTTTCTCTGAGAAGTTTGATTTCCTTCTTAGAGTTGATCAAGTCTAAGCACAAATTTTTAAATTCAAATTTAAACTCATCTGATTCAAAATCATAAGATTTTATTGCCTGATCTTCAGCTGATAAGAATTCCTCATCTTCAGATTCATCTGTATCTAATCTGCTATAACCTGCCTCAATGGCCATGAGGCAAACTTCCTTAGCCTTATGCTCTTCTTCATCCTCACTAGAGCTGGAGGATGTTGACTCTTCTTCAGTATCACTCCATATTTCAGCAACAAAGCCCTTGTCTTTCCTCTTGTGCTTCCTTGAGTAAGGTTTGCTGTAGTGACTCTTCCTTGAGTCCATCTCCTTTCTTCTATCCTTCTTCTGAACTTCTGGGCACTCAGAGATGAAATGCCCTGGTTTCCTACAGCCAAAACAAACTGTTTCTTTAGATGGTGTTTTGTCATACTTTGGCTTATCTTCATATTTTGATAGTTTCCTTCTGAAGTCTTTTCTAGCCATCTTGAAGAATCTCTTAGCAAAGAGACTCATAAACTCTTCATTCACAGGAATGAATTCAAAATCTTCTGTAGCTTTGAAAGCTATGCTGTGCTCCTTCTTAGTTGGTGTAGGAGTCTTCACTTCAACTGCTTTTTCTCTTGCTTTCATCAGTTGCTCATAAGACTTTAGCTTTCCTAAAAGAGATTCTGTTGAGATCTCTGTCATGCTTCTGGCTTCTCTGATAGGACAGATTCTTGAGTCCCATGTGCTGGGAAAGCACATAAGGATTTTGTCATTTACTTTAGTGAAAGTGATTTCTTTATCTAGGGTCCTTAGCTCACTGATGATGGAGCTGATTCTATTGTACATCACTTCAACTGTTTCTGCTTCATCCTTCTTGAAGTTTTCATACTGAGTGATGAGGTTTGATCTTCTATCTTTCCTCTCATCTACTGATCCAGCCACCATTTGGTTCAAAGAGTCCCAAATGTCCTTAGCTGATTGACACTCAGCAACCTTTTGAAATATTTCATCAAACATAGTTTGAGTCAGTATGTTCATGGCTCTAGCATCAGCTATCTTAGCCTTTTTTTGTGCATATGTCCATCCAGTGGGTGGAACTGCACTCAAGTCAGTTGATGCATTTGAGGTTGAAGCCACTGGAGCTAGTGGTCCTGTTAAGATAGAATTAAATATATCTTCATCAATAGAGTTCATGTAAAGCCTAATTCTTGCCTTCTAGATTATGAACTTAGACAAGTTGCACACTGGAGGTCTGGTGCTTGCATATTCTTTGTTCTGTGCCATGCTGTATATATAAATCTAGTGAAGATAAAGAACAGATCTAACTTAGGATCTTTGGTTCAAGGGTTTAACTTGTACAACCAAAAGAACCTCCTCTAATACCAATTGAAAGTTAGGGTTAGATCTGATATACTCTAGAGGGGGATGAATAGAGTATGTATGTATATTTAAAAACTTTTCCTGAACTATAAAGATTATACCTAAACTTAGATACTATATCACAACATACCAAATTGAAATAAATGAAATCACAGAAAAGCTAAATAACACAACCACAACAAGAACAAGAAGAAGAGCGCAACAAGAAAACACAAGAATTTATAGTGGTTACCTAACCTGGGTACATCCACTCTTCTACCACCCTGGTAGGAATCCACTTAGGTTTTTGATTAGGTGACTGCCACCAATGAGCTTTTGGTAAGGTGCTCAAAAACCAAACCTCAAGTCTTTTGGTTAGGATACTTGCAACCAGGAATCACTTTTGAAGGGAGTAGAGAACCCTTTTTACAGAGGGGGTGAGAGAGTGATGGTGTCTTCTCTTTCTCAAATACAACTGAGAAGACTAGTGGAATTGATGTTAACAAAAAGCTCCCCCTGAAATATTGAGTTTGTTCAGGGAGGAATGGAACTTTTTCTTGAGGGTGATAGGCCTTCAAGCTTTCAACTTTAACCCGGAGAACTTCAGGAACTTCTTGACAGATGTAGTATTGTTGTCCTACTGAAAGTTTTTGAGAGTATGACAGAAGAAGATTCTTGATTTGGATGGTTGTTCTTCTTCTTCAGAAAGATTGTTCTTCTTCTGGTCTAGCAGTTGTTGATTTCTTGATTGATCGATTCTCTATGTCTCAAGAATTCTGTATGTCTCTTAGATTGTGTATTTTGGAAGAAAGAGAACTTCTCGTTTTTATATTTTCCATGTGGAAGTCCTTTTGAATTTTTAAATTCTTCCTGTAATTAATGTTGACGGCCTTGGAATAATTTGGCATTGATTTGTTCCCCCAACTGTCCCTTAGAAAAATGACAGACAATAATCCTGATGAAGACCGTAATTAATGCTCTTGTCTAACGGTAATATTCAGAAAATATTAGAGCATTAATTATTCAGGAATCATTGCCACATAATAAGGACAAAAGAGGAAAACAACCAAGACTGGATTCGTCGACCTGAGTCCACAGTTCGTCAAGCTGAGAATAGTTGTTCGTCGAGCTGAGATTCAAGATCGTCGACCTCTGAATGCTGCTTGATAACTTTCTTCTTCTGTGCATCAAGTTCGTCGAGCTGAGATCTAAGATCGTCGAGCTGAGCCCTGAGAACTGAGTTCGTCCAGCTGGTCCAAGATTGTCGAGCTGAGCTCATAGATTTGTCTCTGAGTTTGTCGAGCTGAGCACGACTTTCGTCGATCGGAGATCGACGAACGTAGAACTCCTTTTTCTAAGTCTTGAATTTTCTCTAAGTCTTGAGTCTCTGGCAGTGTTGGAGGCTGGTCCTTTGTATTGTTGACTCTAAGGACTTGACCTAGACTCTAAGACACAACCATGACCCTTATCTATACATGTTGGGTCATATCCTACCTTAGTGAACCTAGCCCAAATCATAATAGGGATCCAACAGAGTCTACAATGATTAATAGTGAGCTGCCAAGTTCCTCTTCTATTCATGTAGGTACTGAGTTGATGATGGACATGTTGACTATCAAGGAGGCTTCCCCATTAGTTCAAGATGAATCCGACTGAGTGTGCATTCCAGAGGAAGCACAAGGCATACAGGTTATGGATGATTATCAACAAAGTGATGACAATGAAGATCAGGAAGTTGAAGCACGATTGCCTCCAGCAGTCAGGCATCTAAGGGATCATCCAAGACACCAGATCATTGGTGATGCCAGCCAAGGAGTGGTGACCAAGAGCAGAAGTATCAACACAACACTATACTCAAGCTTCCTATGACAAGTAGAGACCAAATGATTTGAAGAGGCCAACCTAGATTAGTTCTAGATTGTAGTTATACAAGAGGAACTAAACCAGTTTAAGAGGTGTAAGGTCTATAAGCTAGTTCCCAAACCACAAGGACATAATGTCATTGGAGTCAAGTGGATATACAGGAACAAACTTGATGAAAATAACATTATAATCAAGAATAAGTCTAGGATGGTAGCTAAGGGGTACAAACAAGAAGAAGGTATTGACTTGATCAAACCTTTGCCCCTATAGTAAGATTGGAAGTCATCGGACTGTTCCTTGCATATGTTGCATACCAAGGATTCAAAGTCTACCAGATGGATGTGAAGTCAGCCTTTCTAAATGGTGACTTAAAGGAAGAGGTTTATGTTGAACAACCTCCAGGTTTTGTTGTTCCTAACTCACCTGATTCTGTTTATAGGCTTAAGAAAGATCTATAGGGGTTGAAGCAAGCCCCTAGAACATGGTATGAGATATTGTCTAGCTTCCTCATTGAGAATAAATTCTCAAGAGGGAAGATAGACAAGAACCTATTCCTAAGGGAATCTAAGGGCAAGATCATCCTAGTATAGATTTATGTTGATGACATAATCTTTATATCTACTGATGACAACCTTTGCAGGAAGTTTGCTAAACTTATGTATTGGAAGTTTGAGATGAGCAGTATGGGTGAGCTCAAGTTCTTCTTGGGCCTCCAAGTAAGACAGAATGATGATGGCTTGTCCATATCCCAATCTAAGTTCACCAGGGAGTTGATCAAAAAATTTGGTGTGGAGAATGCCTCCACCATGAAAACTCCCATGGGGCTAAGTATGCCTATAGACAAAGATGAGGCAGGGAAACCTGTTGATGAAACTTTGTATAAAGGGATAATTGGCTCCCTTCTGTACCTTACTGCAAGTAGGCCAGACATCATGTATGTTACATGTGTTTGTGCTAGGTATCAGGCCTTCCCTAAAGAATCTCACTACTCCGCTGCTAAGAGGATTTTGAGGTATCTTAAGGGCTCACCAGATCTTGGCCTATGGTACCCTTGAAATATGGATTTTGAACTAACAGGCTATTCAGATGCAGATTTTGCAGGTTGCAAAGAGGACATGAAAAGCACTTCAGGCACCTGTCAGCTCTTAGGAGGAAGACTAGTGTCACGGAGCAGTAAGTAGCAAACAAGTGTTGCAATTTCAATTGCAGAGTCAGAATATATAGCTGTTTGAAGCTGTTGTGCATAGTTATTATGGATCCAGCATTAGCTCTAGGACTATAACCTCCAGATAAGTAGAAGTCCTTTATTTTGAAATTCTATTAGTGCAATCTCTATATCTATGAATCCTGTCTCACACAGTAGGACTAAGCACATAAAGATTAGGTATTACTTTATAAGAGAGCATGTAGAATGTGAAGATATCAGTCTTGAGTTTGTCCCTATAGACAAGCAAGTGGCTGACATATTCATTAAGCCACTAGATGAAGCAGAGTTCAACACCTTCAAGTTTGAGTTGGGTATATTAAACTTGGTCTAGCTTCAAGTGCTCCTCATATTATTTTTATTGCAGGTTGTACAACTTCTTGCAGGTTGAAAATACCTTCAGTGGAATCAAGCTTTCCAAGTGGTTCAAGAGTCTATCAAAAAGGATGATAGAATATGCTCCAGTTGAGGGAGAGCAAGTTCAGCTTCCTGGAGAGAAGATAATCAGAGGACAACAACCCCCCCCCCCCCGACTATTTGATAGAAGTCAAAAGGGGGAGAAGGAAGGAAGGGATCAAGGAAATGATCAAGGCTATGCATAAAAAAAGGGGGAGCAAGGAGTAGTAATGATCACCCTGCAGGCAAGGTAAATGGGGAGATTGTTGGAAAGAAGCAAATGATTAAGCATCAGACAGCAAAATAGGGGGAGCTACAAGTGATCATCATCACCTTGCAGGCAAGGAATGTGTGGTAACTTATAACTTGATACTCTTATTATATGATGTTAAGTTTTCCTATTTACTGATTTATCTATTGTATAGGTTAGTGTATAACATTGACTAAAAACTTTGTTTGAGGGTTTTGACTTCTTCAAATAGGGGGATATTGTTGGGTCCATTGCTCATAATGTCCCAAATTTGTAGAAGTCAAACAAGTTAATGGTATACACATAGTTGTATTTGATGTATGTTTAAGTTCAAACATGTAGGTTGGACATGCATTCCAAGTTGTTGTGAGAGGTGGTCACAGGGTTGAGGAGTGGAGAGGCAGAAATCTGTCTAAGTCCACATGCATTGGGTAAAGTAAGTTCACTCAATGTCAGATGCCAAAGAAGAATGCTGGAAAGGCTGAAAATCTCCTAAGTCCACAGGCGTTGAGTGAAGCCAGTTCACTCAACACTAGATACAAAAAAGTGCTGAGTAAGGTGTGGAAAGTTAAAGCCTAGCAGTCTGCAAAGTAATTCTGCAGCTAAGTCCACAGTCGTTCAGTGAAGCCAGCTCACTCAATGCTAGACATCAAAAGCGCTGAGTAAAGACAGGATAGTCAAAGCCCAGCAGGTTGCAAAGATAATATTACGGCTAAGTCCACATGCATTGAGTCAAGACAGTTCACTCAACACTAGTTGACCTAAAGCGTTGAGTCAGGTTGCTGCAGTCAAAGCCTAAGAAGAAAGAAGACAGAAATCGACAAAGTTTAGTAGCGTTGAGTGAAGTCAGTTCACTCAACGCACTCAATGCCTCAGCAACCTGACAGATTTTAGAATTGTGGCTAAGTACATAAGCATTGAGTGAAGCCAGTTCACTCAATGCCTCAGCATGAAGACATGCAATTAGTGAAGCGGCTAAGTCTAGGGACGTTGAGTGATGAAGGCTCACTCAACGCACTCAATGCCTGGCAACGCAGAAAGTTTGGCCAAGTCAAAAAGCATTGAGTGTAAGCCATTCACTCAATGCTCTCAACGCCTAAGAAAGATAGAGAATTTGGCTAAGTCCAGATGCGTTGAGTGAAGCCAGTTCACTCAACGCACTCAACGCTTGATTGTGCAGAGAATTTGGCTAAGCCCAAATGCGCCTAGTGAAGCTAGTTCACTCAACGCACTCAATGCATGGATTGAAACTTAAAATTTGGCTTAAGTCCACAGATGTTAAAGTCAGCCAAAGTCAACAAAAGTCAACGAAATTCAAATTCACTACGGGAAAGCTGGAATTCTCCACTAATGGCATCAGCGGCCAGCTGTATAATATATTCTATAAAAGGAAGGCTATAAACCAACAATTAAAGCTGGGCCCACAAGTCAAGAAAGTCGTTGCATGACGAAAGATAAAAGGAATGAGATTGGCGAAATTGAATCAACTTTTAGGGCTTTTTCTTTTCGAAAAGCGAGAAAACTTCATCGTCATCCTCGCCATTATTGCTGAGACAAGAAGCAAAAGTTCAAATGAATCGACCTGAAAGTTCTTCGTGTTAGCTATTGTCGTCTTCATCATCAACAACAAGAAAGAAGGAGAAGCAATGGCTAACCCTAGCTGCAGCCACTTCATAGCCCAAGCAGATCAAATCCTGATGACTATTTTCTGGAGCTGTGAAGAAGAAATCTGGACTAGTCTTTCTCAGGACAGAAAGAGATAAACAAAGAGATCATTTCTTTGTTGTCTAGTAATCAACACCAACAACCTTATTTCTTTCTATAAGATATTTTTAGATTTGAGTTGTAAGCCTATTTACAAAGTTCGAGTGTAGGATCTGTTGGTACCCTAGGTTTTGATTTGAGTTCAGTCCTCTCTTTCTATCTCTTGACCCAAGTTTTATCTATGGTCAAAGGTTAGTTGATAGGTTAGATTCTCTAGTTGTGTAGAATTGCTTTTCTAGATGAATATTTGGTTAAGTAGTTTTTCGTTCGACTATAGTCGAACATCGCTCGACTATCGTCTATCGGCTGATCGACGATCGTCTATCTGTTGGTCGACGTTCTGTCTGCGTTGATAGCTCGACTATCTATTGATAGATCGACTATCTGTTTCGTTTGGTAGTTCGACTATCTGTCTTGATAGTTCAACTATCTCATAGCTCGACTATCTGTTGATAGGTCGACTATCTGCTTGTTTTGATAGTTCGACTATCTGTTGATAGGTCGACTATCTGTGTCGCTTTGATAGTTCGACTATCTGTCCTGATAGTTCAACTATCTGATAGCTTGACTATCTGTTGATAGATCGACTATCTGTTTGTTTTGATAGTTCGACTATCTGGTGATAGGTCGACTATCTGTTTTCTGTGATAGGTCGACTATCTGCTTGATAGGTCGACTATCTATTTCGTTTGGTAGTTCGACTATCTGTCCGGATAGATCGACTATCTGATAGCTCGACTATCTGTTCTGATAGGTCAACTATCTGCCTAGGTAGTTCGACTATCTTCTTTGATAAGTTCGACTATCTGGATCGTTCGACTATCTGTCCGATAGGTCGACGATCTCCGTGCGCCGTTCGACGATCTCCGAAGGTCGTTTGACGTTTTGCTGTATGCTTTTATTTAGTTTTGTCGTCTTGTATGATGTGACTAATTTAATATCTATTCTGACATATTTTATAAAAGATTATCTGAATAATTTGTTACATTATTTCCATGCAATATCAGTTCCATTCTATATGCATGAGCTAATCTTTTCTGACAAAGTTGTTTGTCTTATAGCTGAGATATGCAATCTGCTTTATCTGCCAGGCTGTCCTTTTATAGCCGTTAGACTCAAAAAGTCTTCCTTGGCCGTAAAGAGTTCTTTCTGATGTGACTTTCTCTTATATTATTTCATCAGAAGTATTTGCAGCTTCTTAGAAAGCTTTATCCTTTTATAGAATATCTGTCTGCAGTATTTTTGTTTTGCTTTATGCTTTTTGCAGCCCAGCTTGCAGAGTTCAGAAAAAGACAAGATTCAAACTCAATTAGAGCCGTTGCTGCTGCTGATATATAAAGACTTCTTTGAAGAAGAAATGAGCTAGCTCTCAGAGATTATATTCATTCAGCAAGCTTACAGCAAGAACAAGTCTAACTGCTCTCAGCAATCTTCACTCAACTGAGAAGTGTTAGCTCTTCTGCTCTTCTTCAACCTGAGTTCTCCTGTTTCAAGAAGTTCTGACTCAGAGATCTTTTGAAGAAGAAGAAGAAGAAGATAGCTGCTAGAAGATTTTCATTTCTTATTTTATATCTTCTTGTAGTTCTTCCTTCAGTATTTACTGAAGTGTTTCTGCACTGAAGCAAGACTTCACCTGGACGTTCTTTGAGCCAGGGGGAGCCTTGATTCTTTTAGAGTTGTCTAGCTCAGTGCAAGTTATTGTGCTTCTCTAATCTATTGTAAAATAGAGAAGACACCTTAACCCCTTTTCCCCCTCCTATACAGGGTTATTACTCCCTTCAAAAGTATCCCTTGGTGGCAGGGCACCTGATCAAAAACCTGTGTTCGGTTTTTAGACACCTGATCAAAAGTCTAAAGGGTCTCTTGATCTACCTGAAGCAGATCTTGTTGGTGGCAGGGCACCTGATCAAAAACCTGAGTGGATTCCTACCTTGTTGGTAGAAGAGTGGACGTACCCAAGTTGTTTGGGGAACCACTATAAATTCCTTGTGTCGTCTGGATTGCCTTGTTTAATTACTTGCATTGTGGCTGTGATTAGATCTTAACTAGGTTTGCTAGTTGCTGGATAGGATCCAAAGCTAAACTGTAATTACAGTTAGCTTTAGTCTGTGCACAACACTTGTGTTAGGCTTTAAGGTTTAATCTTAAATATCTATAACTTTCATTCCGCATTTAACTCCAAGGGAGTTGAGTAGAAAGTCAACATTGCTAGTGCAATTTTTGATTACTCTATTCACCCCCCCCCCTCTAGAGTAGTATCTATCCCTTCTCTTTCAATTGGTATCAGAGGGAGGTTGACTGACTGAATAGGCTAACACCTAAGTCACAAGATCCTGATAGATACCAAAGTTTATAGATATTCACTTTCACTATCATGGCCCAGTCCAAGGATTATTCTAGCACCAGACCTCCAGCATGCAACTTAGCTTGCCGATCCTGGGCTATTAGGAGCTTAGCATTGTAATACTAGGCTTAATCTTTAAATAGACCCAGTCACCTACCGCGAACTCCACGTTCCGGTGCTTAGCATTGTAATACTTGGCTTGCCGATCCTGGGCTATTAGGAGCCTCTCTCGAATAGAGCGTATTGTTGAGGTAGCATCCTCGACTTCCTTTTTGCCTAAAAGTTTAGTCTCGCCAGTTTCTGCCCAAGCTAGCGGTGTACGACACTTCCGACCATACAGCGCTTCAAATGGGGCCATGCCTATACTCGCTTGATGGTTGTTATTATAGGCAAACTCCACCATAACAAGATGTTCTTCCCAATTCTTACTGAAGTCCAGGGCGCACATACGGAGCATATCCTCCATCGTTCTGTTGGTTCGTTCAGTTTGGCCATCCGTTTGCGGGTGAAAGGTCGTACTGAATGCTAACTTCGTGCCCAAAATATGATGAACTAATCTCCAATACTTCGAGGTAAAACGCCCATCTCGGTCACTTACGATGCTCCGGGGAACACCGTGCAATCGAACAATCTGCTCCACATAGAGCTTTGCCAACGTTTCCACTGAATCGTCCCGCTTGTTCGGTATAAAGTGAGCCACCTTTGTCAACCGGTCTACAATCACCCAGATTGAGTCATGGCCACACTGAGATCTCGGCAATCCGTGTACGAAATCCATAGAAATATCCTCAAACTTCCATTGCGGAACCGGTAACGACTTCAGGAAACCACTCGGCCGTTGACATTCTGCCTTTACCAAAGCACAAGTACGACATTTAGCCACATACGCCGTTATGTCCTTCTTTAAACCAGGCCACCAGAACAGTTTCTTCATGTCCTTGTACATTTTTGTGCTCCCAGGGTGAATTGAGTACTTTGTAAAGTGTGCTTCATATAACAATCCTTCTCGCAATTTACCCGCACTAGGGACGCACAATCGGCCATCTTTCTGTAATAAACCGTCATCCCAGGAGAATTGATCACCAGACCCCTCCTTTGCATAGCGTTGGAGACTTTCATCCAACTCCGTTGCCCGCCGAACCCTGTCAGCAAGGTCATATTGAACCTCTAACCAGTTCACGCATGCAACAGTCGAAGAATCTCTTTCCACACAAGATATCTCCAAAGCTTCCAACTCCTGGATTAACCGCTCATCATGTATCCGCAACCAATTTGCCCGCACCGGAGTCAAATGACTCAAGGCATCAGCGACCACATTTCCCTTTCCGGTAACATAGTGAATGTCGAAGGTATAATCCCCAAGGAATTCCATCCACCTCCTTTGTCGCATATTCAATTCCTTTTGATCGAGCAGATACTTTAAGCTTTTATGATCTGTATAAATATCCACCTTCACGCCATAAAGATAATGTCGCCACAACTTTAGTGCAAAGATCACCTCCGCCAACTCCAAGTCATGGACGGGGTAATTACGCTCATGCACTTTCAATTGACGTGAACCATAAGCGATCACCTTGCCAAACTGCAGGAGAACGCAGCCTAAGCCGCTTCCTGACGCATCGTTGTATATCTCAAATCCATTTGTACCACATGGCGACGTCAAAATGGGCGCCGTGGTCAAACGATTCTTCAGCTCATCAAAAGCTCGTGCGCATTCCGGCGTCCAAACGAACTTCTGGTCCTTTCTCGTCAACGTAGTCAGAGGCAAAGCAATCCGGGAGAAGTTCTCCACGAACCGTCTATAGTAGCCCGCCAGTCCAAGGAAACTCCTGACCTCGGCCACCGAAGACAACACTGGCCAATCACGAATGGCACTTATCTTTGCCGGATCCACCGCTATGCCCTCTCCACTTACCACATGGCCTAGAAAAGCCACCGACGAGAGCCAGAACTCACACTTCGAGAACTTGGCATACAGCTTATTCCTTCGCAAGGTATGCAATACTAATCGCAAGTGGTTTGCATGATCTTCCTCCGATTGTGAATATACAAGGATATCATCAATAAACACAATCACAAACAGATCCAGGTATTCGCGGAACGTTCGATGCATGAGATCCATGAAGACCGAAGGCGCATTACATAAGCCGAACGGCATCACTGTGAACTCATAATGACCATAGTGTGTGCCAAACGCTGTCTTGGGAATGTCACCTTCCCTAATCCGCAACTGGTAATACCCGGACTTCAAATCCAACTTCGAATAGACGGTTGAGCCTGCTAGCTGATCAAACAAGTCATCGATCCGTGGAATTGGATACTTGTTTTTCTCCGTCAGCTTGTTCAGTTCGCGATAATCAATACTTAGTCGCAAACCACCGTCTTTCTTTTTCACAAAAAGAACAGGCGCGCTCCAAGGTGACATACTTGGGCGTATGTATACCTGCTCCAACAACTCTTGCAACTGAACTTTCAGTTCGGCCATTTCTTTTGGCGCTACCCGATACGGCGAACGGGCCATAGGTTTCATACCCGGCACCAGCTCGATAGCGAAGTCGATTTCCGTTTGGGGAGGTAACCCCGGAAGATCCTTTGGAAACACATCAGCATATTCCGACACAATCGGCACTTCACTCACACTGGCCTTCGGCGCCACCGC
Source organism: Platanthera zijinensis (assembly GCA_039513925.1). Lineage (NCBI taxonomy): Eukaryota > Viridiplantae > Streptophyta > Magnoliopsida > Asparagales > Orchidaceae > Platanthera > Platanthera zijinensis. Next base: position 149,381,447 of record CM077083.1, read on the forward strand.
CTCTATGAGTGTGAAGAAATACTCCGCACCCTTCCGAACTGCCTTAACAACTTGGAGAGCGGATAACAACATCCCACTCATCCCTTGCATACCAATGAACTTGGTCTCTTGTTCGGTATTTTGCCCAAGTGTGACCTCTTTTGAAGTGCAATCTATACAGGCACGCTGCTCTGAAAGCCAGTCCATACCAAAGATTATATCAAACTCTTTGATCGGCAATACTAATGTTTCCACCTTGAACTCCCGACTTCCTATCTTGACCTCAAGACCGCAAGATCGATCCGCGCACATCAAACATCTGTTAGGCAACAACACCTTTACACTGTCTGTCGTGGTCCGGATAGGCACCCCGACACGAAAGACAAAGTCCTTAGACAGAAACGAATGTGAAGCACCTGTGTCGAACAGTGCTCGCGCCGGATACTCTCGTATAAGGACAAACCCTATAACATTACAATTAAAACAAGCACAGCACATCAAAAACAAGAACATTAAAACCTACCCGCACCTGTGACGACATCCGCCTGCTTAATGGCCTCCTGTTGTCCAAGGTTGAAGACCCTGGGCTGCGCGTGCGAGGCAGAAGACTCCACCACAGCCTTCCCCTTCTCCGCATAAGATGCTCCCGTCTTCTTATCACCCTTTGGAGGACCAAACCGACATTCACGTGCGAAGTGTCCAACCTTCCCGCACGTAAAACAAGCACGAGATCCATACCCAGATGTATCCGTCATAGTCGCAGAAGGAGCTTGTCCAGAAGACTTAGACTTCTTATTCCATCTCTTTCGGTAGCCAAACTTGTCCGGACGCGGCGGCTTAAACTCTGGCTTCACAATAGCCAAGTTTCCCTTTGCTTGCCCCCGTTTCATGTCCAGCTCCAAAGAACGAGCCGTACAGACTAAGGCTTGGAATCCCTGACTCACAGAACTCGAGAGTAAATACCGCAGCTCATCTCGCAGTCCCGCATAAAACCGACTAGTCTTACGCTCTTCTTCGGCGAAGATCGTGCCCGCATATCTTCCCAACCGGGTGAACTCATGCAGGTAGTCATCCACACTTCGATCTCCCTGTGCTAACCGTTGAAATTCCATTTCCATCGATATCCTTTGCTGCATCGGTAGATGTTGTGCTAAGAACAATCGAGAAAATTCTTCCATTGTAATCTCTGCCAATTGCCTGCCGGCCAAGTGATGCAGTTCAATCTCATCCCACCACAATCACGCCTCTCCTTCCAGTAGGAAAGTGGCTAACATGACTTTCTGTTCCTCCTCAACCTTGATAGCTCTCATAATCCTCTTGAATCTTGCAAGCCAATCCTCTGCTTGGGCCGGTGTACCCTCCCCATGAAACTGCGGAGGGTTAAAGCTCAAGAATTGCTTCCATTGTTGATCTGCTACCCGCGGATCAACTTCGGCTTCTACCGGTTCTTGCCTTACCCCAGCTTGCGTTGGCACCACTACAGGACGTGCCTGCCCCGCCTGCTGAGCATTCATCACAGCAAGTACCGTTTCCGTGATGAGAGGGACTGTTTCAGCGGATGGAGGAGTTGTGGGCACCTCGGCTGGTGCCGCACTCTCAATAGAACGTTGTGGTTCGGATTGACCCGCAACACTTCTGGTCACCTATATGTGTAAAATACACAGGTTAACGACCAATGAAAATGGCAACCATACAAAAAGAATACACAAGTTCAACAAACAAGTGTATTTGAATTCCTAAGTGGACAATCTTGAGTTCAAATTAAGTGTTATAACGACGGCACTGACACGTGCTCGCCACCTCTCAAAAGAATTCGTCCACGAATTCGGAAGAGATCGACCAACAAGCTGATACCAAGTTGTAACACCTCTACCCGTCAAGAAGAATATAATAGAGGGTCCGGTCGGGGCCCCACACCATATTCCACAAACAGGCAGAGACGCTATGAAATAATATCATAACCACGCATCCTAACACAGAGCATTCTAGCGGAAGCTTCACGGTTGAATAATTGAACTCAAGATAAAGAACATTGTCCACTAAAACTTAGGAATATATGTAAACATCACAAGAGTCTGGCCTTAAGGCCTTACAACAGTTTCTCTTAACAAGAGTGTGGATTACAAACATCGGCATGCAGGCCGGCCACACATGAACAAAAAAAACAAAACAATGCCTTTGAGGGCAGCAGCGTGTAACGCCCCCATTCGTCACATGGAATATAACAGAGGGTCCGGCCGGGGCCCCACGCCATATTTCACAGACAGACGAGAGAGTCACTTGAGAGTATCAAAAACCTTTATACACGCATCCTAACTCAGAGCATTCTAGCGGAAGATTTTAAGTTACAGAACTCATAACAATGAATGTCCACTACAACAATATAAATAACACATTTATATACGTCCAGGAATGTTTACACGAATACACCGCACACGGCCTTAAGGCCTTACAGGTTTCTCTTTACAAATATATAAGTTCATACATCGGCACGCAGGCCGGCCACACATGAAATCCAACACTTCGCACGGCCTTCAAGGGCCTACCAGCAGCATGGGCTTCTGCCCGCTCAATCCAATCAGCCTGTAACACCTGCATATGGACATCCACCCCATGGGTGATAAACAAAGCAACGGTCAGCATTCAGCTGACCAATTATAACGACCCTACCCCTTACCCGGGGCAGTGGTTCCTTCCCTGCATGTATAGCAATCACAATATATATATCACATACAACATCACAAACGCCGGCCTCAATGCCAGGCGCTCCGTGCACTCAGGGCACATTTATGGTTTGTACTTTGTAGGCGGGCATAAGCCTCCAAACCCCTGTTGAAGACCTCACGCACCCGTCTCACTCAGAGGTACGCACCTCACCAAAACCCGTGAGCACTACCAGTTGACCTACCCCCGTAGTGTAACAAGCCTAGGGAATTTGCCCTGCTGCTTTGCTACCAATCGACCGCTCACCCGATCTTAACATCGCCACTTGGTGGAATGGGCATAAACCTCCAAACCCCTGTTGAAGACCTCACGCGCCCACCCACTCAGAGGTGTCCGCACTGCCACTTGGCGGAATGGGCATAAGCCTCCAAACCCCTGTTGAAGACCTCACACGCCCACCCACTCAGAGGTGTCCGCACTCCAACAACCAGCTCTTAACAAGCATGCAACCAAAGGAGCTATGCAAAGCATCCTTCACACCAAGCACATCGTCCTCACCATCTCCGTTGGCTAAACGATGAATACACGGAGTCTTCTCCGGTTCGCAATATAAACATCACCAATCCCGACATACGTTTGGATGGGCTTCACACAGCATGCCTATGCCGTACTACATACTTCCGGCTCTAGATGCAGACTCAACTGCTGGAATCGCTTACGCATTTCCATCTCTTGATGGAGGATCCCATGCACATAGATAAACAAAGGGCTTCACCTGCCCAAGGAAGAAAGACCATTACCCTTGACGATCGCTTCGGCGCCATGGAAGAACTAGCCGGATGGAAATCACCGCAGCGGCCTTGCCTCCGCAACGCTGAACTCGGCTCTCGATTCGGACCAACGAAGCTCCACCGGCGGCCGGAAAGCTCCTCCTCCTCCTCCTCCAAGCTCTCCTCTCTTTCTTCTCTTTAGAAAGAGAATGGCTAAGTGAGAATGAGATTTCATCTCAATCCACGGCCATATAAAAGCTGGAAAGACTTTGGACCACAAGATCCAAATAGAAGGAAACGAACGGCCGAGATCTGCTCTGAAAAACATTTCAACAGGCCTGACATGCCCTGTGACACGCCCATGTCACAGGCCGTGTACCCCCAGTCGGTTAGCAACCGACTCAAAAGATACCAGAACACGGGCTTGGACACGCCCGTGTCGGACCTGACACGCCCGTGTCAGTCAATCGACACGCCCGTGTTACCCCTGTAACACGGCCACACACAATTGCCAAAACGACCAGAGAAGTACACGGCCAAGGCACACGCCCGTGTCCATGGCCGTGTCCCTCAAGCTCGACTATCGTCGACATCGACCGCTGCCCCACGCTCGTCGACCAAGCCTGGACACGCCCTGGAACACGCCTGTGTTCCAGGCCGTGTCGCCGCTTGACGACCGCCAACCGCCAGGTCGACACCTCGACACGCCCAGGATGGACACGTGTCGGACACGCCCCGGACACGCCCTGGGACACGCCCGTGTCCCAGGGCATGTCAAGCGGCACGCACCCCGACCTTGCCGCCTGCAAGTCGCTCGCCAACACACACGACATCTGGCTGGACACGCCCTCCTACACGCCCGTGTCGCCGGGCGTGTCAGCCCCCCCCCCCTTCAACACGCCCTGGGACACGCCCGTGTCCCAGGCCGTGTCAGCCTACAAAATCTCCCTTTTGTCTTGGGGATATTTGGGGTGTTACACAGCGCAGCTTTGGGCTTCAGCTCGCTAAGTCCCGCTCGGACCAGCACCTCCAGTACCTGTAATAAACAATCCACCAAGCGGTGGCAAACAGGGCAACGGTCAGCATTCAGCTGGTCAATTATAACGACCCTGCCCCTGGCACGGGGCAGCGGAATTCCATCCCTGCAGAGCAATCTTCCAATATGATATATATAGCAATTTAAGCAAGACGTGCACGACCGCACAGTCACATATCACAAACGCCGGCACGACGCCCCGACGCTCCGTGCACTCAGGGCACATTATCGGTGTTCTGTATTTCCACGGCCACACCACCGTTCAGAGGTCCCAGACATAACGGTCCAATATGAGCATTCTAGTCTGATCGGCTCACAGGCCGTCGACTCTCGCTATGTGATCCTAACAGGGTCTTAAGCACCCAAGGTTAGACAACCATAACGCGGGTACAGATCCACCTTGCCCGTTGCTCTAATCGTTAGACTCAAGCCTGGACTGACGCGGGTACAGCTTCACCTTGCCCGTTCCACCACCAAGGCATTTGCCTAGTTGCAGCCCCACGGCTCAACCCCACACAAAGTAGCAACTCACGGCTACAAGAGAGTCCAACTCTCATAATTTCCTGGACTTCCTCCAGTACTTTATCCATCATGCCTACAAGCAATCATCACGGAGTCTTCTCCGATATGCAAACAAGCATCACCAATCCAGACCATGTCCAGATGGGCTTCACACAGCATGCCTAGATCCGTACTCCAATTCCGGACTCTAACAAGGGGGACTTCACATATCTACCCCAAGGGACGCCACAACCCACCGCACACTCGCGGGGAAGGGTTTTCCCTATGCAATGCAGGAATTAAGGACTTCACATGTCCAAGCAGGAAATCGTTACCCTAGGAACTCGCTACGGAGCCATGGAGAGAAATTTGAGACGGATGAAAGCCTTCGCAGCAGCGTTGCCTTCGCAAATCCGAACTCGGCTCGCGATTTGGACCACCGTAGCTCCACCGGCAGCCAGATTCCACTTCTTCTTCCTCACCTTGCTCTCACCTCTCCCTTAAAGTTAGAAAGAGAGTAGAACTTTAGAAATGAGCCCTTTCCTCCTCCTTTCCCGACCTTATCAGCCCAGGAATAAGCCCCAGCCACAGGATCTCCTTTAAGGAAAATGAACGGCCAAGATCTGCCCAAAATATTATACTTTTTGGCCGACACGGCTTGTGACACGCCCGTGTCACAGGCCGTGTACCCTTAAGCGGCACACGCTGCGCTCGCACCGACTGAAAATTACCAGAACACGGGCATCGACACGCCCGTGTCGAACCTTACACGCCCGTGTCGGTCATATGACACGCTCGTGTCACACCTATTACACGGTACTCAACGAGCGCTAAATCCAGTCAGAGCAGTACACGGGTAGGCACACGCCCTCTGACACACCCGTGTCAAAACTGATACGGCCATGTTTAAGGCTTGGTTCCGGGCCATGTACATTTCTGACTCGATACGACATTTTATTGAGTGACACACCCTGGGACACGCCCGTGTCGAAGGCCGTGTCCCAGGCTCGACTATCGTCGACCTCCGATCGTCGATTATCCTGAACACGCCCTGGGACACGCCCGTGTCCCAGGCCGTGTACCCCGACACGCCCTGGGACACGCCCGTGTCCCAGGCCGTGTTAAGCAACCTGCACCTCAAATCCAATTTTGAGTCTTTTTGGGGTGTTACACTGAGTCTGAAGGTGATATTCATCAGCTGATAGCTGAATATAGGGACTTGTTACAGGCACTAAAGAAAAGCAAAAACCTGTCCAAAACTCAGGCTAAGGAAATTATAGATCTTAAGATGGCTGCATCTGATTTAGAGAAAGAGTTGGATCAAAAATTGAATGAGATTACCAAACTAAAAACTATAACTGTTATTCAGATGGGCACAATCACATACAAAAATGATCTAATTAAAAGTCTGGAAGCCAGACTTCAAAATGAATAAAGATTTAGTGGCTAGTTATACCAAGCCAAAATCAGTGTTACCCTTAATAGATGAGTTTGTGGCTCAAAAGGGTAAGGCTGGAATAGGATTTAAAGTTAACACCAGGGCTGTCCAATTTAAGAGAAAGGGCAAAGCCTCAGTCCAGCCACTGAACTTTAAAGTCCCTGTAGCTTTTAGAAAGGTACAAGAGCCTTCTAACAAGTATGACCTTGAGAATCCTCATGGTCATAATAAGACTAAAGTTCTGAATGACAAGGGTGTTTATGTCAATGAGGCAACCCAGGTCCATAAACCCCATGTTTTTGAGAAACCAGTGGGTGTAGCTGCTGCAGTACCAGCACAATACAAAAGATTTGTTATCAACCAAACTGCCAAGAATGTATCTAAAAATAGATACCACAAGTATGAATGCTGGTGCTGTGGCAAGACAGACCATTATGCCTTAGACTGCTGGCATAACATTAGTGTCATGAAGAACAACAGTCTACCTGTTAGAAGAGCAGTAGGTAGATTTGGTAAGTATGAAGCTAACTTGAACCAAGGACCCAAGACTTACTTGGGTTCTAAGGTGAGGTAATTCTTTATTGCAGGTGAGTCCAAGTTACCATGCCCCTATATGGTACTTGGACAGTGGATATTCCAGGAACATGACTGGAATAAAGGGATTGCTGAAGGAGTATTTACCTATCATAAATGGGCCTAAAGTAATCTTTGGTGGTTCTGAAAAAGGAATCATCAAAAGATTTGGTAATATTTCTAGTAACCAGATTACTATCACTCAAGTGGCCTATGTGAAGGGTTTGAAACACAACCTTATAAGCATAAGTCAGCTGAGTGATTTAGGATATGACATTTCATTTATTAAGAATGGATGTCATATCAAAAGGTCAAGTGATCAAAAGGTCATATTGACAGGATATAGAAAAGAAATGTGTACTGTCTTAATTTTTAGTGTGAGAACAAAGGTTCTCCTATTTGTCTTGTAGCTGATTAGAGAGCCTCTCATTGTTTCAAATGGCACAAGAGGCTATCACATCTTAACTACAAAACAATTGGCCAACTCTTTAGCAAAGAGTTAGTGAGGAATGGTCCTAAAGTTAAGTGTATAAAGGATGGGATATGCTCAGCTTGTCAAAAAGGCAAGCAGACAAAATCCTCCTTTCATAGCCTTGAAAATAAGGATTCAGTGAGGTGTCTATACCTCTTACATATGGATCTATTTGGTCCTATGCCAATTCATAGTCTAGGTAGGAAGGTCTATACTTTTGTGGTGGTAGATGACTATTCTAGATATTCCTGGGTATTCTTTCTGAGACAAAAATCAGAAATCCCAAGTGTTTTATCTAGTTTTGTCAAGCAAATTCAGAATGAACATGACAGTACAGTGGTCAAAATCAGAAGTGACCAAGGCACTGAATTTCAATCTGAAAGTATGACAAGTCTGTGTGAAGAATTTTGGATTTTTCAAGAATTCTCCTCTCCTAGAACACCACAACAAAATGGTATTGCTGAAAGGAAGAATATAACACTGATTGAGGCTGGTAGAACTCTATTGAGTGACACTTATCTCCAAGAATATTTCTAGGCTGAGGTAGTAAATACTGCATGTCATGTGATCAATAGGGCATCTATCACCAAAAGCCATAAAAGACTCCTTATGAGATCATGAAGGGTAGAAAACTAAACTTATCCTATTTTAGGATCTTTGGTTGCAAGTGCTATGTCCTTAACAATGGCAAGTCTTATCTAACTAAGTTTGCTGCCAAATCCCAAGATGGGATATTTGTTGGGTACAACAACAATAGTAAGGCTTATAGAGTCTACAACTTGATTACTCAAGTTATAGAAGAGTCTGTACATGTTGTCTTTGATGAAACAAGACTGATTAACAGTGAGTTGCCTTGTAGCTCATGCAGTTCTATAGGTATAAATGAGAAAATGGACAAGCTTACCATTCTAGAAGAATCAACTGAAGAGCAGGAAGTTGAAAATGGTGACTACTATCCAGGGGGAGTACAGGACTCCCTAGATGTTTTTGAAAACCAAGAGGTGCAGCATATTGAAGTGACAGGAGAGGTTCAACCTGAAGATAGTCTACCTCCAGCTGTTAGACACTTAAAGGATCATCCAGCAAATCAGATAATTGGTGATCTAAGACATGGAGTGCAATCTAGAAGCAGGAACTTGAATACAGTACTTTTCTCAAGCTTCCTATCTCAACTGGAGCCAAAGAGATTTGAAGAAGCTATTCTGGACCCACATTGGATTGATGCCATGCAAGAGGAGCTGAATCAGTTAAGAAGGTGCAAGGTGTGGGAGTTAGTTCCTAAACCAAAAGTCCACAACATCATTGGAACAAAGTTGATCTTTAGGAACAAACTGGATGAGAATGGGATCATTGTGAAGAACAAAGCAAGACTTGTTGCAAAAGGATACATGCAGGAAGAGGGTATTGACTTTGATCAAACCTTTTCCCCAGTAGCAAGACTAGAAGCAATTAGGATGTTCCTTGCCTATGCAGCATATCAAGGCTTCAAGGTATTCCAAATGGATGTAAAATCAGCATTCCTAAATGGAAATCTAAAAGAAGAAGTCTATGTAGAGCAGCCCTCAGGTTTTGTTGATTCTCTCAAACTTGATTATGTTTATAGACTTAGGAAAGCTTTATATGGGTTAAAGCAAACCCCAAGGGCTTGATATGAAACCCTGTCTACTTTCCTTATTGAGAACAAATTCTCAAGGGGGAAAATAGACAAAACTCTATTCCTAAAGGAGTCCAAAGGTAAGATAATCTTAGTCCAAATTTATGTAGATGACATAATATTTGGGTCTACAGAAAGCAACCTTTGCAAGAAGTTTGCTAAACTTATGCAAGGGAAGTTTGAGATGAGCAGCATGGGAGAACTTAAGTTCTTCTTTGGCCTTCAAGTAAGAAAGACTGATGATGGCTTGTCCAAATCCCAGTCTAAGTTCACCAAGGAGTTAATTAAGAAGTATGGTATGGAATCATCCTCCACCATGAGAACTCATATGGGAATAAGTATGCCTATATGCAAAGATGATGCAGGTAAACCTATAGATGAGTCTTTGTATAGTGGAATAATTGGCTCTCTTCTATATCTAATTGCTAGTACACCAGACATTATGTATGCAACATGTGTCTGTGCTAGGTACCAATCATGCCCTAAAGAATCTCATTACACTACAGTAAAAAGGATTTTGAGATATCTAAAGGGCACACCTAATCTAGGCCTTTGGTACCCTAGGAATGGAGATTTTCTCTTGACAGGCTATTCAGATGCAGACTTTGCAGGTTGCAAAGAAGATAGAAAAAGCACAACATGCACCTGTCAATTTCTAGGAGGAAGATTGGTGTCTTGGAGCAGTAAGAAGCAGACTAGTGTGGCAATTTCCACAGCTGAGTCTGAATATTTGGCAGCAGGAAGTTGCTGTGCATAGCTGTTGTGGATTCAACACCAACTAGAAGACTATGGTATTCAGGTAAGTAGAAGACCTTTGTTTTGTGATTCTACTAGTGTTATTTCTATTGCTAATAATCCTATTTCACATAGTAGGACTAAGCATGCATATAGAAATAAGATACCATTTTCTTAGAGAACATGTAGAGAAAGAGGACATCTCACAAAAATTTGTCAAAACTGATTATCAAATTGCAGATGTGTTTACTAAGCCTCTAGATGAAACTAAATTCAATAAATTTAAAATTGAATTAGGAATGTTGAACATAGATTACTTTAACAAATTTGGTTAAGTTTATCTGTGTCGACACATTCAGAGAAGTGATGTTGACACTTCAGTAAATCAGTGTCGACACATCCAATGAAGTGATGTCGACACTTCAGTAAGTGGTGTCGACACATCTAGAGTAGTAGTGTCGATACATCCAGAAATTGTGTCGACACTTACAATAAGAGTCGACACAAAACTTCTTATGAACTTCTAAGTATGTCAAGTGTCGACACATCATCAATTGGTGTCGACACATAGAAGTCAACACTGTTGTCGAGACATTAGAAGTATGTGTCGACACATTTCAACAGTGTCAACACATTTAGACAGTTTTTGCCCGCCTTTTGACCTTCTTTGTTTAAAAGGGTATAAATAGGTCAAGAATAATCTCTGTCGACACACTCTCCAGATTTTTGAGACCAAAACCTTGTGTCGACAATCTCTCTTCTCTCAATCCAAGCTTTCTCACCATCCCAATGGCGCCAAAGGTTGAAGATAACATTAACAAAGGATATGAGTTGGTTCGCCATGCCTTTGATGATGTTGAATCTGAGATTAAAGGGGTAATTAACCTAATTACTGATAATGGTTTGGAGTTCTTGGTTTCCGAACCCACCAAGATATGGAAGAAAGAGATACTTGAATTTTATGGTGCGACTGTAGTAGATTCAACTGATCTTAAGATTAAGTCAACCGTTCATGGTGCTAAAGTCAAAGTGACCTTGAAGAGTTTGAGGAAAATTCTTAATCTTCCGAGGACTCAGGATGAAGAAGAAGTACCTGTATCCAAGACAAGGAAAGCACTACAATGGTGTGGATTGGATCCCATCATGAAGATTAGATCAGCTATAAATAGAAAAGGGATGAATCAGCAAGGGAAATTCGTCTCTGAAGTGGTTGGAAAGATAATTCTGTGTAAGCCATGGGGACATGATAGGATTTCTGCCTATATATTCAACCTCATGACAAGGATAATTTTTAAGCTAAACATAGATTGGTCTGTCGTACTATTTGACAAGATTAAGGAAGGAATAAAGAAGCCTAATTTGACTATATTGATGAGTTTATACTTGGCTGGAGCCATTCCAGAAGTAATGCACAAGATCTCTGGATCTAAAATTTATCATATGAGAAGAATGGACATCAGGATTATTTACAGATTGGATAGGGTCCTATCAAAGGACATACCTGATATAGAGAGACAAGAGGCTGCAGTGAAATAACCTGTATATGACCTTACTGAGAATGCACAAGTGCAGGAGGAAATAGTTAGTGCACAAGTGTAGGGGGAGATAGATAGTGTACAAGTACAGGACCTGACTAAGAATGCACAAGTGCAGGGGAGACAGTTACTGCACAGGTGCAGGGGGAAGAGAGAATACATTTGGTAGAGGAAATAGATTTACAAATAGTCCTTGAGACATCTCATGCCAATATTCCAGCCCAAGATGCTATCATGGAGGATACATCTGGAGCTGCTGATGCTCTTGAGAAAGTAGTATCACTAGTTCACATTCAACAGGAGTTCACTCTTGAAGAATTGTTTCCTGATATTGAGGGAGCAGTAGATAAGGAGGTGCAAATAAGGAATGAGGGGGAGCAGGCTAACCTTGAGGGGGAGCAGATTGGAACTAAAAAGGAGATTCCTTTTAGTCCTAAAGAAAGAGTTAATATATCCAGTACCTCTTCTTCAGAAGATAAAGAACTTAGAAATGCCAAGAAAAGAAAACTGATGGTCTTTAAGAGAAGAAACCAGAGCTATAAGAAGGCATTGCAAACTACTACTCCACAACCTGCCCTAGAGGCTGATTACGGCTCTTTATTGGTGGCCTTGCAACTGAAATTAGATGAGCAGAGAATGACTCTAGAGAAGTATGTGGATGAAAGCCATAAGTCACTTCAATTTGATTTGGCTCAGGAAATAAAATCCATAAGGTTTGAAGTAAATCTACATAAGAAAGAAATGACAGATTGCTTCCACAAAGGGGGCAATGCTGTAGTATTTCTTGCTAAGCAGCAAGCAGAAGTCAAGGCTAAAGTGGATGACATTGCAATTAAACAAGGATATGTCCTTGAGAATCAGATTAGAATGAATGATAATCTGACTGAATCTCATAATGAGATAGTAACTACCATAAAGAATACAGTCACTGCACTGACTGAAGAAAGAGCTAAAGAGAAAGAGGAGTTTGACAAGAAGCTACAAGCTGCCTTAGACTCATTTCAGACAGAAATTACTACCTCTCAGAAATCAATATTTGACAAGCTTCTCAAGTTAAAATCATTTTATAAAGATGGTGTTAATTTTCTTGATCGTCAAGTAAGATTTCAGAAAGATGACTTAAGAGATCATATTGAAAGAGAAGTCATAAATGGGGAGAGAGTGTTAGTCAAAGCAGGCTCAGATCATGCCAAATGGATATCCAATAGCATCAGAGCCACTCTGGGATATCCACCCCTTTGTGATGATGATAATGTTGCTGAGTCTGGTGTGCAACCTGCTTATGTTGAAGGTGATCAACCTGAAGTTGCTCAGATTATCTACCCTCCAGCAGATCTTGATATGATTCAACAACAGGTTCAGTCAATATACAGTCCTCCACAGGAAGTTGATAATATTATTATAGAGAAAGTTGAAATGCAAGAAGCTGCCTTGAAAGCTCAGCATGAAGCTCAACTATCAAAGAAAAGGTTTAGAGAACAGGCTGAGTTAAAGCCTGATTTTGAGCAATGGAGCCCCACTTCTAGGAATATCATTTTTACTGCCTGGAAAGCTGTGAAAGATCAGATCCATGAAAGGTGCAAATGGTATAATGAACAAGAATGACAGAAATATGAAACAAGGCAAGAAGCCATTCTGTAGTATAGAAGAAAAGCAAAAATTAGGAGCTACCTCCTAATGCTCAGGAGCCTAGCAAATACTTCCCTAAGCCTTTTCATTATTTTGAAAGGCAGGGGATTAAGGCTGAAGCACAGAAGAAGGAAGATTTGAAAGGGAAGAAGCCCATTGATGATGCAGAACCTACTATGCAGGCTCAAATCAAGCCAGGAAAAGGCATAGTCATCAAGGAACCTGATCAGCCTTAGGATAGATTTACTAGATTTTGTAAGAAAAATGTAATCTTTAGTATTAAAGAAATCTATGTAAGCAATTGTTAAGAAACTTTTTGTTAATATCAACAAAACAATGTTTCATGTTCATTAAGTTTGCATCATTATTCTGTAATGACATTTTGGTATTTGTTTTGTTTATAAGTTGACCTGTCATATAATGCTTATATACATCATAATGTTTGTTTATTATAAATAATGTATATCATTGACTAAAGGGTTATGACTTCTCCAAATAGGGGGAGATTGTTGGATACATAAGAAAATGTGTACCTGATTTGAAGAAGCCACACTTAGCTCAATGATATATATCAAGGTGTATTTGATGTTATTTTGAGTTTATATGTGCAGGTTAAAAATTTGCTAAAATGCAGAAAAAGTTTCTAAGTCCATGTGTCGACACTTGGAAAAGCAGTGTCGACACCAGAAGAAACTGTGTCGACATAAAGAAGATTTTAGTCGACATCAAATGTGTCGACACACAGAAGTTCTAGTCGACATAAACTGTGTAGACACCGGGAGGCAGTGCCGACACATAGAAGTATTAGTCGACATCAACTGTGTCGACACCTGGAGGCAGTGTCAACACACAGAATTCTGAGACTACATCAACTGTGTCGACACACAGGAATTGTGTCGACACACAGCAGAGTTTCAACAATGTTGATTGCTGTGAAGTGAAGAAGTGTCTGTGTCGACACAAAGAAGCAGTGTCGACACATTCTACAGATGCAGTGTCAAGAAGCTGTGTCGACACCAAAGGAGCTATGTCGACATCACCAAAGCTTATATCAACACTTAATCTACTTGTGCCGACACATAATGACAATCAGTCTCGACACTTTGCTGACAAAGACAAAGGTTCAAGAACGTACTAAAGACTTGATAGCTGTGTATTCCAACAAGTTTGTTGAAGCTATCAGACCAGTCAGAAGTTGGTTAGAAACCGGATCAGCCGGTTACCATGGATGAAGTCTATATATAGATGGATTCTGTCAAAACAAAACAACAACACGAACAACTATTGAAGTATTGATCATTTATCAAGAAAGAGCACGTCACACAGAAGAAGATTTTCGTGAGAAGATCTAAGAAGACAATCTGAAGTGGTAATCTACTCAGACTTTGTCTAAGGAGAATTCAATCAAGAATTCTTAAGTAACTTCAGAAGGTTTGGAGAGAGAGAGAGATCCAACTATTTTAAGTAAAGAAGGAGACATTTACAAGTCTCTTAAGAGGCAGATCTTGAACTAATCTGCTAAGAAGGATTCAGATCTATTTCTGAATTCTAAGAAGGGAGCTGGCAGCCAGTCAACTTCAAAGAAGATCAACCCTACTGAGTTCAGATTCAAGAAGATTTGAAGAAAGATAAGAACAGGTTGATCTCAGCAATCAGTCTTATCAAGAGCTGATCAAGAATCCTTTTATCCCTTCTCTCTCAACAAGGGTAAGAGTTAATCTATAAGATTTATCAAATTTTGTAGGATCTTTTCAAAGATCTGAGTTGTAAGCCTATATTATAAAGGCTGAGTGTAGGAGATATAGATCTCATAGTGGTAGGGCTTTTGAGCTTGAGTGTAGGAGAAATTATTCTCTGAGTTATAGGCCTTGTGGCATGGCCGAGGTAGAGCTGTTAGCCTGAGCTGTAGGAGTGTGGATATATTCTGAGTTGTAGGAACCTTTCAGGGTTCTGAGCTGTAAAATCTGTAGATCTGAGAAGAAAGAAGAAGTTAGGCCGAATCTAGCACACTGCTGGATAGGTGAAGTGGGAAAGTGGATGTACCCAGACCTTGGGGAACCACTATAAATCTGTGTGCAATTTGTGATGTGTGTGTGATTGTTTTTTCTGTGCTGTGATTGCTGTAGAATAGTTAGATTCTATTTAAAGAATTGAAATATTATTCTGCCTTAAGTAAAAATGAAAAGAACCTATTCACCCCCCCCCCTCTAGGTGTTTGGGTTATCTTGAAATCAATTCTATCATACACAATTAGGGATTACATTGTATAGTACTGTATTTACTGACCCATTGTGACCTGACATTGGTGTGTCCATAGCAATGAAAACCTGCAAGTACATAACTCAAAAGGCAGCATCAAATACAGTCATAATTCATCTTAGCTTAACTTGACCCTTCTTCAAATCCGGTTTATTGTGGATACAATACCCAACAATCTCCCCCTATTTGAACAAGTCAGAATCATATAAGCTAAGGTGAATTGTACAAAAAAATAATAATAACATATTAAAACTTGAACGATAAATGAAATTAAAATTAGAAAGCGCATTCACAGGACATCATAAAATCATATATATATATATATATATATATATATATATATATATCAAAGTGTTCATTGTTTTAGCAAGGGGCAACCCACAACACTCAAAATAAAACACATAAAATGATTATTGGCTCTGCCTGCTTTGCCTATTCGACCTCTGCCTGTCAAAATAAGCCTTTGGCTTTGGAAAGTACTTTGGAGGGGCTGGAGGCATCGGATCAGTATCTCTTTGTGCAGGATAGTTTGTGCTTATTCCATTCTTCTTGATCGTAGTGGTGCTGATGTTTTTCACCACCAAGGTCGTCCAAGGAGAATGTGTCTAGGATAATTCTTCTAGATACCGGACTCCAAAATTCTTCCATGTCTCTGTTTGGCTATACTCGAACTGGCTCTGACCTTACTATAGATGAGCCTTCCCCATATCTTCTTCGCTTGTAAACCCGAGGAGGGAAGTCTTCAACAAGTTCTACCTCTGGAGCCTCGACAGCAGTAGCAGCAACTGCACTAACCTGAGAAAAATCTTGTGTGTTTGACCAGTACTGAGAGTATTCCTAGTGAGGATGAGTTTCATCATGTGCTGGTATAGGAAGACCAGGTACTTAATATCCTATCAACTGACTATGAAGCCACACACAGTTGTCATAACTATAGTCATTTACAACTTTGAAATTTGCTAACATTGCTTCTTCAAGCACATTGACCTTAACTTCCAAGGAATCCTCCATCTTTCTGACTACTTCAGCCAGAGCATTTGCATAGGCTTGCATGTTATCATCATAATGTGCAATCGCTTGATTATGACCTTCAATTATAGTTTTGGCATTAGTGTCAACATTGCACATAACTTTCTGTTTTCTCTCTAAACTTTTCATAACAAACTCAACTCCTTTTCCACCTTGGGTAAACCAGGAGTCTAACATTTCATCTAACTTGTCAAATCTGACTTTAACCTCAGCTAGGCCATTATTCAGATCTTTTTTTATTTCTTTTACCTTCTTCAGCACTCTCTTCATTAAAGAATAAAAATATGCTTTCTGCTTGTCTAGCATTGCCTCTATGCTCTGCAGAAGTGTACTATCAGCAGTCAACACTGGAGTCTCTGGAATGGGAGTGTTGGGCAGATCCTCACTAGATGACTCATCTATCAGAGATAAATGAGCTCTGGAAGTGGTAGCACGATCTGCAGCAGTAGTGAGAGCTGGAGTTTGATCCTTTGCATCTCCCTCCTCGTCAGAAATGTCCACAACCTCCTCTTCAGCAGCAGGAGGTGCATCAGGCATCTTGCCTATCCTTTTCTCCAGGTTGCACATAAGCCTAGCAACCTTAGTAGCAACTAATATAGAAGGCCTAGTCACCTCCCCCGCAGAAGATGAAGCAGGAACCAGTTCTGGGAGAGGGACTATCAAGTTCTCCATTACCACTAGTTCACCAGCATTAACCACATCAGTAATAGCCTTTGAATTATCAGAATCAATCATTGTCTCATCAGCAGCACTATCAATGTCATAATCATCAACTGTTAGGTCATCATCAACAACATCGTCAGTTTCCAAGTCATCTTCAGCAGCAGCATTCTCATCAACATCATCAGCAACAAACTCATCATCAACTTCCTCAGTGACTAACTCTTCAACAACATTCTGAGACATCTTAGAAAACTCTGTCATTAGATTCTCTGTCTCTATAACTATTGTATCTAGAACTGGTACTAACTCAGGAATCACACTCAAGGGCACTATGCTAGTGGCCACTTGTGTTTCAACTGACTCTGCCTCGATTCATGCACTCATACTTTCAGGAATTTCACTGGGGTGTGGAAAGGAAATCCTGACATCAGGAGCATGTTCTACCTCCTCTATATGAAGATCTGGGGCTCCCTCCTTGCCTGATGATCCTCCTATCCGACATGGAAAATATAGATGATTCTATTTTCTTCAGGTGATGGATAGGCACACCTTTGGTCATATCAAACATGTCACCATCCAGCTAATTCAGGTACAGGCTAATAATCCTCCCAAAGTTGGGAGTGCGAAGGCTGTCCTTAATCTTCTCAAACAATAATGCACCCCAATCACCCATTTTTCTGCAGATGATAGCCACAAGTACCTTGAACATTTCTATTGAGAGGTAGTCATGGGAACCGGTTTTGCACAAGAAGACCTTTCCAATTATATCTGACAGTAGTTTCCCTTCATCGTTCATTCATTTGCGCTTAACTTCTTTGGTCCCTCGAGGCATTCCACAAAACAATAAAGCTCTAGTGAAGTCATCCTTGTCTAGGTAGTCGGCTTCTTCACAAGTAGGAAGCCGTAAGTACCTGGAGAGGAGTGTCGCCTTCACTTTGACCTTGGTCTTCCGGATTATGCTCTTTATGACTGTGTCTTCATGGCGTAGCTTCGCATTATGGAAGAATTCAAGAACTTCCTTGTCCAAAACCTTGTATGGATGTTCTAGGACGAAGGAGAGTCCAACAGTCTCCAGCATAACAATAATGTTGCGGAATTCATTGGAGGCGGAGGAAAATCCTGTGCAAACAAGTTCTCCTCCTCCTAGCAATCCGCTGGTGCTTCGAGGAGCCATGGAAAATCGAGAATGATGCAATCTATTGTACTACTGTAAATTGGATTTTGGCAGCTGTTGGAATCGGCAGAACCTGGGGCTCGGGAACACAACAATGTCGGAATTTGTCGACGAGATGTTGTGGCAACGTCGACTAGGGCTTGGACGATGTTCACGATCTTAATCGAGGAAAGAGGGAAATTCAGATCGCCGGAGTCACTGGAGGACGACGAAGACTTGTCGCGGGAGCCGAAGAGACGATAGGCTATTTCGGCGAATCAGCTTGAATGTCGACGAAATTGAAGTGCAGTTGCCCCTTCTTGACTATATATATATATATATATATATATATATATATATATATATATATATTGGTCGAGAAGACACGCACCTGAAATTTGTCGCTCTTCGGGTCCAATAAAGAAATGTAGAAATTTGCCCTAAGTGAGATTCAACGAGTTTCGCTGGTGGTCGAGTCTGATTCGGCGAGTATCACATGAATATCCGACGAATCGGCGACTTGAGCTCCGATACTCAACGAATTTGCCTTGGGACAATTTTCTGACTTTGTGAAATAATTCCCAAGTGAGTTCTTACTTGCTTGGCCTTCTTCATGAGTCTATCTTCAGCATGCCTAGTTCCATTTTGAAGAACGAGTACTTGGCCTCGTCTAGCGGCTTCTTAAAGATATCTGCGATCTGCTTATCCGTCGAGACATAGCTAAGGGCTATATACTTGTTCTCCACATGCTCCAGGATGAAGTGATATCACACCTCAATGTATTTTGTCCGGCTGTGAGAGACTGGATTATTCGCAATCGTTATTGCGTTGGATGAGTCGCAATACATTTAAACTTCAAGTTGTAGTCCTCAAGTTGATTCCGGATCCATAGAAGTTGTGCGTAATAACAACCCGGAGAGATATACTCTGACTCGGCCGTAGAAGTTGCCACACAATTTTGCTTCTCAATGATCCATGAAAGAATTCATCTTCCAAGGAATTGGCACGTCCCAGAAGTGCTTTTCCTGTCATCCCTGATTCCTGCAAAATCAGCATCTGAAAAACCAATTAGCTCGACATCATTATTTCTCGGGTACCATAAGCCAAGATTGGGCGTACCCTTAAGGTATCTTAAAATTCTCTTTGTAGTGATGTAATGAGATTCCTTTGAGTTCACCTGAAATCTAGCGCAGACGCATGTTGAAAATATTATATCTGGTCTACTGGCAGTGAGGTAGAGCAAGGATCCAATTATACTTCTGTACTTGGTTTCATCAAAAGGTTTCCCTTTCTCATCCTTGTCCAGAGACACAGTTGAACCCATTGGAGTCCTTATAGAGGTTGAATTCTCCATTCCGAATTTCTTAAGAATCTCCTTGGTGAACTTCGTCTGAGAGATGAAAATTCCATCTTCATATTATTTCACCTGAAGTCCTATGAAATACTTCAGCTCTCCCATACTGCTCATTTCATTGCATAAGTTTGGAAAACTTCTTTCAAAGGTTGCCTTCTGTAGAGCCAAATATGATGTCGTCGACATAAGTCTACACTAGCAGAATCTTGCCTTTTACTTCCATAATAAATAATGTCTTATCTATCTTTCCTCTTTTGAACTTGTTCTAAAGAAGAAAGCTAGACGACATCTCATACCAAGCTCGAGAAGTTTGTTTTAACTCGTATAGAGCTTTATTTAAAAAATAAACATGATCAGGAAAATTTGAATCAACAAAACCTGGGGGTTGTGCTACGTATACTTCCTCTTTCAGATTCCCGTATAGGAATGCTGACTTCACGTCCATTTGGTAGACGGTGAATCCTTTGAGGGCAGCATACGCAAGAAATAACCTGATCGCCTTGAGCCTATCCACTGGAGAAAAGGTCTGGTCAAAGTCGATCCCTTCTTCTTGTTTGTATCCTTGAGCAACAAGTCTTGCTTTATTCTTGATAATGACTCCATTTTCGTCCAGCTTGTTTCTGAAGATCTATTTGGTGTCGATCATGTTCAATCCCTTTGTAACGCCCCCGATTTTTCTGTGATTATTTAATTATCATTTGACGTTATGTCGACACGTTTTCTTGTCTTATGTAATCTGTGGAGTGGGTCTTAACTCCTTAGGACTGAGTGGCCTATTTTGTAGCCTATGGGCAAGATTTCCCTTGCAAGCCGGGTCGTTTTGGGTGACCCGGAGTGGCCTCTCGGGGGGTGCTTGTGTTTTGGCTTCGGGTGGAGATAACCCGAGTTTTTGCTCGTCGAAAGTTGATTTCGACTTCGTCATTGTGTTCGTAGCGCGGATATTTAGCTATGGTGCGAATTTCGTCAAATTCCGAGGATGTTCGGTTTTCGCGTCGTTTTGTATTTCATGACAAAAAATACTATTTATTAAGTATTTTATTATCTAATATTTTAGAAGTGTTTGGCGGTTATACTATGTATTATTATATTTTATTTTATTTATTAGCTAATTAGGTTAATCGGGTACTATATATAGGATAGGTTAGATTTATAAAAAGGAAATAAACCGCTGCTCTTCATCTTCCCAAAACCAGTCTGCGCCTGTTCGCGAAAAGAAGCGGAGAAACCGCCGAACTTGCTCCCCTTCGGACGCCGATTACGGGAGCGTTTGTGGACGGAATTCGATTCCGAAAGCGGATTAGGATTGCTTTATCCTAGACCTTCATTCCTACGGTAAGAAATTTAATTTTCGTGGTGTTTCTAGGGGTCTCGAAATTTCTTGGTTTAACCGTTTCCGCCAATAAAGCTCTAGATTTCTGGTTTAGGTGTTGTTGCTGCTGGTGCCGAGTGAGAGTAAGGGAGGCCGACCAAGCTTCGCTGGAAAGTTTAGGCAAGTGGTATTCTTACCCTTGCCGTGTAGTTCTTTTTTTTTCTTTCTCCTTGTTGCCCTGTTAGCCCTAGGATAGAAACCATTGCTTGTTTCTCGGCTTCGGTATATGTTCAGCATACCTGATATGAATTTCATGTTCAGTCGTACTCCTAGCAGCCGCCCCTTTCTTTTTATTTTATTTAATTTTGTTCTCCTCCAACTGTTAGTAGAGGAGACCTTGTTCTCGGGTTGAGTAAGGGTTGAGAGTTGGATTGATTTCCTATGCAGCAGGTGTGGTCGGGCTGGGGGTAGAAGTTCATTTTGGTGATTTCTGCTAGTCCTGATCCTAGCCCAGTTATTGTGCATAGTCGGTTAGGTTGATTGCTGGTTCAAGCTTTGGAGATTTCAGGGCTCGGCGCTGAGTGTGGTGCACACACTCAACGCTGGGTCTGCTTGAACTTGGCGTTGAGTGCGGTGCACACACTCAACGTCGGGTCTGGTTGGACTTGGCGTTGAGTGTGGTGCACACACTCAACGCTGGGTCTGCTTGGACTTGGCGTTGAGTGTGGTGCACACACTCAACGCCGGGTCTGCTTGGACTTGCTGTTGAGTGTGGTGCACACACTCAACGCCGGGTCTGTTTGGACTTGGCGTTGAGTGTGGTGCACACACTCAACACCGGGTCTGCTTGGACTTGGCATTGAGTGTGGTGCACACACTCAACGCCGGAGCCTTTTGGTCTGTTCTTTTGCGACTAAGTATTGTGGCGTTGAGTGAGCCAACCTCACTATACGCCATGGCTGTCTAGGCATTGAGTTAGACAGACTTACTCAACGCCGCAGCCCATCCTTGCGGTTAAGTATTTTAGCGTTGAGTGAGTCGACCTCACTCAATGCCAAAACTGTTTTGGCGTTGAGTGAGTCGACCTCACTCAATGCCAAAACTATTGTGGCGTTGAGAGAGGTAGACTCACTCAACGCCATAGTTAGTTTTTGCGGCTATGTGCTAAGGCGTTGAGTGAGTGAACCCCACTCAACGCCATGGCTATTTTGGCATTGAGTGAGGTTAGCTCACTCAACGCCACAGCCAGTGTTGCAGAAGGCGTTGAGTGAGTGAACCTCACTCAACGTCGTTGCTGTTTTAGCGTTGAGTGAGGTTAACTCACTCAACGCCACCGTCTATTTAGGCGTTGAGTGAGTAGGGCTCACTCAACGCCATGTCGTGTTGAGCTATCTTAACGCTTTTCCCTTGCCTTAATTTTCTCTCTCGAGTGAATTCCTTGATTTTGAGGTTCCTTGTCGGCTATATTTTTTTCAAAGGCCGAATTGTGGGTTGTGGTTAGTAGTGGTGGTTTGAAACTCTTAATGGGGGTGGTGTTGTGTAATTTAGCCGTGGCTACCCTTTTCTTTTATCTTGCTCCAGGTACAGGCTGGGCAAGGGGGTGGGAGGTCCCTAGTACTTTCACATGTGGACCCTTGAGCTTTGTTTCTTGGAAATAGTGGTTGGGGGACTGAGTTTGCCTCTAACCTGGATCCACGTTGTTTTTTTTGCTACTTCCATCTCTCACAATTTAGGATGTTAGACGTTTCTTCCTTTATAAATTGCAACGTTTTTGGCACATGGTAGCCTTGTAAACTCTGCAGGATTTTTGGGTAGGGTTGTTGTTGTTTCCTCGCACATAGTGCTTTTCCTTTTTGTCTTGCCTTGGACAGTGGTGCTTGTTACGGTTTACTTACTCTTCTGGCTTATCATTTAGATTAACTTTTCCGTACAACTTATTTGTTTTTGCTTGCTGAGGTATTCTTTTCTTCTTTGAATGCCTCAGGTTCTGGTTAGTACCCAATTAGGCGGCTAGTTGTGCTGTGTTGTTGCTGGTGATCTCTCGTACTATATAGATCAGTTCCTTGGACTTGTGAGGTAGTTTTGTGCTTCTTTCTTACAGACATACATACTTGCCAGTGGGTTCATGTCAGTTTGTTGGCGCCCACTGGTAGTTTTACCTTGATACTAATATGTTATCTTTTTGCTGCTACCTTTCTGGAGATTAGTCTACTTGCCCTTTGGGATATTTATGCTAGGTTGCTAGTTACTTTCAAACCTATAAACCCTACTATATGTACGTCGTAATCAGCATGTTTTATAAAACTCAAACACTATTTTCCAAATAACGTAAGAAGATCGTTTTCCTATATATAGTATAAATTAAATGAAGGGTCCTGCATAGTATAAGTTGTCCTCTAGGGACACTTATGCACTCTTTTAGGATGTCAAACTTGAACAAAGTATTTTCCGCTACGTTTAAGTATAATTTTTAAACTGTGGAATAGATGATCCACTGAGCCGAGGGATACGGCCTTCAAAATATAACTGAATTTCTAATCATTTAACTTATGAATTTTCATAAAGTAAAGTAGATAGTTTTGCCTGAGCGTCATCGGTTATCAACTGCTCGACGTGGCATCATGATGCGTGTTTTCCCATACTCTGATAATTCTTATTCGGAGAAAATACGGGTTGTGACAGTTGGTATCAGAGGGAGGTTGCTTGACAAGTTAGTCAGGCAACCTTTCCTTTTGATTGCATTAGAAGTTTAACATCATGTCTTTCACACACCGATATATCATCAGCACGTCTTGGCAAAAGCACGAACACAACACTCATAACATAACATGAAGTATACGGGGCATATTATATAGTATGGTATGCATAATATGTATTCGTATATGGATCTACCATAGGGGCAACATGTGAGGGTTATGTAGTATGGGATGCATAACTCACCACATGGCTGCGACTAGCTCGTTTTTATTTTCGTTGCATGAGAATGTTATGTAGTCTGGGATGCATAATATTTTCATGTGTACGCCGCTCATAACATGAATTAGGGCCTTTTTAGAATGCATAGCACAAACATGCATAGCATAACATTGCATAAGCACAACGTGCCAAGCTAAAGACTGGCAGGATGACATATGTACACACATAGTTTTGAGTCAAAATTAATATAAGTTCATGCATTCCCGATCTAGGTACAAGAGTTAGAAAGGTGGTGGTAAACCATCCTAGGTTAGGCATAACATCAATTCTTGTAAAAATAAACTCCCGGGGCAAGTTTAGCAGCTTTAAGTTCATATTTATGTATGTATTGTCTGTACTTGTAGTTAGTTCTAGCTGTTGTACTAGGATCTAACTAATGTTGTTATGGTTTTAAGATGGCAAGACGTCCTTCGACGAGGTCGACTCCCCTATCTGAGGGTGAGTAATCTGGAGCACAGAATGATGCGGTGATCGAGAGCCTGCGATAGAGTAGCGATTCCTTGAGCAGGAAAATGGTGGAGATACAGGCCCAGATCCAGTCTCTAGTGGTAGTTATGGAAGGATAGACTCAGGGAGTGCAAGGCCCTGCAGGAGGGTTAGCTGTTCCTCCTCCTCGTGCACCCCTGAGACCTCCAATGGTGTTTCCAGCAGAGATGGCATTTATCTCGCAGTTTCAGAGACTTAGCCCTCCTACTTATGATGGGAAGGCAGATTTCATGGTCATAGATGATTGGCTGATCTCTATAGAGGAGATGTTCTCGTACTCTGGTATTACAGATGATCAAAGAGTGATGATAGCTGTCTATTAGCTTAAGGGTTTGGCTAAGAGTTGGTGGCTTAGAGAAAAGGAGAACTTGGTAGTTGGATGCTCTTGGGAAGTATTCAAGGAAATGCTGCTGAGGAAGTTCTTGCCTTCGGTCGAGCGTGACCGTCTTATGAACGACTTCCTCCACCTGAAGCAAAGACAAATCACGGTCGGTGAGTATGAGATAGAGTTTAGCAAGTTGAGCCGGTTTGCTCCTGGGTTGGTGAGTGTTGAGGCTGATCGAGTCAAGCGGTTTCTTGGTGGCTTGAGGAGCGAGGTTCAGCAGTTGACCAGTGCATATGGATCAGAGACTTATGTAGGGGTAGTGGAGGCTGCTCTGAAAGTGGAGGCAATCAAGACCGCAAAGAACAGAAGCAAGCAAATGAGGAAGGACAAGAGGAAGTCCGCTGAGGAGAAGAATCCCCAGGTACCCGGTGCTACTTTGAGAAAGAAGAGCAAGGTGGTGTGTATTTTCTGTGGCCGGTCAGGCCACCCTGTTAAGAGGTGTTTCAAGAAGGCAGCAGCTCAGAAGAAGGAGTAAGTTCATGCTATTCAGGGTGCTCCTAGGAGGGATGTTTCCTGTTCTGTTTGCAAGCGACTCGGGCATGATGCTACCTAGTGTTGGTTCAAGGATAAAGTCTATTATCAGTGTAGATAGAAGGGCCATATCAAGTCTAGGTGTCCTCAGGTCCAGCCTGTTCTTCATGCAGTTCCACTTTAGGCATTACCTCCGCCTCAGCGTGTGGATAAGGGCAAAGGAAAGCTGAACGTGATCTCTTCTGATGAGGCTCAAGCTTCGACTCAGGTCATCTCAGGTTAGTTATTTTTCCAGCCTGAAAGTTTTATTTACTAGGATGGTTATAGTTTTGTTTTGGTAGTTCCTTAGTTGTATATACTCCTATAAGGAAATTTAAGGTAAAGAACCGCTGGGCGCGTGTTCTGTTCGACTCCGGCGCTACCCACTCGTTTGTGGCTAGAGCCTTTGTGGAGCGGCATCGGTTGATTCTAGATCAAGTTCGTGATACCTTCCGCATCAAGTTTCCTTCTGGTGAATCTGTGCTATCAGATTTGTGCATTCTAGATTGCCATGTTTTGTTGGGTGACTTTTTGCGAAGGCAGACTTAAAGATGATTGATCTAGAGGACTTCGATGTTATTCTGGGGATGGACTTGCTGTCTAAGTATGATGCGGTTATTCAGTGCAAAGGGAAGCGCTTGGACTTCATCAAGGACAACGGTCAGACCGGAAGCGTGTATGCTGATCCGTGCCAGGATTCTCATGTCATTTCTGCGGTATGTGCTCAGAAGCTGTTTCATTCTTATTGTTTTGCTTGTTTAGTCTCGGTGGTTGGGACTACTGTTAGTGTACCGCGCTTGGAGGAGATTCCTGTTATTCGTGGGTTCGCTGATGTTTTTCCTGATGACCTTCCTGGTCTTCTTCCCGATCGGGATGTTGAGTTTGTGATTGATTTGGAACCGGGTACGCGTCCTATTCTTAAGGCGACGTACCTGATGGCCCCTCATGAGTTAGAGGAGTTGCAAGTCAGTTGGATGAGTAGTTGGCAAAAGGATTTATCAGGCAGAGTTCATTGCCTTGGGGTGCTCCTATTTTGTTTGTAAAGAAGAAAGATGGGTCGATGCGGCTTTGCATCGACTACAGGGAGTTCAACAAAGTCACTATTAAGAACAGGTACCCTCTGCCGAGGATCGATGACTTATTTGATCAGTTGCGCGGTAGCACGGTGTTCTCCAAGATCGATCTACGTTCTGGCTATCATCAGCTCAGGATCCGTGAGGCAGAAATTCCACGGACTGCGTTTAGATCGAGGCATGGACATTTTGTGTTCTTGGTGATGTCGTTTGGTTTGACCAACACACCATCAGCTTTCATGGATATGATGAACCGGGTGTTCAAGGATTTTCTAGACAAGTTCGTTGTGGTTTTCATCGATGATGTGTTGATCTATTCTCGCAGCGCTGAGGAGCATGAGCAGTATCTGCGCTTGGTTCTATCAGAGTTGAGGGATCACAAGTTATTCGCCAAGCTGAGCAAGTGCGAATTTTGGTTGCCTCAGGTCTCGTTTCTGGGCCACGTGGTGAATAAGGATGGGATCTCGGTCTACCCGGAAAAGATCGCAGCAGTGATGGATTGGAGCAGGTCGGGCACACCCAAGGAGATCATAAGCTTCCTAGGGTTGGCCGACTACTACAAGAGGTTTGTGGAGGGTTTCTCTACCATGGCTGCACCTTTGACCAGGTTGACTCAGAAGAATACGGCCTTTGTTTGGAACGAGAAGTGCGAAGAAGCCTTCCTGAAGCTAAAGAACAGATTGTGCACTGCTCCCGTTCTAACCCTAACTACTGAGGGTGCGGAGTATGCTGTGTACGTGGATGCTTCGTATGTTTGTCTGGGTTGCGTGTTGATACAGGCTGGAAAAGTGATTGCGTATGGGTCAAGATAATTAAAGACTCGTGAGATAAATTACCCTACGCATGACCTTGAGTTTGCAGCGGTGATTTATGCGCTAAAGCTGTGGAGGCATTTGCTTTATGGTGCTTAGTGCAAGATCTTCACAGATCATAGAAGTCTAAAGTACGTGTTCACGCAGAAGGAGTTGAATCTGCGCCAGCGACGGTGGCTAGAGTATGTGGCCGATTATGATGTGGGGATCCAGTATCATCCAGGCAAGGTCAATGTGGTGGCCGACGCCCTGAGCCACAAGACGGGGAAGATCTTTAATCTCTTCGTCGATCGTTTAGTGGAAGAGTTCCTCCTTATGGATATATCCGTGGGATGCTGTGACTTATAGAGCACTTTGGCAGTGGCAGAGCCGTCTTGGATTTCTCTTACTAGGTTGCACCAGAAGGATGATCTGGACCTTCTGCACTTATACCTCAGGACTGAGAGAGGGGAGTTGCCAGATTTTTCTATCGATGATGCATGTACTATGAAGTACCGTGGCAGATTTTGCATCCCCGCTGTTGGAGACATCAGGGTTATGATATGCAGAGAGGCTCATGGATCCAGTGTTGCCTATCATCCATGATCTACAAAGATGTATCGTGATTTGAAGCAAATTTCCTGGTGGTATGGGATGAAGAGTGATATAGCCCGATTTGTTGCTGAGTGCAACACTTGCAAGCGTGTGAAGGCCGATCACGGAAGACCTGGTGGCAAGTTGACTCCGTTAGAGATCCCGACTTGGAAGTGGGAAAGTATTTCTATGGACTTCATTACGGGCTTACCGAGATCTCTAAGGGGATTCGATTATGTTTGGGTTATAGTGGATAGACTGACGAAGTGTGCTCACTTCATGCCGTATAAGATTGATTATCCGATGAAGAAGATAGCAGAGTTATACTTGAATGAGGTCATCAGATTGCACGGTGTACCTGTTAGCATCATTTCTGATCGAGACTCCCGGTTTACTTCCCGCTTTTGGCAGAGTCTGCAGGAGGGTTTGGGTACAGATCTGAGGTATTCTACTTCTTACCACCCACAGAACAATTGGCAGACAAAGCGGGTGAACCAGATAGTTGAGGATATGATTAGATGCTACATTCTAGACCACGGTGGAGCGTGGGATGAGCAGTTGCGACTTATGGAGTTTGCATACAATAATAGTTATCAAGAGAGCTTGCAAATGGCTCCATTTTAAGCTTTGTATGGGAGGCGCTGCAGAACTCACCTGTCTTGGGCTGAGGCAGGTGAGAGACCCTTGTTGGGTCCGGATGTGCTCGAGGAGATGGAAGTCGTAGTAAAGCTTATTCGAGAAAAGCTTCGTATAGCTCAGGAGAGATATGAGAAGAACGCTAATCGTCATAGGTCTGACTAGGAGTTTTCTATAGGGGACCTTGTGTTTCTTAAGGTTTCCCCGATGGTCGGTGTTAGGAGATTCGGTAAAAACTGGAAATTGGACCCAAGGATTGTGGGCCTATTTAAGATTGTTGAACGGATTGGCGTGTCAGCATATAGGTTGGATTTGCCAGCAAACTTCCCAGGTGTTCATAACGTATTTCATGTAAGCCAATTGCGGAAGTGTGTGCGTAGCAATGGGCAAGTCTTGGATGTTGTGCCCCAGTTAGAGCCTAATCTCTCTTTTGTTGAAGTGTCGGTCCGCATTTTGGATACTCAGGATCGGGTGCTGCGTAGGAAGTCCATCCCGATGGTCAAAGTTCTATGGAAGAATCAGGATTTGGAAAGCGCGACTTGGGAGCTAGAGTCGGCTATAAGGGAGGCTCACCCTCAACTATTCCCCTGATTTGCTTGGTACGTTTTCTTTCTAGTAGCTCTTGTTTGCTACCTTCCTTCTATAAGTAGAAGTAGTGTATGTGAAGTTTCGGGACGAAACTTTCTTTTAGGGAGAGTGACTGTAACACCCCCGATTTTTCTGCGATTATTTAATTCTCGTTTGGCGTTACGTCGACGCGTTTTCTTGGCTTGTGTCATCTGTGGAGTGGGTCTTAACTCCTTAGGACTGAGTGGCCTTTTTTGTAGCCTATGGGCAAGATTTTCCTAGCAAGCCGGGTCATTTTGGGTGACCCGGAGTGGCCTCTCGGGGGGTGCTTGTCTTTTTCCCTGGGGGTGAGATAACCCGAGTTTTTGCTCGTTGAAAGTTGATTTCGACTTCGCCGTTGTGTTCGTAAAGCGGATATTTAGCTACGATGCGAATTTTGTCGAATTCCGAGGATGTTCGATTTTCGCGTCGTTTTGTATTTCATGAAAAATAATACTATTTATTAAGTATTTTATTATCTAATACTTTAAAAGTGTTTGGCGGTTATACTATGTATTATTATATTTTATTTAATTGATTAGCTAATTAGGTTAATCGGGTACTATATATAGGATAGGTTAGATTTAGAAAAAGGAAATAAACCGTTGCTCTTCATCTTCCCGAAACCAGTCTGCGCCTGTTCACGAAAATAAGCGGAGAAACCGCCGAACCTGCTCCCCTTCGGACGCCGATTCCGGGAGCATTTGTGGACGGAATTCGATTCCGAAAGCGGATTTGGATTGCTCTCGCCTAGACCTTCATTCCTACGGTAAGAAATTTAATTTTTGTGGTGTTTCTAGGGGTCTCAAAATTTCTTGGTTTAACCGTTTCCGCCATTAAAGCTCTAGATTTCTGGTTTAGGTGTTGTTGCTGCTGGTGCCGAGTGAGAGTTAGGGAGGCCGACCAAGCTTCGTTGGAAAGTTGAGGCAAGTGGTATTCTTGACCTTGCCGTGTAGTTCTTTTTTTTTCCTATCTCCTTGTTGCCCTATTATCCCTAGGATAGAAACCATTGCTCGTTTCTCGGCTTCGGTATATGTTCAGCATACCTGATATGAATTTCATGTTTAGTCGTACTCCTAGCAGCCGCCCCTTTCTTTTTATTTTATTTTATTTTGTTCTCCTCCAACTGTTTGTAGAGGAGACCTTGTTCTCGGGTTGAGTAAGAGTTGAGAGTTGGGTCGATTTCCTGTGCAGCGGGTGTGGTCGGGCTGGGGGTAGAAGTTCATTTTGGTGATTTCTGCTAGTCCTGATCCTAGCCCTATTATTGTACATAATCAGTTAGGTTGATTGCTGGTTCAAGCTTTGGATATTTCAGGGCTCGGCGCTGAGTGTGGTGCACACACTCAACGCCGGGTCTGCTTGGTCTTGGCGTTGAGTGTAGTGCACACACTCAACGCCGGGTCTGCTTGGACTTGGCATTGAGTGTGGTGCACACACTCAACGCCGGGTCTGCTTGGACTTGCCGTTGAGTGTGGTGCACACACTCAACGCCGGGTCTGTTTGGACTTGGCGTTAAGTGTGGTGCACACACTCAATGCTGGGTCTTCTTGGACTTGGCGTTGAGTGTGGTGCACACACTCAACGCCGGAGCCTTTTGGTTTGTTCTTTTGCGGCTAAGTACTGTGGCGTTGAGTGAGTCAACCTCACTCAATGCCATGGCTTTCTAGGCGTTAAGTGATGCGGACTCACTCAACGCCGCAGCCCATCCTTGCGATTAAGTATTTTGGCGTTGAGTGAGTCGACCTCACTCAATGCCAAAACTGTTTTGGCGTTGGGAGAGGTGGACTCACTCAACGTCACAGTTAGTTTTTGTGGCTATGTGCTAAGGCGTTGAGTGAGTGAACCCCACTCAATGTCGTGGTTATTTTGGCGTTGAGTGAGGTTAGCTCACTCAACGCCACAGCCAGTGTTGCAGAAGGCGTTGAGTGAGTGAACCTCACTCAACGCCGTAGCTATTTTGGCATTGAGTGAGGTTAACTCACTCAATGCCACCGTCTATTTAGGTGTTGAGTGAGTGGGGCTCACTCAACGCCATGTCATGTTGAGCCATCTCAACGCTTTTCCCTTGCCTTGATTTTCTCTCTCGAGTGAATTCCTTGATTTTGAGGTTCCTTGTCGGCTATATTTTTTTTCAAAGGCCGAATCGTGGGTTGTGGTTAATAATGGTGGTTTGAAGCTCTTAATCGGGGTGGTTTTGTGTAATTTAGCCGTGGCCACCCTTTTCTTTTATCTTGCTCCAAGTACGGGCTGAGCAAGGGGGTGGGAGGTCCCTAGTGCTTTCACATGTGGACCCTTAAGCTTTGTTTCTTGGAAATGGTGGTTTGGGGACTGAGTTTGCCTCCAACCTGGATCCGCATTGTTTTTTTTGCTACTGCCATCTCTCATAATTTAGGATGTTAGACGTTTCTTCCTTTATAAATTGCAATGTTTTGGGCACATGGTAGCCTTGTAAACTCTGCAGGATTTTTGGGCAGGGTTGTTGTTGTTTCCTCGCACATAATGCTTTTCCTTTTTGTCTTGCCTTCGACAGTGGTGCTTGTTACGGTTTACTTACTCTTCTAGCTTATCATTTAGTGAAAGTGAGGGTAAGATCTACCTTTACTCTAGAGGGGGGTGAATAGAGTATTTTAAAATAATTTTGCAAATTAAAAATTAATTGGCAGTGCAAGACTTAATTTAGTTATAGTGTATTGTGCTTGTAGTAAACAAAATAAAGTAAATCAATAAAGCTAATTCACAGCACACAGCAAATAAAACACAAAAAACCAGATGACACAAGGAGCTATAGTGGTTCCCCAATAAACCTGGGTACATCCACTCTTCTACCACCCTATGTAGGAATTCACTGCAGGATGTGTTGATCAGGTGTCCTGGGCACCAATGAGCTTTTGATAAGGTGATCAAAAACCAAACCAGATTTTTTGATCAGGTGTCTTGCCACCACTGAGTTTTGGCAAGGTCTCGGGAACCAAACACAAAACTTTTGAAGGGAGGTTTGTATAACCCTTTTACAGCAAAAGAAAATGAAAAGAGTGAAGGAGTTCTTCTCTGTCAACAATCAAAGAGAAGACTAGTGGATTTGTTGATGTCAATGCTCTCCTTGAGATTAGCAGTAGGTCAGGAGAAGAAGCTTTGCATAGGGTGATAGGCCTTCAGTAAGTTGAGATCTCCAGCAATTGATAATTTCAGCAAAAGATAAAATGTGTTGTGTCTTGAGTCTTTGATTGATAAATCCTAGAAAACTTGAATCAGAGAAGAGATCTGAAAGAGTAGAAGAGATTCTTCTCTATGTGTTGATCTCCTTCTCTGTTCTATTGCTTGTATTCTGTAAAAGCTCTAACTGTATAATCCTATAGAATTCTTGAGAGATATTATTCTTGTGTCTGTCTCTATTGTCTGTAATGATATTATTAAATCCAGTCTCCTAGATAGCCATTAGCCAGTCATAAATGACTTCCTTAATTGATAGTTGTCTCTGGAGGAAAGTCCTAAGAAACATTCCCTTTTAGTCTCCTTGAAGTTTGCTCCAGATTGATTGAAACGGCTACAAAATATTCTGCATTAAATGCTGGATATAGAAGATATTTGAATTCCATAACAGACTGATTTGAAATCCAGAAATCGTCGATCTCTTAGGAAAGTCGTCGATCTGAGCTCGACTATCGTCAATCTGAGCTCAGAGATCTGGATTTTGAATTGAGACAGAAATCGTCGATCTGAGCTCGGAGATCGTCGAACCGAGTTCGACGCCTCGTTGACCTGAGCTCAGAGATAGTCGAACTGAGTTTGACGCCTCATCGATCTGCGCTCGACGATAATTGCTTTGGTCTTCTGCACTTATAATCTGAACTTGGAGGTCTTGGGGGGCAGCTTTCAAACCTAAGTTATAAGCCTTAGACCTATTCTAGTTGACCTTTAAATCTATACAATTAGGTCAAGACACAATCCTATGGACATAGTGATTCTTACCAAAATCAGTAATAGGATGTTCCAACAATCTCCCCCTATTTGGGTTAGGATTACTATTTACATGATTTATAGGAATGTTAAAAGCATATTAGCAGAAATAAATACAACATTGCAGAAAAGTAAACAACAGCATTGCAGAAGCATATGTATAATCACACAGCAAATTTGTTTAGAGTGAGATATATGTAGTTCAGCTTACACTATCAGTCCTTTTCCTTGCCCTTTTTGAAAATAATTTCCCTATTGGGGTTTTCAGCTTCTCTCTTAGATCTTCTATCATCAACAGCACCAAGAGAAGTTTGAGATTTGGCTCTGGGAACAACTGCCTCTGGGTGCAATTCCATGTACCTTTCTGGATCAAAGAATTTTCTGGAAGAATACCTTTCAAGCTCTTGTTTTCTCTGTTCAAAAAATGTTGAAATGTTGGAAGTGTCTTTCCCTTGTTCTCTGGCTTTCCTTATCTGGTCTAAAGCAGCTAGCTCCTTCATCCTGGCTGTCCAAGAGACAAGATTGCTCTCTGGATCTTCAAATGGAACAGGAGGCTCATATTTGTTAATAGTGTCAGAAGGAGGAGCTTTTGAGGGAACACTTTCTTTGAGCTTATAAGGGAATGGACCAGTAGTTGAATCAGTTGGGCCTTGTCCTTCCCTTTGATAAGATTGTTGTTTGGATTATCCTCTTGAATACACTCTATAATCTCGTTGATTTCCTCTGTATTGACCTCTTCTTGACTGGTAGCCTCTTTGTTGATATCCTCTGGATTGAGATCTTTCTTGAAACTGAGAGGAACTTTGAGATGAAGTATGAGAGGTTTGATGAGCTGAACTTCCACCAGATCCTACACCTGGATAAGGAGGAGGAGGATTATAATGAGATGTGCCTTGGTCATATTTCCTTCTCTTCCTCATAGCCTTCAACTGGTTTTTATAAAATTGCATCCAATGTTCAGTAATAGGACAATCATGCAATATATAGTAAGGAATGTCATTATCAGAATTGGATTTCTTTGCAGGAACTCTCTTCATTGCTTTACTTCTTGCTTTCCTCTTCCTTGCAATAGTTGCAGAAGAATCATCTGAATCTGTCTTAAATTCATCACTATCAGAGCTCTGGGGCTTATCATACATAGCACCTATTTCCTTGTAAGTTGCTTTGGTAGGAGAATCAGGAGCAGAAGCAATAATAGCAGCAACAGCAGCAATAGCAGAAACAACACTAGAGGCAGCAGTAGTAACAATAAAAACAACAACAGAGGCATCTGAAACAACAATATTCACAACAGCAGGCTCAGCAGACACTAAAGCAATAGCCTCTGTGATCATCACATCATTATCATCAAAAGCAACAGCAGCAGGAACTTCCACAGCCTTGATTGAATCAATGTATGATTGGATCAAGCTGGGATCACAGATAGTAACAGGCACAATTACCTTAGAAAGATCTTCAACAGCAGGAGCTGGAAGATATCTGTTATATAGACCATCAAAAACTGAAAGCAGGAACCTGAAAGATGGGACTGGGGCTAGAGCTGGAACATCTAGCACTACTTATGAATTAAGCATGAAGTCTGAATCTTCAGCAGGCAGCATGACTACTTCATTGGGCATCTCCCCCTGCCTAGATTCAGTAGAAACTAAATCAAGGCACCCCAAAGAAGGGATTGCCTGAGGAAGATGGGAAGAAGATAGCCTTGCAGATAAATCATTTATAGATTTTAGTAGAGGATCCAAGGAGGTATCTAGCAAGAGTGTTAGCCTGGGAGCTAACATCTCATATAATCTATCAGCAAGAGCAGGAACATTTACTTGCTCAAGGGAGACTTGAGTAGAGGTAGAGAAGAAAGTTGCAGAAGTTGATGTAGTTGGTGGAGCTGCAGAAATGTGTGGAGTTGATGTTGATGGATGGGGTATGGATGGTTCAGATATAAGGATGGTGGTGATGGATGTAACTGGGATGGTAACTGATGGTATGACTAAGGTTATGGATGAGGTGAATGAGGGCTGAGCTAAGATGTCTTGAAGTAGCTGTTGGTAGGAGGTGGAAGAAGATGGAAGCTCTTGAGGAGATGAATGAGAATCATCCATATAGGAGTAATCTATGAGGTTGAATGATGGAAATTGAATTGATGAGTCAAGGTCAAGAGGGGGATAGTAATGTAGTGGATGAAATTGTTCTTGAAGAGTGGCTGGAGGAGGTGTAGAGATTGTAGGTGAGGAAATTGAGATGAGGGATGTAGGGATGGTTGAGGAAACTGGAGGAGATGAGGAGGAAGAAGAAGGCAAATCTTCTAAAGGGGCAGTTGCCTGAGGGGAAGTGACTGTCATTGTCCTGGTGCCTGAAGTAGTGTGAGCTGCATACCCCTACTGGGTTTAGCAATCTGCCTATCCCATTTTACAAAGAGAGCATAAGATAGTCTCTTGGAAGCATTTATATGCATGTCATTTGATACTAGCAGTTGGGGGCATTTGTTGTGCAAAAACAAACCTACTATTCTCCCAAAATTAACAAAATTCTTGTTGATTTTCTTCTTAATCAGATCAAAGAAAATCTCTCCCCAGTTAAGGTGTTTCTTATCTACAATAGCAGCCATTAGGCAAAACTGATATCTAGAAATAGTATCATGGGCAGAATGTTTTGCTAAAATGACTTTGCCCACTACATCAGCCAGAAATCTGTACTCTACTGAAAGATTTTTCTTAAGTAATTTATTAGGGTTTGCTGTTGTATGTCCCATTCTATCCGGCATATTAGAAAATTCTTCTCCAGACAACTCAACATTATCATGTCCAGTACTCAGTTGAAAAACTTCTGTCAAAAGTGCGGGAGTGAGGGATACCTAGGTTCCTGAAATAGTCCCGACAACTGTATTCTGATCCAGGTTGTGGGTTGTGTATACCCATTCCTTGATTTCGTCGGCAGCCAGCTTCATCCTTGAGGTCATGATGGTTACCAACTGTGGTTCTTTGAAAAATTCTAGAATGTCCTTGAAAATCTGATCACTGCCTTCAAATGAATCCATATCTATATCAAAACTTGTATCAAATTTCATCACGGCTAAAACAGCAACTGAAACGGCCATGATTTTCCTGCAAAGACAAACCAAACAAGACCAAGTGTAGAGGGGTTTGGAGGGAGAGAAAGCTCTGCAAAAAGTATGAATGCGCAAAGGATTACGACGACCGAAAAAAATGATTTTATATCAGGGTTCGATGCTGAAATGGAAAGATCGTTGAACTTAGTTCGACGATCTGGGCTTCTAAAGGAATCTGAAAGGTCTTCAACATCGTCAATCTTCATTCGACGATATTGGAGAGCGTCGAGCTCCGTTCGACGATTTCTGACCGGAAAGAGATAGCCTAGCACTATCTGGGAAATGTTGAGCTCCGTTCGACACTTTCATGATAACGTCGATCTCCGTTCGACGATCTTTAGAAAAAACATCGAGCACAGTTCAGAGTTAAGAAAGAACCTATAGACACTAGAAAAATCAAGTTTTTAGCCTAGTCTTTGTCAGTTTTAAGGTTTAAAAATCTTGGATCTTAATTTAGACTTCCTCCATTTAACATTCCTAACTGATTCAGGAAGAATGTGTGTTTCTTTTCATCCAAGGGTTTGGTGAAAATATCTTCCCTTTGCAAATTAGTTGGGATATATTGAAGTTCAATTTTATTCTTTTCAACATTATCCCTTAGGAAGTGATGCCTAATCTCTATATGTTTTGTCCTACTATGGAGGACTGGATTTTGGGCTATAGAAATAGCACTGGTGTTATCACAAAAGATTTTTGACTTATCTAAGTTGTAGCCATAGTCTAGGAGCTGATTTTGAATCCACAATATCTGTGAGCAACAACTACCTGTTGTCATGTATTCAGCTTTAGCAGTTGATATGGACACGGATGTTTGTTTCTTACAAAACCAGGAGATAAGTCTGTCACCAATAAACTGACAAGTTCCACTGGTGCTTTTCCTATCTACTCTACATCCAGCATAATCAGCATCTGAAAATCCAGTTAATTCAAATCCTGAATCTTTTGGATACCAGAGACCTAGATTTAGACAACTTTTCATATATCTAAGAATCCTTTTTACTAATGTTAGGTGTGACTCTCTAGGGCTTACTTGGAATCTAGCACAGATGTATGTAGCAAACATTATGTCAGGTCTACTAGCTATAAGATACAATAAAGAGTCAATCATTGCTCTATATGTTGTCTGATCAACAGGTTTCCCATGTTCATCAGCATCTAATACAACATTAGTAGGCATAGGTGTTTTCATGGATGATGCTTCAGACATACCAAATTTCTTAAACAACTCTTTTGCATACTTGGTTTGAGAAATGAATATGCCATTAGCATGTTGTTTAACTTGCAATCCTAGAAAGAAGGAAAGCTCACCCATGCTACTCATTTCAAATTTAGAATGCATTAGGTTTGAAAACCTTTTGCACAGGTTTGAATCAGTAGATCCAAAGATAATTTCATCTACATAAATTTGTACTAGTAGGATATTGGACCTGTGGGTTCTAATGAAAAGAGTTTGGTCTACTCTACCCCTTTTAAAATCATTTTCCAAAAGAAAGCATGTTAAGGTCTCATACAATGCTCTAGGAGCTTGCTTGAGACCATATAATGTTTTATGCAATTTAAAAACATGATCAGGATGAGTAGGAGAGATAAAACCTGGGGGTTGTCTTACATAGAATTCTTCCTTGATATCTCCATTTAGGAATGCACTCTTCACATCCATTTGATAAACTTTGAACCTCTTGTGAGCTGCATAGGGTAGGAATATTCTTATGGCCTCTAACCTTGCAACTGGTGCAAAGGTCTGGTCATAATCTATTCCTTCTTCTTGAGAGTATCCCTGTGTAACTAGCCTTGCCTTGTTCCTTACAATAATGTCGTGATCATCTAGTTTGTTCCTAAATACCCATTTTGTTCCAACAATGGGATGATCCTTTATCCTTGGCACTAGCTCCCAAACCTTGTTTCTTTCAAATTGGTTTAACTCCTCTTGCATTGCAATGATCTAGTGTGGATCTTGTTCTGCATCTTGTATGGATTGAGGCTCAATTTGAGAAAGAAAGCAGGTGTGCATCAGGTTTTGGTTGACCTGATTTCTAGTTTGCACACCAGATGAGATGTCTCCAATCACTTGGGAGATTGGATGATCTCTTGATGTTACTAAATCAACAGGGGGTGTTGATTGTTCACCAACCTGTGTTGTTGTTTCCTCTTGTGGAACAACAACTTGCTCTTCAATGTGATTCTCACCAGGATGTTGAATGTCTTCTTCATCTTCACTGCTTTCACCTTTTTGTTGGATAGGTGAAGGTGTTGTATCCTCTTCAATGATGTTTAACCTACCTAAATTCTCTGAAAGAGAATGTACCTGCAAAGGTTCTATGGTAAAAGTATTCTTCTCCTTGTAAGACATGTTAGTTTCATCAAAGGACACATGTACAGATTCTTCAATTTTGGAGTATCCTAGAAACACTCCTTCATCAGCTTTGGCTTGAAATTTTGTTATATATTTCTTGTCATTATTATGTATGTAAGAAATACAACCAAAAATTCTGAAATAGTCTACTTTAGGTTTCTTCCCTTTGAGTAATTCATAGGGAGTCTTACCCTTCAGCTTATGTATCAAACTTCTATTCAACACATAGTTTGAGGTGTTCACTGCCTCTACCCAAAAGGATAGAGGAAGGTGAGCATCTGTCAACAATGTAGTAGGAGATTTAATAAGGGTTCTATTTTTCCTTTCAGCTACCCCATTTTGTTAAGGAGTTCTAGGAGCTGAGAAAGTGTGCCTGATCCCTTCACTCTGACAGAACTCTTGCATAAGAAGAGAATCAAACTCTGTCCCATGATCACTTCTGATCAGGGCAATGTGAGTATTGAACTCAATCTGTATGCATTTGAGAAACTCTGTCAAATACTTAAAGTTATCAGACTTCTTCCTCAGAAAGAACACCCATGTGAATCTAGAGAAGTCATCTACAACTACTAAAGTATAAGATTTCCCTCCTAGACTTTGTACTGTAATGGGTCCAAATAGATCCATGTGTAACAGATACAAAATCCTAGGTGAATCACTATTATTAAGTGACTTAAAGTTATTTTTAGTTTGCTTGCCTAATTGACAAGCCCTGCGAAGTCCTTCCTTCTTCTAGGGGCCAGAAGGTAGTCCTCTAACAAGGGTTTCCTTGGATAGTCTAGCAATGGTTCTAAGGTTTACATGTCCTAATCTCTTATGTCATAGCTCATTTGGTTTACTAATAGAATTGAACAAACAGATATCTACCTTAGTTGATTGAAAATCTACAAGATAGATGTTACCTTTCCTTTTACCTATCAACATAGTTGTGTTGTCCTCTGATTTGATTTTGCATGAAGATTTGTTGAAAGTCACCTGGTAGCCTTCATCACACAGTTGACTGATGCTGATTAAGTTGTGCTTCAGTCCTTCCACATAGGCTACCTTCTTGAATGTGACTGACCCTATCTGGACTGCACCATATCCCTTGGTCTGTCAAAAGTTTGAGTCTCCAAATATGACCTTGGGTCCAAGCTTGGATTTAAAGGATGTAATATTATCCTTGCTCCCTGTCATGTGCTTTGAGCACCCACTATCCAGATACCATTGTTGGTTTATTGTTGGATAGGTCTTTACCTGCACATATAACAATTTACTTGTTTTTGACTCAGTTTACCTTGGGTGTAGGTTAATAACCTTTAAAATCTGAAATAAGAGATATCCCTGGTTGACTCTTATAGCCTTCAGGATGATATCTCCTAGGAGGTATTATCCATTCGACATAAGGGTTGAAGCCTTGGGATGTAGGACCTCTAGAATTGAATTTTGACTTACCCTTAAAAGATTATTCAAAGCTCTGAGCTCTATTCGACGATCTCTGATCTGAGTTCGACGATCTTGGGTCAAATCGTCAAGCTCCGTTCGAAGATCGACTTTGCCTAAGTTCAGAGTTCAGAGATCGTCGACCTGAGTTCGATGATTCAGCATGAAAATGATGAGCTCTGTTTGAAGATCGTCGAGCTCTGTTCGAAGATCGTCGAGCTCTGTTCGACGATATCGGTTGAACTTTATTTTTCTTAGGTATATCAGAATTCTTCCTAGCTTCCTCTACAACTCCCTTTCCTTTATCTGAGATAAATTTGATTGGAGTTGTTAATACTATAGGTTGGCTGGATGAAGCACCCAAGCCCAGTGTACTGTTAAGTATTAAATTCACTGTGCTTATGATGTCCATCAGTTTGATACTTCTCCCATTGAGAGTTTCTTCAAACTTCTTGGCCTCAGATAGTTCACTTTTTAGTGAAGCTATCTGCTCCCTACAGCATTCTAACTCCTCAGAGAGTTTGAGGTTATCTGATTTTAAGGTGCTGAGTTCAGACAGTTGATTTCTGAGAGAGATAATCTCTTTCTCAGACTTGAGTAGGTCTAAACACAGTGCCTTAAACTCAAATTTAAAGTCCTCTGAATCAAAATCAAAAGAGTCTATTACCTGATCTTCTTCAGCTTCAGGTTTAGATTCAGATCCTGACTCTTGTTCTGCATCTGAATTGTGTTGAGAGGCATTGATAGCCATCATGCAGAAGTCCTTCTCTTGGGCATCATGTTCATCATCACTTGAGCTTGATGAAGCATCTAATTCTTCTTTAGTCTCACTCCAGGTCTCAGCTACAAATCCTTTCATGGTATGCTTGTTCTTGCTAGAGGAAGATTTATCATAGTTGTTTCTCCTGGAGTCTTTGTCTCTTCTACTTTTCTCTTATCTTTCCTGTCCTTGTTTTGGTTCTCTGGACAGTCAGGTACAATGTGGCCTGGTTTCCTGCATCCAAAACAAATAATCTCTTTATTATTAGATTTGTCATACCTTGGCTTTTCATGGCCTCTGGATGACCTTTTCCAGAAGTCTTTTCTAGCCATCTTATAGAATCTTTTGGCTAGTACGCTCATTAGCTCTTCATTGTCTGTGACCTTGTCTTCAGGTTGTTCTTCTGTAGCTTTAAAAGCAATTGTCTTCTCCTTCCTTGTTGTTGGAGAAGCTATCTTTTGCTCTTCCTCTCTACTTTTGATGAGCAACTCATAAGACTTGAGCTTGCACAATAGAGCTTCAGTGGTGATCTCATTTAACTTCTGACATCCTTTATTGGCCAGATCCTTGAGTCCCAAGTGCTGGGGAAGCACATTAGGTTCTTATCATTGAGTTCAGTCAGTGAGATCTCCTTGTCCAAAGTTTTCAATTCACTGATAATCAGACTGAGTCTGTTATACATGCCAGCTACTGACTCAGTTTCTCCCTTCTTGAAGTTCTCATACTGGGTTATGAGATGAGATCTTCTGTCCTTTCTCTCATCAGCAGATCCTGACACAAGCTCAGATAGCTTGTCCCAGATTTCCTTTGCTGAGTTGCATTCAGCTACTTTTTGAAATATGTCATCAGACATTGTCTGAGCCAATATATTCATTGCCTTTGCATCAGCAACTTTCCACTTCTTGATGTCTGCATCTATTCCTGACTGGGGTGGAACAGCATTTGTACTTGTGGTTTTTGGAGGTCTTGGACACACTGTCAAAACAGAATTGAAGATATCCTCGTCAATAGAATTCATGTACAATTTAATCCTTGCCTTCCAAAGTGCAAACTTAGAAAGATTGCACACTGAAGGTCTAAAGCTTGCATAGTCTTTGTTATGTGCCATGGATTTATATTAAAATAATTATAATAGAAATAACAACCCTCTATTAAAGGTTGATCTTATCAGAGATCTTTTGGTTAAGGTGTTATCCCGTAAAAAAAAACCAACCTGGCTCTGATACCAATTGAAAGTGAGGGTAAGATCTATCTTTACTCTAGAAGGGGGTGAATAGAGTATTTTAAAATAATTTTGCAAATTAAAATTAATTGGCAGTGGAAGACTTAATTTAGTTATAGTGTATTGTGCTTGCAGTAAACAAAATAAAGTAAAGCAAGAAAGCAAATTCACAGCACACAGCAAATAAAACACAAACAACCAGATGACACAAGGAGCTATAGTGGTTCCCCAATCAACCTGGGTACATCCACTCTTCTACCACCCTAGGTAGGAATCCACTACAGGATGAGTTGATCAGGTGTCCTGGGCACCAATGAGCTTTTGATAAGGTGATCAAAAACCAAACCAGATTTTTTGATCAGGTATCTTGCCACCACTGAGTTTTGACAAGGTCTCAGGAACCAAACACAAAACTTTTGAAGGGAGTTCTGTATAACCCTTTTACAACAAAAGAAAATGAAAAGAGTGAAGGAGTTCTTTTATGTCAACAATCATAGAGAAGACTAGTGGATTTGTTGATGTCAAATCTCTCCCTGAGATTAGCAGTAGGTCAGGAGAAGAAGCTTTGCACAGGGTGATAGGCCTTCAGTAAGTTGAGATCTCCAGCAGTTGATAATTTCAGCAAAAGCTAAAATGTGTTGTGTCTGGAGTCTTTGATTGATGAAGCCTGGAAAACTTGAATCAGAGAAGAGATCTGAAAGAGTAGAAGATATTCTTCTCTATGTGTTGATCTCCTTCTCTGTTTTATTGCTTGTATTCTATAAAAGCTCTAACTATATAATCCTGTAGAATTCTTGAGAGATATTATTCTTCTGTGTCTGTCTCTATTGTCTGTAATGATATTATTAAATCCAATCTCCTAGATAGCCGTTAGCTAGTCATAAATGACTTCCTGAATTGATAGTTGTCTCTGGAGGAAAGTCCTAAGAAACATTCCCTTTTAGTCTCCTTGAAACTTGCTCCAGATTGATTGAAACGGATACAAAATATTCTGCATTAAATGCTGGATATGGAAGATATTTGAATTCCATAATAGACTGATTTGAAATCCTGAAATCATCGATCTCTCAGGAAAGTCGTCGATCTGAGCTCGACTATCGTCGATCTGAGCTCAGAGATCTGGATTTTGACTTGAGATAGAAATCGTTGATATGAGCTCGGAGATCGTCGAATCGAGTTCGACGCCTCGTCGACCTGAGCTCAGAGATAGTCGAACTGAGTTTGACGCCTCGTCGATCTGTGCTCGACGATAATTACTTTGGTCTTTTGCACTTGTAATCTGAACTAGGAGGTCTTGGGGGCAGCTTTAAAACCTAAGTTCAAAGCCTTAGAACTATTCTAGTTGACCTTTAAATCTATACAAAGAGGTCAAGACACAATCCTATGGATATAGTGATCCTTACCCAAATCAGTAATAGGATGTTCCAACATTTAGATTAACTTTTCCGTACAGCTTATTTGTTTTTGCTTGCTGAGGTATTCTTTTCTTCTTTGAATGCCTCAGGTTCTGGTTAGTAGCCGATTAGGCGGCTAGTTGTGTTGTGCTGTTGCTGGTGATCTCTCGTACTGTAGAGATCAGTTCCTTGGACTTGTGAGGTAGTTTTGTGCTTCTTTCTTACAGACATACATACTTTCCAGTGGGTTCGTGTCAGTTTGTTGGCTCCCACTGGAAGTTTTACCTTGATACTAAATATGTTATCTTTTTGCTGCTACCTTTCTGGAGATTAGTCTACTTGCCCTTGAGATATTTATGCTAGGTTGCTAGTTACTTTCAAACCTATAAACCCAACTATATGTACGTCGTAATCAGCATGTTTTATAAAACTCAAACACTATTTTCAAAATAACGTAAAAAGATCGTTTTCCCATGTATAGTATAAATTAAATGTAGGGCCCTGCATAGTATAAGTTGTCCTTTGGGGACACTTATGCACTCTTTTAGGATGTCAAACTTGAACAAAGTATTTTCCGCTACGTATAAGTATAATTTTTAAACTGTGGACTAGATGATCCACTGAGCCGAGAGATATGGCCTTCAAAATATAACTGAATTTCTAGTCATTTAACTTATGAATTTTCATAAAGTAAAGTAGATAGTTTTGCCTGAGCGTCAGTGGTTATCCCCTACTCGACGTGGAATCATGACGTGTGTTTTCCCATACTCCGATAATTCTTATTCGGAGAAAATGCGGGTTGTGACACCCTTGGGCCTGGGTACCAACTCCCAGACTTTACAACAATCAAATTGATTGAGCTCCCCTTGCATTGCCAAAATCCAAGAAGCATCTTTGTTTGCCTCTTCAAACTTCTCTTTGACTCAACCTATGAAAAAAAACTAAGATGAATAATCTCATTAGTTGTGCCTCTTCTAGTTCTAACACCTTCACCTGGCTCTCCAAATATTTGATCAACTAGGTGATTTCTTAGGTGTCTGAACCCAAGATTTCTTATTCTCTCACCGGCAGGCTCAACAGCATTTGGTGAATCCTCTGGGGGTTGAAGAAATTCTTCCTTTAGCGGTTATGATAGATTTAACTTCAAGACAACCTAAACACCTAGAGTGGGGTGAATAGGTTCTTTTCCTTGTTTTAAACTAAGGAAGAATATAGATTCAGTTCTTTAATATAAATCTTAAATCTCTACAGCTAACACAACATATACAATCACAAAATCTAAAATAACACAAGCATCACATATTGCACATAGGTTTATAGTGGTTCCCCAAGGTTTGGGTACGTCCACTTTCCCCCTTCACCTATCTAGCAGTGTGCTAGATTTGGCCTAACTTCTTCCTTCTTCTCAGATCCACAAATCTTACAGCTCAGAACCCTGAAAGGTTCCTAAAACTCAGAACCCTATAAGATTCCTACAACTCAGGCTAATAGCCCTACCTCAGCCTTACCACAAGTCCTACAACTCAGAGAACAAATTCTCCTACACTCAGGCTCAATCAGCCTTACCGCTCAGAGATCAAAATCTACTACACTCAGCCTTTATAACACAGGCTTACAACTCAGATCTTTGAAAAGATCCTACAGAATTTGATAAGTAATATGATGGACTCTTACCCTTGTTGAGAGAGAAAGGATAAGAGAATTCTTGATCAGCTTCTTGATGAGACTAATGACTGAAATCAACCTGTTCTTAGCTT
Organism: Platanthera zijinensis; assembly: GCA_039513925.1. Classification (NCBI taxonomy): domain Eukaryota; kingdom Viridiplantae; phylum Streptophyta; class Magnoliopsida; order Asparagales; family Orchidaceae; genus Platanthera; species Platanthera zijinensis. The sequence goes on from CM077083.1 coordinate 149,426,225, forward strand.
TCTTCAAAGATTCTTGAATCTGAACTTAGTAGGGTTGATCTCCTTTGAAGTTGACTGACTGGCAGCTTCCTTCTTGGATTCTAGATATGGATCTTGATCTATTTAGTAGATTAGTTCAGGATCTACTTCTTAAGAGACTTGTGATTTTCTCCTTCTTGACCTCAAAACAGCTGGAGCTCTCTCTCCCCAAACCTTCTGAAGTTCCTTCTGAATTCTGAATGAATTCACCTTAGACCAAATCTGAGTGGATAATCACTTCAGATGGTCTTCTTAGATCTTCTTACGAAGATCTTCTTCTGTGTGACTTACACTTTCTTGATCAACGATCAATCTCTCAATAGTTGTGTTAGTTGTGTGTGTATGATCTGTTGTTCCTTTTTTTCTTCTTCTGAATCCATCTATATATATAGACTTCATCCATGGAAACCGACTGATCCAGTTTCTAACTAACTTCTGACAAGTCTGACAGCTACATTAAAGTTGTTGGAATGCACAGTTGTCCAGTCCCCAGTCAGCTCTTGAACCTTTATCTCTGTTAGCAAAGCATCGAGATTGACTGTCATTACATGTCGAGACAAGCTATCAATATGTGTCGACACATGTGACTTAAGTGTCGACACAGACTTTGGTGGAGTTGACATAGCTGCCTTGATGTCGACATTGCTTCTTGACACTGCATCTTGAGAATGTGTCGACATAGAGTATTTGTGTCGACACAAACACTTCTTTACTCCACAACAATCAACTATGTTGAAACTCGGCTGTGTGTCAACACAAGTCCTGTGTGTCGACAAAGTTGATGTAGACTAAGAATTTTGTGTGTCGACACTGCCTCCCAGTGTCGACACAGTTGATGTCGACACTGCTTCTGTGTGTCGACACTGCCTCCTGGTGTCGACACAGTTGATGTCGACTAATACTTTTGTGTGTCGACACTGCCTCCCGGTGTCGACACAGTTGATGTCGACTATACTTCTGTGTGTTGACACAGCCTTTTCCAAATGTCGACACAAACTTGCTGAAGTGTCGACACAGCTTCCTCTGGTGTCGACACATGGACTTAGAAACTTTTTCCTGCATTTTAGTCAATACTTATCCTGCACATGTAAACTCAAAATAACATATAATACACCTTGATGTATATCATTGAGCTAAGTGAGGCTTCTCCAAATCAGGTACACATTTTTCAATGTACCCAACAATCTCCCCCTATTTGGAGAAGTCATAACCCTTTAGTCAATGATATACACCACTTATAATAAACAAATACTATGATGTATATAAACATTATATGACATGGCAACATATAAACAAAACAAATAATAAACTGACATCATAAAATAAGGATGCAAATTAAATGAACATGGAACATTGTTTTGTTTATTATCTCAAAAAGTTTCTTAACACTGATTACATAGATTTCTTTTAAAAAAACCAAGAATTACATAGTTCTTGAAAAATCTAGTAAAACTAATCTAAGGCTGGACTGGCTCCTTGATGACTATTCCTTTCCCTGATTTAATCTGAGCCTGCACAGTAGGTTCTGTATCTTCAATGGGCTTCTTGCCTTTCAACTCAGCCTTCTTTTGAACTTCAGCCTTAATCCTTTGTCTTTCAAAATAATGAAAAGGCTTAGGGAAATACTTGCTAGGCTCCTGAGCATCAGGAGGTAGCTTCCCACTCTTATCCTTTCTTCTGTATTGAACTATGGCTTCCTGCCTTACCTTATACTTCTGCCACTCCTGCTCATTATACCATTTACCCCTTTCATGAACCTAGTCTTTTACAGCTTTCCGGGCAGTTAATATGATATTTCTAGATGTGGGGCTCCATTGCTCAAAATCAGGTTTTAACTCTGTCTGCTCTCTGAATCTCTTCTTTGATAATTGAGCATCTTGCTGAGCTTTCACCCCAGCTTCTGGCATATCTACCTTTTCAATAATAATATTAATAACTTATTGTGGAGGGTTGTACATAGACTGAACTTGTTGATGTATCATTTCAAGATTTGTAGGGGGGTAAATAACTTGGGCAACCTCAGGTTGATCACCTTCAAGTAGAGCTGGTTGCACACCTGACTCAGTCACATTATCATCATCACATAAGGGTGGATATCCCAGAGTGGCTCAAATACTGTTGGTTATCCATTTGGCATGATCAGAGCCTACATATACTAACACCCTCTCCCCCTTTATGACTTCTCTGACCACATGATCTCTCAAATCATCTTTTTGAAATCTGATTTGCCCATCCAGATAATTAATTCCATCTTTAAAGAATGGCTTAAACTTTTGAAGCTGATCAGAAATTGTTTTCTGAGAAGTAGTAATAGTTGTCTTAAAGGAATCCAAGGCTTCCTGTAGCTTCTTATCAAATTCTTCTTTCTCCTTATTTCTTGCATCAGTCATTGCAATAACTATTTTCCTTACTTCAGTGACTATCTCATCGTGAGATTCAGTCAGATTATCATTCATTCTTATTTGATTTTCAAGGACATAGCCTTGTTTGACCGCAATATCATCCACTTGTTTCTTTATTTCTGCTTGTTGCTTTGCTAGAAATACCACATCATTGCTCCCCTTGTGGAAGCAATCTGTCATCTCTTTCTTATACTGATTTATCTCAAATCTGATGGATTTTATATCTTGTGCTAGATCAAATTGGAGGCCCTTATGGCTTTCATCCACATATTTTTCAAGAGCTAATCTCTGCTCATCAAATTTCACTTGTAAATCAACCAAAAATTTTCTGTAATAAGTCTGAGGAGCTGGTTGTGAAGTAGTAGCTTGCAAAGCCTTCTTATAGTTCTGGCTTCTCCTCTTAAAAACCATCAGTTTTCTTTTCTTTAAACTTGCTATCTCCTCATCCTCTGAAGCAGAAGTACTGGTAATAATAACTCTTTCTGGTGGAGTAGAGGGTGTATCTTTGTCAGTGCCAATCTGTTCCTCCTCAAGATTAGCTTTCTCCCCCTCAAACCTCTTCAGTTCCTCCTTAACCCTGATATGCTCCTCCTTATCTGTTGCTCCCTCAATCTCAGGAAATAACTCTTCTAGAGTGAATTCCTGTTGAGTGTGAGTAGGTGATAGTTCTTTCTCAGCAGCAACAATAACTCCAGAAGTATCAAGATCAGTTTGTGAATCCATTTCACTTGCCATGTGAATTCTCTCTTCCCCTTGTACATGTGCAGTAACTGTCTCCCCTGTACTTGTGCACTCTCAAAATTGTCATGTACTTGTACACTTTCTTGCTCCCCCTGCACCTGTGCACTTATTGTGTCCTCTTGCACATGGTCATGCTCAGTAATGTCATGTACTGGTGATTTTGCTGCAGTCTCTTGGTTATCCAAATCAGGTGTGTCCTTTGAGAGAACCCTATCCCATCTGGATATTATCCTGATGTCCATCCTTCTCATATGATTTATTTTAGATCCTGGAAGCTGATGTATTACCTCTAGAATTGCTCCAGCCAGGTATAGACTCATTAATATAGCCAAATTAGGCTTTTTGATTCCTTCCTTTATCTTCTCAAACAAAACTGAAGACAAATCTGTGTTAATCATATAGATTATCCTTGTCATCAGATTGAACATAAAGGCAGAGATCTTATCATGGCCTCCTGGTTTACACAAAATCACCTTCCCTACCACTTCAGATAGAAATTTTCCTTGTTGATTCATTCCTTTTCGATTTATAGATGTTCCAATCTTCATGGTTGGATCCAATCCACACCACTGGAGAGCCTCCCTTGTCTTTGAGGCTGGGACCTCTTCTCCATCCTGAAATCTTGGAAGGTGAAGAATCTTTCTTAAATTTTTTAGAGTAAGTTTGACTCTATGACCATGAACTGTCGATTTAATCTTCAGTCCAGTGGAATCCACTGTTGCAGCAGCATAGAACTCAAATACTTCTTTCTTACAGATCTTGGTAGGTTCAGATACAAGAAACTCTAATCCATTATCAGTAACAAGGGTGATGACCCCTTTAATCTCTGTCGCCGCATCATCAAAAGCATTGCACACCAGCTCGTAGCCTTCGTTAATGCTATCTTCAATCTTTGGCGCCATTGGAATGGAGATAAATCTTGAATTGAGAGAAGAGAGTTTGTCGAAATAAGGGTTTAGTCTCGAAAATCTGGAGAGCGTGTCGACAGAATATGTTCTCGACCTATATATACCCTTCTAAATAAAGAAGGTCAAAAGGCGGGCAAAAATTGTCTAAATGTGTCGACATTGTTGAAAAGTGTCGACACATACTTCTATTGTCTCGACCACGGCGTTGACTACTATGTGTCGACACCAATTGATGATATGTTGACACTGGACATACTTAGTAGTTCATCAGAAATTCTGTGTCGACTCTTATTGCAAGTGTCGACACAATTTCTGGAAGTGTCGACACCATTACTCTAGATATGTCGACACCACTAACTAAAGTGTCGACACCACTTCTCTGGATGTGTCGACACAAATTTACTGAAGTGTCGACATCACTTCTCTGAATGTGTCGACACAGATTTACTTAGCAAAATTTGATAATCTATCATATGGTCAACATTCCTAATTCAATTTTAAATCTATTGAATTTAGTTTCATCTAGAGGCTTAGTAAATACATCTGCAATTTGAAAATCTGTCTTAACAAATTCTAGTGAGATGTCCTCTTTCTCTACATGGTCTCTAAGAAAATGGTATCTTATTTCTATATGCTTAGTCCTACTATGTGAAACAGGATTATTAGCAATAGATATAGCACTTTTAGAATCACAAAACAAAGGTGTTCTACTTGCCTGAATACCATAGTCTTCTAGCTGGTGCTGAATCCACAACAGCTGTGCACATCAACTTCCTGCTGTCATATATTCAGACTCAGCTATGGAAATTGCCACACTAGTCTGCTTCTTACTGGTCCAAGAAACCAATCTTCCTCCTAGAAATTGACAGGTGCCTGTAGTGCTTTTCCTATCTTCTTTACAACCTGCAAAGTCCGCATCTGAATAGCCTATTAGTAGAAAATCTCCATTCCTAGGGTACCAAAGGCCTAGATTAGGTGTGCCCTTTTGATATCTCAAAATTCTCTTTACTACAGTGTAATGAGATTCTTTAGGGCATGCTTGGTACCTAGCACAGACACATGTTGCATATATAATGTCTTGTCTACTAGCAGTGAGATATAGTAGTGAGCCAATTATACCTCTATACAAAGACTCATCTACAGGTTTACCTGCATCATCTTTGCATATAGGCATACTTGTTCCCATAGGAGTTCTCATGGTGGAGGATGATTCCATACCATATTTCTTAATTAACTCCTTGGTGAACTTAGATTGGGATATTGACAAGCCATCATCAGTCTATCTTACTTGGAGTCCCAAGAAGAACTTAAGTTCCCCCATACTGCTCATTTCAAACTTCCCTTGCATAAGTTTAGCAAACTTCTTGCAAAGGTTGTTTTCTGTAGACCCAAATATTATGTCATCTACATAAATCTTGACTAAGATTATCTTACCTTTGGATTCCCTTAGGAATAGAGTTTTGTCTATTTTCCCCCTTGAGAATTTGTTCTCAATAAGGAAAGTAGACATGGTGTCATACCAAGCCCTTGGGGCTTGCTTTAACTCATACAAAGCTTTCCTAAGTCTATAAACATAATCAGGTTTGAGAGAATCTACAAAAACCTGAAGGTTGCTCTATATAGACTTCTTCTTTTAGATTTCCATTCAGGAATGCTGATTTTACATCCATTTAGAATACTTTGAATCCTTGATATACTGCATAGGCAAGGAATATTCTAATGGCTTCCAGTCTTGCTACTGGGCAAAGGTTTAATCAAAGTCTATTCCCTCTTCCTGCATGTACTCTTTTGCAACAAGTCTTGCTTTGTTCTTCACAATAATTCCACTCTCATCCAATTTGTTCCTAAAGATCCACTTTGTTCCAATGATATTGTGGTCTTTTGGTTTAGGAACTAACTCCCAGACCTTGCACCTTCTGAACTGATTTAGCTCTTCTTGCATTGCATTAATCCAGTGTGGGTCTAGGATAGCTTCTTCAAATTTCTTTGGCTCTAATTGAGATAGAAAGCTTAAGTACAACACTGTGTTCAAGTTCCTACTTTTGGTTTGCACTCCATGTCTTGGATCACTAATTATCTTATTTACTGGATGATCTTTTAAGTGTCTAATAGCTGGAGGTAGTCTTTCTTCAGGCTGAATACCTCAAGTTTCTTCAATGTGTTGTACCTCTTGATTTTCTTCAGCTTCTAGAGAGTCCTGTACTCCCCCTGGACAGTAGCCATCATTTTCCATTTCTTGATCTGCAGTTGAATCTTTTGCCATGGAAAGCTTTTCCATTCTCTTATTTATACCTATTGGACTGCATGAACTACAAGGCAACTCACTGTTGATCAATCTAGTTTCATCAAAAACAACATGTACAGATTCTTATACAACTTGTGTAATCAAGTTGTAAACCCTATAAGCCTTACTATTGTTATTGTACCCAACAAATATCTCATCTTGGGATTTGGCAGCAAACTTAGTTAGATAAGACTTGCCATTGTTAAGGATATAGCACTTGCAACCAAAGATCCTAAAATAGGATAAATTTTGTTTTCTACCTTTCATAATCTCATAGGGAGTCTTTTTGTGGCACTTGGTGATAGAAGCCCTGTTGATCACATGACATGCAGTGTTTACTGCCTCAGCCCAAAAATATTCTGGGAGAGAAGTGTCACTCAATAGAGTTCTACCAGCCTCAATCAATGTTCTATTCTTCCTTTCAGCAATACCATTTTGCTGTGGTGTTCTAGGTGAGGAGAACTCTTGAAAAATCCCAAATTCCTCACACAGTCTTGTCATACTTTCAGATTGAAATTCAGTGCCATGGTCACTTCTGATTTTGACCACTGTACTGTCCAGTTCATTCTGAATTTGTTTGACAAAACTATATAAAACACTTGGGGTTTCTGATTTTTGTCTAAGAAAGAACACCCAGGAATATCTAGAATAGTCATCTACCACCACAAAAGTGTAGACCTTCCTACCTAGACTATGAACTAGCATAGGACCAAAAAAATCCATATGTAAGAGGTATAGACACCTCACTGAATCCTTGTTTTCAAGGCTATGAAAGGAAGATTTTGTTTGCTTGCCCTTTTGACAAGCTGAACATATCCCTTCCTTTATACACTTAACTTGAGTACCATTCCTCACTAACTCTTTGCTAAAGAGTTGGCCAATTGTTTTATAGTTAGGATGGGCCAGCCTCTTGTGCCATTTGACACAATGAGAGGCTCTCTCATCAGCTACAAGACAAATAGGAGAACCTTTGTTCTCACACTCAAATCTAAGACAATACACATTCCTTTTTCTATATCCTATCAAAATGACCTTTTGATCACTTGATCTTTTGATATGGCATCCATTCTTAACAAATGAAATGTCATATCCTAAATCACTCAGCTGACTTATGCTTATAAGGTTGTGCTTCAAACCCTTCACATAGGCCACTTGAGTGATAGTAATCTGATTACTAGAAATGTTACCAAACCCTTTGATGATTAATTTTTCAGAGCCACCAAAGATTACTTTAGGCCCATTTATAATAGGCAAGTACTCCTTCAACAATCCCTTTATTCCAGTCATGTGCCTGGAACATCCACTGTCCAAGTACCATATAGGGGTATGGTGACTTGGACTCACCTGCAATAAAGAATTACCTTCCCTTAGAACCCAAGTAAGTCTTGGGTCCTTGGTTCAAGTTAGTTTCATACTTACCAAATCTACATGCGGCTCTTCTAATAGGTAGACTGTTGTTCTTCTTGACACTAGTGTTGTGCCAGCAATCTATGGCATAATGACCTGTCTTGACACAGCACCAGCATTCATACTTGTTTTATCTATTTTTAGATACATTAATGATTGTCTGATTGACAACAAATCTCTTGTATTGTGCTGGTACTGCTGCAGCTACACCCACTAGTTTCTCACAAACATGAGGTTTATGAACATGGGCTGCCTTATTGACAAAAGCACCCTTTCCATTCAGAACGTCAGTCTTACTATGACCATGAGTATTCTCAAGATCATACTTGTTAGAAGGCAGTTGTACCTTTCTAAAAACTATAGGGACTTTAAAATTCAGTGGATGGACTGAGGCTTTGCCCTTTCTTTTGAACTGGACAGCCCTGGTGTTACCCTTAAATCCTATTCCAGCCTTACCCTTTTGAGCCACAAACTCATCTATTAAGGGTAAAACTGATTTTGGCTTGGAATAACTAGCCACCAAATCTTTCTCCTTTTGAAGTCTGATTTCCAGACTTTTAATTAGATCACTTTTGTATGTGATTGTGCCCATCTGAATAACAGTTATAGTTTTTAGCTTGGCAATCTCATTCAATTTTTGATCCAACTCTTTCTCTAAACAATATGCAGCCACCTTAAGATCTGCAATTTTCTTAGCCTGAGTTTTGGCCAGGTTCTTGCTTTTCTTTAGTGCTTGCAACAAGTCCCCATATTCATCTATCAGTTGATGAATATCACCTTCAGACTCAGATCAATCCACATCACTTGATACAGATGTAGCTGACTCTATACCAGTACTACAATCTGAATTTCTAGAAATGCATTGTACCTTACTAGGACCAGGCTGATCCTGGCACTTATCTTCTTCTGATAAAGCCATCAGTCCTATACACTGATGGTCTTCTTGTTCAAAGATGGAGTTCAGCAATTGCATAAACTCATCTTCTTCATCAGCTGCATAAAGACCAATATATGCCTCAGCTTCAGATTCAGACTCTGAAGTTGATTGGTCTGTCAAGCTTTTCTCCTTCTTAGCAACAAAGGATTTCTCCTTCTTGCTCTTTTGTTGAGTCTTCCTTTTATCAACAGACTCCTTTCTTTTATCTGGACACTCAGCCACAACATGTCTAGGCATATTACAGTAGTAGCAAACAATCTTTGATATTGTAGATTTGTTAGGCTTAGACCTGCTCCTATCCTTCCTTGATGACTTTCTCTTTTGATAATAGTCATCAACTGGCTGTGATGTTGAAGGCCTACATTTCCACTGCTTCTTCTTTAAGAATCTCTGAAACTACCTTGTAAAGGCATCAAAATCTGCATCTGAATCACTGCTATCTGAATTTTTGTTGTCTGAATTACTTGAGGTAATTTCAGCAACTTCCCTAGGAGGTGAGGGAGACATCCTCCTATTCTTTCTAGTGGCTTCAACCTTGAAGGCCACAGACTTTTCTTCATGCTCCCCTTTAGCATTTCTTTCCTCCTCTTTTCTAGTCATTAGTTGCATTTCATAAGACAACAACTTTCCAAATAAAGTTGGAGGAGAAATATCTGCAAGTTTGGCCACTTCCCTAATGGCACAAATCTTGGTGTCCCAATCCTTTGTCAAGGATCTTAGGAACTTATCATTCAGTTCATATGTACTGAAGACCCTTCCATAAGACATCAATTCATTTACAATTCTATAGAACTTCTTATATCACTCAGATATGCTATCTGACTTCCCTTGTCTGAAGCTTTCATACTCCTGATTTAGCATAGACTTTCTATCTTGTCGAACTTCTTCAGAACCCTCCATGTAGACTATCAAGGTGTCCCATATTTCCTTGCAGGTCTTGTAGTGAATCAAATTCTGAAAGGTTGAATCATCTATGACACTTACTATGATATTCTGGGCTCTTTTATCCATAGTTGCCAGGATGATCTCATCCTTAGTCAACTCAGAAAAATCTTTAGAAGTTCTTTGATTTGCATCTAGAACAGACACATTCATTGGAATATAAGGACCTTCTTTTACTGTAATATAGATCCTTGGGTCAGAAGCCTCCATAAACAACCTGACTCTTTCTTTCCATATACTAAAGATCTCCTTCCTGTAGATGGGTAGTTTCATAGAACCTAGTTCCTTGTGATTTTCTCCAGAACCCATTTTCTTGATTCTTGATTCTGCCTTAGGGATCTAACTCAGACTGTTAAGTCCTTCTTTGAGTAACCTGCCTCTGATACCACTTGATAGATTTAACTTCAAGACAACCTAAACACCTAGAGGGGGTGAATAGGTGCTTTTCCTTATTTTAAACTAAGGCAGAATATAGCTTCAGTTCTTTAATATAAATCTCAAATCTCTACAGCTAACACAGTATATACAATCACAGAATCTATAATAACACAAGCATCACAGATTACACATAGGTTTATAGTGGTTCCCCAAGGTCTGGGTACATCCACTTTCCCCCTTCACCTATCTAGCAGTGTGCTAGATTTGGCCTAACTTCTTCCTTCTTCTCAGATCCACAGATCTTACAGCTCAGAACCCTGAAAGGTACCTATAACTCAGAACTCTATAAGGTTCCTACAACTCAGGCTAACAGCCCTACCTCAGCCTTGCCACAAGGCCTACAACTCAGAGAACAAATTCTCCTACACTTAGGCTTAATCAGTCTTACCACTCAGAGATCAAAATCTCCTACACTCAGCCTTTATAACACAGGCTTACAACTCAAATCTTTGAAAAGATCCTACAGAATTTGATAAGTAATTTGATGGACTCTTACCCTTGTTGAGAGAGAAAGGATAAGAGAATTCTTGATCAGCTTCTTGATGAGACTGATGGCTGAAATCTTCTTAGCTTTCTTCAAAGCTTCTTGAATCTGAACTTGGTAGGGTTGATCTCCTTTGAAGTTGACTGACTGGCAGCTTCCTTCTTGGATTCCAAATATTGATCTTGATCTACTAAGTATATTAGTTTAGGATCTACTTCTTAAGAGACTTGTGATTGTCTCCTTCTTGACCTCAAAACAGCTGGATCTCTCTCTCCCCAAACCTTCTGAAGTTCCTTCTGAATTCTGAATGAATTCACCTTAGACAAAATTTGAGTGGATAATCACTTCAGATTGTCTTCTTAGATCTTCTTATGAAGATCTTCTTCTGTGTGACTTGCACTTTCTTGATCAACGATCAATCTCTCAATAGTTGTGTTAGTTGTGTGTTTATGATCTGTTGTTCCTTTTTTTCTTCTTCTGAATCCATATATATATATAGACTTCATCCATGGAAATCGGCTGATCCAGTTTCTAACTAACTTCTGACAAGTCTGACAGCTTCATTAAAGTTGTTGGAATGCACAGCTGTCAAGTCCCTAGTCAGCTCTTGAACCTTTGTCTCTATTAGCAAAGCGTCGAGATTGACTGTCATTATGTGTCGAGACAAGCTGTCAATATGTGTCGACAAATGTGACTTAAGTGTTGACACAGACTTTGGTGGAGTCGACATAGCTGCCTTGATGTTGACACTGCTTCTTGACACTGCATCTTGAGAATGTGTCGACATAGAGTATTTTTGTCGACACAAACACTTCTTTACTCCACAGCAATCAACTATATTGAAACTTTGCTGTGTGTCGACACAAGTCATGTGTGTCGACACAGTTGATGTAGACTAAGAATTCTATGTGTCGACACTGCCTCCCGGTGTCGACACAGTTAATGTCGACATTGCTTCTGTGTGTCGACACTGCCTCCTTGTGTCGATACAGTTGATGTCGACTAATACTTTTGTGTGTCGACACTGCCTCCCGGTGTCGACACAGTTGATGTCGACTATACTTCTGTGTATCGACACAGCCTTTTCCAAGTGTCGATACAAACTTGCTGAAGTGTCGACACAGCTTCCTCTTATGTCGACACATGGACTTAGAAACTTTTTCCTGCATTTTATCCAATACTTATCCTGCACATGTAAACTAAAAATAACATCAAATACACCTTGATGTATATCATTGAGCTAAGTGAGGCTTCTCCAAATCAGGTACACATTTTCCAATGTACCCAACAGGTTCTTCATCCACCAAGCATGGATCGACGATCTTGACCGAACTAGGAGCTTCTTCCTTGACAGCTTCATCCAAGCTTAATTCCTTGAACTTGGTACCTGCATCTGCACCAATAATGTTAGATGAGCTTCTTTGGAGCAGTCTGTCTCATCAAATATAACATTGATTGACTCTTCTACTACCAAAGTTTTCTTATTGAAAATCCTATATGCCTTACTATGGCTATTATAACCTACAAAAACACCTTCAAAACATTTTTCAATAAACTTCATGCAGTAATACTTCCCATTATTAAGTACGAAGCATTTACTTCCAAAGATTCTAAAATAGGACACAGCCAGTTTTCTACCCTTCAATAGCTCATAAGGGGTCTTATGATAGCTTTTGTTGATAAGTGCTATGTTTTCCACGTGACAAGCTGTGTTGACTGCTTCAGCCCAGAAGTACTCCGGAAGTGAAGCATCGTTCAACATAGCTATACATGCTTCAATTAGAGTTCTATTACTTCTCTCAGCAATTCTATTTTGCTGTGGAGTAGGCGGCGAGGAAATATCATGAAAGATACCTTGACTTCCATAGAATTCTGTCATTGCACCAGACTCAAATTCTGTTCCGTGGTCACTCCTGATTTTGACCACTGAGCAGTTCAATTCGTTCTGAATTTGTCGGACAAAATTTTTGAATGTGTCGAAGGTGTCTGACTTGTGTTTCAGAAAGAAAACCTAAGTAAAATGTGAGTAGTCGTCAACCATTACTAACGTGTAGACCTTACCTCCTAAACTGTGAATAGGCATAGGACCGAATAAGTCCATATGAAGTAAGTATAAAATTCTTGAAGAATCTTTTTCAGCAATACCCTTTAAGGTAGCCCTTATCTTCTTACCCATTTGGCATGAGTGACACGGACTCTCTTTAAGGCACTTAATGATGGGGGAATCTCGCACTAAGTTGTGAGAAAATAGCATATTTATTGTTTTGAAATTAATATGGGTTAATCTCTTGTATCATTGGTACCAAAGAGATGCACTATCTTTTGCAAGAAAAAATACTGGTATAGAATTTTTTAAACAAAGAAAATTTAAACAGAAATATTTCTTCTCTGAGTGCCTTATCACATAGCTGACTTATGTTTATAAGATTATGGTGTAATCCTTCAACATAAGCCAAGTTTGTGAATGAGACTACTCCATTGGAGATCATACAATAGCCTTTTGTAGTTCCCCGGTCTGACCCTTCAAAGATGACTTTTGGTCCGTCTTTGACTGGGGTGAAATCAAGCAATAGGTTTATTGTCCTATTCATATGTCGAGAGCATCCGCTTCCAAAATGCCAGATAGGATTTTTGTTGGCCTTTGGACATACCTGCAATCATAAATCATTTTACCTTAGGATCCCAAACGTATTTGGGTCCTTGGTTCCTGGTCAACTTAACACCACTAGGAACATTTACTCTGGGAGTGGTCGGTCTCGCATGGTTAACTCGTGGAGTTACAAAGTTAGCAGGGTTATACCAGTAATCTACGCCAAAATGACCAATTTTGTCGCAACACCAACATTCAAACCTTTTGTACCTTCTTTTGAACTTCTACTTTACCTTTTGAACGTGAGGTCTAGTAGGGGCAACATACTTGGAGGTGGAAGCCTCCTGATTACGGCATACACAGGGCTTCTCCATCTCCTTGCCTTAGACACAAAAGTTTTGGCTTTTGGTGCCCTCTTAAGGTTATGTCCATGATCATAGGGACCATAACTCTTGAGTTCAATCTCTTCATAAGCTACTTTAAAAACACTGGAACCATAGTCTTGGGGACGGTTCCATCCTTGGTATCTCTTCTTGGGCTCTACATAGGTAGGCCTAGCAAGATGACCGTAGGACGACTCAAGGTCAAACTTGTATGTCAGAAAGATTACCTTCCTAAACGAGGGTTGACCTAGAGGCGCCTTCCCCTTTTCCTTGGCACTAGATTTCTTGGCAGCCTTACCTTTTCCAAATATGTGGCCAAGACCACTGCCCTTCTTCGGAGCTGAGAACTCATCAACGAGAGGGAGAACAGTCTTCGGCTTGGAGAAACTCTCAACAAGTTTTCTCTCCACCGAGAGTTTTTCTTCCATCTCATCGAGATATTTCTCTTTCAGACTTAATATTTCAGCCAAGCTTTTTAATTCTTCTTGCAAGGAGTGAATTTCACTTCTAAGAGGAGTCAATTATGCAATTGAATCGCCTTCCTCAGAAGAATAGCATTCATGAACATTGGATGACGTTTCCGATTCAGAGAGTATTGTGTGCGAGTTTACCTTCCCGCGATACTCTGAGTCACCAACTTCCTCGTCTGATTGAGCTATGAGCCCGAAGTAGGCTTCCTCATTCTCTAAGCTGGACTCGCTTGAGTCATTTTCACTAAGAGTCTTGGACTTCTTGGCGAAGAAGCTCTTTTCTTCTTTTCTCTTGCCCTTGAAGGATTTTTTCTCCTCTTTCTTGGATCCCTCCTTCTTGTATGGGCATTCAACAATCATGTGACCTATCTTATTGCAACAATAGCACACAACGTTAGAGGAAGAATGTTTGTTCTGTTTCAATTAATACCTATCCTCTCGGTTGTAGCTTTTTCTAGAACAGTCACCAACACGATGAGATTTTCTGAAGTCAGACGTGGATGACTGATTCTTCATCTATCTCCTCTTGATGAGCAGTTTCTTAAACTGCTTAGATATCAGCGAGAACTCTCCATCTGATAGCTCAGAGCCAGATGTGCTAGGCTCGGAGTCTTCTGGAGTGTCAGGAGCACGAGTCCTTATTGGTGAGACAACTTTGGACTTTCTTCACCCTTCTGCCTTTAGGGCCACCGACTTATCTTTGTTGCAAGTCTGGCTATTCTGCTCCTCCTTCTTTCTGGTGTTCATTTGTAGTTCGTAGGAGAGCAATTTCCCAAAGAGGTTTTGCGGGTTAATTTCAGGCAGCTTTCCAAATTCTTTAATTGCTACGACCTTGGTGTCCCAGTCCTTTGTCAGGGATCTCAGAAATTTGTCGTTGAGCTCGCAATTAGTGAAAGTACGACCATAGTTCCTGAGGTCATTAACAATCTTAAATAACTTCTCGAAGCTGGCAGCAATACTATCATTTGATCCTTGCTTGAATGCTTTGTATTCCTGATTCAGCAACGATCTGTGGTCGTCTCTGACTTCCTCTGTCCCTTCCATCAGCACAACTAGGCAGTCCCACATTTCTTTGGCAGATTTATAGTATAATAGATTATAAAGCATTGAGCCGTCCACTGCACTTGCGATGATGTTCTTTGCCTTCTTATCTAGGGAGACCAAGGGCAATTTCATCCTTAGTTAAATCCATCATCTTCTTGGGGAACATGACTGTATGATTCAAAGCTGATGGTTAAGTCGGTATGTGAGGTCCTTCTTTCACAATCTGAAAAATTCTTGGATTAGCAACTTCCATGAAGAACCTTACTCGTTCTTTCCACATGGGAAAGTTTTTCTTGGTGCACACTGGTAGATTCATAGAAGACATGTCTTTACTTCTATCCATGGTGACTAGATGAAATCTCTTGACGCTAGAACAGAGATCTTATTCAAAGTTTTAATCTTATATCAAACATAATGCCCCTCTGATACCAATTGAAAGTATCTAGCGTCTACCTAAATCACCTAGAGGGGGGTGAATAGGTGATGTTTGTGTCTTTTCACGAAATAAAAATCACTTTAAAAATCAAGCACACAAACAGAGAGATTTATACTGGTTCCCCGAGTTGGGTACGTCCACTTTCCCGCCTCGCTTATCTACTACGAAGGGCTAGATTCGGCTACTTCACCAATCTCAGATTTCCATAATCTTACACCTTGGAGCCGCAACTCCTACAACTCGGAGACGACTCTCCTACCACTCGATCCACAACCGGATCTACAAACTCGATCCACAAACGGATCTACAAACTTGAACCACAAACGGATCTACAAACTCGATCCACAAACAAATCTATAAACTCGGAGAAAATCTCCTACAAGATTAAACGAATGTTTTACAACAATATTACAATCACAAAGACAAGAATTAAGATCTTCAATCTGTCATTCTTGTAGAATGGTAGTTCTTGAAATTGCTTGGAGAACACGGAATATATAGAATTGAAAGATCTTGAATCTCGCATTTAATCTTCAAATGACTTGATCTGGAGGAGTATAGATCGGTAGAGAGAGAGAGAGCAATCAAGTCATATAAGTCGAAGAAGATGAATCGCACTGAACGTCAGAGGCCGATCGGAGAATTCGCGAATTTACTTTGTGTTGGCGGCCGATCGGATGGAAATCTGATTTTGGAAATATTTCTAGGTTTGAAATGAGATCAATAGCACGATTTGGTGAAAAGAAAATATCCTCTAAGTATTTATAAAGATTTCCTTCCCAGCGATAAAAAGAAAATTTCCTAAAATGAAATTCAGAAACTACTGTGCATGGCCGACCGAAAACCCAAACCAGAGCTTTGAAAATTTCTGGAAAATACCCGAAGTCAAATTCATCGAGTATCGTCGAGTATCATTAGTATACTCGTTGAATGGGTCTATGATATACGATGAATTAGACTTAGACAAATCAGCTCAGACCGGCAATACACTCAAGTTAAAGCGGAGAATCATACTCGACGAATTCGTCGAGTATCAGCTGGTATACTCGACGAATTCGTCGAGTATCGGCTGAATGACTCAACGCTCTCGACGCCATGACAAGCAATATTCGATGAATGAGACTTAGAAAAATCTAGAGAAGTAGCGTCAAATGGACTCGACGAATTCGGCGTGTATCGTCTAGTATATTTGACGAGTATACACGATGATACTAAGTGAATTTTACTTGGCGGATTTTCCAATTCTCAGAAAATTTGCCCCAAGTACAAATGGGGAATTCGACGAGTGTTGGAAGGTATATAAGACAAATTTGACGAATATGAATGAGCATACTCGATGAATTCGACGTGTATTCCTAGCCATACTCGACGAATTTTACTTAGGAAAATTCTTGTCCTTCTGAATCCAAGCTTTGGTCCTTCCTTGATCCGTCTCCTATACTTGGGATTGAAGTATACTCCAATAGAGAGATTACATGTGAGTCAATACATTGGCCAACACAATGAGGGATTACATTGTATAGTCATGTGTTTACTAACCCACTATGACCTGACATTCGTGTGTACTTAGCAATGAAAACTTTCAAGTACATAACTCAAAAGGTAGCATCAAATACAGTCACAATTCATCTTAGCTTAACTGGACCCTTCTTCAAATCCGGGTTATTGTGGATACAATACCCAATAGAGGTCCTACCCAGGGAAGAGGAGGACAGGTGTGAGGATCGGGCCGATGTAGGAGGTCAAGGAGGGATCAGAGTGATCCATAGGGTGGGTGGGAGTCGAGATTGCCCGTATGGCGAGCCTCCACACTATGTATCGTTGTAGCATCAGTGCCATGTCCCAAACCCCACCCCCGGATGAGAATATCAACTTCACAAGGAAGGATATGCAGGATCATGAGGATCCATTCTACAATGCGCTGGTGATCCAGGCCGCGGTCGAAAATTTTACTCTCTCTCAGAACCTCATATATAACAGGAGCTCGGTCAATGTCGTCTTCAAGAAGGCATTGGACGTGATGAAGGTGGAGGCCAGGAGGGTGTTGGCCTCGTATGGTCCTCTCTTTGGATTCTCCGGGGAGAGGATGGAAGTGGAAGGAGGAGTGGGACTCCATGTGACCTTGGAGGACAGTCCAGAAACTGCAGGTTCGTCTTCATGGATTCTCCCAGCAGCTATACAACGCCATCTTCAGACGGCCCCTCATCAGCGCCTTCCACTGCGTGCCCTCCTCCTTCCATCAGTGTTTGAAGTTCAGCGCCTAGGGAATCCAGGTCAGGATCCGGGGAGACCCCAAAGTGGCAAGGGAGTGTTATGTCACTGCGGTGAACTCTATCTCTTGGAAGGGAGGAGCCGAGGAGATGGAGAGGAGGATGGAGGATTTGTCCAGGCAGGAGGTCGAAGGAGAAGCAGAGGAGATGGAGATAGTGGAGGAATAAGTCCGCACCCGGGAGGGGGTGTAGGAAGAAGTTCTTGAAGAATCGTCTAAGGTGATGACCATGGAGGAAGCTGAGGGAAAGGAGGTTCCAGTCCCAGGCGAGGAGCCTACTAGTGAGTGGGAGGAGCAGTCTAGGTGGGAAGCCATAGAGTAAGTGGTGGAGATGGAGGTTCTCACCCGAGAAGGCAGGGTGGAGAAGGTGCACACCAACGGAGGGCTGAGCCATGAGGACCAGGGGAGGATGCTGGAGAGCATCTAAAAGAACATCGATGTCTTTACATGGAGCGCGATAGACATGTCAGGGATTGATACGGACATTGCCTGCCACCACCTCAACCTAGATCCATAGGATCGCCCCATACGACAGACGAAGAGGTCTATCGTGGACAAGCTGGTCGAGCCCATCCGGGAGGAGGTGGGTAAGCTCCTCAAGGCCATATTCGTGTCCGAGATCCAGTACCCTGGTTGAGTCTCCAATGTTATAATGGTTTAAAAAAAAGGAGACGACCGCTGGAGGATGTGTGTAGATTTTTCTCTTCTTAATAAAACATGTCCTAAAGATTGTTACCCCTTGCCTCAGATTGACGCGCTTGTTGACTCAGGCATTGGTTTTTCTGTAATGAGTTTTCTAGATGTTTTTTCAGGTTATCATCAGATCAGGATGCACCCTCCAGATATAAATGATGTCTCCTTCATCACCGATGACAGGTGATACTACTACAATGTAACATCCCATTTCCGGCTAGACCCCTAGGAGTAAGATTTGTCGTGACGGAACCCTAGGAAGCCCAAAATTGGAAATAAAGCGACCAGTATTGCGGGTCACGGGTTGGTCACGCCCGTGACCGGCCCGTCACGCCCGTGACCTGGGCGTGTCTACTTCGACGATCGTCGATCTCCACGAGACGATCGTCGAACGCGCTGTCTGGGCCTGTCACGCCCGTGACCAAGATGTCACGCCCGTGACTTGGGCGTGACTACTTCGACGGTCGTCGATCTCCACGAGACGATCGTCGATCGTGCTGACGGGGCGTGTCACGCCCGTGACCAAGGTGTCACGCCCGTGACTAGGGGCGTGACCCCTCGATGATCGTCGGTCGCCGTGAGACCATCGTCGAGCTTGCGCCCCGGGCATGTCACGCCCGTGACATGAGTGTCACGCCCGTGACCTAGGGCGTGACCCCATCGACGATCGTCGATCTCAATTTGACGATCGTCGACCTCGAAATCTGCTGTTCGGGCCTGTCACGCCCGTGACCCAAGATGTCACGCCCGTGACCATCCATCGACGATCGTCGATCTCAGTTCGACGATCGTCGAACCCAGAATGGGCTACCCGGGCCTGTCACGCCCATGACCTATGTGTCACGCCCGTGACATTGGCCGAAACGACAGTTCAGGCCCGAAATAACTCTAACGCGCATGGAAATAAATGTTGGCTTGGGAAGTTACACCAGGAGTAATTTCAGGCCGTTTTCCTTCTGTAAATAAATAATAAATAAGGAAAGGGTGGTCCAATAGAAAACCGCCAGCTGGATACACCGGTTCAGTTTTCCACCGTTCTTATCCCTTCACCGTAACCGAAACGTTAAGATATAATGGCGGTTACCATTTCATCTTCCCACTTCCTGAGTTATAAAAGCCCACTTAGGGAAAGAGGAGAGGTTTACACGCTCAAGCAAACGAAGCAGATCCTTGTTCTTGCTGTAAAGAGGAGTTCAGCAACGCCACCACCGCGCCATGGCACCTCGTCGCTCTTCTCGCCTCCAAACCGCGAACAAGGTCCTCCTCTACTCCTTCTCTTTCATGGGTAGATCTTAGGATTCTTAGGAAGGAGATTCGCGCTCAACGGAGCCGGATCCATCTCTCGTTTTCATGGAAAAACCATGAAAAAGATATTTCGAGTTCGCCGGAAACCGCCACCTCCGGCGGCCAAACCACCGCCGACCGCTAGCCATCGCCTCAACGGAGGTGGTGGTGGTGGTGGCTGGCCAGGGAAGTGACCGGACGGCCGGCAACGGATCACGGAATGCTTACAGGAAAAAATGATTTTTCCTGTGTCTGGTTTTCGGGTTCATGAAGAAGATGAACAGTGGAATTAATATTTTAATACATAGATTATTATATATTACAATGGAAAAATATGTTATTTTGAAGTATATTTTAAGGCTGCAAAATGAGGCACTTAGAGGCCGAATTAGGAAAAATGACCAGACACAAAAGTTGTAGCCCTCGGGGTCTACTTTAATTTAAAATTGATTTTATTCAATTTGGGTGAGTGGTTTGAACACAGCACTCATTTTGGTGGGATCAAGACCTAGGTTAACCAGAAATTAAAATGGTTGCCCACGGTTCATAACATGTCCAAATGACTTGAAATTTGGACTGGAGGTCTATAATATGTAAATCGAGAGGCTGTCCAAAAATGAGAATTTTTGGAGAACTTTTGCCTAAAGTTTTTGTAAAAATTTAATAAACAATATAAAATTAATTAGAAGATGAAATTAAGTCCAAACTTCCCCAAATTTTGGGTGGTGGTCCCTGGCATCAATATTAAGGTCTGTACAAAATTTCAACTCGAATGGTCGAGTTTTGAATAGGGAAGTATCAAGTCCTAGATAGGTCTTGGCGAGGGGTACTTTGGGGAAAAGTACGATTGGGGATGGAGTGGGCAAATCTCCTCAAAAGAGGCTGATGTTGTTGGCCACTGATTTGTTGGGACTATGTCTACCCTCTGGGGTAACATGGTGTGGCTTAGGGTGGATTTTACCCTAAGAGATTGGCTCAACTCCAACGGGGGGGAGTTTGAGGTTTGTGAAGGACATAGGAGCAAAAGCTCTTGTATGCCCTTGAAATTTGGAGGAGAGGGGGATGATATGATGAAAACCCTCTGGTTGAAATAGTGATGGATTTGGAGGTAGTTAGGTACCTCAAAAGTCGAGATGTCGGATTAGGATAGAAATGTAATTTAGTTATTTTAAGCACTAAAGCTAATCCAAAAAATTATGAAACTCGGGAGGAGGGGGTTTTAGGATGTTTTAGACTCATGGTAATTTTTCTGGAATTTTATGATTAATATATATTATACTTCATGTGTTAAAGGATTATTAGCCAAATTTGTTGTTTCAATTAATTTGAGGCTTTACATTGATTATAATCAGTTAAAATTCTGGGTTTAGATCTTGACTTGTAGAACATTGATCCCTGAATTTTTATAGAATTTTATGTTGAGTAAATCTAGTACTTTATTCACAAATGATAGAAAGGGCTTTTATGTTTAAAAAATTATTATGGATAAAACGCTTGCTGGAAAATTATGAAATTTAGCCAGTGCAAATTTTAGGCCTTATTCATCATGTCATAATTTATTTAGAATTTTTGGAAGAATATTTTCTGTACATGATTCACAAACTATAGAAATTAGAGATTATTTCCAAAATAGTTTTCAGGTTGTTTTGATGATAGAAAATTATGATACTTAGGATTTAGCCTTCTGAGATAGCCTACTAATTATCATAAATTTGCTGGACATCTTGCATGAATAATTAGGATAGTTCATGTTCAAACCGGTGGCCCTTGAGATTTTCGAGGAATTTAATTAAATGCCAAATAAATTAAGAAAATTTCCATTCTCTGGATTTAGGTTATTTATACCAAGATAAGCCTCCAGTAAATAGTTTAGGGCATTTGGATGAGTAATGGATCATTGCATAACCGGTTCGACATGTAGCCTAGGTCGGTCTGCATATAGCAGGTTGTGAGATGCAATAGGACACGATCTGAGGAAGTCTTTGAGGTTTAAACATTTTGTCTGGGTGAACAAGTGTGGAAGAAATTACATTAGGAAGATATAAAGAGTAGTGAGTAGTGGTGATAGCTAGAGTTAAGAGGTGCTCGGGCTCGACGAAAGATCGTCTTCCCCGAGGAGTGGAAGGTTTAAAAATCACCCTAGGATAGTCTATCGTAATATGAGAAGGGAATCGGGCTAAGGGAAAACAACCAATAACAATAAGTGCCTTGCGAAAGGGAACTTCGGGCCGTAATGCACCGTCTTGGTTCCTAGTGCCCCTTGAGAGCCCTTCACGGGGTATACCGGGGGCAGTCCTGGGCTAACGTAAACTGTAATAACAAACCGACAAGAATAACTTAGTAACTAGGGCTGCACTCTTCACAACACTGTTGGCACAGGAAGGTGGATGAGAGCTTCGGCTCGGTTGATTTGGAAACGGACGGGATGGTCCGGGGAGCTTCGGCTCGGTTGATTTGGAAACGGACGGGATGGTCCGGGGAGCTTCGGCTCGGTTGGTTTGGAGACGGACGTTTTGGTCCGGGGAGCTTCGGCTCGGTTTTGTGTGCTTACGATTTAACTTACATGTGCATAAAATAGGAAAAGTTAAGGTGGTGGGTCTTTCGATATCGGGGAGTTCGATTGCACCGACACCGATATCGTTGACTCGGCGGGGTGATTAGCACTCCGCCAACAGAAGTCCGGTGCGCCAGCCGGCAAGAGTACGCAGGCGTCCGCTTTGTGCACCAAGCGTTGAGGCGTACGATAGGTCAGACCAGTGGTGCTTTTACTGGTTTTGAGGTGGGCGAGGCCCAACCCACCGCTTCCGTTTGCCACTACGGAGGTATCCTGGGAGGTAACGGCTCCGAAAGGGGGAAACTAAAGGTCTGTGTGCACAGAGTCGGGTGTGTGAGTTGCACTGCATGACATAACATACCCACCATATAGTTGCATTTCATAATCATTCATAACAACCTTGACACCTAAAGTATAAGTGGAATGGGACGCTTATACATTAGGACCTGCAAAACGACCCCTTGGTCTATAAGCTTGTGTGGGCAAGTTTATAAATCAAAGGTTATTTTCAATATATAATAACCCCTGCTGTTTGATAACCGACACCCCAAGGTATAAGTGGTATGGGACACTTATACGATGGGAGCCTTGTAAAAGATCCCTTTGCTTATGTGTTCTCGCATAAGTGAAGGTTTAAATTCATTTAATTACTTTTCTTACTGCTAGACCTATTACAACAACTTATTAACTGCTCACCTAATACCACTTGCTAGAATAGTCTCCGCTGCCATCTGTTTTCATGTTAATCTCCACCTTCATGTCCTTCCCTTTCTTCCTCTCCGCTCGGTACCTAGGAGCCATGGGGGGGAAGGGGTAGGGGATGATAGGGCTTAGTCTTTATGACTAACGGTTTTCGAACCGCATCATTTAGGGGATCGTGGAGCCCAGCATGGAGGAGCAGCCCCAGAGATCGGTGCGCCTAGAGATGGGGCAGTCTAGCTCCGGAGTTCACACAGCCGGGACCGTGAGTCTCGATCCTTGAGTAGTTTACTGTTTCGCTTCCGCATGAGAGACTTGTAGTGAGGACATTTTGTACCGGGCATAAGCCCGTATTTATAGTACTCTGATGTTTCTGTGGACACTCCCTTCGTGGAGCTTACTTATTTATATATGTGGTTTTTGTTATTGTGGACTGTTTACTATTACTTCAATAATTGTGCTACTTTTTGTGATCGATTTGGCCGGCAGAATCGGCGCCTTGTGGTGATGACCCTTCAGGACGTGAAGGTGTCACCGCAAAGCGGCGGTTCTGGGCCTAAGACCCCGGTGGTTGAAAAAGAAAAAAAAAGGGGGGGTCTTACAAGTGGTATCAGAGGAAACATCGATCAGAAGGAAGTAGCAGTCCACAAACCCTAGGTCACCCCCCGCTCGAGTTTAGTTTGGGGACAAACTAAGCAGCGGAAGCAGTGGTGTGCCCATATGGGGATCACATATAATTTGTCCAACTTTATGTAGTATTTGAACGTTTTCTCAACGTGTGTTTTTGTTACGCAGCCTCCAGCACGGACTACGCCTCAGGGTGGAGTTCCACAGGCTCAGGATGTTGCACCACCCCCACCGGCCGCCACTCCTTTCCTTCAGTCAGACATGGGACAGACCCTGACTGCCATTCTGGAGGCCTTCAGGGCCCAGCAGGTTCCGGCCCCGCAGCCAAATCCGGGGGCCAACTGGCTAAGCATCTTCCGAGGACTGGCTCCCCCGTCCTATTTGGGGACAGAGTCGGCTGTTCGGACGGAAGAGTGGCTAGATATCATGTATGAGATGCTGACCGGGATTCGGTGTCCATGGGAGGAGAAGGTGGCTCTGGTTGTCTCCTGCCTGGAGTCCCATGCAAAGAGGTGGTGGAAGACGCTGTTGGACACGACCTTTGCTGATAGGGATGTTGCGGAGATCACTTGGGAGGAGTTCAGGGCCGCACTTCTGGAGCATTTCGTTCCGCAGTCGGCTAGGGATGACTTGGAGGAGCGGTTCTTACAGCTGAAGCAGGGTACTCGGACCGTGGTGGAGTACCATCGAGAGTTTGACCACCTGGCTCGATACGCAGATTCCTACCAGCTGGACGAGGCAGGGTATATCAGGAGGTTCTACAAGGGCCTACGTGAGGACTTGAGGGAGGCCCTCTTGTTTGTATCTGACGGGCCCATCTCCCGGATTTTGGAGATGGCCAAAAGGATTGAGGCAGATTGGCACACCACCCGGGGCCGGAAACGGCCAGCAGAGGATCAGGGACGAAGAGGAAGGAATGACCAGCGGCGGGGTGCGGTACCGGAGGGGAGGAGGACAGAGGACAGATGCGGGGGCAGAGCCGATGTTCCGAACTTTGGAGGAAGGTTCGACAGGGGATTATTCCCTGAGGGATGGGTTGCTCCACTTCAGAGGCAGAGTATACATACCAGCAGGAGGCCAGATCCGAGAGGATATTTTGACGGAGGCGCACTGCAGCCGGTACTCCATGCATCCGGGGATCACAAAGATGACCGCTGATCTGAAGAGGACGATGTTTTGGCCGGGCATGAAGAAGGACATTACGTACTTCGTGACCCATTGTGAGGCATGTCAGTTGGTGAAGGCGGAGTGCAGGAACCCCGCAGGACTGTTGCAGCCACTCCCGGTGCCGGAGTGGAAGTTCGACGACATAGCGATGGATTTTATACATGGTTTTCCCCGGTCTCGGACAGGGAACGACTCGATTTGGGTGATTGTCGATCGGCTGACGAAGGTGGCCCGCTTTATACCGATCAGGAAGGATGACTCGGTGGGAGTGCTGGTACGGAAGTTTGTGGAGCAGTATGTCCGATATCATGGCGTGCCCCGGACGATAGTGTCGGACCGCGATGGACGGTTTACATCCAGGGAGTGGCGGTCAGTGCAGGCATATTTGGGCACCCGGTTGACTTTTAGCACGGCCTTCCACCCTCAGACGGACGGGCAGACAGAGCGCACCAACAGGACGTTGGAGGATCTACTACGACTGTGTATACTGGACCGAGGGGAGCCGTGGGAGAAGATGTTACCGTTGGTCGAGTTCTCCTACAATAATAGCTACCAGTCCAGCATCAGGATGGCGCCTTATGAAGCCTTGTATGGACGAAAATGTAGGACCCCGCTTTCTTGGGTTCAAGACGAGGATCCGAAGCTGTTAGGATCGGATTTTGTGGAGGATACCGAGGCTCAGGTGAGACTGATCAGAGATAGGATGTTGGAGGCGCAGAGCAGACAGGCCAAATACTATGACGCGCGGCATCGTCAGGTGGAGTTTCGGGTAGGGGATCGAGTGTTCTTGAAGATCCGGCCCATGCACGGAGTCTCACGGGTGCGCGGTCGGAGGAAGAAACTCAGCCCTAGGTACATGGGCCCTTACCGGATCCTGGAGCGGATCGGACCCTTAGCCTACAGGCTAGAGTTGCCACCAGAGCTGGCAGCTCTACACGACGTCTTCCATATCTCTTCGCTGAGAAGGGCTCTACTACGCCCGGAGCAGCGAATTTTGACCACAGAAGGGCCGGTAGCTTCAGACCGATCTGTTCACTTGGAGCCGGTTCGGATCGATGACAAAGGAGTGCGGATCTTGCGCCGCAAGAAGATTCCCTTAGTCAAGGTTTTGTGGAGAAATCACGGTCAGGAGGAGCACACCTGGGAACCGCAGGATCTGATGAGGCAAAGATACCCGGAGTTGTTCAGTCAGGTACATCTCTCCACCTCTCGGTATACTATAAACTGCCTTCTTGTTTTGGAATGTTAAGACTAGACAAGGGAAATCTAGGACCTAGGTATGCACACTTAATCAGAATGGTAGGGGCTAATCTTTTGTTTATTGGGGAGATTGTCTTCGTTATCAAACGAACGATCGCCTGAACCCAATAGAAAGACCGAATGGGATGTTACAAGATTAATTCGTTCCGATAGAAATCCCCGTAGGCTCAACCTCAATTTCGGGGACGAAATTTTTGTTTTGTTTATTGGGATTTGTAACATCCCATTTCCGGCTAGACCCCTAGGAGTAAGATTTGTCGTGACGGAACCCTAGGAAGCCCAAAATTGGAAATAAAGCGACCAGTATTGCGGGTCACGGGTTGGTCACGCCCGTGACCGGCCCGTCACGCCCGTGACCTGGGCGTGTCTACTTCGACGATCGTCGATCTCCACGAGACGATCGTCGAACGCGCTGTCTGGGCCTGTCACGCCCGTGACCAAGATGTCACGCCCGTGACTTGGGCGTGACTACTTCGACGGTCGTCGATCTCCACGAGACGATCGTCGATCGTGCTGACGGGGCGTGTCACGCCCGTGACCAAGGTGTCACGCCCGTGACTAGGGGCGTGACCCCTCGATGATCGTCGGTCGCCGTGAGACCATCGTCGAGCTTGCGCCCCGGGCATGTCACGCCCGTGACATGAGTGTCACGCCCGTGACCTAGGGCGTGACCCCATCGACGATCGTCGATCTCAATTCGACGATCGTCGACCTCGAAATCTGCTGTTCGGGCCTGTCACGCCCGTGACCCAAGATGTCACGCCCGTGACCATCCATCGACGATCGTCGATCTCAGTTCGACGATCGTCGAACCCAGAATGGGCTACCCGGGCCTGTCACGCCCGTGACCTATGTGTCACGCCCGTGACATTGGCCGAAACGACAGTTCAGGCCCGAAATAACTCTAACGCGCATGGAAATAAATGTTGGCTTGGGAAGTTACACCAGGAGTAATTTCAGGCCGTTTTCCTTCTGTAAATAAATAATAAATAAGGAAAGGGTGGTCCAATAGAAAACCGCCAGCTGGATACACCGGTTCAGTTTTCCACCGTTCTTATCCCTTCACCGTAACCGAAACGTTAAGATATAATGGCGGTTACCATTTCATCTTCCCACTTCCTGAGTTATAAAAGCCCACTTAGGGAAAGAGGAGAGGTTTACACGCTCAAGCAAACGAAGCAGATCCTTGTTCTTGCTGTAAAGAGGAGTTCAGCAACGCCACCACCGCGCCATGGCACCTCGTCGCTCTTCTCGCCTCCAAACCGCGAACAAGGTCCTCCTCTACTCCTTCTCTTTCATGGGTAGATCTTAGGATTCTTAGGAAGGAGATTCGCGCTCAACGGAGCCGGATCCATCTCTCGTTTTCATGGAAAAACCATGAAAAAGATATTTCGAGTTCGCCGGAAACCGCCACCTCCGGCGGCCAAACCACCGCCGACCGCTAGCCATCGCCTCAACGGAGGTGGTGGTGGTGGTGGCTGGCCAGGGAAGTGACCGGACGGCCGGCAACGGATCACGGAATGCTTACAGGAAAAAATGATTTTTCCTGTGTCTGGTTTTCGGGTTCATGAAGAAGATGAACAGTGGAATTAATATTTTAATACATAGATTATTATATATTACAATGGAAAAATATGTTATTTTGAAGTATATTTTAAGGCTGCAAAATGAGGCACTTAGAGGCCGAATTAGGAAAAATGACCAGACACAAAAGTTGTAGCCCTCGGGGTCTACTTTAATTTAAAATTGATTTTATTCAATTTGGGTGAGTGGTTTGAACACAGCACTCATTTTGGTGGGATCAAGACCTAGGTTAACCAGAAATTAAAATGGTTGCCCACGGTTCATAACATGTCCAAATGACTTGAAATTTGGACTGGAGGTCTATAATATGTAAATCGAGAGGCTGTCCAAAAATGAGAATTTTTGGAGAACTTTTGCCTAAAGTTTTTGTAAAAATTTAATAAACAATATAAAATTAATTAGAAGATGAAATTAAGTCCAAACTTCCCCAAATTTTGGGTGGTGGTCCCTGGCATCAATATTAAGGTCTGTACAAAATTTCAACTCGAATGGTCGAGTTTTGAATAGGGAAGTATCAAGTCCTAGATAGGTCTTGGCGAGGGGTACTTTGGGGAAAAGTACGATTGGGGATGGAGTGGGCAAATCTCCTCAAAAGAGGCTGATGTTGTTGGCCACTGATTTGTTGGGACTATGTCTACCCTCTGGGGTAACATGGTGTGGCTTAGGGTGGATTTTACCCTAAGAGATTGGCTCAACTCCAACGGGGGGGAGTTTGAGGTTTGTGAAGGACATAGGAGCAAAAGCTCTTGTATGC
The DNA here is from genome assembly GCA_039513925.1 of Platanthera zijinensis. Taxonomy (NCBI): domain Eukaryota; kingdom Viridiplantae; phylum Streptophyta; class Magnoliopsida; order Asparagales; family Orchidaceae; genus Platanthera; species Platanthera zijinensis. The sequence goes on from CM077083.1 coordinate 149,454,600, forward strand.
CCTTGAAATTTGGAGGAGAGGGGGATGATATGATGAAAACCCTCTGGTTGAAATAGTGATGGATTTGGAGGTAGTTAGGTACCTCAAAAGTCGAGATGTCGGATTAGGATAGAAATGTAATTTAGTTATTTTAAGCACTAAAGCTAATCCAAAAAATTATGAAACTCGGGAGGAGGGGGTTTTAGGATGTTTTAGACTCATGGTAATTTTTCTGGAATTTTATGATTAATATATATTATACTTCATGTGTTAAAGGATTATTAGCCAAATTTGTTGTTTCAATTAATTTGAGACTTTACATTGATTATAATCAGTTAAAATTCTGGGTTTAGATCTTGACTTGTAGAACATTGATCCCTGAATTTTTATAGAATTTTATGTTGAGTAAATCTAGTACTTTATTCACAAATGATAGAAAGGGCTTTTATGTTTAAAAAATTATTATGGATAAAACGCTTGCTGGAAAATTATGAAATTTAGCCAGTGCAAATTTTAGGCCTTATTCATCATGTCATAATTTATTTAGAATTTTTGGAAGAATATTTTCTGTACATGATTCACAAACTATAGAAATTAGAGATTATTTCCAAAATAGTTTTCAGGTTGTTTTGATGATAGAAAATTATGATACTTAGGATTTAGCCTTCTGAGATAGCCTACTAATTATCATAAATTTGCTGGACATCTTGCATGAATAATTAGGATAGTTCATGTTCAAACCGGTGGCCCTTGAGATTTTCGAGGAATTTAATTAAATGCCAAATAAATTAAGAAAATTTCCATTCTCTGGATTTAGGTTATTTATACCAAGATAAGCCTCCAGTAAATAGTTTAGGGCATTTGGATGAGTAATGGATCATTGCATAACCGGTTCGACATGTAGCCTAGGTCGGTCTGCATATAGCAGGTTGTGAGATGCAATAGGACACGATCTGAGGAAGTCTTTGAGGTTTAAACATTTTGTCTGGGTGAACAAGTGTGGAAGAAATTACATTAGGAAGATATAAAGAGTAGTGAGTAGTGGTGATAGCTAGAGTTAAGAGGTGCTCGGGCTCGACGAAAGATCGTCTTCCCCGAGGAGTGGAAGGTTTAAAAATCACCCTAGGATAGTCTATCGTAATATGAGAAGGGAATCGGGCTAAGGGAAAACAACCAATAACAATAAGTGCCTTGCGAAAGGGAACTTCGGGCCGTAATGCACCGTCTTGGTTCCTAGTGCCCCTTGAGAGCCCTTCACGGGGTATACCGGGGGCAGTCCTGGGCTAACGTAAACTGTAATAACAAACCGACAAGAATAACTTAGTAACTAGGGCTGCACTCTTCACAACACTGTTGGCACAGGAAGGTGGATGAGAGCTTCGGCTCGGTTGATTTGGAAACGGACGGGATGGTCCGGGGAGCTTCGGCTCGGTTGATTTGGAAACGGACGGGATGGTCCGGGGAGCTTCGGCTCGGTTGGTTTGGAGACGGACGTTTTGGTCCGGGGAGCTTCGGCTCGGTTTTGTGTGCTTACGATTTAACTTGCATGTGCATAAAATAGGAAAAGTTAAGGTGGTGGGTCTTTCGATATCGGGGAGTTCGATTGCACCGACACCGATATCGTTGACTCGGCGGGGTGATTAGCACTCCGCCAACAGAAGTCCGGTGCGCCAGCCGGCAAGAGTACGCAGGCGTCCGCTTTGTGCACCAAGCGTTGAGGCGTACGATAGGTCAGACCAGTGGTGCTTTTACTGGTTTTGAGGTGGGCGAGGCCCAACCCACCGCTTCCGTTTGCCACTACGGAGGTATCCTGGGAGGTAACGGCTCCGAAAGGGGGAAACTAAAGGTCTGTGTGCACAGAGTCGGGTGTGTGAGTTGCACTGCATGACATAACATACCCACCATATAGTTGCATTTCATAATCATTCATAACAACCTTGACACCTAAAGTATAAGTGGAATGGGACGCTTATACATTAGGACCTGCAAAACGACCCCTTGGTCTATAAGCTTGTGTGGGCAAGTTTATAAATCAAAGGTTATTTTCAATATATAATAACCCCTGCTGTTTGATAACCGACACCCCAAGGTATAAGTGGTATGGGACACTTATACGATGGGAGCCTTGTAAAAGATCCCTTTGCTTATGTGTTCTCGCATAAGTGAAGGTTTAAATTCATTTAATTACTTTTCTTACTGCTAGACCTATTACAACAACTTATTAACTGCTCACCTAATACCACTTGCTAGAATAGTCTCCGCTGCCATCTGTTTTCATGTTAATCTCCACCTTCATGTCCTTCCCTTTCTTCCTCTCCGCTCGGTACCTAGGAGCCATGGGGGGGAAGGGGTAGGGGATGATAGGGCTTAGTCTTTATGACTAACGGTTTTCGAACCGCATCATTTAGGGGATCGTGGAGCCCAGCATGGAGGAGCAGCCCCAGAGATCGGTGCGCCTAGAGATGGGGCAGTCTAGCTCCGGAGTTCACACAGCCGGGACCGTGAGTCTCGATCCTTGAGTAGTTTACTGTTTCGCTTCCGCATGAGAGACTTGTAGTGAGGACATTTTGTACCGGGCATAAGCCCGTATTTATAGTACTCTGATGTTTCTGTGGACACTCCCTTCGTGGAGCTTACTTATTTATATATGTGGTTTTTGTTATTGTGGACTGTTTACTATTACTTCAATAATTGTGCTACTTTTTGTGATCGATTTGGCCGGCAGAATCGGCGCCTTGTGGTGATGACCCTTCAGGACGTGAAGGTGTCACCGCAAAGCGGCGGTTCTGGGCCTAAGACCCCGGTGGTTGAAAAAGAAAAAAAAAAGGGGGTCTTACATACAAGATGATGTCCTTTGGGCTATAAATTGCAGAGGCAATGTATCAAATTATGATGGATAGGGAATTCCAAGAGTAGAAGGGGAGGAACCTGGAGGTATACGTGGATGATCTCATGATCAAGATTCAGGACATGGACTCTCACCTCTGGGACCTGGAGGAGACCTTCAGTAACCTGCAGAAATATAAAATGAGGCTAAACTCCTTGAAGTGTATCTTCGGGGAGAGCAGGGGCAAGTTCCTAGGCCATCTCCTTACTCCCGCAGGAGTGGAGCCAACCCTTGACAAGGTAAGGGCGATCATGGATTTGGGGTCGCCTCGGATCGCTAAGGAGGTACAGCGCCTGACGGGGAAGCTGGAGGGGTTTAGCAGGTTCCTCTCTCGGGCAGGAGAGAAGTGTTCCCCCTTCTTCAAAGCATTGAGGGGAAATCAGAAATTCGAATGGTTGGAAGAATGTGAGGAAGCATTCCGGGCCTTGAAGAGGCAGTTGACCCAGGCCTCGCTACACCAGGGACCAAAGGAGGGGGAAGACCTGTCCCTATACCTTGGTGTTGGGGTCGAGACTCTGAGCTCTGTCTTGGTCCAGGAAGAAGGCAAGAAGCAGCTGCCCACCTACTACGTGAGCCAGGTATTGAGGAAGGTAGAGCTCTGGTACCCGATTCTAGAGAAGTTAGCCTTTGCTTTGGTCATCTCAGCTCGGATGCTCAGACCCTATTTCCAGGGACACTCTATCCGGGTAGTGACTGATCACCCCCTCCGCAACATCTTTGAGTGGGTGGAGCACTTAGGGAGGTTGGAAAAGTGGTCGGTGGAGCTGAGCGAATTTGATATATCCTTTATTCCCCGCCTCTCGATCAAGGCCAAGGCAATGACCTACTTTCTATCTGATTATGTGGTTGAGGTGGCGGAGGCAGAGCTCACTTATTCGGTCCCTTGGAGGGTGAAGTTGGATGGCGCGTCGGGGAGGCATTCCCTTGGGGTAGGGGTGCTTTTGGAGAGCCCATAAGGTACAAATATTGAGCAAACATCCGTCATCCATTTTCCCATCACCAACAATCAAGCAGAGTACGAAGCAGTGAAAACAGGGTTGCGTCTGGCCAGGGAGCTGGGGGGTACATGATATGGAAATGCTCACGGATTCCATGGTGGTGGCCTCCCAGGTCAACGAGGAGTTTAAGGCAAGAGAACCTACTCTCCAGTTGTACTTAGAAAAAGTGAAGGGGCTCATCGACATGTTTCAACATTCTCCATCTGACACGTGTCACGAGAGGGAAACGAGCAGGTGTATCAATTGGCCAAGCATGGACCTCGGATGGGGGGTACCATCACCGACTTGTTCCACCCGTCCATCGAAGAGGGAGAGCTGATGGAGGTGGACCAACACCCCTCGTGGATGGATCCTTTTGTAACCTTCCTATCCACAGGGGAGTTCCCAGAAGATATGGATAAAAAGCGATTCAAGCACAAGTCGGCGTACTACCTCATGTGCGACGGGCAGTGATGGCGACAATGTCCCGCAACTTGCTCGTGATGATCAAGACCGTTCGATTGATGGCGATGTGGTCCCTCCCCATGTTTGTGAAGACGTTGCTGATGGTGCTGAATATTTTCTCCACATAGAGTTTGATGATTGTGATGGACGCTACCGCAAGCTTGAGGATTGTGATTTTGCCGCGACAACCATTGTCGACGCCATGCCAAAATCTCCACTTCATGTTTTGCGTGAAAATATATGATTATAAATTATTATCCCCCACTTGGGACAATATTTATAATTATATGTTTTTTTTATCAATTATTTTATTTTCAGCATTTTTTAATTTTGGACTGTTTTTAATTTCAGCTTTATTTGATGGACTGTTTTGAGCCATCTAGATCTAATCTTGATGAAAGGTGGAGATTGAGTGGTGTATTTTATTATATAAGTGCTTGTAGAGAGTAAAGGAGATTATTGATGAATTAAAAAAAACCCTAACAGCACTCCTTGGCCGACCCTCCCCTCTCCCCTAGAATCCCGATCGGGATATCTCTCCCCCCCCCCCCCCCGGCGTGCGCGCCCTCCTCTCTCCCCCTACTCTATCGTGGCAACTTCGGCCAACACCTCCCCCCTCTCCTCACTTCTGATCCCCTCACCTCCAACCCGGCGGCCTGTAAACCATAAATCACAGACCTCCATCAAGCAAATCGTCGGCCGACCTCCATCAAGCAAAATGTCGGTCGAACCTCCAACAGCATCCCGTCGTCGACCTCCTTGCGGCGGCTCCTTTTGCAGCCCCCTTATTGGACCCCGTCCGAGCCCAACAACAACCCTCATGCTGCCCTCCGACCGTCCTCTCGCTGCCGTGGATTCCAGTCGGTGACTCCGAAGAAAGTGACTTGCGTCGCCTCCGTCCGGTGCAGTGTCATGGAATCTCGTGGAAGTGTGACCCTTCCACTAATCTTCTTTTCGTGTGTTCCTCTTGCTAGTTTGGGTAATCCCTCCCCCGTTCTCTTGGTGTGTTTCGACTATGTTAGTGCGAGGTTGTCGGGGATTTGTGGACTGAGATATTCATCCTAATTATTGAATCATTGTGCGTTATAAATCTGAATTTAAGATATTATTATTGTACGGATTTCCTCATTAATTTTGTATCGGGTAGGTCTCTTGAAGCTTTGCGAAATCGGGTTGTTCAAATCCTTGATTTCACATTTGTTTCTCGAGATTTGGTATACCTCGCGTTGATTTAATTTTGGGGCTAAAGTTGGACTCTATTTGAATCGCCATTTTAGTCCGGATTCTCTCTGTTTGAGAAATGGATACATGTGGTTAATTTTAAGGTGTGTCGCTAATTGCTCAGATCGTGTAGGTCCTATTTGCTTGAGCAAACATTGGCCTATAGCCCTTGTTCAATCTCGAAAGGCTTCGCGACCCTTTGCTTTTGTGATGTGAATGACTATTGTGCAATTAGAATGGATGTGTTAAGTGCGTTAGCGTAGATCTAAGCGTGAGAGAGCTTCTCGCTAGTGTTTGAACACCACAGTCACATCGTTGACACGTTGGCCTACATCAATTTGATATCAAAGGGAGGTTTGCCAGTTTCTCAACTTGGCAATGATCTGCTCGTTCCGAGCTACCCCCATTTGCACTTAGGCACGTTCGTGACTTATATTTTTTTTTTAGTTAAAAAAATTTGTGTTTCTTAAAATATATCAAAAACAAAAACAAAAAATTTGTTTTACGTGTTCACTTAGTTTTAGTTTTCCGTTTGTCTCCCGGCAAATTTACTTATGACGCACATTGGAAGTTCCGCTCACTCACCATCATTCGTTGAGCTTAACGTTATGTTAGCACAATATTTGACACCTCCACCGCGCACCTCTAGGCCTGTTAGAGTTCTTTCTCCGACCTATGATGGGATAGGTGGACCGCGAGTGTTTTAATGTTGGGTGAAGGATATGGAACGTTATTTAGAGCGATATCATATTTTGGATCCCCACAGGATTCCCGTTGCGAGACTATAATTATTTGGTCGAGCCCAGACCTTCTGGCTCAATGAGGAGAGACGTTTTGGGACGCCCCTCGACGACTCACTTGTAGGTTGGAAGATTATGAAGAATTATTTAACGGATGAGTATTACCCTCCATACTGCCGTTCTCAGTTTTCTTATTATCTGAGTGATTCGCCGCCAAAGACTTTGCCTACATCGAACCAGTACGTCCCCTCGTACTCTCATACTCGGTCGTCTCATGATTTTATTTCTCCCTGCCAGGGCACTAGACCCATTTCTGATCATAGGAGTGACTATAAGCCTCACGCTAGATCCTTGCTCCGCCAAGATCTGACTATTTTGAGCACACGTACACCTACCCTTCGGAAGAAGGAGAAGGTTAGGTCCTCTGTCCCGCCACCTATCGTTTTCACTACTAGGGATGCTATAAATCCGCTGGTTAAGCATAGGCAGACAGTTCGGATTTGCAAGGAGAACGCTACATGTTACGCTTGTGGAGTGATTGGCCACTAGGCCGTGGAGTGCCCCACAAAGTCGAGGGCTTTGGCTCTTTTAGCTTCGACGTCTGAGCCCGATACTAAGGGCGATGCCGATTTTTCTGACGACTTTAAGGACGATGAGGAGATTGGATATCCTAGTGACCTGTATGAGGATGTCTCCTCTGAGGTATCACCCCCTTGGATTAACCCACTTCCCCTCGACCATATTTCTGGTTCGTCTCCTATAATAGTTGAGGAACCGCCCGATAGCCCTGAGTTTGTAGATGTACCTACTGTGTTGGAAGATTTACCTTGCGAGGGAGTTGTGCTTTTGGATGATTTTAGTAGTGTAAACCCAGATGATTTCTCTTTGATGTTAACACCGATATGTGGCGTTCACCATGAGTTAGATTCTCTCTCGGGTTCGATTTCACTGACACTCCCTCCTGTTCCTTTGGCTCGATTAGCGGACTTGTTAGGACACGAATTGGTTTTTCCTGGTCCGATCCACTTAGCTAGGCCGTCGTTATTAGCACCTCCGTTGTACATGACTTGTGGGCTATGTATTAGTTTGTGTCCGTCTGCGGGCATGTCTTCGTTTGCGACTGTGTATGATTCCATGACGACTGTGCCCCTTGGCTTAGCATCTTCACGATACACTTACTCATCCAGTCCAGTTGCACATATTTTTACTCCACCTATTTACGACTTTCGCCTACACGTGTCTATGACGATAGCTGACCACTTTGAGTTGTACCACACACACTTCTGTTCACTTTCGAGAGCGTCCTCCGCTAGAGCCGGCGATTTAAATTTAGTCTGGTCATTCCCCGAGCGGATGTCTACATGCTCCATCAATAAATTAGCACTTAGGGACGCCGACCCGTCCATGGTTATGAGGAACGTCAGAATTAATGCTTTTCATTCGGATTTTGATGATGCATGGGGTGCTTCACCTCTTTTCAATTTTTCGGATTTATTATTGCATGTCTATTTTCCACCTGAGTGGCCTTCTTTATCGTTTCTTTCTCCCACTATATATTCTCTTGGATTGGGGAGTGAGAGTTCTTTCGTGTCTAACTTCCATGTGGGTTCCTTGGTTCTTGCGCCGGATGGTTCTAGTGATTCTCCCACTATATATTCTCCCACTATGATTCTAGTGATTATTCTTCGGACTGACACCTTTTTGAGTTTTCTCGAAAGCTTTGTTGTTATTGTTATGCCTGATAGGTTTTCTTTGATGAGTGATGCCCGCACTACTATCACTTGGATACTCGGGCGAGATTATATACATGTGGGTGTTCCCTTCGACTATGTTCCCCTTCTGGGCCACTCATCGGTGATGAGTGTTTTTGAGTGGGGGAGGATTGATGGCGACAATATCCTGCCACTTGCTCGTGATGATCGAGACCGTTCAATTGATGGCGATGCGGTCAAGCTACATGTTCATGAAGACGTTGCTGATGGTGCTGAAGATTTTCGCCACATAGAGTTTGACGATTGTGATGGGCGCTGCCGCAAGCTTGAGGATTATGATTTTGCCGCGACAACCACCGTCGACGCTTGGCCAAAATCTCCACTTCATGTTTTGCGTGAAAATATATGATTATAAATTATTAGCCCCCACTTGGGACAACATTTATAATTATATGTTTTTTTATCAAGTATTTTATTTTCAGCATTTTTTTAATTTTGGACTGTTTTTAATTTCAGCTTTATTTGATGGACTGTTTTGAGCCATCTAGATCTAATCTTGATGAAAGGTGGAGATTGAGTGGTGTATTTTATTATATAAGTGCTTGTAGAGAGTAAAGGAGATTATTGATGAATTAAAAAAAACCCTAACAGCTCTCCTTGGCCGACCCTCCCCTCTCCCCTAGAATCCCGATCGGGATATCTCCCCCCCCCCCCCCGGCGTGCGCGCCCTCCTCTCTCCCCCTACTCTATCGTGGCAACTTCGGCCAACACCTCCCCGTCTCCTCACTTCTGATCCCCTCACCTCCAACCCGGCGGCCTGTAAACCATAAATCACTGACCTCCATCAAGCAAATCGTCGGCCGACCTCCATCAAGCAAAATGTCGGCCGAACCTCCAACAGCATCCCGTCGTCGACCTCCTTGCGGCGGCTCCTTTTGCAGCCCCCTTATTGGACCCCGTCCGAGCCCAACAATAACCCTCATGCTGCCCTCCAACCGTCCTCTCGCTGTCGTGGATTCCAGTCGGTGACTCCGAAGAAAGTGACTTGCGTCGCCTCCGTCCGGTGCAGTGTCATGGAATCTCGTGGAAGTGTGACCCTTCCACTAATCTTCTTTTCGTGCGTTCCTCTTGCTAGTTTGGGTAATCCCTCCCCCGTTCTCTTGGTGTGTTTCGACTATGTTAGTGCGTGGTTGTGGTGGATTTGTGGACTGAGATATTCATCCTAATTATTGAATCATTGCACGTTATAAATCTAAATTTAAGGTATTATTATTGTCCGGATTTCCTCGTTAATTTTGTATCGGGTAGGTCTCTTGACGCTTTGCGAAATTGGGTTGTTCAAATCCTTGATTTCACATTTGTTTCTCGAGATTTGGTATACCTCGCATTGATTTAATTTTGGGGCTGAATTTGGACTCTATTTGAATCGCCATTTTAGTCCGGATTCTCTCTGTTTGAGAAATGGATACATGTGGTTAATTTTAAGGTGTTTCGCTAATTGCTCGGATCGTGTAGGTCCTATTCGCTTGAGCGAACATTGGCCTATAGCCCTTGTTCAATCTTAAAAGGCTTCGCGACCCTTTGCTTTTGTGATGTGAATGACTATTGTGTAAGTAGAATGGATGTGTTAAGTGCGTTAGCATAGATCTAAGCATGAGAGAGCTGATCGCTAGTTTATGAACACTACAGTCACATCGTGGACACATTGGCCTGCATCAGGCAGTTGTATAGAAAGACTCTCTCAGGGTTTCTGTCACGTTGCGTAGCGGAGGGAGAAATCTAGAGGATCTTGGAAGAAGTCCATTCCGGAGAATGCGGTAGCCACTCGGGGAGCAGAACCTTGGAGGGGAGGATAGTCACGCAAGGGTACTTCTAGTCGACCCTGGGCCAGGATGTCACTGAGTTCACAAAGAAATGCCACAAGTGCCAATTGTTTGCCCCTCTCAAACTAATGTCAGCTCAGCAACTTAGGAGCATCACGGCGCCCTGGCCCTTCGCCATCTGGGGAATGTATCTACTAGAACCCTTCCCTCAGGCCAGTGGGCAGAGGAGATTCTTGTTAGTCATGATTGACTATTTTTTTAAGTGGTTAGAGGTGAAGGTGCTGGCCAAGGTGACCTCCCAAGTAAGCAGAAATTTTGTATGGGGGGAGATCATCTGTCGGCATGGCTTGCCTCAGGCCATTGTCATGGATAATGGACTGCAGTTTTCCAGTATCGAGTTTATCAATTTCTGTGGCCAACTTATGATTGATCTCAGGTTCGTGTGGTCCATCATCCCAAGATCAATGGGCGGGTGGAGATGGCGAACAAGATCGTCGTGAACCTCTTAATGAATAAGGTGGAAAACTTGAAGGGGAGCTGGGTAGAACATCTCTCTTTGATCCTATGGGCCCTATGGACTACCCCAAACACAGCCATGGGGGAGACCCCCTTCAAGATCTCCCATGGCTGCGAAGCAGTGCTCCCCATAGAGTTCGAGGTCCGGACACCTCGGGTGGTTAAGGCAGAGGAAGGCAGAGAAGGGTGGTGGGCCAAGAACGAGGATGAGTTGTGGCTCTCCCTGGATATGGTGGAGGAGCTGCGTGATCTGTCTACCATCCGACAGGAAGAGGTCAAACGGAGGATGGCTAAGTACTTTGACAAGCACGTCCGGATCAAACAGTTCGCGGAAGGGGACTTGGTCTTGAAGAAAGATGATGTAGCAGGAAGATCAGCTGTTGTGGGGAAGCTCAGCCCCAACTGGGAGGGTCCATACATTGTAAAAAAAGCATTGAGATCAGTAGGGTATCACCTCCGGAATGCGGAGGGAGAGACCCTAAGTCACACCTGGAGTGGTGATGACTTGAAGTGTTTCTACCCATGAATCATGTACGTACATCCCTTTGGTAAATATGAAATCTCTTGGTCTTTAAGCTATTTTTGCAATAGAATTTTTGACCAGCCATGTTCATAAAGTAGACCCTGAGAAAATCCTGCTGGCAGGCTCCCACTAGCTAGCAGGCTGGATGTCACTCGAGAGAGTCTACCCAGACCTCGAGAAGATCCCACTGTCTGGCTCCCACTAGCTGGCAGGGCTTGATATTACTCGAGAGAGTCTACCCATACCCCAAGAAGATCTCGTTGCCAGGCTCCCACTAGCTGGCAGGGCTTGAACTCACTCGAGAGAGTCTACCCAGACCTCGAGCAGATCCAGATGGCAGGCTCCCACTAGCTGGCAGGGCTGAATGTCGCTCGAGAGAGAGTTTACCCAGACCTAGAGTAGATCCCGCTACCAGGCTTTCATCTAGCTGGTAGGGATGGATATCACTCAAGAGAGTCTACCCAGACCCCAAGCAGATCCCGCTATCAGGCTCCCACTAGCTGGTAGGGTCGGATGTCACTCGAGAGAGTCTACCATGACCCGAGCAGATCCCGCTGCAAGGCTCCCACTAGCTGGCAGGGCCGGATGTCACTCGAGAGAGTCTACCCAGACCCCGAGTAGATCCCGCTGCTAGGCTCCCACTAGCTGGCAGGGTTGGATGTCACTCGAGAAAGTCTACCAAGACCCCGAGCAAATCCCGTTGCCAGGCTCCCACTAGCTGGCAGGGCTAGATGTCACTCAAGAGAGTATACCCAGACCCCGAGAAGATCCTGCTACCCGGCTTCCATCTAGTTAGCATGGCTGGATATCACTTGAGAGAGTCTACCCAGACCCCGAGCAGATCCCGCTGTCAGGCTTTCATCATCTGGCAGGGCTGGATATCACTCGAGAGAGTCTACCCAGACCCCGAGCAGATCCCATTGTCAGGCTCCCACTAGCTGGCATGGCTGGATGTCACTCGAGAGAGTCTATCTAGACCCCGAGAAGATCCCATTGATAGGCTCCCACTAGCTAGCAGGGCTGGATGTCACTCGAGAGAGTCCACCTAGAGCCCGAGCAGATTCCGCTGCTAGGCTCCAACTAGCTAGTAGGGTTGGATGTCACTCGAGAGAGTCTACACCGACCCCGAGCAGATCCCGCTGTCGGGCATCCATCTAGCTGGCAGGGCTGGATGTCACTTGAGAGAGTCTACCCAGACCCCAAGTAGATCTCGCTTCCAGGCTTTCATCTAGCTGGCAGGGCTGGATGTCACTCGAGAGAATCTACCCAAACCCCGAGCAAATCCCGATGTCAGGCTCCCACTAGCTGGCAGGGCTGGATATCACACAAGAGAGTCTACCTAGACCCCAAGCAAATCTCTGTCAGACTCCCACTAGCTGGCAGGGCTAGATATCACTCGAGAGAGTCTAACTAGACCCCAAGCAGATCCCGCTACCAGGATCCCACTAGCTGGCAGGTCTTGACGTCACTTGAGAGAGTCTACCCATACCCCGAGCAGATCCCGCAGCCAGGCTCCCACTAGTTGGCAGGGCTAGATGTCACTCGAGAGAATCTACCAAGACCCCAAGCAGATCCCACTACCAGACTTTAATCTAGCTAGTGGGGTTGTATATCACTCGAGAGAGTCTACCCAAGTCCTGAGCTGCTCCTGATGTCAGACTTTCACCTAGCTGATAGGGTAGGTGCCCTCAATAGACATTGTTCTTACTCTAGAGCCAAGCCACAGGCTGCTCCCATTTTCAGGCTCCCATCTAACTGATAGGGCAGGGGTCTCGATGGACATTGTGAAATGCCTCTATAACCAAATCCTAGGCTGCTCCGGCCAGTCAACATGAGGCATTCAAAGTTAAACATGAGGCCGAGGTCGGAGGGAATAGATCATAGGGAAATCAAAAGATTAGATCCAGCAATCTTCAGGCAAGCAGCTAGTGGCGAGCCGGGATCTCGACAATTACTCAGGGGTAACACTATCTAAGCAAGGCAATGACAAAGGTTGCGAGCCGAGACTGTCCACAGCCAGTACACCCCATCCCCTCGAGATTTTACTTGGGAAATTTTGGCCTAGCACGAATCTTTAAAAGGGAAAGAAACCCCGAGGCGAGCTAGGTGATCGCATGTCCAGCCCGGCAAGTGGTCTAGTCCCTAATATTAAGGGTTGGTGAGATTTTAAGGCCTCTGTGCGAGTATGTATCCTAACTCAACAAATACATTCTAGCGGCGAGTCTACCCTAACGAGGTCGCTTAGTGAGGGGGAGATGCGTGCATGCTAGTGCAATACAGTAAACAAGTATAAGGAAAGGAAAATTGGCCAAATCTTTTCATTAATGTATTACATTGCAAAAAGGGAACTCGCCTCGGCGAGGTTACAAAATAAGGGGGATCGTTGCATGTAAAATAAAAAGAAAAATGTGCGAGCTAGCTCTCTCCCTCCCCTCTAGAATTGCCATCATTGAAGCCAGAATCATCCTTGAAGAGCGAGCCGAAGTTGTCCTCCTTCTCGTCGGGGGGGGAGAGGGGAACAGCTACGACACCAGTCCCTTGCGGTAATCTCCTCGCAACCCGTCGTCAACACCTACATGTCTCCCATGACCTGCAGTGTGTAGTCCACAGTGCTGATGGAGTTAACCCTCAACTTCTCGGCGACCTCCGCCTCGCTGAACATCTTAGGCCTCTTGGTTGGGACATCCGGCTCACCGACAAAGGGGTGAAGAAAGATGTCCATCAGGCGAGTGAGCTCGCCCTGGAGCCCCATGTTCTGCTCCTCCTGCTTCTTGTTCTTTTCTTCAATCTCGACAGTGCGAGAGCGCATGCGGCTTGCATTTTTGATATCCTACAAGGAGAGAAAGGTAAGCGAAGAAGTCGTGAAAGTACTAAGTAAAATGAAGAGGGGTTAGCTTACACTTACCACCCCATCGGCATTTTTGCTGAGGATGTACTCAACAATTCCCAGTTGCCTCGCCAGATCGGCGACATTGTCCTTGGCGACATCTCACTCCTACTAGGCCTTCAGCAGGTTATGGCTGAGGATGAAACTGCGGCGGACCGCCATATACGACAGCTCCATAGCCCACATTTGAGCTCGCGACATTTCATGGCCGATCTGCTGGTGGGTCATGCCCTTGTAGGCCTCGGCATCCTCGTCGCCATATAACCCGAAGCTGGGGGCATAAGCGTGCCCGGTGGGAGTGCAGCGCTCAGACCAAGGGGGAAGGAGGGATGAGATGGAGACTCTGTGAATCTTATCATCCCATTGGACCATCGGCTCGCCTAGATGGTCCTTTGCCTTCCCCCCAAAACCAAAGTGTCGATTGTCCTTCGGCGGCCCGGCTTGTGGACCGCGAACTCCTCGGTGGCTGGGGAGGCAGGAAGGTCATCACCGCTCAGCTCTTTCCCTGGCAACTTCTCCGGCATTGTCTCCGACAAGCTCATGAACATCTGTGTTGGAACCCCACCTATTTTAGGGATTTGGGCTAAGGTTCACTATTAGGTTTGCATATATTGACCCACTTTGTATAGTCTAGGGTCTTAGGTCTTCACTGGATTATAGGGTAGGTCAACATGTCATATTTATCAGACCTATCCCTCAGAAGACTTAGAAGACTGAAGAAACCAGAACAAGGTAGAATTTTCTCTATTGAAGAAGGCGTTCGTCGAACTCTGAAGTGAGATCGATAATCTTCGTTCTCAATTCGACGATCTCAGAGTCTTTTCTTTGAACTGGGATCAACGAAAGATGAACTGAGCTCGACGAACTCTGATCTTATATCAGGATTGAGTTCGACGTTCTTCTATCTCAGTTTGATGAACTTGGAGCCTAGAATGGAAAGTAACAATTCAGTTCAGAGTTCTCAAGGCTCAGCTCGACGAATGAGAGGTTTGAGTTCGACGATCTTGGATCTCAGATCGACGATAACTATCAGTTCATTTTCTATTTCTCTGCAGTTATTTCAGATTGACTAAGGCTTATATTTTGGCTTATTTTACTCTGAGTAATTAATGCTTATATTCTCTGAATATAGCCGTTCAAATGGCATCATTAATTACTGGAATTCACAGAGTCAATATACAGCTAATTCCTTGGGACAGTTAAGGAATTATTTTATTGGTCTTCTAGTCGTTTGTCCAAGTTCCATGAAATCAGCAGACAATTAAGGAAGGAAATTCAAACTTTGCTGTAGGAAAATATAGTAAATATAAATCAAGTTTTTCAAAATCTTTTCATACAATAGAAGCAGAGGCAGTGGCAGAATAGAGCAGACACAAGAGACTGAGAATATTTTCTTCATCATCAGTTTTGCATCTCCAAAGGGTTTTCAAGACATAGCCATCACCATTAGTCTAAAGCTATCAGGAGATCATTCTCAAGAAGACATACACACCCTACAAAGCTTCCATCTTCCTGATAAAATTTCTATCTCAGGGGGAGCTTTGACATCATCAAGAAAATCCACTAGTCTTCTCAGTTGTTTGAGAAAGAGAAGAACTCCATATTTTTTTTTATTTTCACCCACTATATAAAGGGTTTCTTAACTCCCTTCAAAAGTTATTCACCTTGGTTGCAAGTCTCCTAATCAAAGGACTTGATTTGGTTTTTGGTCACCTGATCAAAAGCCTAAAGGGTTGAGAGATCTCCCTTAAAATAAATCTTGTTGGGACAGGTCACCTAAGAAAAAACCTGATTGGTGGCAGGGCACCTGATCAAAAACCTGAGTGGATTCCTACCAGGGTGGTAGAAGAGTGGATGTACCCAAGATTAGGGGAACCACTATAAATTTCTTGTGTCGTCTGTGTTGCTAGCTTTTACTTTTTGTGTTATGTGTTGTGTGCTATAGTTTTCTTTTCTGCACTTCATCTTTTACACATAGTAATATCACTATCTTAATTCTGCAAATTTAATTTTGTAAAAAGGTTTTAAAATCTCTATTCACCCCCCTCTAGAGCAAAGCTGATCTAACCCCTCAAGTGGTATTGCTATACCATCTTTCAATTGGTATCAAAGGTCTGTTTCTTTTGTTTCACAGATTAACATCTAAACCAAGATCCTTGTTGGATTGTCTTCTCTCTAGTGTGTTGTTACAGTATGGTACAAAATAAGGATTATGCCAGCACCATACCTCCAATCTGTAACTTAAATAAGTTTGCAATCTGGAAGGCAAGAATCAAGCTTTATATGAACTCTATTGATGAGGATATTTTCAATTCAATTTTGACAGGACCTCCTCAACCTACAGCAGTGCCTACAACAACAACTGACACACATGCAGTTCCACTACCTGAGTGGACTGATGTACAAAAGAAAGCCAAGATAGTTGATGCAAAAGCTATGAATATACTGGCTCAAACCATGTCAGATGACATATTCCAAAAGGTGGATGAATGCACTTCAGCAAAACAAATCTAGGACTCTCTAAACCAGATGGTGGCAGGCTCAGCAGATGAGAGAAAGGACAAAAGATCTCTCCTAATCTCTCAATATGAGAACTTAAAAAAGGAAGAATCAAAATCAGTGGCTGAGATGTATAACAGACTAAGTGTTATCATTAGTGAGCTAAAAACCTTGGCTAAAGACATCTCATTAACTTTGATAAATGATAAAATTCTAATGTGCTTCCCCAGCACTTGAGATTCCAGGATATGGCCAATCAAGGAGGCAAAAAGCCTAAATGAGATTTCTACCTAATCTCTCCTTGGCAAGCTCAAGTCTTATGAGCAGTTGATCAAATCCATAGAGGCTGCTAAACATAAGACTCCCACATCCTTAAGAAAGTAGCACAGCATAGCCTTCAAGGCTAATGAAGAGTCAGAAGCCCTTCCTACCAATGAAGAGCTGATGAGCTTGCTGGCCATAAGGTTCTACAAGCTGGCTCAGAAATATTTCAGGAGAAGGTCATATAGAAATGATGACAAACCAAGATATGACAAGACTCCTACAAAGGAGATTGTATGCTTTGGATGCAGAAAACCTGGGCACATTTTACCTGAATGCCCAGAATCTCAGAAAAGAGACAGAAGAAAAGAGAATGAAAACAAGAAGAATTCAAGCAGGCACTCAAGCAAACACTCCTCCAGCAAACATAAAAGAAAGGAGAAAGGTTTCATTGCTGAAACCTGGAGTGATACTGATGAAGAGTCTTCATCTTCCAGCTCCAGTGAAGATGAAGAAGAAGCCAAGGCAAGGGAAGTCTGTCTCATGGCAATCAATGCATCATACAACAGTCTTGATGCTGAAGATCAAGTAGAAATACAATCTGAGGAATCAGAAGAGGAATATGAGTCAGAAGAGGATCAGGTAATCTCTTCTTTTGACTTTAATTCTATTGATTTTAAAATTGAATTCAAAGCCTTATGTAATGACTTAATAAAATCTGAAAAAGAAATCAAGATACTTAGAGACAGGCAAACTGAATTTGATAATCTATTTGCTGAAAATATTAAGCTTAAAGATGATTTAGTTTTAGCAAATGAACAAATCATTTCTCTTAAAACTGAACTATGTGAGGCCAAGAAACTTAAGGAATCTCTTAATGGGAGAAGCCTTAAGCTTATGTGTACAACCCATATTCGACGAGGGGAGGCCCCACCACCGCCAGGTCATCAGAAGTCAAAGTCAACGATTCAAGAACGAAGTCAAGATCAAGTCGCGAGCCAGCAAAAGGTATGGGCGAGTATGGCGAGCTGCCCACGCATACTCGCAAGGTGGCGACTAGGGCGAGATACTCGCCCGTCCAATGGGAGCTCTCCAGAAAGTCGCCCGATCGCCGGGGTGGGGTATAAGTAAGACCCCCCCCCCTGCTTTTTGGATTTCCCTATAAATAGGACTCCAAGGGTACGAAGGGGAGGACCGGAAACTCTCGGATAGTTACTCGCGAATTCCAGCTCGCGCATCTCCTTCGTACCTAGCTCGGCCATTCTGGTAGAGAAGGGGTTGCATCACCTAAGCAATCGGGTACGTGGTGGGACCTTCCTGCTGCAGCGCCTGGGTTCTTGTTCCTTTTGCTTGTCCTGGGCCATCCAATTTCACTGCGAGACCGGTAACCTTAGGCCGCCTAGTCCGATTCTGAGGTCGGGATTTTCTCGGCATCAACACTTGGTGCGGTGAGCGTGGATAGCAGCCAAGGAGGAAAGTTTCGTGGTTGCGAAATATGGTCAATGGTGGCGATCAAGGCGAGTTGGCGGGAAACTCGGCAGGAGCAAGCACCTCGGAGAGAGGTGGCGGGTTTGTGACAGTAGCAGCTTTCGAGGAGATCGCAAAGAGGATGGAGAAGGCGATACTCGTCGGATTCGCCAACACACCGGAGGTCACGGCGACTTCTCCCCATCGCCTGACCCCGTCGGGCGAGGAGGAGCCAACCCGGCGAGCAGGAAAGGAGCCCGCCTGGGCGAGAGAGGAGCAACCGATACCGTCGCGTCATCACCCAGCGAGCAGTCAGGGCATCCGGTTCCGAGATCTAGAACTCTCGACGAGGTATGGGAATACTCGCTGATGGAGCGAGCACGAGTATTCGAGTGAGGAGGATAATCGTCATCGCCAGGAAGGGAGGAGCCCCTTCTGCGCTGAGATCCTCGCAGCCCCCTTCCCCGACAATTTCCGAGAGCCCGCCCTCACCTACTACTCCGGCAGAGATGACCCAGTAAGGCATCTTCAGTGGTTTGAGGACGTGGTATCGATCCGCAACATGTCCGACCCCTTCAAGTGCCACTTCTTCTCCATCACCTTCAAGGGGAGTGCAAGAGACTGGTTCCACCAACTGCCGGCATGCTCCATCTACTGCTTCTCCGACCTCCGTCGAGGTCTCATAGCGAGATTTGTGACATCCAAGAAGAGGAAAAAGGAGGCGACGGCCCTCTTTAAGATCATGCAGGGGCAGCACGAGAGTTTGGGTCGTTACATCGACCGGTTCCAGGAAGAGTTTTTGGAGGTGGAAGAGGTGGATGGGTTTACCTTGATGGTTGCCCTCAAGTTTGGCCTGAAGCAGGGATTCTTCAACATGGAGCTGGGGCACAGGCCGCCGAGGTCGTTCAAAGAGATGGTGGAGAGGTCCAATGTCTTCATTCAGGGGGAGGAGAGGAACAAGGAGTTCCTGGCAAGGCTGGATGGGGATAAGCCACTAGGGGAGAACAGGGAAGACTGTTTGAGAGGGAGAGGCGTCCAGATAAAAACAATGGTCGAAGGCAGGAAGAGTCGAAAGGGAAGAGGAGAGAGGAGCCCAGGAGGGCGGAAGAGTTGAGGCAGGAGAGGCCTCGGAGGCAGGAAGAAAGGAGGCTCGTCGAAGCCCCGGAAGGAAGGAGGGAAGAAAGAAGGTTCCAGTATCCAAGAGATCGTCCCTAGTGGAGGCGACTAATACGCCAGGAAGAGAGGAGAAACAACAACCTTAGGAAGCAAGGAGGAGGAGGAAGGGAGGCGATGACCATAACACAACGGGCCGCAAAATGCCGGCGAAAGGAGGAGTGATAGGAGAGGCAGCAGGAAGCGGCAATTCCCCTCTACTACGATATCCATCGACTAGAGGGGCATGGGACCTTGGCCTGCCCCGAGTTTTGGGAGGCAAGGAGGAGGTTGGAGGCGACGGAGGTGGAGAGAGGGCAGCCAAGGCAGGAGGGCCCAGTCGGGCAGGTAGCCTTCCAAGCTCCGCAGAGGAGGAGGAATGAAGACAGAATTGACAAGGGGGGTCGAGGAAACGTTATTCCCAGTCCGGGAGGCGGACACGTCGGGGTGATCAATGGGGGCGCAGGGCTTGGAGCTTCCCGCAAGGGTAGTCTCCACTAGATCTACAAGAGGAGCGTCGCCTCGACATCACAGACTCCTCCGCTGTTGAACGAGATAACCTTCTCGGAGGAGGACATGTTGTGGAACGAGAACCCTTTCCATGACGCGTTGGTGATACAAGCATCCATCGAAGACTTCACCGTCGACCGAATCTTCGCGAACAACGGGGGCTCGGTGAATGTCAATTTCAAAAGAACCTTTGTGGGGCTTCAGGTGGAATCATCCAGGGTCCAGGCCGCGGATGGGCCTCTCTTTGGCTTCTCGGGAGAGAAGAAGGAGGTGGAAGGGGGAGTGGATCTGCTGGTCACCCTCGGGGGTACTTCAATCCGGTGTCGATTTGTCATCGTCGACGCACCCAGCGGCTACAATGCCATTTTCGGGCGGCCTCTCATAAACTACTTCAAGGCCATCCCGTCGTCGTACCATCAATGCCTGAAGTACTGCTGGGATGACGTCCAAGTCCGGATCAGGGGGGATCTGAAGGCCTCCCGGGAGTGTTACCTGAACGCCGTAAGCACCATCAGCTGGATGGGTGATGCGGACGGGCTGGAGAAGATGATGGAGCATGAGGAGGGCCTGTAAGCTGCCAAAGAGCTAGAGGAGGTGGAGGTGATCTCCCCGAGAGCAGAGCCTGAGCTGCTGAAGGTCAGAGGAGCCTTGCCCCAGGAAGGGAAGGCGGAGATAGCTGTTTGCCTGCAGGAGAATGCCGACATCTTTGCGTGGAGTGCCGCTGAGATGCCAGGAATAGATGCCGATGTTGTCTGTCATCGCCTCAACCTGGATCCTGCGATAGCTCCGGTTCTTCAAAGGCAGAGGAAGAGCGCCACCACGCTGGCCGAGCCGATCAGGGAGGAGGTGAGGAAGCTGCTAGATGCGGGGTTCATCTCGAAGATCCAGTATCCAGGCTAAGTCTCCAATGTTGTAATGGTAAAGAAGTCTGGAGGGGGCTGGAGGTTATGTATCGACTTTTCCATGTTGAATAAAGCTTGCCCGAAGGATTGTTATCCCCTGCCTCAGATCAACGCACTGGTTGATTTCGCCGTCGGGTTTCCTGTGATGAGTTTCCTTGATGCTTTTTCAGGGTATCACCAGATCCAGATGCATCCCCCCGATTTTCGTGACGTCTCCTTCATCACCGGCGACGGGTGCTATAGCTACAAGATGATGCCCTTCGGGCTCAAAAACGCTGGCGCAACGTATCAAAGAATGATGGACCAGGTGTTCAAAGAGCAAAAGGGGCGGAATTTGGAGGTCTATGTTGACGACCTTCTCGTTAAAAGCAAGAGCATCGCAGAGCACGTAGCGGATCTGACGGAGACCTTCGCCGCCCTGCAGAAGTACAAGATGCGGCTTAACCCGGCCAAATGTGTCTTTGGCACGGGAAGGGGGAAGTTCCTGGGTCATCTCCTTACTCCTCGGGGGCTGGAGCCTAACCCCGACAAGGTGAAAGCCATCATGGAGATGACCTCCCCAAGAGATTCCAAGGAGGTCCAGAGGCTGACTGGAAGGCTGGCGGGCCTTAGTCGTTTCCTCTCCAAGGCCGGAGAAAAGTGCTCCCCATTTTTTAAAGCCCTTCGGGGGAACCAGAAATTCGAGTGGACTACGGAGTGCGATGAGGCTTTCGAAAAGCTCAAACAACAACTAACCCGAGCTCCTCTCCTCCAAGGTCAACAGGGCGGCGAGGACCTCTTACTTTATTTGGGAGTGGGAGTTGAGGCGGTCAGTTCGGTGTTGGTTCGAGAAGAAGGAAGGAGGCAGCTCCCCATCTACTACGTGAGCTGGGTGTTGCGGCAGGCAGAGATAAGGTACCCTATCATGGAGAAGCTAGTTTTCGCTTTAGTAGTTTCGGCTCGGCAGCTCCGCCCATATTTTCAAGCTCATTCCATCAAGGTGGTCTCCGATCACCCCTTAAGGAGTATCTTGGATGGGGTGGAGCATTCTGGCAGGCTGACCAAGTGGGCGGTAGAGCTCAACGAGTTCGACATCTCGTATTCCCCAAGGGTAGCTATCAAGGCCCAGGCGGTAGCAGATTTCCTGGCCGACTTCTCGGCCGAGGTAGAGGTAGACATGGGCGCTTCCCGACCAGTCTCTTGGAAGATGTTTGTGGACGGAGCATCCGGCAAGTTTTCTGTGAGAGCCGGAGTCATGTTGGTTAGCCCCCAGGGAACCAAGATCGAACAAGCCGTCGAGATCCTCTTCCCAGTTACGAATAATCAGGCGGAGTATGAAGCCATGGTGGCCGGCTTGCGTCTCGCCAAGGAACTGTCAATCAAGGACATCCGAGCTTTCACCGATTCAATGGTAGTCGCTTCCCAGATTCGGGGAGAGTTCGAGGTATATGACCCCACCCTACAGTAATACCTGGTAAAGGTTAAGGGTCTGATCGGGGGGTTCAAGTCCTTCTTCGTCGAGCATGTGCCCCGAGAAGACAATGTCGAAGCTGACTACCTTGCCAAGTACAGTCCCCGGGCCGGGGGGGACGGTCACCGAGTTGTTTCGACCATCCATCGAAGAAGGAGAGATGATGGAGATCGAGCAGCGGTCCTCATGGAAGGATCCGTTCGTTACGTTCTTAACGACGGGTCAGCTTCCCTCGGACGGGCAGGACCGAAGGAAATTCCGATACAAGGTCGCGTACTACCTGCTGCTCGACGCCGAGCTTTATCGCAAGACCATCTTGGGCCCCTTGGCCAGATGCTTATCGGAAATCGAGGTCCCCCGAGTTCTCAAGGAAATTCACTCAGGGGAATGCGGCAGCCATTCCGAGACCCGCACTCTGGAGCAAAGAATCCTGAGGCATGGCTACTTTTGGCCCACCATCCGAAAGGACGCGGAGGATTTCTCCAAAAAATGCTCCCAGTGCCAGCTCTTCGCACCCCTCCAGCTTCAACCGGCTCAACACCTCCGCTCGATCACCGCTCCGTGGCCCTTCGCCATCTGGGGGATGGATCTGGTCGGCCCGTTCCCTCAAGCTAGTGGACAGAGGAAGTTCATACTGGTGATGATCGACTACTTCTCCAAGTGGATCGAGGCCAAAGCCTTGGCCAAGACCACCTCCCAGATCATCAAGAATTTTATCTGGGTGGAAATCGCGTGCAGGTTTGGGATCCCGCTGGCCATCGTCACCGACAATGGGTCGCAGTTCGCCAGCTTGGAGCTGGAGGACTTCTGCAAGCAATTGGGCACAGACCTTCGGTTCGCTTCAGTGCACCATCCTCGGAGCAACAGACAAGTAGAAGCTGCCAACAAGCTCATCGTCAACCTACTGAAGAAGAAGGTCACCAATCTAAAAGGAAACTGGGCCGAACAGCTCCCCTCGGTCCTATGGGCTCTGAGAACGACCACGAACTCGGCCACGGGGGAAACGCCTTTCAAGTTATCCCACGGGTCTGAGGCACTCATCCCAGTGGAGTTCGAGGTGCGAAGTCCGAGAGTGGTTGCAGCTGAAGTCGGGAGCGAGGAATGGCGACTGGAGAACGAGGATGCCCAGAGGCTCTCCCTGGATTACGTGGAAGAGCTTCGAGAATTGGCCTCCATACGCCAAGAGGAAGTCAAGAGGCGCATGGCGAGGCACTTCGACAAAAATGTCCGCCTAAAAAACTTCCTCGCAGGAGATCTGGTCATGAAAAAGGTAGACGCCGCTGGGCGGGGAGCCGCCGTGGGCAGGCTGCATCCCAATTGGGAAGGCCCCTTCATTGTCCAAGAAGCCCTGACCGCGGGGGGCTATTACCTACAAGATCAAGCAGGGGAGCAGCTAAACGGAACCTGGAGTGGGGATGATCTGAAAAGATTATATCCCTAGTTATAACACTTGTATCTATTTTTGTAAAGATGTTATTTTAATATACAATGGTGGCTGGATAATTCTCCTTTTTGTGTTAGTATCCCTCAAGGCTTCTGAGTGCTCCTAGGATCCGCCTCGCATTTGACTCCGGGGACCAGTGGTCGGTTTGTTTCTTATACACAGCCCAGTATGGATGATAGGACGATGCCTCGGGACTTCAAGCGCTCTTGTAAGACCGAGCCTCTGCACTGTCGGCTGAGATCAGCTCCCCCCTTGCATGTCGGCCTATGTCTCCCCGAGTGCATCTCTCTTCCAACTGGAGGAACTACTAGGAACGAATTTGCACCCTAATCCCCCGGACTCGAAGAGAGGTCGACCTCGTCAAGCACCCATAAGATGAGGATTTCGAGTTATCGGCAAAGCAGGATAGCCTGCCGCAGAAAGAGTATGAACGAACGAACTAAGGGGCATGTATTGTTTCCGAGTGCATCCTAAAAGGACCCTCGACGAACATCATCCCCCGTTCGGAAGCTGGCACTCGTGGCCATTAAGCGTAGCTTGAAGAGATCGTCACTAGCAAATCGAGGGACGTTCCTTCGACCCGTTCGTACTAAATAACCCAGTATGGATGATAGGACGATGCTTCAGGACTTTAAGCACTCTTGTAAGACTGAGCCTCTGCACTGTCGGCCGAGATCAGCTCCCCTGCTTGCATGTCGGCCTATGTCTCCCCGAGTGCATCTCTCTTCCAACTGGAGAAGTTATTAAGAGAGGGTCTGGGCGCTCCCCCCCCCCCCCGATTTGGCAGGTTCAAGAGCATCTCCGAAAGGAGAAGATTGCATTTTTACTGAGATGTCCTTGCTATATATTCTCAAACGTCTCCCAAGTGATAGGATCTCCTCGATTTAAATCAAGACTTCGAGTTGAGCAACGTCGTAAGACCGGTATCCCCGCGAGCTCCTCTCCTCGGGAATCGGCCGATCTCATCGATTGAAATCAAGACTTCGAGTTGAGCAGCGTCGTAAGACCGGTATCCCCGCGAGCTCCTCTCCTCGGGAATCGGCCGATCTCCTCGATTGAAATCAAGACTTCGAGTTGAGCAGCGTCGTAAGACCGGTATCCCCACGAGCTCCTCTCCTCGGGAATCGGCTGATCTCCTCGATTGAAATCAAGACTTCGAGTTGAGCAGCGTCGTAAGACCGGTATCCCCGCGAGCTCCTCTCCTCGGGAATCGGCCGATCTCCTCGATTGAAATCAAGACTTCGAGTTGAGCAGCGTCGTAAGACCGGTATTCCCGCGAGCTCCTCTCCTCGGGAATCGGCCGATCTCCTTGATTGAAATCAAGACTTCGAGTTGAGCAGCATCGTAAGACCAGTATCCCCGCGAGCTCCTCTCCTCGGGAATCGGCTGATATCCTCGATTAAAATCAAGACTTCGAGTTGAGAAGCGTCATAAGACCGGTATCCCCACGAGTTCCTCTCCTCGGGAATCGGTCGATCTCCTCGATTGAAATCAAGACTTCGAGTTGAGAAGCGTCGTAATACCGGTATCCCCGCGAGCTCCTCTCCTCGGGAATCGGTCGATCTCCTCGATTGAAATCAAGACTTCGAGTTGAGCAGCGTCGTAAGACCGGTATCCCCGCAAGCTCCTCTCCTCGGGAATCAGCCGATCTTCTCGATTGAAATCAAGACTTCGAGTTGAGCAGCATCGTAAGATCGGTATCCCCACGAGCTCCTCTTCTCGGGAATCGGCCGATCTCCTCGATTGAAATCAAGACTTCGAGTTGAGCAGCGTCGTAAGACCGGTATCCCCGCGAGCTCCTCTCCTCGGGAATCGGCCGATCTCCTCGATTGAAATCAAGACTTCGAGTTGAGAAGCGTCGTAAGACCGGTATCCCCACGAGCTCCTCTCCTCGGGAATCGGCCGATCTCCTCGATTGAAATCAAGACTTCGAGTTGAGCAGCATCGTAAGACCGGTATCCCAACGAGCTCCTCTCCTCGGGAATCGGACGATCTCCTCGGTTGAAATCAAGACTTCGAGTTGAGCAGCGTTGTAAGACCGGTATCCCAACGAGCTCCTCTCCTCGGGAATCGACCGATCTCCTCGATTAAAATCAAGACTTTGAGTTGAGCAGCGTCGTAAGACTGGTATCCCCACGAGCTCCTCTCCTCGGGAATCGGTCGATCTCCTCGATTGAAATTAAGACTTTGAGTTGAGCAGCGTCGTAAGACCGGTATTGATAGTTTTACTTTCAAGACAACCTAAACACCTAGAGGGGGGGTGAATAGGTTCTAAAGCTTGTTAACACTTTTTGGAAGAATTCAATTACAGAATTAAAACACACAGCACAGCAGTCACAGAAATTTAACCATCACAGATTGCACACTGTTTTATAGTGGTTCCCCAAGGTCTGGGTACATCCACTTTCCCCCTTCACCTATCTAGCAGTATGCTAGATTCGGCCAAACTTCCTCTTTACTCAGATCCACATATCCTACAGCTCAGAACCTGAAAAGGTTCCTACAACTCAGGCTCAACAGCCCTACCTCAGCCTTATCACAAAGCCTACAACTCAGAGAAGAACCTTCTCCTACACTCAGGCAAACAGCCCTACCACTTAGAGATCAACTCTCCTACACTCAGCCTTTATAATACAGGCTTATAACTCAGATCTGTATTGACAGATCCTACAGAAATTAGAAAAGAAATTTTTATTGTCTTGCCTTTGTTGAGAGAGAAAAGAACAAGACAAATCTTGATCAGCTGATGAAATCAACTGAATCTGAGCTTTCTTCAAAGCTTCTTGAATCTGAACTTAGCTGAGTTGATTTCCAAACAGCTTCTTGAGAAACCAATGATGGCTTCCTTCTTCTTCTTCAAGAGGCTGGATCCCTCTCTATCCAACACCTTTGATGATACTTCTGAATTCTTGAAAGAACTCTACTTAGACAGATCCTGAGATCGTCTTCTTAGATCTTCTGATGATGATCTTCTTTTGTGTATTATTCCTTCTTGATTTGATTTCTCAAATTGATTGCCAAAATTCAATCTTTTTACTTCTCTCTGAATCTGTCTATTTATAGATCTTCTTCATGGTACCGGCTGATCCGGTTTCTAACTGACTTCTGACAAGTCTGACAACATCAGTTAACCGGTTGCAACACAAAGTTGTCAAGTCTTCAAACAGATCCTGTGCCTTAGTCTTGGACAGCAAAGTGTTGAGACAGACTGTCAGAAAGTGTCGAGACCAACTGTCTATATGTGCCGACACAAGTGACTTTGGTGTCGACACAGCCTTTGATGATGTCAACTAGTTTGCCTTTAAGTCGACACTGCTTCTTCAGAACTTCATCTTGAGAATGAGTCGACACAGAGAATTTGTGTCAACTCAACACTTCATCTTTCTTCAGAAAATAACTTGGCCTTGACTTTGCAGTGTGTCGACACAAGTTCTGTGTGTCGACACAGTTGTTGTAGATTCAGAACTCAGTATGTGTCGACTCTGCCTTCAGGTGTCGACATAGTTGAGGTCGACTATCTTTCTGTGAGTCGACACTGCTTCCCAGTGTCGACACAAATATGGTCGACTATCTTTCTGTGAGTCGGCACTGCTTCCTAGTGTCGACACAAATGCGGTCGACTATCTTTCTGTGAGTCGACACTGCTTCCTTCAAGTGTCGACATAATTATTCTGAATTGTCGACACAATTTCTTCAGGTGTCGACATATGGACTTAGAATAATTTCCTGTATTCTTTAATACTTCTTCACCTGCACATGTCAACTTAAAACAACATCAAATACATCTTGATGTATATCATTAAGCTAAGTTAGGCTTCTTCAAATCAAGTACACATTTTCCAATGTACCCAACAATCTCCCCCTATTTGGAGAAGTCATAACCCTTTTAGTTAATGATATACACCATTTATAATAAATATAATATGATGATGTATGACATTACAGGAATACTTAATATAAACAAAATATTAATAATTCATCACAGAGTGAACATGAATATATGATTCCAAACAAAATTTTGTTTATAACTTGGTAATGTTTGATTACAGATGTTTACATTGAATGATTAAACAAAACATTACAAAACACTTTTGAAAGAACTTAGAACTAAGACTGATCAGGCTCTTTTATGACAATTCCTTTGCCAGATTGGATTTGAGCCTTCACAGGAGCTTCAGCAACTTCAACTGGCTTCTTGCCTTTTAGCTCAGCTTTCTTCTGTGCTTCTTCCTTGAGCCTTTGCCTTTCAAAGTAATGAAAGGGCTTTGGAAAGTACTTGCTCGGCTCCTGAGCATCTGGTGGCAGCCTTCCCAGCTTGGCTTTTCTCCTGAACTGTACTATAGCTTCTTGCCTAGCTTCATGCTTTTGCCATTCCATTTCATTATACCACTTCCCTCTATCATGTACTTGGTCCTTTACAGCCTTCCATGCAGTTAGTATAATATTTCTTGAAGTAGGGCTCCACTGCTCAAAATCTGTCTTAAGTTCAGCCTGCTCTCTAAATCTTTTCTTGGATAGTAAAGCATCTTGCTGTTCTTGCAAGTTGGCATCAGGCTTATCAACTTTTTCAATAACAACCTTGGTAACCTCCTTTGGAGGACTATACATATCTTGAACTTGCTGCTCAATCATATCAAAATCAGGAGGAGGGTAAATGACTTGGGCAATCTCAGGTTGATTGCCTTCAAGTAGACCTATTTGAATTCTGGACTCAGCCACCATAGCATCATCACACAAAGGTGGATATCCCAATGTGGCTCGAATACTATTTGTCACCCATTTGGTGTGCTTTGAGCCAGCATGAACTAACAACCTCTCCCCCTTTATGACTTCTCTGGTAATATGATCTCTTAGATCATTCTTCTGAAATCTGATCTGGCCATCTAGATAATTCACACCTTCTTTAAAATATGGTTTCAATTTTTGTAGTTTGTCAGATATGTCCTTCTGAGATGTAGTGATGGCAGTCTTAACTGATTCAATGGCTTCTTGAAGTTTCTTATCAAACTCTTCCATCTCCTTTGCTCGTGCTTTAGTCATCCCTGCAGTAGCCTTTGTGAACTCTTCAAGAATTTCATGGTGAGATTCAGTCAAATTATCATTCATCCTTAGCTGATTCTCCAAAACATAACCTTGCTTTAAAGCAATATCATCCACTTTAGTGAGGATAGACTGTTGTTGTTTAGCCAAAAACACTACAGCATTACCTCCCTTATGGAAGCAATCTGTCATCTCCTTCTTATTCATATTTACTTCAAATCTAATAGATTTAATATCTTGAGCCAAGTCAAATTGAAGGGATTTATTGCTCTCATCAACATACTTTTCAACAGCCAATCTGTGTTCATCCAACTTAACTTGCAAGTCTATCATAAACTTGTTATAATTAAATTCAGAAGGAGATTGGAGAGGTGTAGTTTGTAGAGTCTACTTATAGCTTTTGCTCCTTCTCTTAAAGACCATGAGCTTTTTCTTCTTAGCCAGTCTGGCTTCTTCATTCTCAGAATCAGATGAACTTTCAATTTGAACTCTGTCAGGAGAAGTAGGAGGAATATCTGTCTCAGTGCCATGTTGTTCAGCCTCAACATGCACAGGCTCCCCCTCAACTACTTACTCCTTCTCAACTCCTTGTTCCTTCTCAGCTTCATGCTCTATCTCCATATCTAGTGCCTTCTCATTGTCTTGCTCCTCCTTTATTCTATCAGTAGCAATTTCAATATTAGGAAATAACTCATCTAGAGTGTATTCCTTCTGAGCTTGAACAGATGTTGAATCATCCAGATCTGCAATATTCAAATCTTTTGATAAATCAATTTGTTCTTCCTCTTGCACTTGTTCAGACATTTGCACCTCCTGCACTTGTTCAGTATGTGGAATTTCCTGGGTAGGAGAATGTACTTGCTCCCCCTGTACCTGTGCAGGAGTAAAAATATTAGGAATGTCCTTGGCAGGAAAACTCATTTGCTTTCCCTTTACCTGTTCTGAAGTAGATACAGTCTGGGAAGGAGAGTGAGCTTGCTCCCCCTGCATTTGGGCAGGAATGGTTTCATCTTGAACAGACTCAGGCTGATCTTCAACCTGCTTTCTCACTTGCTCTTCTTGATGCTGGGCAGTGCCTAGATCATGTAGAGGGGATCTCATAGGGGTGTCCTGCCTGTTCTCATCAGGCACATCTTTAGACAGCACCCTATCCCACCTTGAAAATAATCTTATATCCATTTTCCTCATGTGATTAATTTTTGTCCCAGGCAGTTGTTGCATAACCTCAGGGATCACCCCAGTCAGGTATAAACTCACAATTCTAGCCAGATTTGGCTTCTTGATTCCTTCCTTGATCTTATCAAATACTACAGCTGACCAGTCAGTTGGAATTGTAAACACAATTCTGGTCATTAGGCTGAACATATAGGCTGAAATCCTATTATGTCCACCTGGTTTGCACAAAATTACTTTCCCAACTACTTCAGACAAAAATTTTCCTTGTTGATTCATTCCTTTTCTGTTGAAAGCAGCTCCAATCATCAGGGTTGGATCCAATCCACACCATTGGAGAGCCTCCCTTGACTTAGAAGCTGGGACCTCTTCTTCATTCTCAACTATAGGCAATTGTAGAATCTTTCTCAAACTTCTTGGTGTGATTTTCACCTTTGTCCCATGAACTGTGGATTTTATCTTGAGACCAGCTGAATCCACTGATGCAGAGGTAAAGAATTCAAGCACCTCCTTCTTCCATATTTTTGAAGGTTTAGAAACTAGAAACTCTATTCCAGATTCGGAGATTAGAGTTATAACTCTTTGAATATCTGTCGGGGCATCAGCAAAGGCATTGCGTACCAACTCA
Source organism: Platanthera zijinensis (assembly GCA_039513925.1). Lineage (NCBI taxonomy): Eukaryota > Viridiplantae > Streptophyta > Magnoliopsida > Asparagales > Orchidaceae > Platanthera > Platanthera zijinensis. The sequence continues at coordinate 149,484,856 of CM077083.1, forward strand.
TATCCTTCGTTGATGTTATCTTCAACCTTTGGTTCTATTGATCAGACGAGAAAGCTTGAGAGAAGAGAGAGAGAGAATGTCGACACAGGGTTTCAGTCTCGAAAACCTTGTAAGCGTGTCGATAGAATAAGTTCTTGACCTATTTATACCTTCTTTTGAAACAAGATCAAAAGGCGGGCAAAAATAGTCTATATGTGTCGACACAGATGGAGTGTGTCGACACAAACTTCTATTGTCTTGACAGCAAGTCTGTCTACTATGTGTCGACACCAATTGTGGATATGTCGACACCTGAGAGACATAGTAGAGCATCAGAAATTCTGTGTCGACTCTTAGGATAAGTGTCGAAACAAAATCTGTAAGTGTCGACACCACTATTCTGGTGAAGTCGACACTACATTCCTGGATGAGTCGACTATTTGATTCTTAAGTGTCGACACAAATTCTCTGTGTCGGCACATATTCTCTGACTAGTCGACATGACTTTACTGAGTCGACACATTTTCACTGAATGTGTCGACACAATTTTACTTAGCCAATTTCTGTTTTTGTCAATACCACTTGATAATCTAATGCCACTTGTAAGTTTGTTGATAACCTAAACAATGGTCAGCATGTCTAATTCAATTTTAAATTTATTGAATTTTGTTTCATCCAGTGGCTTAGTAAATACATCTGCTATTTGATAATCTGTTTTAACAAATTCCAATGAGATGTCTTCTCTTTCTACATGTTCTCTAAGAAAATGGTATTTAATTTCTATATGCTTAGTTCTACTATGAGAAACAGGATTATTAGCAATAGAAATTGCACTCTTAGAATCACACAAAAGAGGTGTTCTACTTACTTGAATACCATAATCTTTAAGCTGATGCTGTATCCACAATAGCTGTGCACAGCAGCTGCCAGCAGCAACATATTCTGACTCAGCTGTGGATATTGCCACACTGGTCTGCTTCTTACTACTCCATGATATCAATCTTCCTCCCAAGAATTGACAAGTACCTGTTGTACTCTTTCTATCCTCTCTACAGCCTGCAAAGTCTGCATCTGAATAACCTGTTAGTAGAAAATCTCTATTCCTAGGATACCAAAGGCCTAGATTAGGTGTGCCCTTAAGATATCTCAGAATCCTTTTGACTGCAGTATAATGAGATTCTTTAGGGCAGGCTTGGTACCTATCACAGACACATGTAGCATACATAATATCTGGTCTACTAGCAGTGAGATATAGTAGAGAGCCAACTATCCCTCTATACAAAGATTCATCAACAGGTTTACCTGCATCATCTTTGCATATAGGCATACTTGTTCCCATAGGAGTTCTCATAGTGGAGGATGACTCCATACCATACTTCTTAATTAATTCTTTGGTGAACTTAGACTGGGATATGGACAGGCCATCATCAGTCTGTCTTACTTGGAGTCCCAAGAAGAACTTAAGTTCCCCCATACTGCTCATCTCAAACTTCCCTTGCATAAGTTTGGCAAACTTTTTACAAAGGTTGTTTTCAGTAGATCCAAAGATTATGTCATCAACATAGATCTGAACTAAGATGATCTTACCTTTGGATTCCCTAAGGAATAGAGTTTTGTCTATTTTTCCTCTTGAGAATTTATTCTCAATAAGGAAAGTAGACAGGGTTTCATACCAAGCCCTTGGGGCTTGCTTTAACCCATACAAAGCTTTCCTAAGCTTATAGACATAATCTGGTTTAAGAGGATCTACAAAACCTGATGGCTGCTCTACATAGACTTCCTCTTTTAAATCACCATTCAGGAATGTTGATTTCACATCCATCTGGTACACTCTGAAGTCTTGATAGGCTGCATAGGCAAGGAACATTCTGATTGCCTCCAGCCTTGCTACTGGGGCAAAGGTTTGATCAAAGTCAATCCCTTCTTCCTGCCTGTATCCTTTTGCAACCAATCTTGCATTATTCTTCACTATTATTCCACTCTCATCCAATTTGTTCCTATAAATCCACTTTGTGCCAATTATGTTGTGGCCTCTTGGTTTAGGAACAAGCTCCCAGACATTGCACCTTTTGAATTGATTTAGCTCCTCTTGCATAGCATCAGTCCAGTACTGGTCTTGGATGGCTTCTTCAAACTTCTTAGGCTCCACTTGAGACAGGAAACTTGAATGCAGGTCTGTGCTTTGATTTCTGTTTCTAGTCTGCACTCCTTGTCTTGGATCACCTATAATCTGATCAGCTGGATGATCTCTTAAATGTCTTGTAGCTGGAGGAAGGTTCCTTTCTGGTTGAACATCTCCAGCTCCTTCTTCATGATGAACCTCTTGGTTTTCATCAGCATCTATTGAGTTTTGTACTCCCCCTGGACAGTAGCCTTCATTTTCCAATGCTCCATCTTCCTTTGATGCTTCAGCAATGGAGAGCTTGTCCATTCTTTTTCTTATACCTGTTGAATCATTTGATCTACAAGACAACTCACAGTTGATTAATCTTGTTTCATCAAACACATGTACAGATTCTTCAACAACTTGAGTAGTCAAGTTGAAGACTCTATAGGCCTTACTATTTATGCTGTACCCAACAAATATCCCATCTTGGGATTTGGCAGCAAACTTAGTTAGATATGTCTTGCCATTGTTAAGTATATAGCATTTACAACCAAAGATCCTGAAGTAGGATAGATTTGGTTTTCTACCTTTCATAATCTCATAGGGAGTCTTTTTGTGGTTCTTGGTGATAGAAGCTCTATTGATCACATGATATGCAGTGTTAACTGCCTCAGCCCAGAAATATTCTGGAAGAGAGGTGTCACTCAATAGAGTTCTACCAGCTTCAATTAATGTTCTATTCTTTCTTTCAGCAATGCCATTTTGCTGTGGTGTTCTAGGTGAGGAGAACTCTTGGAAAATCCCAAAGTCTTCACATAACTTTGTCATGCTTTCAGATTGAAACTTAGTACCATGGTCACTTCTGATTTTGACCACTGTACTATTCAGTTCATTCTGAATCTGCTTCACAAAATTAAGTAAGACACTTTGGGTTTCTGATTTCTGTCTCAGAAAGAACACCCATGTAAATCTAGAATAGTCATCTACAACCACAAAAGTGTAGACCTTCCTAGCTAGACTATGAACTGGCATAGGACCAAAAAGATCCATATGCAAGAGGTATAAGCACCTCACAGAATCCTTGTTTTCAAGGTTATGAAAGGAGGATTTTGTCTGCTTGCCCTTTTGACAAGCTGAGCATATCCCTTCCTTTATACACTTAACTTGAGGACCATTCCTTACTAACTCTTTGCTAAAGAGTTGGCCAATTGTCTTGTAGTTAAGATGAGCCAATCTCTTGTGCCACTTGACACAATGAGAAGCATTATCATCAGCTACAAGACAGATGGAAGAAGCCTTGCTCTTACATACAAAATTAAGACAATATACATTTCTCTTCCTATATCCAGTCAATATGATCTCTTGATCACTTGACCTTTTGATATGACATCCACCTTAACAAATGAAATGTCATATCCTAAATCACTCAGCTGGCTTATGCTTATTAGATTGTGTTTCAAACCTTTTACATAAGCCACTTGGGTGATAGTAATTAGGTTAGAAGAAATGTTACCAAACCCTTTGATGATTCCTTTTTCAGATCCACCAAAGATCACTTTAAGTCCATCTTTGACAGATGTATACTCCTTCAGCAGCCCCTTTTTTCCAGTCATGTGCCTGGAACAACTACTGTCCAAGTACCATATAGGGGCATGGCCACTTGGACTTTCCTGCAACACAGATTTACTTACCCTTAGAACCCAAGTAAGTCTTGGGTCCTTGGTTCAGGTTAGCATTAAAAAAGCTATCATTATCTCTTCTAACAGGTAGACTATTGTTCTTACTAACACTTGTGTTATGCCAACAGTCTAATGCAAAATGGCCTCTCTTGCCACAGCACTAACATTCAAACTTATTGTATCTAGTTCTAGATACACCCTTGACAGAGGAATTTCTGTCCATTGTTGGTGCTGCAGCAGCTTCACCCACTGGTTTCTTTTAACCATTAGGTTTATGAACATAGATAGGCCTGTTGGCATTTACACCCTTGTTTATCAGAACATTAGTCTTAAAATGACCATGAATATCTTCATGATCATATTGGTTAGAAGGCACTTGCACCTTTCTAAACTTAATAGGGACTGAAAAGTTCAGTGGCTTGACATGAGCTTTGTCTTTCCTCTTGAATTGGGTTGCCCTGGGGTTACCTTTGAATCCTAATCCTGCCTTACCCTTTTGAGTAACAAATTCATCTATCAAGGGTAAGACAGACTTTGGCTTAGAGTAACTTGCCACTAACTCCTTTTCTATTCTTAGTCTGGCCTCCAGACTCTTCACTTGAACATTGGTATAATTGATTGTGCCCATCTGAATAATAGTTATATTCTTCAGTTTGGCAATTTCATTTAACTTTTGATCAATTACTTTTTCAAACTCAGTTGCATCTACCTTTAGATCAGCATTTTCCTGAGCCTGAGATTTAACCAGGTTCTTGCTTTTCTAAAGGGCCTGCAACAAGTCCCCATACTTATCTATCAATTGATAGACATATCCTTCAGATTCAGATGCATCTACATCACTTGATGCAGATGTAGCTGATTCTGCACTTGTACTATAAACAGATTTTATTGAAGGACATAGTACCTTACTAGGACCAGACTGATTCTGGTACATGTCTTCTTCTAATCCTGCCATCAGTCCCATGCACTGATGATCTTCTTGTTCATAGATGGAGTCTAGCAATTGCATGAACTCCTCTTCTTCAGTAGCACCTTTCTAAACTTAATAGGGACTGAAAAGTTCAGTGGCTTGACATGAACTTTTCAGTCCCTAAACCCTAAACAATAGCAGACAATCTTTGAAGTAGTGGCCTTGCTGGGCATTGTTCTGCTCTTCTCTTTCCTTGATGACTTTTTCTTCTGATAATAGTCATCAACTTGCTGTGATGAGGAGGGCCTAGACTTCCACTGCTTCTTCTTTAAGAATCTCTGGAATTGCCTTGTAAATTCATCAAAATCTGCATCTGACTCACAGCTTTCTGAACCCTGATTATCTGAATTTTCAGAACTAACTTCTGCAACTTCCTTAGGAGGAGATGGTGATATCCTCCTATTCTTTCTAGTGGCTTCTGCCTTGAAGGCCACTGTCTTCTCTCTATGCTCTCCTTTTGAATTCTTTTCCTCCTCCTTCCTCACCATAAGTTGCATTTCATAGGATAGTAACTTTCCAAATAAGGTTGGAGGAGAAATCTCTGCCAGTTTAGCCACTTCTCTTATGGCACAGATCTTTATGTCCCAATCCTTTGTCAAGGATCTTAAGAATTTGTCATTCAGTTCATAGGTACTGAATACTCTTCCATAGGACTTTAACTCATTCACAATTCTATAGAATTTCTTATAGCATTCAGTTATGCTATCAGTTTTTCCTTGTCTAAAACTTTCATATTCCTGGTTGAGCATAGACTTCCTATCCTGTCTTACTTCTTCAGATCCCTCCATGTAGACAATCAAGGTGTCCCACATCTCTTTGGAGGTCTTGCAGTGAATCAGATTCTGAAATATAGAATCATCTATAGCACTCACAATAATATTCTGAGCTCTCTTGTCCATGGTTGCCAAAATAATTTCATCCTTAGTCATTTCAGAATAACTCTTTGGAGTTTGAATATTAGCATCAAGAACTGATACCTTCATTGGAATGAAGGGTCCTTCCTGAACTGTGATGTATATCCTTGGGTCAGATGCTTCCATGAACAATCTGACTCTTTCTTTCCAAATTCCAAAGATTTCCGTCCTGCAGATGGGTAACTTCATTGACCCTAACTCCTTGTGATTTTCTCCAGAACCCATCTTCTTGAATCTTGATTCTGCCTTTTAGATCTACCTCAAACTGTTAAGTCCTTTTTGAGGAACCTCCCTCTGATACCACTTGATAGTTTTACTTTCAAGACAACCTAAACACCTAGAGGGGGGGTGAATAGGTTCTAAAGCTTGTTAACACTTTTTGGTAGAATTCAATTATAGAATTAAAACACACAGCACAGCAGTCACAGAAGTTTAACCATCACAGATTGCACACTGTTTTATAGTGGTTCCCCAAGGTCTGGGTACATCCACTTCCCCCTTCACCTATCTAGCAGTATGCTAGATTCGGCCAAACTTCCTCTTTACTCAGATCCACAGATCCTACAGCTCAGAACCTGAAAAGGTTCCTACAACTCAGGCTCAACAGCTCTACCTCAGCCTTATCACAAAGCCTACAACTCAGAGAAGAACCTTCTCCTACACTCAGGCAAACAGCCCTACCACTCAGAAATCAACTCTCCTACACTCAGCCTTTATAACACAGGCTTACAACTCAAATCTGTATTGACTGATCCTACAGAAATTAGAAAAGAAGTTTTTATTGTCTTGCCTTTGTTGAGAGAGAAAAGAACAAGACAAATCTTGATCAGCTGATGAAATCAACTGAATCTGAGCTTTCTTCAAAGCTTCTTGAATCTGAACTTAGCTGAGTTGATTTCCAAATAGCTTATTGAGAAACCAATGATGGCTTCCTTCTTCTTCTTCAAGAGGCTGGATCCCTCTCTATCCAACACCTTTGATGATACTTCTGAATTCTTGAAAGAACTCTACTTAGATAGATCCTGAGATCGTCTTCTTAGATCTTCTGATGAAGATCTTCTTTTGTGTATTACTCCTTCTTGATTTGATTTCTCAAATTGATTTCCAAAATTCAATCTTTTTACTTCTCTCTGAATCTGTCTATTTATAGATCTTCTTCATGGTAATCGGCTGATCCGGTTTCTAACTGACTTCTGACAAGTCTGACAACATCAGTTAACCGGTTGCAACCCAAAGCTGTCAAGTCTTCAAACAGATCCTGTGTCTTAGTCTTGGACAGCAAAGTGTTGAGACAGACTGTCAGAAAGTGTCGAGACCAACTGTCTATATGTGTCGACACAAGTGACTTTGGTGTCTACACAGCCTTTGATGATGTCGACTAGTTTGCCTTTAAGTTGACACTGCTTCTTCAGAACTTCATCTTGAGAATGAGTCGACACAGAGAATTTGTGTCAACTCAACACTTCATCTTTCTTCAGAAAATAACTTGGTCTTGACTTTGCAGTATGTCGACACAGTTGTTGTAGATTCAGAACTCAGTATGTGTCGACTCTGCCTTCAGGTGTCGATATAGTTGAGGTCGACTATCTTTCTGTGAGTCGACACTGCTTCCCAGTGTCGACACAAATATGGTCGACTATCTTTCTGTGAGTCGACACTGCTTCCCAGTGTCGACACAAATGTGGTCGACTATCTTTCTGTGAGTCGACACTGCTTCCTTCAAGTGTCGACATAATTATTCTGAAGTGTCGACACAATTTCTTCAGGTGTCGACATATGGACTTAGAATAATTTCCTGTATTCTTTAATACTTCTTCACCTGCACATGTCAACTTAAAACAACATCAAATACACCTTGATGTATATCATTAAGCTAAATTAGGCTTCTTCAAATCAGGTACACATTTTCCAATGTACCCAACAGGTATCCCTGCGAGCTCCTCTCCTCGGGAATCGGCGGATCTCCTCGATGGAAATCAAGACTTCGAGTTGAGCAGCGTTGTAAGACCGGTATCCCAACGAGCTCCTCTCCTCGGGAATCGGCCGATCTCCTCGATTGAAATTAAGAGTTCGAGTTGAGTAGCGTCGTAAGACCGGTATCCCCACGAGCCCCCCTCCTCGGGAGTCGGCCGATCTCCTCGATTGAAATCAGGACTTCGAGTTGAGCAGCGTCGTAAGACCGATGTCCCCACGAGCTCCTCTCCTCGGGAATCAGCCGAGCTCCTCTACTCGACGCCTGCTAAGCCCGGATTCGTATCGAGGAGCGAGTATGTCCCACGCGAGTAGGCGAGTATATCCCGAGCGGGTAGGCGAGTTACTCTTGGTAAGGTGGGTGAACGTTCCTTTGGCGTACGGGCAAATGCGTCATGACGAGCGTGTGATCGGTGTTCGGAGCGGCATATATGCGAGATAAGCAGTCGTCTAGCGAGCACTCCTCACCGGGCCTATGAGCCTAGCGAGCGATATCAACCGTCACGCGAGTAAAGATTTGCAAAGAATAAATAACTTGTATAAATATGTAAACTTTACAAGTTACAAAAGTTTCAAAAGGTCCCCCTGCACCCAAGCATGACGGAGATCGGCAAGCGACTATGACTCATCGTCGCCAGTATCCGGCCGATATTCCTCATCTCCGACTGATAGTTTTACTTTCAAGACAACCTAAACACCTAGAGGGGGGTGAATAGGTTCTAATTGCTTGTTTAAATTTTTAGACAGAATTCAATTACAAGGATTAAAACATTCAGCGCAGCATTCACAGACATTTAATCATCACAGATTGCACAATGTTTTATAGTGGTTCCCCAAGGTCTGGGTACATCCACTTTCCCCCTTCACCTATCTAGCAGTATGCTAGATTCGGCCAAACTTCCACTATTCTCAGATCCTCAGATCCTACAGCTCAGAACCTGGATAGGTTCCTACAACTCAGGCTCAACAGCCCTACCTCAGCCTTGCCACAAGGCCTATAACTCAGAGAAGAACCTTCTCCTACACTCAGGCAAACAGCCCTACCACTCAGAGATCAACTCTCCTACACTCAGCCTTTATATCACAGGCTTACAACTCAGATCTGTGTAAAACAGATCCTACAGAAATTTAGAAAAGAAGTTTTAATGTCTTGCCTTTGTTGAGAGAGAAGAGGTCAAGACAATTCTTGATCTGCTGATGAAATCAACTGAATCTGAGCTTTCTTCAAAGCTTCTTGAATCTGAACTTAGCTGAGTTGATTTCCAAACAGCTTCTTGAGAAGCCACTGATGGCTTCCTTCTTCTTCTTCAAAATGAGTGGATCCCTCTCTATCCAACACCTTTGATGATACTTCTGAATTCTTGTTAGAACTCTTCTTAAATCGATCCTGAGATCATCTTCTTAGATCTTCTGATGAAGATCTTCTTTAGTGTATTACACCTTCTTGATTTGATTTCTCAATTTGATTGCCAAAGTTCAATCTTCTTATTCATGTGTTTACTTCTCTCTGAATCTTTCTATTTATAGATCTTCTTAATGGTAACCGACTGATCTGGTTTATAACTGTCTTCTGACAAGTCTGACAACATCAGTTAACTGACTGCAACCCACAGCTGTCAAGTCTTCAAACAGATCCTGTGCCTTAGTCTTGGTCAGCAATGTGTTGAGATAGACTGTCAGGAAGTGTCGAGACCAACTGTCTGTATGTGTCGACATAAGTAACTTTGGTGTCGACACAAGTAACTTTGGTGTCGACACAGCCTTTGATGATGTCGACAAGTTTGCCTTTAAGTCGACACAGCTTCTTCAGAGAATAACTTGGTCTTGACTTTGCAGTGTGTCGACACAAGTCCTGTGTGTCGACACAGTTGTTGTAGATTCAGAACTCAGTATGTGTTGACTTAGTCTTCTGGTGTCGACACAAGTATTGTCAACTTCTGCCAATGTGTGTCGACTCTGTCTCATTGTGTCGACACAGCCTCTCAGTGTCGACACAAATGTGGTCGACTATCTTTCTCTGTGTGTCGACACTACTTCCCAGTGTCGACACAAATGTGGTCGACTATCTTCCTGTGAGTCGACACTACTTCCCAGTGTCGACACAAATGTGGTCGACTATCTTTCTCTGTGTCGACACTGCTTCCTTCAAGTGTCGACACAAATGTTCTGAAGTGTCGACACTGTTTCTTCAGGTGTCGACACATGGACTTAGAATATTTTTCTGCATTCTTTAACATTTCTTCACCTGCACATGTCAACTTAAAACAACATCAAATACACCTTGATGTATATCATTGAGCTAAGTTGGGCTTCTTCAAATTAGGTACACATTTTCCAATGTACCCAACAATCTCCCCCTATTTGGAGAAGTCATAACCCTTATAGCCAATGATATACACCATTTATAAAAAGTATAATAAGATGATATATGACATAACAGGAATACTTAATATAAACAAAATATGAACAATCCATCACAGAGTGAACATTATATGATTCCAAACAAAATATTGTTTATAACTTGATAATGTTTGATTACAGAGTTTTACATTGAATGATTTAATCAAAACATTACAAAACACATTTGAAAGAACTTAAAACTAAGACTGATCAGGCTCTCTTATGACCATCCCTTTGCCAGATTGGATTTGAGCCTTCACAGGAGCTTCAACATCTTCAGCTGGCTTCTTGCCTTTTTGATCAGCCTTCTTCTTTGCTTCTTCCTTGAGCCTTTGCCTTTCAAAGTAATGAAGGGGCTTTGGAAAGTACTTGCTCGGCTCCTGAGCATCTGGTGGTAGCCTACCCAGCTTGGCATTTCTTCTGAACTGTACTATTGACTCCTGCCTAGCTTCATACTTTTGCCATTCTATTTCATTATACCACTTTCCTCTTTCATGAACTTGGTCTTTCACAGCCTTCCATGCAGTGAGTATAATATTTCTTGAAGTAGGGCTCCACTGCTCAAAATCTGGCTTTAGTTCATCCTGCTCTCTAAATCTCTTCTTAGATAGTAAAGCATCTTGCTATTCTTTCAAAGTAGCCTCAGGCTTATCCACTTTCTCAATAACAACCCTGTTAACCTCCTTTGGAGGACTATACATTCCTTGAACTTGCTGATCAATCATATCAAAATTTGGAGGAGGGTAAATGACATGGGCAACCTCAGGTTGATTGCCTTCAAGTAGACCTGTTTGTATACCTGACTCAGCCACCATAGCATCATCACACAAAGGTGGATATCCCAATGTGGCTCGAATACTATTGGTCACCCATTTGGTGTGCTCTAAGCCTGCATGAACTAACAACCTCTCCCCCTTTATGGCTTCTCTGGTAATATGATCTCTTAGATCTTCCTTTTAAAATCTGATCTGTCCATCCAGATAATTCACACCCTCTTTAAAAAATGGTTTTAACTTGTGAAGCTTGTCAGATATGTCCTTTTGAGAGGTAGTGATAGCAGTTTTAACAGAGTCAATAGCAGCTTGAAATTTCTTATCAAATTCTTCCATTTCCTTTGCTCTAGCTGCAGGCAGGCCTGGAGTAGTCTTTTTCAATTCATCAATAATCTCTTGATGAGATTCAGTTAAATTGTCATTCATCCTTATCTGATTCTCCAAAACATAGCTTTGCTTTAAAGCAATATCATCCACTTTAGGGATGATGGACTGCTGTTGTTTTGCCAAATATACTACAGCATTACCTCCCTTATGGAAGCAATCTGTCATCTCCTTCTTATGCATATTGACTTCAAATCGAATTGACTTTATATCCTGAGCCAAGTCAAATTGAAGGGCCTTATTGCTCTCATCAACATATTTTTCAACTGCCACTCTATGGTCATCTAACTTGATTTGCAAATCAACCATAAACTTGTTATAATTAAATTCAGAAGTGGATGGTTGAGATGTAGTTTGTAGAGCCTGCTTATAACCTTTTCTCCTTCTCTTGAAGACTACAAGTTTTCTCTTCTTAGCCATTCTGGCTTCTTCAGTCTCAGATTCAGATGAACTATCAACTTGCACAGACTCCCCCTCAACCAATTGCTCCTTCTCAATTTCTATCTCCATGTCAGGGGCTTTTTCAATCTCTTGCCCCTCTTCTACTCTATCAGTAGCCAAATCAACATTAGGGAATAACTCATCTAGAGTATATTCCTTCTGAGCTTGAACATAAGATGTATCAATTAGATCTTCTAGATTTAGATCTTTGGAGATATCAATTTGGACTGCCTCTTGCACTGGGTCAGACATCCTCCCCCCTGTACTTGTTCAGTATTGATAATGTCCTGGGTAGGTGAGGATACTTGCTCCCCCTGCACCTGTGTAGAAATAGAAATATTAGAAATATCTTTAGTAAAAAAATACACCAGCTCCCCCTGCAACTGTACCTGGTCAGGAGTAGATACAATCTGGGCAGGTGAATGAGCTTGCTCCTCCTACATTTGTGCAGGTATAGTGTCTTGCTGGGCTGGAGTAGACACAGGGTGATCTTCATCCTGCTTCCTCTCTTGTTCTTCTTGAAGCTACTCAGTATCTTGAGCATGAGAAGGGGATTTCACTGGGGTGTCCTGCCTGCTCTCATCAGGCATATCCTTAAACAGCACCCTATCCCACCTAGAAAACAGTCTCATGTCCATCTTTCTCATGTGATTGATCTTTGTTCCTGGCAGGTGTTGCATTACTTCAGTGATCACTCCATTCAGATATAAGCTTATAATTCTAGCCAGATTTGGCTTCTTCATTCCTTCCTTGATCTTTTCAAAGATTACAGCTGACCAATCAATTGGAATTGTAAAAACAATTCTGGTCATGAGGCTGAACATATAGGCTGAAATCCTATCATGTCCCCCTTGTTTGCATAGAATCACCTTGCCAACTATTTCAGACAGAAATTTCCCTTGCTGATTCATTCCTTTTCTGTTGAAAGCAGCTCCAATCTTCAGAATGGGATCCAATCCGCACCATTGGATAGCCTCCCTTAACTTAGAAGCAGGGACTTCTTCTTCATTCTCAATTATTGGTAAGTGTAGAATCTTCCTTAGACTTCTTGGGGTAATCTTCACTGTCGACCCATGCACAGTGGACTTTATCTTGAGAACATCTGAACCTATTGATGCAGAGATAAAGAATTCATGCACCTCCTTCTTCCATATCTTGGAAGGTTCAGAAACTAGGAACTCTAATCCGGATTCAGAAATGAGAGAGATAACTCGTTGAACATCTGTTGGGGCTTCGGCAAAGGAATTCCTTACTAACTCATAACCTTCATTGACGTTGTCTTCAATCTTCGGCGCCATTATTCAGGTGAGAAAGCTTGAGAGAAGAGAGAGAGAGAAAAAAAAAGTTGACACAGGGTTTCAGTCTCGAAAACCTTGTAAGTGTGTCGACTGAATAAGTTCTTGACCTATTTATACCTTCTATTGAAAGAAGATCAAAAGGCGGGCAAAAACAGTCTATATGTGTCGACACAGATGGAATGTGTCGACACAAACTTCTATTGTCTCGACAACAAATCTGTCTACTATGTGTCGACACCAAATGTGGATATGTCGACACCTGAGAGATATAGTAGAGTATCAGAAAATCTGTGTCGACTCTTAGGATAAGTGTCGACACAAAATTTGTAAGTGTCGACATCACTAGTCTGGTGAAGTCGACACTACCTTCCTGGATAAGTCGACAATTTAATTCTTAAGTGTCGACACATTTTTTCTGTGTCGACACAAAATTTCTGACTTGTCGACATTACTTCACTGAGTCGACACATTTTCACTGAATGTGTCGACACTATTTTACTTAGCCAATTTCTGTTTCTGTCTACACCACTTAAGACCATTTGATAATCTAATATGTTATTTGTAAGTTTGTTGATAATCTAATCAATGGTCAACATGCCTAATTCAATTTTAAATTTATTGAATTTTGTTTCATCCAGAGGCTTAGTGAATACATCTGCTATTTGATAATCTGTTTTAACAAATTCCAATATGATGTCTTCTCTTTCTACATGATCTCTAAGAAAATGGTATTTAATTTCTATATGCTTAGTTCTACTATGAGAAACAGGATTATTAGCAATAGAAATTGCACTCTTAGAATCACACAAAAGAGGTGTTCTACTTACTTGAATACCATAATCTTTAAGCTGATGCTGTATCCACAATAGTTGTGCACAGCAGCTGCCAGCAGCAACATATTCTGACTCAGCTGTAGATATAGCCACACTGGTCTGCTTCTTACTACTCCAAGATATCAATCTTCCTCCCAAGAATTGACAAGTACCTGTTGTACTCTTCCTATCCTCTCTACAGCCTGCAAAATCTGCATCTGAATAACCTGTCAGTAGAAAATCTCTATTCCTAGGGTACCAAAGACCTAGATTAGGTGTGCCCTTAAGATATCTCAGAATCCTTTTGACTGCAGTATAATGAGACTCTTTAGGGCAGGCTTGGTACCTAGCACAGACACATGTAGCATACATAATATCTGGTCTACTAGCTGTGAGATATAGTAGAGAACCAACTATTCCTCTATACAAAGTCTCATCAACAGGTTTACCTGCATCATCTTTGCATATAGGCATACTTGTCCCCATAGGAGTTCTCATGATGGAGGATGACTCCATACCATATTTTTTGATTAATTCTTTAGTAAACTTTGACTAGGATATGGACAAGCCATCATCAGTCTGTCTTACTTGGAGTCCCAAGAAGAACTTCAGTTCCCCCATACTGCTCATCTCAAACTTCCCTTGCATAAGTTTGGCAAACTTTTTACAAAGGTTGTTTTCAGTAGATCCAAAGATTATGTCATCAACATAGATCTGAACTAAGATGATCTTGCCTTTGGATTCCCTAAGGAATAGAGTTTTGTCAATTTTTCCTCTTGAGAATTTATTCTCAATAAGGAAAGTAGACATGGTCTCATACCAAGCCTTTGGGGCTTGCTTTAACCCATACAAAGCTTTTCTAAGCTTATAAATATAATCAGGTTTAAGAGGATCTACAAAACCTGATGGTTGCTCTACATATACTTCTTCTTTAAGATCACCATTCAGAAATGCTGACTTCACATCCATCTGGTATACCTTGAAGTCTTGATAGGCTGCATAGGTAAGGAACATTCTAATTGCCTCCAGCCTTGCTACTGGGGCAAAGGTTTGATCAAAGTCAATCCCTTCTTCCTGCCTATATCCTTTAGCAACCAATCTTGCTTTATTTTTCACTATTACTCCATTCTCATCCAACTTGTTCCTGTAGATCCATTTTGTCCCAATTATATTGTGGCCTCTTGGTTTAGGAACAAGCTCCCAGACATTGCACCTTCTGAATTGATTCAGCTCCTCTTGCATAGCATCAGTCCAGTGCAGGTCTTGGATGGCTTCTTCAAACTTCTTAGGCTCTATTTGTGACAGGAAACTTGAATGCAGAACTGTGCTTTGACTTCTGCTTCTAGTCTGTACTCCCTGTCTTGGATCACCTATTATCTGATCAGTTGGATGGTCTCTTAAATGTCTTGTAGCTGGAGGAAGATTCCCTTCTGGTTGAAAATCTCCAGCTCCTTCATTATGCTGAACCTCTTGGTTTTCTTCATCTTCTATTGTGTCTTGTACTCCCCCTGGACAATATCCTTCATTTTCCAATACTCCATCTTCCCTTGAAGCTTCAGCAATGGAGATCTTGTCCATTCCTTTGCTTATACCTGTTGAGTCATTTGATCTACAAGACAACTCACAGTTGATTAATCTTGTTTCATCAAACACAACATGCACAGATTCTTCAACAACTTGAGTAGTCAAGTTGAAGATTCTATAGACCTTACTATTTGTGTTGTACCCAACAAATATCCCATCCTGGGATTTGGCAGCAAACTTAGTCAAATATGACTTACCATTGTTAAGTATATAGCATTTGCAACCAAAGATTCTGAAGTAGGATAGATTTGGTTTTCTTCCTTTCATAATCTCATAGGGAGTCTTTTTGTGACTCTTGGTGATAGAAGCCCTATTGATTACATGACAAGCAGTGTTTACTGCCTCAGCCCAGAAATATTCTGGTAGAGAGGTGTCAGTCAATAGAGTTCTACCAGCTTCAATTAATGTGCTATTCTTTCTTTCAGCAATTCCATTTTGCTGAGGTGTTCTTGGTGAGGAGAACTCTTGGAAAATCTCAAAGTCTTCACATAACTTTGTCATGCTTTCAGATTGAAACTCAGTACCATGGTCACTTCTGATTTTGACCACTGTACTATTCAGTTCATTCTGAATTTGCTTTACAAAATTAAGTAAGACACTTGGGGTTTCAGATTTCTGTCTCAGAAAGAACACCCATGTAAATCTAGAATAGTCATCTACAACCACAAAAGTGTAGACCTTCCTACCTAGACTATGAACTGGCATAGGACCAAAAAGATCCATATGCAAGAGGTATAAGCACCTCACAGAATCCTTGTTTTCAAGGCTTTGAAAGGAGGATTTTTTCTGCTTGCCCTTTTGATAAGCTGAGCATATCCCTTCCTTCATACACTTAACTTGAGGACCATTCCTCACTAACTCTTTGATAAAGAGTTGGCCTATTGTCTTGTAGTTAAGATGAGCCAATCT
The DNA here is from genome assembly GCA_039513925.1 of Platanthera zijinensis. Classification (NCBI taxonomy): domain Eukaryota; kingdom Viridiplantae; phylum Streptophyta; class Magnoliopsida; order Asparagales; family Orchidaceae; genus Platanthera; species Platanthera zijinensis. The sequence continues at coordinate 149,501,077 of CM077083.1, forward strand.
CTTGTGCCACTTAACAAAATGAGAAGCATTGTCATCAGCTACAAGACAGATGAGAGAGGCTTTATTCTCACATACAAAATTAAGACAATATACATTTCTCTTCCTATACCCAGTCAAAATGATCTCTTGATCACTTGACCTTTTGATATGACATCCATCCTTAACAAATGAAATGTCATATCCTAAACCACTCAGCTGGCTTATGCTTATTAGATTATGTTTCAAACCTTTTACATAAGCCACTTGGGTGATAGTAATTAGGTTAGAAGAAATGTTACCAAACCCTTTGATGACTCCTTTTTCAGATCCACCAAAGATCACTTTAGGTCCATCTTTGACAGATGAATACTCCTTCAGCAGCCCCTTTATTCCAGTCATGTGCCTGGAACAACCACTATCCAAGTACCATATAGGGGCATGGTTACTTGGATTCACCTTATTAGGACCAGACTGATTCTGGCATATGTCCTCTTCTGATCCTACCATCAGTCCCATGCACTGATGATCCTCTTGATCATAGATGGAGTCTAGCAACTACAGAAACTCCTCTTCTTCAGATATAGCATACAGTCCAATACATGCTTCTGCTTCAGATTCTGACTCTGAAGTTGACTGATCTGTTAGGCTTTTATCCTTCTTTGCAACAAAGGATTTCTCCTTCTTGCCCTTTTTATGAGTCTTATACTTGTCTGAAGACTCCTTTCTCTTATCAGGACAGTCAGCCACTACATGTCCAGGTCTATTGCAACAATAGCAGACAATCTTTGAAGTAGTAGCCTTGCTGGGCTTTGATCTGCTCTTTTCTTTCCTTGATGACTTTTTCTTCTGATAATAGTCATCAACTTGCTATGAAGTAGAGGGCTTAGACTTCCACTGTTTCTTCTTCAAGAACCTCTGGAATTGCCTTGTGAATGCAGCAAAGTCTGCATCTGAATCACTGCTTTCTGAACCCTGATTGTCTGAATTTTCTGAATTGACTTCTGCAATTTCCTTAGGAGGGGATGGTGATATCCTCCTATTCTTTCTGATGGATTCTGCACTGAATGCCACAGTCTTTTCTCTATGCTCTCCTCTAGAATTCTTTTCCTCCTTCCTCACCAAAAGTTGCATTTCATAGGATAGCAGCTTTCCAAACAAGGTGGGAGGAGAGATCTCTGCCAATTTAGCCACTTCTCTTATGGCACAGATCTTTATGTCCCAATCCTTTGTTAAGGATCTCAAGAATTTGTCATTCAGTTCATAAGTACTGAAGACTCTTCCATAGGACATTAGCTCATTCACAATTCTATAGAATTTCTTGTAGCACTCAGTTATGCTATCAGATTTTCCTTGTCTAAAACTTTCATATTCCTGATTGAGCATAGATTTCCTATCCTGTCTTACTTCTTCTGATCCCTCCATGTAGACAATCAATGTGTCCCACATTTCTTTGGAGGTCTTGCAGTGAATCATATTCTGAAATGTTGAATCATCTATGGCACTTACAATAATGTTCTGTGCTCTTTTATCCATGGTTGCCAAAATGATTTCATCCTTAGTCATTTCAGAATAACTCTTTGGAGTTTGAATATTAGCATCAAGAATTGATACCTTCATTGGAATGAAAGGGCCTTCCTGAACTGTGATGTATATTCTTGGGTCAGATGCCTCCATAAACAACCTGACTCTTTCTTTCCAAATTCCAAAGATTTCCTTCTTGCATATGGGTAATTTCATAGACCCTAGCTCCTTATGATTCTCTCCAGAACCCATCTTCTTGAATCTTGATTCTGCCTTTCAGATCTACCTCAGACTGTTAAGTCCTTTTTAAGTAACCTCCCTCTGATACCACTTGATAGTTTTACTTTCAAGACAACCTAAACACCTAGAGGGGGGGTGAATAGGTTCTAATTGCTTGTTTAAATTTTTAGACAGAATTCAATTACAAGGATTAAAACATTCAGCACAGCATTCACAGACATTTAATCATCACAGATTGCACAATGTTTTATAATGGTTCCCCAAGGTCTGGGTACATCCACTTTCCCCCTTCACCTATCTAGCAGTATGCTAGATTCGGCCAAACTTCCACTATTCTCAGATCCTCAGATCCTACAGCTCAGAACCTGGATAGGTTCCTACAACTCAGGCTCAACAGCCCTACCTCAGCCTTGCCACAAGGCCTACAACTCAGAGAAGAACCTTCTCCTACACTCAGGCAAACAGCCCTACCACTCAGAGATCAACTCTCCTACACTCAGCCTTTATATCACAGGCTTACAACTCAGATCTGTGTAAAACAGATCCTACAGAAATTTAGAAAAGAAGTTTTAATATCTTACCTTTGTTGAGAGAGAAGAGGTCAAGACAATTCTTGATCAGCTGATGAAATCAACTGAATCTGAGCTTTCTTCAAAGCTTCTTGAATCTCAACTTAGCTGAGTTGATTTCCAAACAGCTTCTTGAGAAGCCACTGATGGCTTCCTTCTTCTTCTTCTTCAAAATGAGTGGATCCCTCTCTATCCAACACCTTTGATGATACTTCTGAATTCTTGTTAGAACTCTTCTTAGATCGATCCTGAGATCGTCTTCTTAGATCTTCTGATGAAGATCTTCTTTAGTGTATTACACCTTCTTGATTTGATTTCTCAATTTGATTGCCAAAGTTCAATCTTCTTATTCATGTGTTTACTTCTCTCTGAATCTTTCTATTTATAGATCTTCTTAATGGTAATCGGCTGATCCGGTTTATAACTGTCTTTTGACAAGTCTGACAACATCAGTTAACTGACTGCAACCCATAGCTGTCAAGTCTTCAAACAGATCCTGTTCCTTAGTCTTGGTTAGCAATGTGTTGAGATAGACTGTCAGGAAGTGTCGAGACCAACTGTCTGTATGTGTCGACATAAGTAACTTTGGTGTCGACACAAGTAACTTTGGTGTCGACACAGCCTTTGATGATGTCGACAAGTTTGCCTTTATGTCGACACAGCTTCTTCAGAGAATAACTTGGTCTTGACTTTGCAGTGTGTCGACACAATTCCTGTGTGTCGACACAGTTGTTGTAGATTCAGAACTCAGTATGTGTTGACTTAGTCTTCTGGTGTCGACACAAGTATTGTCGACTTCTGCCAATGTGTGTCGACTCTGTCTCATTGTGTCGACACAGCCTCCCAGTGTCGACACAAATGTGGTCGACTATCTTTCTTTGTGTGTCGACACTACTTCCCAGTGTCGACACAAATGTGGTCGACTATCTTCCTGTGAGTCGACACTACTTCCCAGTGTCGACACAAATGTGGTCGACTATCTTTCTCTGTGTCGACACTGCTTCCTTCAAGTGTCGACACAAATGTTCTGAAGTGTCGACACTGTTTCTTCAGGTGTCGACACATGGACTTAGAATATTTTTCTGCATTCTTTAACATTTCTTCACCTGCACATGTCAACTTAAAACAACATCAAATACACCTTGATGTATATCATTGAGCTAAGTTGGGCTTCTACAAATTAGGTACATATTTTCCAATGTACCCAACACCGACGTCCACGTCTTCCTCTTCCTCGCCATCTTCGTCATTGCTCTCGCAGCTGCTGCGGTCACTGCCACTGCTGTCAGAGTTGCTGGAGCCTGACGAAGAAGGGACGCGGTCTAGAGAGATCGTCCCCTCAACGAGCAGCTCAGGGATAAGCTCGTCAATGGTTAGTTGCTTATCCCCCTCGACAAGCTGCCCGTTGATTCTCAGACGTCCGAGTATGATATTGCCAGCCGTCCGCGCTATCTCGCGGAGGACAGAGGACCTCTCCTCCCACAGAACTCGGGACCGTTTGACAGTCCACAGCGGATCGTCCTCCGGTCGCGGCGCCTCCGGCAACGGGGCAGATGAACTCGCGCGTCCTTCGGCAGCAACTAGCCGAGTCTCCATCTCGGCTACACGAACTTGGGCCGCCTCCAGCTCGGCTTGCGACATGGAGAGCTTCTCCTCGCACTCAAATAACCTCTTCGCAGCCTCGATTTCAGCAGCCTGCGAGACATTGAACGTTAGTACATATCCAGGCGAGATTAATCACATATCGCCACCCTAAGGTCATTTACCTCGAAGTCCTTCCAGCGGACCGACTGCATGCCGAGTTCTATGGCTTTCTTAGAAACGGTTTTCAAAGATTCCGTTGTCTCCAGCAACTTCCTCGCCGTGAAGTGCCCCAGCTCGGCAGCTCGCGCGAGCGAGCAGGCGGAGTGATGTGCAAGCTCCGGTGGGACGAGCTCCAGCATTGACTCAGCGTCGACCCGCCCATACAAGGCGTGGAGGACGGCGAAGGCCTCCCCCTTGTCCTCCCAGTCCGTCGACTAGGATGGGAGGTTGGTGCTCAGCGACACCAGATGCTCCTCCGCCGACCAAGTCACCAGTGGGCGACCATTGGCATCCACCACCCCTCACCCGAGGTTGTAGTTGGGGTGGAAGCGAGGTGCCCGAGCCTCCAGCGGCGACTCGTGATCGTCGGACTGAGGCGACGACACCTTCACCTTCTTGTTCGCCGGCCCTGGCGACCTCACCCTCGCTTTTCCCTTGGCGACTTTCTTTTTCTCCCCGACATCGGGCGGAGGGTGAGCTTCAGAAAGAGGGGTGACAACTTCTTTCGCTGGAGGGAGCGGTTTCTCTGGAAGCTCATTGGCTACTGCAAAAGCACGCGATATGGTTAGTACAAGCTTCGGCAAAAGGTAGCGAGTCGGCGAGCATACGACATCTTGACAGTCCTTACCCTCGTTGGGATGAACTGCCTCCAGCGAGTTGACATTGAGCCGACAGTAGATGACGTTGAACCGGTGACCTCGGAAGGATTCGAACAGTTGCTCGCGAGCGCCTTCCAAGATCGGCGGGAGGAAGGCGACGTCGGCAGGTTGGTGCGGCCTTCACAGGAAGTCCCCGAAGTCGCCATGCACGACCACCAGAAGCTCGCTCCAGCGATGGACTTTGTTCGCAGTCCCCACCAGGGTGCAAACGTGGCTGCTGAAGAAGACGACCCCCTCCGATTTCGCGGCGAAGGAGAACACTCGGCGAAAAACGGAGAGGTCAAAGGCGATCCTCTCCTCCCGAAGGTAGCAAAGGAATCCCATGATAATCGCCATTCCGTTGGGATTAATCTGCGCGAGAACGATACCGAAATATTGCAGGATTTCGAAGAGCTCGGGCCAGAAGGGAAGTTGCAGGCCAATGTCGAAGTGGCGCAGCGACAACACGAGCCCGCCCTCAATATAGGTATTGAGTCGCTCGCTACGAGTAGGAAGCCTCGCCGAGTATCCTTCCGGCAGTAGACGCTCCCTTAAACCCTCCAGATCCTTGTCTGAAGTTATCAACTTTTTGAAAGCCACGTTGGCAAAATTGATGGCGTGAGCTTGTCGGCGAGCACTAGCGTCATCACCAACCATCTTCGCGAGCCACGAATAAGAAAGGGGGCGAGCAGAAGAAGAAAGGAGGAAGAAGCGAGCAGAAGGGATACTCGCGAGGCGGATAGGGAAGTTCGCAGCAGCGTACTTATGTTCTACCTACCCCTCCTATTTATAGGCCTAAGGCAAGAGGGGGGGTATTTGTTTCCGCGAGCATCGATCGACGTCGCGCGAAGGAAGGGGCTACACACCAGCGACATCGGGCCCATCTCGCGCAACGAAGCAAGGATGCTGCGGCGCTCGCCAAAAGCCTGCACAAGTAAACTCGGATACCATGGCTGTAAATAAAGTCGCGAAATAATAAGTAGCGAGAGAAATAGTCGCTCGGTTTATTTAAAATAATACTGTTCGTTACAGCAACGCAAAATGGTGAGGGGATCTAGAATAAAAAATAAAACTACGTCCTAGGCGGCCACTCCGGAGGATGAGGATGTCGCCCGGCCCAGCCCATCTCGCGCGCCCTCCGGAAGTACTCCGTCGCCAGTGCCATCGCGTCATCGCCAAGCCGCAGCTGCTCTTCCATCCTCATCAGCCACCCCACCGAGCCCATACTCGCTCGAATCCCAGCCAACTCGTGCAAGACGAGCTGGAGGCGGTGGTTGTTAAGCGCCAGCTGGCGGTCGTTCTCCTTCACCATGTCGAAGCGAGCCTCGTAGCTCTCCAAGGTGGTCTGGAGCTCCTATACCCTCGCCATGCGCACCTCCAGGGCCGAGATTAGGCGGTGAGGCTCACAGATGATGAGCTGGTCGAACTTAGTCTCCAGCTCCATGTAGGCACGAGCGGCAGCGTGACGGTACTCGCTCCCCGACAATCCGATGGCATCGATGAAGGCCGACCCAGGAGTCGTCGGGCGATCTGTCATTAAGGAAGGCAAGTCGCAATCAGAAATCAACGACCAAGAAAGACCAAGGATAGCTAGAAGTAGAAGAGCTCACCACGGCGAGTAGATCGAGACCAGCGCGGTGGAGAAACACGATCGGAGGCATCTCGTCTACCCGAAGACGAACCCCCAAGGTTATCGGCAGGACTGCCCTAACCGCGGCCTCCCTGCCCGCGCCATCCATGCTCGAGGTCCCCAACCCGCGGCGGAAAGTAACTCGGCCGCGGCTTATCTTATTTCTTCAGCAGAGGCGAAACCTGAGACGAACTCGCCGGCTGTTGTGAACTTTTCGACGGAGATGGCGGATGTCGCTGCAAGCCCGCCTTCTGTTGGGCGGGCAAGGGCGGCGGCGGTGGTAAGACAGTTCCCCTCGCCTTTTCAACCACATCAAGGGGTGGTAGCGGCGGTAAGGAAATGCTCGCCGGTGGCCGTGACGAGTCTGGCGCGGAGGCCGAAAGGTCCTTGCTCGTCGGAAGGCCCTTGCTCGCCGGAGGTCCTTCCTCGCCGGAAGGTCCTTGCTCGCCGGAAGACCCTTATTCACCAGAGGGTTTCCTTTCGCCAGGGAGGTCCCCGTCATCTTCTTTGCAGCAACATTGATCCGGACTGCGTGCGCGGTCCGGGGGGTTTGTCGGCAGTAAGGGCGAGCAGCGGCGCGGAGCTCAGTGGAGCGACATCCAGTGGCGCGTCGGCATCACCCAAAGGGGAGTCTGCATAAGACAGCCTGATCAGCGAGAAGCACGGCGATTAAACGATGGAAAAAAGGGGTCGCAGCGGCGACCTATTACGGTGATGACTTCGACTTGGGATGTAGTCGACCCCTTAGCGACTTCAGGATTCTTGTCGGTGCTAAGGGGGGCCGGGCCCGGAACATCGCCCAAACCAAGGTTGTCGAGGAGTTGTTGGGTACTAGTTGAAGGTGCGGGTTTGGACGCCGCCGCCGCGATCGGCTCAGAAGGGGGAGGCGGGTCGTTCGGCGAGGAGGCGGGTTTCTTGGGCTTCTTGGCCTTCTTCTTTTTCGGTGACAGCAGATCGGCCGCGACATCTTCATCGCACGGCCTTTTCGGTCTGGCGATGCCGAGGAGGCCGGACAGGGCGGCGAGGCTGTCTTCGAGAAGCTTCGCGTTGGCATCCGACATGGTGGGCGAGTTTCGAGGATCCGCCCCAACAATCAGACCAACCCCCTATTTATAGACTTCACCAAGCCCCCGACAAGGCGAGCAAACCGGATACTCGGCAGGTGTACTCGCCGAATAAAGTGTTGGATGTTTATTTCAGGGCTCCTACGTCGCCCAAAAAGAGCGGGGATTGTGTACAACCCATATTCGACGAGGGGAGGCCCCACCACTGCCAAGTCATCAGAAGTCAAAGTCAACGATTCAAGAACGAAGTCAAGATCAAGCCGCGAGCTAGCAAATGGTATGGGTGAGTATGGCGAGCTGCCCACGCATACTCGCCAGGTGACGACTAAGGCGAGATACTCGCCCGTCCAGTGCGAGCTCTCCAGAAAGTCGCCCGATCGCCGGGGTGGGGTATAAGTAAGACCCCCCCCCCCACCCCCCACCCACCCCACTTTTTGGATTTCCCTATAAATAGGACCCCAGGGGTACGAAGGGGAGGACTGGAAATTCTCGGATAGTTACTCGTGAATTCCAGCTCGCGCATCTCCTTCATACCTAGCTCGGCCATTCTGGTAGAGAAGGGGTTGCTTCACCTAAGAAACCGGGTACGTGGTGGGACCTTCCTGCCGCAGCGCCTGGGGTCTTGTTCCTTTTGCTCGTCCTGGGCCATCCGATTTCACTGCGAGACCGGTAACCTTAGGCCGCCAAGTCCGATTCTGAGGTCGGGATTTTTCTCAGCATCAACATGATGGACATCACAAGGACAGTCAATGCCAGACTAAATGGCAAGATGGGCTTAGGTGTTTCATCAAGCTTACCCCCCATACTTAAGAAGAATATATTATCAACCCCCATAAAATTTATATCAGATAAAGGAAAAAAGGTAATATATAATAATCAAACAACAGAAGCTTCTCACAAATCCAAAAATTAAAAGAGAAACAAAAATAAAAACCAAAATCTGAATAAAAACAATGTTCAACAGATTTCATTAAACTCAGATCGACGAAATGTGTATAGTTCGTCGAACCAAGATCGATGATCTATGAACGCTAACTATAGTAATAAAAAATCATCTTGCTGTTGTCGACGAACTTTATATGGTTCTTTGAGCAGCAATCAACGAACGTGGGACACAGAAAATGAATATATTCATTTTCTGAGCGAAGATCGACGATATCATCCCATTTCATCGAACGCAGATCGATGAACTTATGATTATTCGTCGAACCCAGTAAGAGTTAACAAAAATTTTAATTCCTTTAGAAACTCTAATCTGACAAGACAACTTATTAATCCTTTTACCAGTTGGGAAATTCCACCTACGAGATATCGCATATTTGGATATAAAAGCCAACCTAAATTTTCAACTATTTCCAGTTTTTCTTATCAGAAAAATAAAGGACTCAAGGTAACCTGGGTCAAGAATAACTAACTTCTATTTATGCAGGTGAAGAGCTATCCAGCTTTTAATCAACAATGGTATCTAGACAGTGGATGCTCCAAGTATATGACAGGCAGCAAGATATAAAAGCCAACCTAAATTTTCAACTATTTCCAGTTTTTCTTATCAGAAAAATAAAGGACCCAAGGTAACCTGGGTCAAGAACAACTAACTTCTATTTATGCAGGTGAAAAGTTGTCCAGCTTTTAATCAACAATGGTATCTGGATAGTGGATGCTCTAAGTATATGACTAGCAGCAAGGACAACTTAATTAATTACAAGTCCAAGCTGGGACCAAAGGTGATCTTTGGTGACTCCAATTGTGGCAAGTCTGAAGGCTTTGGAGAAGTCATGGTTGGGGCAGTAACCTTCAAAAAGGTGGCATATATAAGTGGACTAAAGCATAACCTCATCTCCATAAGTCAATTATGTGATGAAGGTTATTAGGTATCATTTAACTCAAGCTCTTGTATTATTTCTACTAAAGAAAACAAAACTATTTTAATTAGAAATAGACAAGGCAACATATTTGTAGTAAATTTTCAATCAGTTGTTTCAGATATTTGTCTTTTTAATCAGGTTAGTAATCAAAATGATTTGTGGCATAAAATACTAGGACATATAAATCTGAAAAACATTGTTAAGCTATCTAGGGACAACCTTGTTAGAGGATTGCCTCTGGTCCCTACAAGAAAGAAGGCCTCTATAGGGCTTGTCAATAAGGCAAGCAAACTAAATCTAGGTTTAAATCTGTCAATAAAAGTGATTCACCTAGGATCTTATACTTGTTATATATGGACCTCTTTGGCCCTATTGTTGTACAAAGCCTAGGAGGGAAATCTTATACTCTAGTTATTATAGATGACTTCTCAAGATTCACTTGGGTGTTCTTTCTGAGATCTAAGTCAGATAACTTCAAGGTTCTTACAGATTTTCTCAAGACCATACAGATTGAGTACTCTACTCCAGTTGCATTGATCAGAAGTGATCATGGTACTGAGTTTGAGTCTCTTCTTATGCAAGAGTTCTGTGAGAAGGAAGGTATCATACACTGCTTCTTAGCTCCTAGAACTCCTCAACAAAATGGGTAGTTGAAAGGAAGAATAGAACCCTAATTGAGGCTGCAGGCACATTACTTGCAGATGCTTACATGCCCCTCTCCTTTTGGGCAGAGGTTGTGAGCACAACAAACTATGTACTGAACAGAAGTTTAATACACAAACTTAAGAATAAGACTCCCTATGAATTGCTTAAAGGGAAGAAACCTAAAATCACTTATTTTAACGTATTTGGTTTTATATGTTATATTCATAACAACAATAAGAAACATATTAGAAAGTTTGAAGCTAAAGCTGCAGAGGGAATTTTTCTAGGATATTCCCAAGTCAGCAAGGCTTATAGGGTATTTAATAAATCCACTTTAAAAATTAAGGAAACAGTCCATGTGACTTTTGATGAAGCTAACATGTATTACAAGGAGAAAGAAATTTCTACCAGTAGCTCATTGCAGGTACCTCACTTGTGTGAGAGATTAAATAATATAAACCTCACCCAAGAGGTGCCATCTAATCCCTCTCCACAAGTTGTTGAAGATGATAGTGAAGAAGATAGCTTGGATGTTGCTGACACTCTCCAAACAGCTAACCCAATTCCATAAGAGGAATTAATCCCACAAGCTGTTACTCAAACTCCTCCCACTGATCTTGTCACACTTAGAGATGATCCCATATATCAAGTGATTTGAGACATATCAACTGGTGTGCAAACAAGGCATCAACTCAACCCTGACTTGATGTTTACTTATTTCCTTTCTCAACTTAAGCCAAATTCAATCAAAGATGCAGAGCAAGATCCCCACTGGATAATTACAATGCAAGAGGAGCTCAGTCAATTTAAGAGATGTAGAGTTTGGGATTTGGTTCCTAGACCCAAAGACTACCCAGTCATTAGAACCAAATGGGTGTTCAGAAATAAATTGGATGATGATGGCAACATTATAAGGAACAAGGCAAGGCTAGTGGCTCAAGGCTACTCACAGGAGGAAGGAATTGATTATGACCAGACCTTTTCTCCAGTGGCAAGTCTTGAAGCCATAAGAATTTTCTTAGCTTATGCTGCCTACAAGAGGTTCATAGTCTACCAGATGGATGTAAAGAGTGTTTTCCTCAATGGTGAACTAAAAGAGGAAGTATATGTGGAGCAACCACCAGGTTTTATCTCTCCAACTCATCCTTCTTATGTCTTTAGATTGCATAAAGCTCTCTATGATTTAAAGCAAGCTCAAGGAGCTTGATATGAGACCTTAGCTAGCTTCCTGTTAGAGCATAAATTTTCTAGAGGCATTGTAGATAAGACCCTTTTCATTTGACATCATAAAGATAAAATTTTGTTAGTTCAAATCTATGTAGATGACATAATATTTGGCTCAACTGATCCCAAACTATGCAAAAGATTTTCTGACCTTATGCATTCAAAGTTTGAGATGAGTAGCATGGGTGAACTTTTATATTTCCTTGGTCTCCAAGTGAAGCAATCACCTGATGGTATCTTCATCTCCCAATCTAAATATGCTAAGGAACTTATTAAAATATTTGGGATGTATGATGCCTCAGCAATGAAGACACCCATGGCTACAAATGCTGTGATAGATTCTGATGAGCATGGAAAATCTGTTGATCAGAAAATTTATAGGGTCATTGGTGGGTCTCTATTATATCTCACAGCAAGTAGGTCAGACATCATGTTTGCTACATGCATTTGTGCTAGGCTCCAGGTGAACCCTAAAAAATCTCACTATATTTTGCTAAAAAGGATTTTGAGATATATAAAGGGTTGCCCAAATCTAGGACTTTTATATCCATCAGAGTCAGAATTTGACTTAACTGAATTCTCAGATGCTGACTATGCTGGATGTAGAGTGGACAGAAAAAAGACATCAGGAACATGTTAGTTTCTTGGTGATAGGCTAGTGTCCTGGTTCTGTAAGAAGCAAACTTCTGTGTCCACTTTAACTGCAGAAGCAGAATACATAGCTGATGGCAGTTGTTGCTCACGGATTTTGTGGATTCAGAATCAACTACTGGATTATGGATACAACTTAAATAATTCAACTATGTATTATGATAATACCAGTGCTATATCCATAGAACAAAATTCAATGCATCATAGTAGGACCAAGCATATAGAAATAAGACATCATTTCATTAGAGATTGTGTAGACAAAAAGAAAATTAATCTTGTCTTTATCCCCACTGATCTACAAAGAGCAGACATCTTCACCAAGCCATTGGATGAGAAGAAACATATGTTCTTCTTAAATCAGTTAGGTATGATTAATGGAGAAGAATTAATTTAAATTTTGTCTGTGGTCGACGATTTGTTGACAGTTCGTCGAACGGAGATCGACGATATGTGAACTCCTCGTGAAGAGTTCGTCGAACGGAGTTCGACGACCACTTTTTAGTGAAACAGATTTCGTCGAATGGAGATCAACGATCCCTGCTTCAGTGAATTTATCGTCGAACGGAGATCGACGATTTATTTGTCTTATTTATACTAAGATCGACGAACTCATTTTCTATTAAAATATTTTGTCGAACTCAAATCGAAGATCTTTTCTATTTCGTAGGACTGAGATCGTCTTTTCGTCTTCTAAAAACCTTATAATCTAGGTTTTAGATGAAATCTGTCCCGCACTTTCAATTCCTTTTGCACTTGATCTCTGTTTCTCCTTGCAGGCGATTTCAATGGCGATTTCGGCGGCAACTCTTTCTGGAATGAAGTTTGATGCTGGTTTTGATATAGACATGGATTCCTTCAAGCACACCGATCAAATCTTCCAGGACATACTGATGTTGTTCAATGAGCCGCACCTTCAAAAATTTATGACTACAAGGATGAAGCTGCCAGTTGCAGAAATAAAGGAATGGATTTTTACATCATCATCCCCAGACGCTCAAACCCTAGTCGGCACCATATCTGGACAGGAGGTTATTCTAACTCCTAATACTTTATCTGAAGTTTTCGGTTTTGTAAATGGTGATGATGATTTTGAAATGAACTTGACTGAGTTTCCTGAGATGCTTATAAGGATGGGTCACTCCGAGGGAAACCCTAGTAAGCTGCTGAAAAATAACTTGTCGGTGGAGTACAAGTTTCTCGCTGATGTAGTCGGCAAGGTGGTGCTCGGGAAGCACACCGCTCATGACTACATAACCAGGCACCAGTTCTTGCTGATGGGTGCACTGGTGAATAAGAAATCAGTAAATTGGAGCATTATATTGTTTGATTTGATAAATAAGAAAAATAACAAAACAGAAGTTTTTTTGGGAGAATATTGGGCATCTTCCTCCAGGAAAAATGTCCCCAACTGTTGGTTTCCCCAACAGTTTTCATAAATGCTTCCAAGAGGCTGACCTCATCCCTCTTTGTGAAGTGGGAGAGGACCATCAACAATCCCTCCAGGGCCTCCTCTTCCTCTAAACTTTCTGAGGACACAAGGACTCTCAGAGTCAATTCCCTACCTGCTGATGAAGAAGCACCAGGAATTCCTCCTCCTCCACCTTATCCTAGACTACCACTTTCACCAACTTCTCAACAACCCTCCATCCCTGATGTCTCCACAATCAACTCAACTCCCTCTCCATCTCCACCTCCTTAATCTCCTCTACCTCACTACCTAGAGGAAATTCCATCCACCATCTCTGTATCTACACAGATGTCACCCTCCTTCAATCTCATTACAACACCAACACCAACACCATCCCCATCACCAATACAAACTCCTCCAAAATCTCCATTTGTTGATGACATCCCTATGGATATCCCACCTGACATCCCTCCAGTCATCACCACTCCAATTCTACCTCCACCTCCATCCACTTCACTCAATATCTGTACTTCATGTGGCATCACCAACTCATCTCTTCCATCATCCTCATCTGATCCATCTACCATCATCTCTCTTCTCACTCCAACCACCAAATCTCTCATAGAGGCTGTCATTGCACCTCTAATTCTTTCCATCACCTCTCTCTCTACTCAGCTTGCTTCCATTTCTGGCCCTTCTTCATCTAGGGGCCTGGCATCAGACATTCCTGATACCAGGAAGGGAAAGATGTTCAATGAAGAAGTCTCTCCTCCAGTATTTCCAGCAGCAACAACAGCAGCAGAAGCAATAGAGACTATTGATACTGAAATACCAGACGTAGAGCTTATAGATTTCTTGGATGCAGATTCTGCAGAGATAGATGTTTCTTTGGTCATTCTTTCTGGAGACTGTTCCATCTCTCCAGCAGTTGACCTGAATTATGTTCTAGATTCTTTTGAACTCCTCTATATAAACATTCTTTCATTTGTTTCCCTCAGTATTGCACAGACATTGTCTGATATACAGCTCCAGTGAGCACAGAAATTTTATAGGCCAATCAGGACAGTTTTGTAGTTCAAGAGCTTCCAGAGATTGAGATTGCTCCAGTCCTTCAGACTGAACTCTCTGAGCCAAGGTTTTTTCCCCTCCTACTTTTGTCTTCTCCACCCCTCCAATCCCTGACATGGATGATGTTCAAGATGAAGACATGGCTAAAGATAAGCAGATTGTTGAGGAAAAACAAATTGAAGAGTAAAGTTCAGAAATTCTAACTCAAGCTCAAGGAGTGTCTATTTCAGCAGAGAAATTAAGGCAGATTGATGATTTATACAATATGCCTCCTAGTGATTCCAGTGAAGATGAATCAGAGGATTCTGATGATTCAGAGAATACTAAGTCCAAGAAAAGGAAATTAAAGAAGAAGTGAATATCTAAGGCTGCAGCAGCTCCTTCTGACAATTCTAAGAAGGATATTCCTTATTATATTTTATATAATATTCCTTTGACTCCAACCACTCCATACTGGATGAGACTATCTAAGAACTAGCATAAAAAGTTGAAGGATAGGAAGAAGTTTGGTGGAGCTCCTACTAAGAAATTCAGGAAGGACTCACCACCTCCCCCTCCTCCTCCTGCTACTGGTGCCTCAGGAAATATTGCACCTAGGTCAGCCTCCTCCCAACAATCAAATTCATATGCCCCTCACAGTCACGGAAGATCCTCTAGATCTTATTCCAGAGGTGGCTACTCTACTGGGAAAGGAAGACAGCATCAAGGCAGATATACTAAAAAGTATAATGAATGTAGACCACCAAGCTCTTATTTTGCTGGAAAATCAACAAATAATTATCCTTTTACAAACTTTCAGCAATATTCTACAATGTGCAGGAAAGCTCAAAGATCTGCTCAGGATGTTTCAAAAGCTGACCCAGGGAGACCTCCATCTCCTGAATATGAACCTGAGTTAGATTCTAACTTCAGAATGGCAAGACTCCATGAGAGTATAGGCTTATCACAGATGAATAAAGCAAGGAAAGAAGGAGTTGATCCCTCTTAATTTACTACCATGTCTACATATAGACAAAAGGAGCTTGAAAATTTTGAGGTAGATAAACAACTTTTTGATCCTAATGCTTACATGCAGGTACATCCAGAAGTTGTTGTTCCAAGAGCTTCAACTGTAACACTTCTTGGAGCTCAAGACCTAAAAATGTCCAAGCATGAAGCAGAAAATCCTTTCAGGAAAATTGTGTTTACTAAATCTTCTTCTTCTCCTCCTTCTGACAGTTCTTAGAATAATTTCCATTCTCTGTGTATATACAGTTATATCTGTTGAATTTTCTATTAATTCTGTCAGATATCTGTTGTTGTGTTTTATGTTTGTATTTTCTTTGTTTTATGCATTGTACATAGTGACCTCACCCAAATAGGGGGAGATTGTTGGAACCCCACCTATTTTAGGGATTTGGGCTAAGGTTCACTATTAGGGTTGCATAGATTGACCCACTTTGTATAGTCTAGGGTCTTAGATCTTCATTAGATTATAAGGTAGGTCAACAAGTCATATTGATCAGACCAATCCCTCAGAAGACTTAGAAGACTGAAGAAACCAGAACAAGGAAGAATTTTCTCTATTGAAGAAGGCGTTCGACGAACTCTGAAGTGAGATCGATGATCTTCGTTCTGAGTTCGACGATCTCAAAGTCTCTTCTCTGAACTTAGATTGACGAAAGATGAACTGAGCTCGACAAACTCTGATCTTCTATCAGGATTGAGTTCGTCCTTCTTCTATCTCAGTTCGATGAACTTGGAGCCCAGAATGGAAAGTAACAATTCAGTTTAGAGTTCTCAAGGCTCAGCTCGACGAATGAGAGGTTTGAGTTCGACGATCTTGGATCTCAGATCGACGATAACTATCAGTTCATTTTCTATTGCTCTGAGCAGTTAATGCTTATATTCTCTGAATATAATCGTTCAAATGGCAGCATTAATTACTAGAATTCACAGAGTCAATATACAGCTAATTCCTTGGGACAGTTAAGGAATTATTTTATTGGCCTTCTAGCCGTTTGTCTAAGTTCCAAGAAATCAGCAGACAATTAAGGAAGGAAATCCAAACTTTGCTGCAGGAAAATATAGTAAATATAAATCAAGTTTTTCAAAAGCTTTTCATAAAATAGAAGCAGAGGCAGTGACAGAATAGAGCAGACACAAGAGACTGAGAACATTTTCTTTATCATCAGTTTTGCATCTCCAAAGGGTTTTCAAGAGACAACCATCACCATTAGTCTAAAGCTATCTAGAGATCATTCTCAAGAAGACCTACACACCCTACAAAGCTTCCATCTTCCTGATCAAATTTCTATCCCAGGGGAATCTTTGACATTATCAAGAAAATCCACTAGTCTTCTCAGTTGTTTGAGAAGAGAAGAACTCCATATTGTTTTTGTTTTATTTTCACCCACTGTATAAAGGGTTTCTTAAATCCCTTCAAAAGTTATTCACCTTGGTTGCAAGTCTTCTGATCAAAAGACTTGATTTGGTTTTTGGGCACCTGATCAAAAGCCTAAAGGGTTGTGAGATCTCCCTTGAAATAGATCTTGTGGTGACAGGTCACCTAAGAAAAAACTTGATTGGTGGCAGGGTGTCACAACCCGTATTTTCTCCGAATTAACGAATTATCAGAGTATGAGAAAACGCGCGTCATGATGCCACGTCAAGCAGGGGATAACTGCTGACGCTCAGGCAAAACAATCTACTACACTTTATGAAAGAAATTTATGAGTTTAATGATTAGAAAATCAGTTATACTTTATAGGCCGTATCCCTCGGCTCGGTGGATCACCTAGACCACAGTTAAAAACTATACTTAAGCGCTGCGGAAAAATATTTTATTATGGTTTGACATCCTAAGAAGTGCATAAGAGCCCTTAGAGGACCACTTATGTCATGCAAGACTCTACATTTAATTTATATTATATATAAGAAAACGATCTTTATACGTTGTTTGGAAAATAGTGATTTACCTTTATAAAACATGTTGATCATGCAATAATCTTATAATAATAATAATTGTAACTTTAAAATAACTAGCAACCTAGCATAAATCCTCCCTAGAGCAAGTAGACTATCTCCAGAAAATGGTAGCAGCAAAAGTAATATATCTAATACAAAGGTAAAAACTACCAGTAGGCGCCAACAACCTGACACGAACCCACAGGCAAATATGTATGTCTGTAAGAAAAGTACAGAAAAACTACCTCACTAACAAAGCAACAGGATCTCCAAAGTCCAAGAGACCACCAGCAACACCACCGCAACCTAGCCACCAAACTGGCTACTGCTTAGTACCTGAGGCATTCAAAAGAAGAAAGAATACCTCAGCAAGCAAAACAAGGGAAAAACTTCATGGAAGTGTCAACCAGGGAATAAATAGAAGAGGAAAACACACAGCAGAAAAAGTCACAACTGCCCAAGGCAAGACAACAAGGAATGCACTACGTGCGAGGAAACAGCACCAATCCTGCCCAGAAACTACATCCTGCAGGGTCTACTAGGTACTAAGAGCCCAAAGTGCTGCAATCTACCAAGGGAGAAACTTCTAACACCCTAAGCTGTGGGAGATGGTAGTAGAAAAAACAAACAACATGGATCCGGGTTGGAGGCAAACTCAGTCCCCCAACCACCATTTCCAAGCCAACAAGCTCAAGGGTCTACATGTGAAAGCACAAGGGACCTTCCACCCCCTTGCCCAGCCCGTACCTGGAGCAAGATAGAAGAATAAGGGTGGCCTTGGCTAAATTACACAACACCTCCCCCATGAAGAGCTTCAAACCACCACTACTAAACACGACCCACGATTCGGCCTTTAGGAAAGAAAAATATGGCCGACAAGGAAACTCAAAATAAAATCAAGGAATTCACTCGGGAACGAAAATCGAGGAAAGTGAAACAGTGTTAAAGTTACTCAACACGGCTTGGCGTTGAGTGGAACCCACTCAGTGCCTAACTAGACCTTGGCGTTGAGTGAGTTAGCCTCACTCAGCGCCAGAACAGCCATGGCATTGAGTGGGAATCACTCACCCAACGCCCTCCGCAAGAACAGCTCTGGCGTTGAGTGAGCTATCTTCACTCAACGCCAAAACAGCCATGGCATTGAGTGAGGTCCACTCCCTCAACGCCTTCAACAAAAGAGGCAGCGGCGTTGAGTGAACTAACCTCACTCAACGCCAAAACAGCTATGGCGTTGAGTGAGGTCCACTCCCTCAACGCCTTTAGCAAAACCACAAAACCCAATGGTGGCGTTGAGTGAGTCCACCTCCCTCGACGCCAAAGCAGCTTTGGCGTTGAGTGAGGTCAACTCACTCTACGCCAAAGTTCACTCCCGCAGGAAAACCCTAAACCATCGCCAACAAGAGGAGGTCGGCGGGAATGCCGTCTGATTCTCGCCGAATCGGCGGGAATGCAGGATGATTCTCGCCGAATCGGCGAGAATCCGGGATGATTCTCGCCGATCGGCGAGAATCCGGGATGATTCTCGCCGATCGGCGGAAATCAAGGATGATTCTCGCCGAATCGGCGGGAATCAAGGATGATTCTCGCCGAATCGGCGGGAATCAAGGATGATTCTCGCCGAATCGGCGGGAATCAAGGATGATTCTCGCCGAATCGGCGGGAATCAAGGATGATTCTCGCCGAATCGGCGGGAATCAAGGATGATTCTCGCCGAATCGGCGGGAATCAAGGATGATTCTCGCCGAATCGGCGGGAATCAAGGATGATTCTCGCCGAATCGGCGGGAATCAAGGATGATTCTCGCCGAATCGGCGGGAATCAAGGATGATTCTCGCCGAATCGGCGGGAATCAAGGATGATTCTCGCCGAATCGGCGGGAATCAAGGATGATTCTCGCCGAATCGGCGGGAATCAAGGATGATTCTCGCCGATCGGTGGGAATCAGTGACGATACATGTTGAAATCGGCGGGAATCAGGATGATTCCCGTCGATTTTGACCTAGACGAAAATTCTCACTCAATCACCCCACCACTCAGCCGCAAGGAACAGATCAAACCATGGCTTTGAGTGTGTCCACCACACTCAATGCCAAGTCCGGGCGGCTTTTTACTTTGAGTGTGTGCACCACACTCAACACAAAAACCCGAGAGTCTACCAAGACTGGTTCTAACCAGAGCCCTACCACAACTTCCTCCCTCACTCTCTCTCTCGGCCCCACCCGCAAAAGCACCCAACTGGAACTCGGAGTCTAAATGGTGAACACAACTAGCAGGTTGAGCAAACAGTCCAAGGAGGGGGCTCATAGGAGAATCTAAGCCCTAAAATTTAGCAAGATAAAAGAGAATATGCTTGGTTTCTACCCTAGGGCTAATCGGGAAACATTCCAAAATTCAAAAGAATAATAATGGCAAGGGTAAGAATACCACTTTCCTCGATTTCCGGCGAAGCTTGGTTGGCTTTCCCTCCTCTTCACTCTGCACTAGAAGGAGCAGCACCTAACAAGCAAACCCGCACTTAAATGGCGGAAACCACAAGAAACCGAAAATCCAAGTCTCCTAAAACTCCACGAAAAACAAACCTCTTACCGTCAAAACGAAGATCTGAGCGAGAGCAAGACAACGCCACTTTCGGAATTGAAATCCGTCCACGAAAAAAGAGAAGAGAGGAGAAGCAGGTCCGGCGGTTTCCTCTGTTTTCCGCGAACAGGAGCAGCGGTTTCGGTCTTGGGGAGAAGAAGAGAGGAGAAGTGGGCCCGCCACTTCTTAATAAGGCTTTTATACAAGCTTTAAAGCATCGGTTCAGCAAAATCGAACCCAGCCGCCTGCTCCTTAAATAAAAAAAGAGAATTTCTTCTAGTCTTTACTAATGGCACACCCAAAGCGATGCGAAAACCAAACTATCTCGGAATTCGACGAAATTCGCACCGTAGCTAAATATCCATGCTACGAACACAACGGCGAAGTCGAAACTAACTTTCGACGAACAGAACTCGAGTTATACCCTCCCGAAGCCAAAACACAAGCATCCCCCGAGAGGCCACACCGGGTCACCCAAAACGACTCGGCTTGCTAGGGAGATCTTGCCAATAGGCTACAAAATAGGGCACCCAGTTCTAAGGAGTTAAGACCACACTCCACAGATGGCTCAAGCCAAGAAAATGCGTCGACGTAACGCCAAACGAGAATTTAAATAATCCCAGAAAAATCGGGGGCATTACACAGGGCACCTGATCAAAAACCTGAGTGGATTCCTACCAGGATAGTAGAAGAGTGGATGTACCCAAGTTTAGGGGAACCACTATAAATTTCTTGTATCGTCTGTGTTGCTAGCTTTTACTTATTGTGTTGTGTGTTGTGTGTTATAGTTTTCTTTTCTGCACTTCATCTTTTACACATAGTAATATCACTATCTTAATTTCGCAAATTTAATTCTGTAAAAAGGTTTTAAAATCTTTATTCACCCCCCTCTAGAGCTAAGCTGATCTAACCCCTCAAGTGGTATTATCATACCATCTTTCAATTTGTTTCCCCTTGGAGATCACCACATCCTTCTTCATCTTCTTCGGCAGCGAGGCGAGCTGGAGCTCCGGGGTCGAGTCGCTTCTTGCTTGAAGGAGGCCTAACAGATCCTACATCACCCTAGCAAGCAATTGTAGCTTCCCTCTGGTGTGCGAGTGGATCTGGGTAAAGTCTCGAGTCCGCGAAAGACGGGTGCTCGGGAATCATCTGCTCCCCTGCAAAAAATAACTTAGTGTCAGAAGAGTTTGATTTTGGCATGCCCAATAAAGAAAAAAGGAGGAAAGTTATACCTTCGCCGGGAAGAACCAGGGGGAGTGAGTCAAGACCCCTTAGAAGGAAGGCGACCTTGAAGTCCTTGCCAAGGAAAAATTTGTGGAGCTCGGTGTCATTTCCCGTCACAGTCGGCGGTCGGTACACCTCTTCGCTCCTCTGCCGAGGCGAGAAGGGTATGTTGTCGAGCTCGCCTTTGATGAAGAAGAATTTGTAAAACCAGTTATGGTTCTTGTTGGCCGTCTCGCAAACCTTGAATTGCGAGCTGACGAGGAAGGCGACCCCATCGTTGGTCGCGCGGTATATGAATAGCTTGCGGAAGACAGTGAGGTTGAACTCTATCCTCTCTCGGTGGAGGAAGCAGGCGAATGCCACAATCATGGCGATTGCGTTCGGGTTCAGCTGTGCCGGTACCGCCCCATTGTACTTTAGAATCTTGCGGACCTCTGGCCAGAGAAGGAGGAACAACCCCACCTCGAAGTGCAAGATCGGTAAGGCGAGTTCATCCTCGAAGAATGAATTTATCACCTCGCCTCCCCTGGGTTGGCATGCGGTGAAACCTGATGGAATGTAGTCGGCAATAAAGTTCATGAGCTCCTGCTTGGTAGTGTTCCCTTCATAGAAGGTGTACTCGGCAAATTGCCTCGCACACTTTGACCATCCATCAGCGTCAGGTCGCGTCTTGCCCATCTTTCATAAAATATAGATGCGAGTGCAATTGGCGAGAAGGGTAACAGATGGTGGTATGAGTCTGTAGTAAAATTGATGGTCTGGGGGTAGGTGAGGGGGCCTATTTATAGAAAAAAAAACTAATTGTCGAGCCAACCGGTCAGTCCGGCTCGCCGTCCCCGAATCGCCGCGCCCTGCGACCTGTTCTAACCTAATGCGAGTCGAGTCCATATCACTACGCGGTTCGTAAGCAACACGCATTGAAAGTTAGATTTAATAATAATTAGAGTTATTACACACAACCATATTAAGTGTTCGTAGAGTATGGAAGAATAATTATTTCAACATGCGCGAGCTGGGGAACGGGAGAGAGTTGTAACACCCCAAATTTTTATAGGAAGGAAAATAGGTTATCGCGCGACAGTAGGCTGATATCGTGTCGCGGTAACGCCAGGCGTCGAGAGCGTTGAGTGAGGCGAGGTGACTCAACGCCTAGACTACCGTGTGGCGGTAGATTGTTATCGCGCGGCGTTAGCCATTTATTTATCGAAGCTCTCGGGTTTCTACCGCGCGGCGATAGTAACTGTCGTGTGGCGGTAGCTAGAGCGGTCGTGTCGTAACCGTTGCTAGCTACCGCGAAGCATTAGCATCCAATCGCACAGCGATAGTGAATCTCTAATGGTGTTGCCACATGTCAGCCTGTGGTTAGAAGGCATGGGTGGTGGCACGCAAACCGAGGCGTTGATTAGATGTACCGCGCAGAGGTAGCTAGTTACCGCGCAGCGGTAGCTCTGTTTATAGTTATGGTTTGGCCATTTTCACTTCATTTTTTTGGAGTTTGAGAAACTTGGGCTGGATGTTTGGAGGAGGAGAAGCAGCGCTGGAGAGAGAAGATCACGTCGTCATTTGAGATTCAGAGCTCGGATTCGCAAGACGAGTTCGGATCTACGGAGGCAAAGCCGTAGCGGTCGTTTTCATCCGGTTAAAATCTCTTCCATGACGCTGAAGCGGACTTCTAGGGTAACGATCCTCTTCCTTTGGCATATAAAGTCCTTTCTTTCTAACATTAGAGGGTAGACACTCCATGAACACATGGATGTGGTTCTCCGGACGGGTAGATCCGTGTATCCCCATTAGTTTAGCATTTAGATCCGGAATCGAAGTACGGAATAGGAATGTTGTGTGAAGCCCATCCGGATAGGTTGGTCTGGATTGGTGATGTTTGTATGTTTTTGTATGATGGAGAAGACTCCATGGTTATCGCGTAGATTTCGGAGTCGTGGGGTATGCAGATGGCTATGTAGAGAGTACTGGATTTAGACTCCAAGAAAACACTCTAGTTGGGGGAAGAATCAATAGTCTTTTCCCTACCGCGCGGCGGTAGCATTACCGCCGGCGATAGCTCCCAGCGAGCATTGTATTGTTTGTTGAGGCATGTTTCTTGGAAACCTTGAGGCCATTTGTTGAACCCCGTCTTGTGAGACCTGGAGGTCGTGGGTGCCTATCTCTCGAAGACCTGGGGGCCATTTATGGAGCGTGAGATTAAGTTGCTCAGCTTTGGTAGCCATGAGTGCGAGCTTAGGATCCTTACAGAATTATGGATCATGCGAAAAAGGGAAAGGGGATGCAGACCCGCATCAGGCCTGCGAGCCGGACGATTTGAGCATGGGATATGGCTGAACAGTACCCTCCCCTATGTCGGTAGACTTGGAGTGGTCAAAGTGTAAATCATATAACTTGTCGTAGCACTGGGGCGTTTTCTCTAGCCTTGGCCCTTGTGAGACTGAAAGCTCAAAAGTTGTTGACCATCACAAAGAATGGTGGTGCAACCCTTGTAGTCCTGTGCACGAAGAATGTGCCCTGAGAGCATGGGGCGTTGGGCGTTTGCGCAAACGCCTGTGGCCAATGTTTCTTAAGTTGCACGTTTTGATTGCCAATATATAATTATACAAATGCCTGTAGGGAAGGAGCACCACCACCCCAAGTGAGGGGTGGGGTCGTTATAATTTGGTCAGCCAATACTGGTCGTTGCTTTTGTTTGCCACCGTGCGGTGAAATGTTTCGTGCAGGTGCAGCCGGGCCAAGCTGGAAATAACGAACTAGAGCCTAGGATTGCTAAGCTGGGCCTTAAAGGCCAAAGTGAATTACCCATTTATTTTATTGTTCATGTGTGACCGGCCTATGTGCCGATGTATGCAAGACATTTAAATTTGAGTTGAACAACGTAAGGCCTTATGTACAAGACTATTTATGTATTTGTTTATTCATTCCTACTTTTATGTTAGTGTACATTCGGTTGGTTGGGTTCCTATTAACCTTTAAAGTACTTCTGCTAGAATGCACTCTTTGATAGGATGCGCGTACACAATTTATGATTTCAATTAGTAACTCCCTTGATTGTCTGTAGTATATGGCGTTGGGCCTCGGCCGGACCTCCTATTATATGCTATATGACGGACAGGGATGTTACAAAGTTGGTATCAGAGGCAGATATCAGACTCTAGTGTCGGTCTTCCTTGTTCGAATTCGTGGTCAAATTCTTTTAAGGGGTGGTGATCACATGTATGTGCGTTATCGTTATAACATAAAAGAACCCATGAATGTCCATTTAAGAATGAAAATACACATGTTTGAGGAACCTACGTGTTCCTATGATTGCTTTTTGGTAATTTTTTGTCACCTTATTGAGTGTTTCACGGTTATAGGTGACTAGGAGTGGTGCAGAGCAGTCACAACATTAGCACTCTGCGGAGAGTAGTGCGCCCAATGACGCGTCTGCGACCCCTCCTTCTACTGAAACCATTCATATGATAGCTCAAGAGGTGTTCACTATGATCAATGCCCAACCAGGGAGGCAAGTGCAGCCTCCTGCTCCTGGATTAGGTCATGTACCGCTTTGCATAGTAGAACCTATAGTGGCAGATCAAGTAGCGGCAGAGCCTGTAGTGCAGACGAGAGCAACTGAGAAATAGCTAAAGCACGTGATGAGTTTTAATCCACCAGTGTTTTTTGGTACTGAGACACCAACGCAAGACGAGGACTGGCTTTCTAGAGTTAAGAGAGTCATGTCCGCAATAGAGACTGAGGAGTGGCAGAAGGTTACGATAGCCACTTTCCTTCTAGATAGTGAAGAAAGGTTATGGTGGGAGGAGATAGAGCTACATCACTTCACTGGGAGGCAACTTTCTGATATCTTTATGGAGGAGTTCTCAAGACTATTTCTGGCTTGGTTCATCCTGTCAGCGTAGAAATAGCTTTGGAGAATCAGTTCCAGAGACTGACACAGGGAGAGAGTAGCGTGGACGACTACCTTTATGAGTTCACGAGATTGGCGAGTTATGCTAGCTCCACTTTTACTGATGAGGGGCGTAAGACCAACCGGTTCTAAGAAGGACTGCATGATGATCTGAGGTTGCTACTCTCAGGTCCTACTACGCAGGGCTTTCTAGTCTTGTTCAATACAACCCGATCTCTAGAGAAGGATCTGAAGAGAGTTCAAGGTAAGAAGGACTCAGGGGTGAAGAGTTTAGACTTTAAAGTTCCAATTTCGTCGAAGTCTGGGTATCGAAAGTGGTATAAGAAGACAAAAAAATTTGGACTGACTACTTCGTCGATTACTACTGGAGCATCTTCTGGGCGAGTCGGCCCAAATCTTTGTTATAATTGTGGCAAACCGGGGCGTATTGCCCGCAACTGTTGGAGTGGCAAATCGGAGAAGAAGGAAGGAGCAGCGTATGCTGAAAAAGGGAAGGCATTGGAGTCAACCGCATCCCATCAAGCTCCAGCCCAACCAAGAGTCTACAACCTTGGCCAGTATGAGGAAATCAAGCAGGGCGATGTGGTGACAGGTATGTGTTAGATTTTAGCTGTAATACTTTGCATACCTTGCGTCTTATGCTTTGGTCGTATGACTGTCGTGTTTTAGGCTTTGTCGTGGTTATGGACTATCCATCTCGAGCACTGTTTGACACAGGAGTTTCACACTCTTTCCTATCCGAGGACTTCATGTCACGTATCGAAGTGCCCTCTTCTATGGCTAAGGATAGACTGGATGTGCTGCTACCTGATGGGTGTTCGATGCGCGCGGATAGAGTCTGTTGCATTAAAGTACTGATCGGGAGTCAAACTTTTGACTTGGAAGCGTCACTACTACCGATAGTAGAGTTTGACGTGATCTTCGGCATGGATTGGCTCTCGGAGCAGTGTATATACATCGATTGTAGTTCAAAGACTGTTAAACTGGGGTTGAATACAAGCCAAGAAACTACTTTCTCTGGTCTGAAGGCTTTGAGCAAGACGCTGATGTCTGCTCTCCAAGTAGTTAAAGTAGTTCATGAGGGTGCAGAGTTGTTCTTCACTCTTTTAGAGGCAAAGAAGCCCAAACCTGACTTGGCCAGTATTCCTATGGTGTCGGAGTTTGCCGACGTTTTCCCCGAAAATCTCCCTGGAGCCCCACCTCAAAGAGATATCGAGTTCACCATTGAGTTAGTGCTAGGTGCCAAGCCAGTTTCACGGTCTCATTGCCGCTTAGCACCAAGAGAGATGGCGGAATTGAAGGCGCGGCTTCAAGAGTTGATAGAGCATGGGTTTGTGCGTCCAAGTTCGTCACATTGGAGCGCCCCGGTCCTCTTCATGAAGAATAAGGATGGAAGCCTGTGACTATGTATCGACTATCAGAAACTCAATAAGCTAACAGAGAATAACAAGTACCCAATTCTAAGGATCGATGATATGTTCGACCAGTTAGTTGGGTCGACTGTGTATTCAAAGCAAGACTTGAAATCTGGTCATTATCAGCTGAGAATCAGGGAAAGTGATATCCCCAAGACGGCGTTCAGTACACATTATGGGTATTATGAGTTCACTATCATGCCTTTCGGGTTGACAAATGCGCCATCCATGTTTATGGACTTAATGAACATGACGTTCAAGGAGTCTCTGGATCGGTTCGTGATAGTGTTCATTGATGATATCCTGGTGTACTCTTAGTCTGAAGATGATCATAAGGAGCACTTACATATTATTTTGGAGACCATTAGGAGTAATCAGTTGTACGCCAAGTTCTCCAAGTGTGATTTTTGGCTATCTTTGGTGGCATTCCTTGGTCATATTGTTAGTGGCGAGGGTATTGCGATAGATCCGGCAAAGGTTGCTGCAATTCGGGAGTGACCTGTGTTGTCTTCTGTGGTGGAAGTCCGGAGTTTTCTAGGACTTGACGGCTACTACAGACGTTTCGTAGAGAACTTCTCGTGGATAGCTTTACCCCTCACGACCCTGACAAGGAAGGATCAGAAATTTGTTCGGTCGCCAGCATGCGCGCTAGCTTTTGAAGAATTAAAAAGTCATCTGACCACGACGCCTATTCTATGCTCGTCATGTGGGATATAAGGCTTTGAGATCTACAACGATGCTTCAGGCAGCGGCTTAGGTTGTGTTTTGTTACAGCATGGGAGAGTAATAGCTTATGGTTCGCGCCAGTTGAAGGTGCATGAGAGGAATGATCAAGTCCATGACTTGGAATTGGCGGTCGTGATATTCGCACTGAAGCTCTGGAGGCACTACTTGTACGACGTGAAGGTCGACATTTACACAGACCATAAGAGTTTGAAGTATCTGTTGGATCAGAAGGACTTAAATATACGTCATCGAAGGTGGATGGAGTTCCTTGGGGACTACACCTTCAAGATACTTTATGTCCATGGCAAAGGTAATGCAGTTGCGGATGCGTTAAGTCGCAGGGCTCCCCGCGCATGCAAATTAGTTATTGATGCATGACGAACATCTCGTTCGAGATTTGGAGGCCTTAGGGATCTCTTGTGTTGATAGGAGTTCGAGTGTTAAAGCACGTTTGAGTTAGATAGAGGTACAGTATGACCTCGCTGATCAGATTCGACGGGCTTTGGATTTGGACGAAAGCATGAAATGCTACATGGCTGAGTCTTTGGAAGGGTCAAATTCCTAGTTTACTGTTGATAATGGGTTGTTGTGGAAGAACAGTCGTTTATGTGTCCCAAAGGTGGGTAAAATACGGGAAGAATTAATGTACGATGCTCATTATACCAAGTAATTGATTCACTCAGGGAGCACAAAAATGTATAAAGACATGAAAAAGTTGTTCTGGTGGCCAGGACTGAAAAACAGAGCACTATATGTAGCAAAGTGCCAGACTTGTGTCTTGGTGAAGACCGAATGTCAGAAGCCTGGTGGATTTTTGAAGTCTTTGCCTATATCAGAATGGAAGTTCGACGACATATCCATGGATTTTGTGCATGGTTTGCCGAGATTACAGAGGGAAAATGGCGCCATTTGGCTGATCGTTGATCGTTTGACGAAAGTGTCGCACTTCATCCCGAATAGGAAGGACGATTCAGTGGAGAAACAAACAAAATTGTATGTGGATAATATTGTTCAACAGAATAGTCTGCCCCGTAGCACCGTGAGTGACCGAGATGGGCATTTCATGTCTAATGAATGGTGGTCGGTACATCAACTGTTGGTTACCAAACTGAAGTTTAGTGTGGCCTTTCATCCACAGATGGATGGTCAGATCGAAAGGGTAAACAAGACGATGGAGGACATGTTTCGTATGTGTGCTTTAGACTTCGAAAAAAGTGGGAAGATCATTTGTATATGATCGAATTCGCTTACAATAATAGCTATCAGGCAAGCATTCAAATGGTGCCCTTTGAGGCCATATATGGTAGAAAGTGTCGTACTCCGTTGTCATGGTTGGAGACGGGCAAGTCAAAGTTATATAAGCGAAAGGAAGTTGAGGATGCAACTTCTATTATTCGGACAATCAGGGAGCGACTATTGATAGTGCAGGATAGGCAGGCTAAATATTATAATGCCAAGCACAGAAATGTTGAGTTTGTTATGGGCGATTGGGTTTACCCTAAGATCAAACCGTTCAAGGGTGTGTCAAGGATTCGATGACTGAAAAAGTTAAGTGTGAGATACCTTGGGTCGTATGAGATTTTGGAGCGCGTTGGTGAAGCTGCTTATCGTTTGAATCTTTCAACAGAGCTTAGTGGTCGACATGACGTATTCCACATATCTGTATTGCAGAAGGCAGTGCAAGAGCCTGCGTAGGTGATTGCGGTGGATCAGGTATTGATTGATGGTGGGTTGACAATGTAGGTCAAGCCCATTCGTATTGAAGACTCAAAAATCAAGCAACTTCGGAATAAGTCTATCAGGATGGTCAAGGTCCGTTGGGACAACTGTGGCCGAGAGGAGCTAACGTGGGAGCGGGAACAAACTATGAAGGCGGAGTTCCCCGAGCTTTTCGTTTGAGGTCTACTTTCGTAGTATTGATACTCTTTCTTTTTCCTGCAATATGTAATTTTGGGACGAAATTCTTTAAGAGGGGGAGATTTGTAACACCCCAAATTTCTGTAGGCAGGAAAAGAGGTTACCGCGCGACGGTAGGCTGATACCGCGCCGCAGTAACGCCAGACGTTAAGAGCGTTGAGTGAGGCGAGGTGACTTAATGCCTAGACTACCGCGCGGCGGTATATTGTTATCGTGCAGTGTTAGCCATTTATTTGTCGAAGCTCTCAGGTTTCTACCGTGCGGCGGTAGTAACTGTCGCGTGGCGGTAGCTGGAGCGGTCGCGTCGTAACCATCGCTAGCTACCGCGAAGCGGTCATCCTATCGCGCGGAGATAGTGAAACTATAACGGTGTGGCCATGTGTCAGCCAGTGGTTGGAAGGCCTGGGCGGTGGAACGCGAACCGAGGCATTGATTAGATGTACCGCGCGGCGATAGCTCTGTTTATAGTTATGGTTTGGTCGTTTTCACTTCATTCTATTGGAGTTTGAGAAACTTGGGCTGGACGTTTGGAGGAGGATAAGTAGTGTCGGAGAGAGAAGATCTCGCCGCCATTTGAGATTCGGAGCTCGGATTCGCAAGGCGAGTTCAGATCTATGGAGGCAAAGCTATATCGGTCGTGTTCATCCGGTTAAAATCTCTTACATGGCGCTGAAGCTGACCTCTAGGGTAATGATCCTCTTCCTTTGACATGTGAAGTCCTTTCTTTCTGGCATTAGAGGGTAGACACTCCACGAACATGTGGATTTTGTTATCCCGATGGGTAGATCCGTGTATCCCCATTTTTTTTGCATTTAGATATGAAATCGAAGTAAAAAATAGACAAGCTGTGTGAAGCCCATCCGGACAGGTTGGTCTGGATTGGTGATGTTTTTATGTTTTTGTATGCCGGAAAGACTCTGTGGTTATCGCGTAGATTTCAGAGTCGCGGGGTGTGCAGATGGCTGCGTAGAGAGTAGTGGATATAGACTCCAAGAAAACACCCGAGTTGGGGGAAGAATCAATAGTCTTTCCCCTACTGCACGACGGTAGCATTAACGCCGACGATAGCTTCCAGCGAGCATTGTATTGTTTGTTGAGGCCTGTTTCTTGGAAACATTATTAGCAGGGACTCGCACTCAGGGCACATTCTCAGTGAATCCGGTCAATTCTGTGGCTTCACTACCATCCAAAAATCCTAGTGAAAGTACAACCTAGTACAGTTCACCACAGGTAGAGGCTCACACGGCCGCCCACCCCGTGCGCTCAAGGCACATTGTCGGTGTACCGGACTTCCCGGATACCACCTCCATTCATAGGTCCTTGACTTGACGGATTACTTTGAGCATTTCAGTCTTTACGGCCCCTGTCCTGAGACTCTCATTATGCCACCGACGAGAGACAATTTCCGCTACTCTCATGTCATAGTCCACATAACGCGAGTACAGCTCCACCATTTCCCATTGCTCAAGTCGCCCTACCATCTCTGAATACCGTAGTACTCATGGCCAAACCTAAAGGGCGTGGGTCAGTTTTGCCTTTCCTGTTCGGCTCCCTGGCCTAATAATTCTGAACCCCATGGGCTCACCATTTTCCAAAGAAAGACCCTACATGTCTCCTGGAGACAGGCCTCGCACATACAATCCCAATTATACAAGGTTGGCCCCAGGCCACCTAGTTGGCAGGAATGCGTTTCCGACCAGTTTTCCGGGTTCACCTTAGAGTTAATCCCCAAGGCTCCCTGTTGCAATATACCGTGTAGAAAACCCGAAAAACAACATAATACGGAGTCTTCTCCGACAATCAATGCACAATGCAACATCACCGATCCAGACAAACATGTCCGGGTAGGCTTCACACACAATGCTTATGCATGTACTTCGATTCCGCACTCTAAACAAGGGGGACTTCACATATCTACCCCAAGGAATACCGCGCACTCACCGCACACTCGCGGGAGCGGGTTTCCCATGCAGAAAGGAAGAGGACTTCACATGTCCAAGTTTAGAATCGTTACCTTGAAGTCCATTTTGGAGCCATCAGAAACTAGCCGGATTGAAAGCTTCGTAACAAGAATGCCTCCGCGGATCCGGTCTCGGTTTTTAATTTTGTGCTCTGATGCTCTGTCGGCGGCTGGGATCCTCCTCCTCCTTCTTATTTTCTTTCTCCTCTCTCTAAGACTTAAGAAAGAGAAAGGCCAAAAGAAAATAAGGAGTTTAACCCCCACTCCCGGCCTTAAGGAAGGAGGATTAATCCTAAGCCGTCAGATCTGATTTAAAGAAAACTAACGGCTCGGATCCAGCCAAAATGTCACTAAAATAAGCCGAACACGGCTTTGCACACGACAGTGTGCCTGGCCGTGTGCCCTGCTTGCACACGAAGTCGTCGATCCAAAGCAGGACACGGGTCGAGACACGCCCGTGTCTCAACCTGACACGCCTGTGTCGGGTCCTCGACACGCCCGTGACCAGAGGCATGTCACGCATAACCCCCACGCCAACCGACACGTCCCTTTGTGGACACGGGTGGCCACACGCCCGTGCCGAATCCGACACGCCCGTGTCATACAGTACACGCCCGTGTACCCCGGTCGTGCACTCCTGACAACACACCCAGGGTTTCAACCCGAGAAGAACACGGGTGGTGACACGGGTGAGGACACGCCCGTGTCACCCCTGACACGCCCGTGTCACCCCTGACACGCCCGTGTCACTACTGTTCAAAACCGTGTTTCCTGTCGTGTTCTTTCCTGGACACATCCCAGCCAACACAGAAGGACACGGCCATAGACACGCTCGTGTCCCAGGCCGTGTAGCCTTATAAAGGCACCAAAAATTCCTTAGGACGCGGCTGACTCGT
The DNA here is from genome assembly GCA_039513925.1 of Platanthera zijinensis. Lineage (NCBI taxonomy): Eukaryota > Viridiplantae > Streptophyta > Magnoliopsida > Asparagales > Orchidaceae > Platanthera > Platanthera zijinensis. The sequence goes on from CM077083.1 coordinate 149,532,956, forward strand.
TTATAATTTTCGGGGCGTTACAAATCTCCACCCCTTAAAGAATTTCGTCCAAGAAATTATGTAAAGATATACAACCTAAGATTTACCCAAACGAAATAACTCGGGGTATTCCTCCAACATAATCTGCTCTCGATCCCATGAAAGATCTTCACGACCGCAATTATTTCAACGGACTTTAACCATACGGAAACTTCTTATTGCGGCGTCGTATGACTTCAAAGTCTTCAATACATACGGGCTTGACCTTCGTCGTCACCCCACAATCAACCAGCACCTGATCGGCCGCAACCACATGCGAAGGCTCTAACACCGCCTTCCGCAATCCCGATATGTGGAACACATCACGTAGCCCACTCAAGTTCACTGAAAACTTCAGTTAATACCCTGCTTCACCACTCCGTTCCAGGAGCTCAAACGGTCCAAGGTACATCGGACTTAGCCTCCTCAGGCGTCGAGCTCGCGAGACACCATTAAACGGCTTGATTTTCAACTATGCTCAACCGGCAACAGCGAACTCCACGTTCCTATGCTTTGGCGTTATAGTATTCCGCCTGTCCGTTGTGATCGATCTACAACCATTCCTGAACTGTATGTACCGTTGAAGTGACATCTTCCACTGTCTGTCATTTGTACAACATCGACTCACCCGTCTCCAACCAAGATGACGGCGTGCAACCTATTTCTCCCATATAAGGTCTTGACAAGCGCCATTTGTTAACTCGCCTGGTAGCGATTGTTATACGCAAACTCCACTATGTACATGTGATCTTTCAAATGTCTTCAAAAATCCAAGACGCACATGTGAAGTATGTCCTCCATCGTTTGCTGGACCATTCGGTCTGAACATCCGTCTGCGAACGGAAGACCGTACTGAAGCTTAGCTTAGTTCCCAACAATTTATGCACCAGCCTGGTATCATTGGATGTGAAGCATTCATCTCACTCACTTACAATACTACGGAGTGCACCATACAACCGAACAATGTTATCCATGTAGAGTTTGGCTAACTTTTCCACCGGATCATCCTTTTTCAGTCCGGGCCATCAGAACAACTTCTTCAAACCTCTAAACATTTTGTGCACTTCGGGTGAATTGAGTACTTGGTATAATGAGCCTCGTACATCAAGTCTTGCCGCTGACTCTCCACACTTGGGGTGCACAGACGACTGTCCTTCCGCAACAGTCCATCTTCAAAACTATATTGGGGATTTGACTTATCAAAAGCATCATCCGTGATCTGTTTGACCACGCAAGAGATTTCCAATATCTCCAAAACTTGCACCAAAATGTATGTCGAAGCTGTTGTCCCCCAATAAATCCATCAACCTCCGCTGTCATAAGTTTAAATCCTTTTTATCCAATAAGTACTTCAGGTTCCTGAGATCGATTTAGATACCGACCTTCCCACCGTTTAGGTAGCGCCTTTATATCTTCAGGGCGAATATCACGATCGCTAACTCCAAGTCATGGACCAGATAAATCCTCTTGCGTACCTCCAACTAACACGAGCTATATGTTATTACACTCCCACGCTGGAGCAGAACACCATACAAGTCACTGCCCCAAGCATTGCTGTAAATCTCAACTTCTTCGGTCCTACTCGGTGAACATGGAATAGTTGCCGAGGTCAACTGACTTTTCAGCTCTTCGAAAGCTTGCGCGCACTCCAGCGACCACACAAACTTTTTATCTTTCTTCGCCAAAGTCGTGAGGGGTAATGTTATCCGCTAGAGGTTCTCTATGAAGCGTCTGTACTAGCAGGACAGTCTTATAAACTTCGGACTTTTCGCCAACCCAGATAACACAAGCAACTCACGTATTGCAAATATCTTTGACGGGTCCACCACAACACTTTCTCCACTCAAGACGACCAAGAAATGCTACTGAGGGTAACCAAAGCTCGCACTTGGAGAATTTGGCATACAACTGATTTCTCCTTATTGTCTCCAATACCGAATCCAGATGCTTGGAACGATCACCCTCATACCGAAAGTATACCAGTAAGTCGTCGATAAAAGTTATCACGAACTGGTTCAGGTACTCACTGAACGCCTTATACCTCAAATCCATAACACGGACGACACATTTGTCAGCACAGACGGCATAACGATGAACTCATAATGCCCATATCATGTGTTAAATGCCCTTTTGGGAATATCACTTTCCCGTAGCGACAAATAATAGTATCCAGACTTCCGATTCAACTTGAGTACACACTTGACCCATTGAGTTGATCGAACAGATAATCACTCCTTGGGTTGGATACTTAATCTTTTCCCGTTAACTTAATCAACTTCTAGCAACCATTACATAGTTGTAAGCTTCCATCCTCTTTTAACAAGAGGACCGATGTGCTTCAAGGCAATAAACTTGGACGCACAAAACCCTATTCTACCAGCTCTTGAAGTAATACTTCAGTTCCGACATCTCACAACCATAGCTAGTACCAAACTGACCACCTTACGTTTGAAATTGATGTATGCACGCTGCTCAGAGAGCCAATCATTCCAAAGATTAGATCGAACTCTACAGACAGTAGTAGCGACGCTTGCAAGTCAAAACTCTTGACTCCCTAACCGTAACTTCAAACAACAGGATCTATTTGGGTGTAAAGAGTACCCGTTAGGCAACAGTACTCTCGATTTGACTCTTGCTATCGAAGAAGGAACTCCGATGCACGATACACGTCCTTTGGGCAAAAAGGAATGGGAAGTTCCCATAACGAACAGTGTTTTCATCGGACACTCAGAAAATCAATACCAATCCTATCATAACAAAACATAGGCTAATATGCGAAAGGCAACAAGTGTCTAAAACTGACATACCAAAAATTAAACCATACCTGTCCCCATGTTAGCATATTTCATAACCTCCTGATGGCCAAAGTTTTATCCTCTAGGTTGGGATGGAGCATACTGAGGTGTAGCAGTCTCCAACCCCTTGCCCTTCTCTTCGTTAGTCGCTCTTGGCTTCTTCCTGGACTCCATATGTCCGCTTCGACACTCTCGGGCAAAGTGTCCCAACTTTCCACAGCAAAAGCATGCGTCCGGGTTTCGGCCAATAGTTGTTCCAGACGCACCAAAAGAAGGAACTAGACCCAACCTCCTTGCCTTCTTACACCATCTACGGAAACCGGACTTCGAGGTGGGTAGAGCCTTTAACTCTATCTTCTCAGCACTAGAGTCTTTCTTCTCTTGGACTCCCTTCATTGCTTTCTCTGTCTCCTGATCGTCTTTATGACAATCTCGGGTAAAGTGACGAAACCTTCCACATTTATAACAGTAATATGGAGTTTGACTAGCAGATACGTCAGGCCTCACTTTACTCCTCTTTCGGTGTACATACTTTGCGGGACCTGGGGAGTTTGGTAACCTGCACCTTGACGTCTGGTTTATTCTGGCCAGATCTGTTTTTGTTGGGTACATTGGAAAATGTGTACCTGATTTGAAGAAGTCCAACTTAGCTCAATGATATACATTAAGGTGTATTTGATGTTGTTTTGAGTTGATATGTGCAGGTGAAGAAGTGTTAAAGAATGCAGAAAAATATTCTAAGTCCATGTGTCGACACCTGAAGAAACAATGTTGACACTTCAGAATATTTGTGTCGACACTTGAAGGAAGCTGTGTCGACACAGAGAAAGATAGTCGACCACATTTGTGTCGATACTGGGAAGCAGTGTCGACTCACAGGAAGATAGTCGACCACATTTATGTCAATACTGGGAAGCAGTGTCGACTAACTAAAAGATAGTCGACCTCGACACAGAAGGGGATAGTCGACCACGTTTGTGTCGACACTGGGAGGCTGTGTCGACACAATGAGACAGAGTCGACACACATTTTGGCAGAAGTTGACAATACTTGTGTCGACATCAGAAGACTAAGTCGACACATTTTGGCAGAGTCAAAAATTGATGTGTCGACACCTGAAGGCAGTGTCGACACATACTGAGTTCTGAATCTATAACAACTGTGTCGACACACAGGACTTGTGTCGACACACTGCAAAGTCAAGACCAAGTTATTTTCTGAAGAAAGATGAAGTGTTGAGTCGACATAAATTCTCTGTGTCGACTCATTCTCAAAATAAAGTTTTGAAGAAGCTGTGTCGACTTAAAGGCAAACTTGTCGACATCATCAAAGGCTGTGTCGACACCAAAGTTACTTGTGTCGACACATATAGACAGTTGGTCTCGACACTTCCTGACAGTCAGTCTCAACACTTTGCTGACCAAGACTAAGGCACAGGATCTGTTTGAAGACTTGACAGCTGTGGGTTGCAGCCAGTTAACAGATGTTGTCAAACTTGTCAGAAGACAGTTATAAATCGGATCAGCCAGTTACCATTAAGAAGGTCTATAAATAGACAGATTCAGAGAGAAGAAAACAGATTGAACTTTGGCAATCAAATTGAGAAATCAAATCAAGAAGGAGTAGTACACAAAAGAAGATCTTCATCAGAAGATCTAAGAAGACGATCTCATGATCGATTTAAGAAGAGTTCTAACCAGAATTCAGAAGTATCATCAAAGGTGTTGGATAGAGAGGGATCCACTCATTTTGAAGAAGGAGGAAGCCATCAGTGGTTTATCAAGAAGCTGTTTGAAAATCAACTCAGCTAAGTTCAGATTCAAGAAGCTTTGAAGAAAGCTCAGATTCAGTTGATTTCATCAGCTGATCAAGAATTATCTTGTCCTCTTCTCTCTCAACAAAGGCAAGGCATTAAAACTTCTTTTTTAAATTTCTATAGGATCTGTTTTACACAGATCTGAGTTGTAAGCCTGTGATATAAAGGCTGAGTGTAGGAGAGTTGATCTCTGAGTGGTAGGGCTGTTTGCCTGAGTGTAGGAGAAGGTTCTTCTCTGAGTTGTAGGCCTTGTGGCTAGGCTGAGGTAGGGCTGTTGTGCCTGAGTTGTAGGAACCTATCCAGGTTCTGAGCTGTAGGATCTGAGGATCTGAGAATAGTGGAAGTTTGGCCGAATCTAGCATACTGCTAGATAGGTGAAGGGGGAAAGTGGATGTACCCAAACCTTGGGGAACCACTATAAACATTGTGCAATCTGTGATGATTAAATTTCTGTGATTGCTGTGCTGGTTGTTTTAATTTTGTGATTGAATTCTGCCTAAAAGTATAAACAAGCAATTAGAACCTATTCACCCCCCCCCCCCTCTAGGTGTTTAGGTTGTCTTGAAAGTAAAACTATCAAGTGGTATCAGAGGGAGGTTCCTCAAAAAGGACTTAACAGTCTGAGGTAGATCTGAAAGGCAGAATCAAGATTCAAGAAGATGGGTTCTGGAGAAAATCACAAGAAGTTAGGGTCAATGAAGTTACCCATCTGCAGGAAGGAAATCTTTGGAATTTGGAAAGAAAGAGTCAGATTATTCATGGAAGCATCTGACCCAAGAATATACATCACAGTTCAGGAAGGACCCTTCATTCCAATGAAGGTATCAGTTCTTGATGCTAATATTCAAACTCTAAAGAGTTATTCTGAAATGACCAAGGATGAAGTCATTTTGGCAACCATGGACAAGAGAGCTCAGAATATTATTGTGAGTGTCATAGATGATTCTACATTTCAGAATATGATTCACTGCAAGACCTCCAAAGAAATGTGGGACACCTTGATTGTCTACATGGAGGGATCTGAAGAAGTAAGACAGGATAGGAAGTCTATGCTCAACCAGGAATATGAAAGTTTTAGACAAGGAAAAACTGATAGCATAACTGAATGCTATAAGAAATTCTATAGAATTGTGAATGAGTTAATGTCCTATGGAAGAGTCTTCAGTACCTATGAACTGAATGACAAATTCTTAAGATCCTTGACAAAGGATTGGGACACAAAGATCTATGCCATAAGAGAAGTGGCTAAATTGGCAGAGATCTCTCCTCCCACCTTGTTTGGAAAGCTATTGTCCTATGAAATGCAACTTATGGTGAGGAAGGAGGAGGAAAAGAATTCAAGAGGAGAGCATAGAGAAAAGACTGTGGCATTCAATGCAGAATCCATCAGAAAGAATAGGAGGATATCACCATCCCCTCCAAAGGAAATTGCAGAAGTCAGTTCAGAAAATTCAGATTATCAGGGTTCAGAAAGCTGTGATTCAGATGCAGACTTTGCTGCATTCACAAGGCAATTCCAAAGGTTCTTGAAGAAGAAGCATTGGAAGTCTAAGCCCTCCACTTCACAGCAAGTTGATGACTATTATCAGAAGAAAAAGTCATCAAGGAAAGAAAAGAGCAGATCAAAGCCCAGCAAAGCCACTACTTCAAAGATTGTCTGCTATTGTTGCAATAGGCCTGGACATGTAGTGGCTGACTGTCCTGATAAAAGAAAGGAGTCTTCAGACAAGAAGAAGACTCATCAAAAGGGCAAAAAGGAGAAATCCTTTGTTGCAAAGAAGGATAAGAGCCTAACAGATCAGTCAACTTCAGAGTCAGAATCTGAAGCAGAAGCATATATTGGACTATATGCTGTATCTGAAGAAGAGGAGTTTCTGCAGTTGCTAGACTCCATCAATGAACAAGAGGATCATCAGTGCATAGGACTGATGGCAGGATCAGAAGAGGACATATGCTAGAATCAGTCTGGTCCTAATAAGGTACAATGTCCTTCTATGAAATCTGTTTGTAGTACAAGTACAGAATCAGCTACATCTGCATCAAGTGATGTAGATGCATCTGATCTGAAGGAGATGTCTATCAATTGATAGATAAGTATGGGGACTTGTTGCAGGCCCTTAAGAAAAGCAAGAACCTGGTTAAATCTCAGGCTCATGAAATTGCTGAACTAAGGGTAGCTGCAACTGAGTTAGAGAAAGTAATTGATCAAAAGTTAAATGAAATTGTCAAGCTGAAGAATATAACTATTATTCAGATGGGCACAATTAATTATACCAATGATCAAGTGAAGAGTCTGGAGGCCAGACAAAGAATAGAAAAAGATTTAGTGGCTAGTTACTCTAAGCCAAAGTCTGTCTTACCCTTGATTGATGAATTTGTGAATCAAAAGGGTAAGGCAGGATTAGGATTCAAAGGTAACTCCAGGGCTGGCCGTTTCAAGAGGAAAGGCAAAGCTCCTGTCAAGCCACTGAACTTTTCAGTCCCTATTAAGTTTAGAAAGGTGCAAGTGCCTTCTAATCAATATGATCATGAAAATATTCATGGTCATATTAAGACTAATGTTCTGAAAAACAAAGGTGTAAATGCCAACAGGCCTACCCATGTTCATAAACCCAATGGTTATAAAAAATCAGTGGGTGAAGCTGCTACAGCACCAGCAATGAACAGAAATTCTTTTGTCAAGGAAGTATCTAGATCTATATACAACAAGTTTGAATGTTGGTGTTGTGGCAAGAGAGGCCATTTTGCACTAGACTGCTGGTATAACACAAGTGTTAGAAAGAATAATATTCTACCTGTTAGAAGAGATAATGGTAGCTTTGTTAATGCTAACCTAAACCAAGGACCCAAGACTTGCTTGGGTTCTAAGGGAAAGTAAATCTGTGTTGCAGGTGTATCCAAGTAGCCATGCCCCTATATGGTACTTGGATAGTGGTTGTTCCAGGCACATGACTGGAACAAAGGGGCTGTTGAAGGAGTATTCATCTGTCAAAGATGGACCTAAAGTGATCTTTGGTGGATCTGAAAAAAGAGTCATCAAAGGGTTTGGTAACATTTTTTAACCTAATTACTATCACCCAAGTGGCGTATGTAAAAGGTTTGAAACATAATCTAATAAGCATAAGCCAGCTGAGTGATTTAGGATATGACATTTCATTTGTTAAGGATGGATGTCATATCAAAAGGTCAAGTGATCAAGAGATCATTTTGACTGGGTATAGGAAGAGAAATATATATTGTCTTAATTTTGTATGTGAGAATAAGGCTTCTCCCATCTGTCTTGTAGCTGATGACAATGCTTCTCATTGTGTTAAGTGGCACAAGAGATTGGCTCATCTTAACTACAAGACAATTGGCCAACTCTTTATCAAAGAGTTAGTGAGGAATGGTCCTCAAGTTAAGTGTATGAAGGAAGGGATATGCTCAGCTTGTCAAAAGGGCAAGCAGACAAAATCCTCCTTTCAAAGCCTTGAAAACAAGGATTCTGTGAGGTGCTTATACCTCTTGCATATGGATCTTTTTGGTCCTATGCCAGTTCATAGTCTAGGTAGGAAGATCTACACTTTTGTGGTTGTAGATGACTATTCTAGATTTACATGGGTGTTCTTTCTGAGACAGAAATATGAAACCCCAAGTGTCTTACTTAATTTTGTAAAGCAAATTCAGAATGAACTGAATAGTACAGTGGTCAAAATCAGAAGTGACCATGGTACTGAGTTTCAATCTGAAAGCATGACAAAGTTATGTGAAGACTTTGGGATTTTCCAAGAGTTCTCCTCACCAAGAACACCTCAGCAAAATGGAATTGCTGAAAGAAAGAATAGAACATTAATTGAAGCTGGTAGAACTCTATTGAGTGACACCTCTCTACCAGAATATTTCTGGGCTGAGGCAGTAAACACTGCTTGTCATGTGATCAATAGGGCTTCTATCACCAAGAGCCACAAAAAGACTCCCTATGAGATTATGAAAGGTAGAAAACCAAATCTATCCTACTTCAGAATCTTTGGTTGCAAATGCTATATACTTAACAATGGTAAATCATATTTGACTAAGTTTGCTGCCAAATCCCAGGATGGGATATTTGTTGGGTACAGCACAAATAGTAAGGCCTATAGAATCTTCAACTTGACTACTCAAGTTGTTGAAGAATCTGTGCATGTTGTGTTTGATGAAATAAGATTAATCAACTGTGAGTTGTCTTGTAGATCAAATGACTCAACAGGTATAAGCAAAAGAATGGACAAGCTCTCCATTGCTGAAGCTTCAAGGGAAGATGGAGTATTGGAAAATGAAGGCTATTGTCTAGGGGGAGTACAAGATTCTATAGAAGATGAAGAAAACCAAGAGGTTCAGCATAATGAAGGAGCTGGAGATGTTCAACTAGAAGGGAATCTTCCTCCAGCTACAAGACATTTAAGAGACCATCCAGCAGATCAGATAATAGGTGATCCAAGACAGGGAGTGCAGACTAGAAGCAGAAGTCAAAGTACAGTTCTGCATTCAAGTTTCCTGTCACAAATAGAGCCTAAGAAGTTTGAAGAAGCCATCCAAGACCAGCACTGGACTGATGCTATGCAAGAGGAGCTGAATCAATTCAGAAGGTGCAATGTCTGGGAGCTTGTTCCTAAACCAAGAGGCCACAATATAATTGGGACAAAATGGATCTACAGGAACAAGTTGGATGAGAATGGAGTAATAGTGAAAAATAAAGCAAGATTGGTTGCTAAAGGATATAGGCAAGAAGAAGGGATTGACTTTGATCAAACCTTTGCCCCAGTAGCAAGGCTGGAGGCAATTAGAATGTTCCTTGCCTATGCAGCCTATCAAGACTTCAAGGTATACCAGATGGATGTGAAGTCAGCATTTCTGAATGGTGGTCTTAAAGAAGAAGTATATGTAGAGCAACCATCAGGTTTTGTAGATCCTCTTAAACTTGATTATGTTTATAAGCTTAGAAAAGCTTTGTATGGGTTAAAGCAAGCCCCAAGGGCTTGGTATGAGACCCTGTCTACTTTCCTTATTGAGAATAAATTCTCAAGAGGAAAAATAGACAAAACTCTATTCCTTAGGGAATCCAAAGGCAAGATCATCTTAGTTCAGATCTATGTTGATGACATAATCTTTGGATCTACTGAAAACAACCTTTGTAAAAAGTTTGCCAAACTTATGCAAGGGAAGTTTGAGATGAGTAGTATGGGGGAACTGAAGTTCTTCTTGGGACTCCAAGTAAGACAGACTGATGATGGCTTGTCCATATCCCAGTCAAAGTTCACCAAAGAATTAATTAAGAAGTTTGGTATGGAGTCTTCCTCCATCATGAGAACTCCTATGGGAACAAGTATGTCTATATGCAAAGATGATGCAGGTAAACCTGTTGATGAGACTTTCTATAGAGGAATAGTTGGTTCTCTACTATATCTCACAGCTAGTAGACCAGATATTATGTATGCTACATGTGTCTGTGCTAGGTACCAAGCCTGTCCTAAAGAGTCTCATTATACTGCAGTCAAAAGGATTCTGAGATATCTTAAGGGCACACCTAATCTAGGCCTTTGGTACCCTAGGAATAGAGATTTTCTACTAACAGGTTATTTAGATGCAGACTTTGCAGGCTGTAGAGAGGATAGGAAGAGTACAACAGGTACTTGTCAATTCTTGGGAGGAAGATTGATATCTTGGAGTAGTAAGAAGCAGACCAGTGTGGCTATATCTGTCACAACCCGCATTTTCTCCGAATTAAGAATTATCAGAGTAAGAGAAAACACGCGTCATGATGCCACGTCAAGCAGGGGATAACTGCTGACGCTCAGGCAAAACCAACTACAATCTTTATGCAAGAAAATCATGTGCTTAATGAATAGAAAATCAGTTATGTTTAGAGTCCGTATCCCTCGGCTCAGTGAATCATCTAGTCCACAAAAGAAAACTATATTTAAACGCTGCGGAAAATACTTTATTTAGACTTGACACCCTAAAGAACGCATCAGGGTCCCCAGTGAACCACTCATGCTATGCAAGACTACATTAAATTTATGTAATATATAAGAAAACGTTTTTCGTACGTGATTGGAAAATAGTGATTAAGTTTATAAAAACATGTTGATCATGAGCTTCATTTATAATAGTATTTATGGTTTGAAAATACCTAGCAACCTAGCATAAACCTTCTCAAAGCAAGTAGACTATCTCCAGGAAATGGTAGCAGCAATAGTATATAACTAGTACAAGGTAAAAAAACTACCAGTGGGCGCCAACAACCTGACACGAACCCACTAGCACATATATATGTCTGTAAGAAAGTACTGAAAACAACCTCACTAATAAGGTAAACAAACTCCAAAGCCCGGGAGTCCACCAACAACACCACCTCCAACTAGCCACCAGACTGGCTACAGCTCAGAACCTGAGGCATTCCAAAAGAAAACAGAATACCTCAACAAGCAAAATCAAGGTAAAAACAACTGCATGTAAGAGTCAACCAAAAAGACAAAGTAACTGAAAAACATGCAGCAGAAAGAGTCACAACTGTCCAAAACAGGACTACAAGAAATGCACAACGTGCAAAGAAACAGCAACAACCCAGCCCAGGAACCACATCCTGCAGGGCCTACTAGGCTGCCAAGAGCCAGAATGCTGCAAACTACCAAAGAAGAAACTTCTAACAACCTAAACTGTGGGAAGTGATAGTAGCAAAAACAACAACGAGGAACCGGATCGAAGGCAAACGCAGTCCCCCAATCCACCATGTCCAAGTCGAAAGCTCGAGGGCAACACGTGAAAACACAAGGGATCTTCCACCCTACATGCCCAGCCCGTACCTGGAGCAAGAAAAACATGGGTGGCCTTGGCTATATCACACAACTCCATCCTCATAAAGAGCTACAACCACCACTACTAACCACGACCCACGATTCGGCCTTTAGGAAAATAAAGAACACGGCCGACAAGGAAAACCCAGAAATACAACTGGAAATCCACTCGGAAATGAAAGACAAGGTAAAGGAAGAGTGTTGAAATAAACCAACACGACTAGGCGTTGAGTGAAACCCACTCATTGCCTACCTAAACTTTGGCGTTGAGTGAGCTAGCCTTACTCGCCGCCAAAATAATATCACTACCCACAAACCCACTAAAGAATGCGGAGCTCGACGATAGTCGAACGACCAAGGCAGAAGATCCAGAACTCGAGTAGTTACCTATTACTTGAGTATCTAAATTCCCGCACTCAAAATCAGCTAAATTCGCCTAGCAAACGAATATATACAAAGCGCACGATCAGTGACGCACGATCAGTGGTCGTGCGCACTCATCGGCTGATGATCGTGCGAAGCGAACCTGAAAAACTTGACAAAAAACCTAGCAACTGCGCACGATCACTGTCGCACGACCACTGGTCGTGCGCACTGTTGCCAGCGCTCGTGCGATTGCCCGAGACAGAACTTTGGAAAATGAAAGTTATACGCGCACGAACAGAGGCACACGACCAGTGGTCGTGCGCCCTAAAGGCTGATGACCGTGCGCGGCAAACCTGTACCATTTGGAATTTTCCGAACGACACCGGAACGCGCACACGACTCACGCCACTGCAGTAGCAGTAGACAACTATCAACGTCGCACGCTACTACCATTCGAACTATGCCTAACCATTCGGATAATATCTTAACGAGGGAAATTGGCAACCACACCCCCCCCCCCCCTCCTAACTCTCCCTCTCGGCTACGCCCGAACCAGAGCATCAATCAGAGCAAGGGAAACAACGGCTTTACGCCGACAATTTGGATTCCAAACATCACAACATAGGGGGGTTTCAGTAGGAAGAACTAAGCCCTATAGTTAGCAAGAAAACGAAAACAACAAGGCCTCTAACCTGGGCTAACCGGGATTTCAATTTCAGCAAATAAAATCAAAGGAAACACTTGGCAAGGGTAAGAATACCACTTGCCTCAATTCACAGCGAAGCTTTGGACTGCTTTCCTCCTCTTCGCACGGATCAAAACGGCCGCAACACCTAGAACAAAGACTCGGCCATTAATGGCGGAAAACTTCCAAAACCAAAAATTCCAATCCTTCCAAAACTCCACGAAAACGAATTTCTTACCGTAGGAATGAAGGTCTTGACGAGAGCAATCCAAATCCGCTCTCGGAATCGAATTCCGTCCACAAACGCTCCGGGAATCGGCGTCCGAAGGGAAGGCTCGGCGGTTTCCGTTTCTCTCGTACAAGGGGCCGGCGGTTTTCTATCGTGAAGAAGATGATCGGCTCTATTCATCCTATATATATATATAATTATATAATTATATAATTAATTATAAAATTACATAAAGCACCAAATCGACGCGAAAACCGATTCACCTCGGAATTCGACGAAATTCGCACCGTAGCTAAATACCCACGCTACGAACACAACGGCGAAGTCGAAATTAACTTTCGACGAACAGAACTCGAGTTACACCCAAACAAAGCCAAACACAAACATCCCCCCGAGAGGCCACACCGGGTCACCAAAACGACTCGGTTGCTAGGGAGATCTTGCCAACAGGCTACCAAACAGGGCACTCAGTTCTAAGGAGCTAAACCATACTCCACACATGGCACAAGCCACGGAAACACGTCATCGTAACGCCAAACGAGAATAAAAATAATCGCTGAAAAAACGGGGCGTTACAGTCACTCCCCCTAAAAGAAAGTTTCGTCCCGAAACTTTACGCACAACCCTCCTACTAAAGAAGGAAAAGTAACAAACAGAAGTTACAAAGGGAAACATACCGATCAAATCAGCGAAACAGGTGAGGGTACGCCCTCCTCATGGCCGACTCTAGCTCCCAAGTCGCGCTCTCCAAATCCTGATTTTTCCATAGAACTTTCACCATCGGTATTGACTTCTTTCGCAGCACACGCTCCTGAGTATCCAAAATACGAACTGGCACCTCAACAAATGAGAGGTTGGGCTCCAACTGGGGCACAACATCCAAGAGTTGCCCACTGCTGCGCACACACTTCCGCAATTGGCTAACATGAAAAACATTATGAACACCAGGGAAGTTCGCTGGCAAATCCAATCTATATGCAGAGACACCAATCCGCTCCAAAATCTCGAACGGGCCCACATACCTTGGGTCCAATTTCCGATTTTTACCAAATCTCTTTACACCAACCATTGGAGAAACCTTGAGGTATACATGATCCCCTACTAAAAACTCCAAAGCAGACCTACGCCGATTGGCGTTCTTTTCATACCTCTCCTGAGCTAAACGAAGCTTTTCACGAATAAGCTTCACGGCGACTTCCATTTCTTCCAGAGCATCTGGACCCAACAAAGGCTTCTCACCAGCCTCAGCCCAAAACAACGGAGTCCTACAGCGCCTCCCATACAAAGCCTCGAACGGAGCCATCTGCAAGCTTTCCTGATAACTGTTATTGTAAGCAAATTCCATGAGTCGCAGACGCTCATCCCACGCTCCACCGTGGTCTAAAATATAGCACCGGATCATATCCTCAACAATTTGATTGACCCGCTCTGTCTGCCCATTGGTCTGAGGGTGGTACGCAGTAGAATACCTCAGATCCGTACCCAAACCCTCCTGCAGACTCTGCCAAAAACGAGAAGTAAACCGGGAGTCTCGATCAGAAATGATGCTAACCGGCACACCGTGGAGTCGGATGACTTCATTCAAGTACAACTCCGCTATCTTCTTCATCGGGTAATCAATCTTATATGGCACGAAGTGAGCACACTTCGTCAATCTATCCACTATAACCCAAACAGAATCATATCCTCTCGGGGATTTTGGCAAACCCGTAATGAAGTCCATAGATATACTCTCCCACTTCCAAGTCGGGATCTCTAGCGGAGTCAACTTACCACCAGGCCTTCCATGATCGGCCTTCACACGCTTGCAAGTGTGACACTCAGCAACATACCGGGCTATATCTCCTTTCATACCATACCACCAGGCAATTTGCCTTAAGTCACGGTACATCTTCGTAGATCCTGGATGGTAGGCAACGCTGGAACCATGAGCCTCACTGCAAATCATACTCCTAATGTCCCCAACAGCGGGAACGCAAAACCTGTCGCGGTACTTCAAAGTACCCGCATCATCAATAGCAAAATCTGGCAACTCTCCCTTCTCTGTCCTGGTAAAAAGGTGCAACAGATCCGGATCGTCCTTCTGATGCAGTCTAGTCAAAGAAATCCAGGACGGCTCTTCCACTGATAAGCTGCTCTGCAAACTGCAGCATTCCACTGAAATATCCAAAAGGAGGAACTCCTCCACTAACCGATCGGCGGAGAGGTTAAAGATCTTTCCCGTCTTTCGACTCAGGGCGTCGGCCACCACATTGGCCTTGCCCGGATGATACTGGATTTCTACGTCATAATCCGCCACATACTCAAGCCATCGCCGCTGACGCAGATTCAACTCCTTCTGCGTGAACACGTACTTCAGGCTCTTATGGTCAGTAAAAATCTTGCACTGAGCCCCATAAAGTAAGTGCCTCCACAATTTCAACGCATAGATAACCGCTGCAAACTCAAGGTCATGCGTAGGATAATTCTTCTCATGAGTCTTCAGCTGCCTTGACCCATAAGCAATTACTTTTCCATCCTGCATTAATACGCATCCCAGACCTACATGCGAAGCATCCACATACACATCATAATCCACGCCCTCCACAGGAAGGGTCAGAATGGGAGCAGTACACAATCTTCTCTTTAATTCCTGAAAAGCTTCTTCGCACTTCTCGCTCCAAACAAAAGCCACATTCTTCTGAGTCAGCTTGGTCAAAGGTGCGGCTAGAGAAGAGAAACCCTCCACGAATCTCCTGTAATAGCCAGCCAACCCTAAGAAACTTCTTATCTCCTTAGGAGTATTCGGCCTACTCCAACCCATCACTGCTGCAATCTTTTCTGGGTCCACCGAGATCCCATCCTTGTTCACCACGTGGCCTAGAAAAGAAACCTGAGGCAACCAAAATTCGCACGTGCTCAACTTGGCGAATAACTTGTGGTTCCTCAATTCAGATAGAACCAAGCGCAGATGCTGCTCATGCTCCTCAGCACTGCGAGAATAAACCAACACGTCATCAATGAAGACCACCACGAACTTGTCTAGGAAATCCTTGAATACCCGATTCATCATGTCCATGAAAGCTGATGGTGCGTTAGTCAAACCAAACGACATCACCAAAAACTCAAAGTGTCCATGCCTCGACCTAAACGCAGTTCGTGGAATATCTGCCTCACGGATCCTGAGCTGATGATAGCCCGAACGAAGATCGATCTTGGAGAACACCGTGCTACCACGCAACTGGTCAAATAAATCATTGATCCTCGGCAGAGGGTACCTGTTCTTGATAGTGACCTTGTTCAACTCTCTATAGTCGATGCAAAGCCGCATCGACCCATCTTTCTTCTTTACGAACAAAACAGGAGCACCCCAAGGCGACGAACTCTGCCTGATAAAACCTTTAGCCAACAACTCATCTAACTGAATTCGCAATTCCTCTAACTCACGAGGGGCCATCTGGTACGACGCCTTAGCAATAGGATGCGTACCCGGCTCCAAATCAATAACAAACTCCACGTCCCGCTCAGGAGGGATACCAGGAAGGTCATCAGGAAAAACATCGGCGAAACCACGAACAATAGGAATCTCCTCCAAGCGTGGCACGCTAACAACAGTTCCAACCGCCGAGACTAAACAAACACAACAATCAGAAAGAAACAATCTCTGAACACATACCGCAGAGAGAACAGGAGAATCCTGACACGGATCAGCATACACGCTGCCGGGCTGACCGTCGTCCCTGATGAAGTCCAAGCGCTTTCCTTTGCACTGAATGACCGCATCATACCGAGAGAGCCAGTCCATGCCCAAAATGACATCGAAGTCCTCTAGATCAATCATCTTCAGGTCCGCCTTCGCAAGAAAATCCCCCAACAAAACCGGGCAATCCAAAATACCCAAATCTGACAACACAGAATCACCAGAGGGAAACTTGACACGGAAGGAATCCCGAACACGATCTAGAGACAACCGATGACGCCCCACAAAGGCTCTAGCCACGAACGAGTGGGTAGCGCCGGAGTCAAACAGAACACGCGCCCAGCGGTTCTTCACCTTAAATTTCCCTATATGAGCGCACAAAGCTAAGGAACTAGCACAACAGTACCGCAAATAATCTAGCAACTAAACTACCAGGCTAGAAAGAAAAACAACAAACAACTAATCTGAGATCACCTGGGTCGAAGTCTGAGCCTCCTCGGAAGAAAGCACGTTCAGCTTCCCTTTTCCCTTGTCCACATGCTGAGGTGGAGGTAATGCCTGCAATGGAACTGCAGGAAGAGCTGACTGGACCTGAGGACACCTCGACTTAATGTGACCCTTCTTCCCACACTGATAGCAGACTCTATCCCTAGACCAACACTGGGCCGCATCATGCCCGGATCGCTTGCAAACTGAACAGGAGACATCTCTTCTAGGAGCACCCTGAATAGCATGAACCTGCTCCTTCTTCTGAGCTGCCACCTTCTTGAAACACCTCTCAACAGGATGGCCTGACCGGCCACAAAAACTGCACACCACCCTGCTCCTCTTACCCGGAACAGCATCGGGTACCAGGGGTTTCTTCTCTTCTACCAGCATCCTCTTATCCTTCCTCAACTGCTGGCCTCTGCTCTTTGCCGTCTCAATGGCCTCAACCTTAAGTGCAGCCTCTACAACTCCAGCATAAGACACTGACCCATAAGCACTTACCAACTGCTGCACCTCACTCCTCAAACCTCCGAGGAATCGCTTCACTCGATCCGCCTCAACGCTGACCAATGCAGGGGCAAAACGGCTCAACTTACTAAACTCTATCTCATACTCACCCACCGTGAGCTGCCTTTGCTTCGGATAGAGGAAATCATTCATGAGGCGGTCACGCTCAACCGAAGGCAAGAACTTTCTCAACAGCATCTATTTGAACATCTCCCACGAGCACCCAGCCACTAAGCTCTCCTTTTCTCTCAGCCACCAACTCTTAGCCAACCCTTTGAGCTGATAGGTGGCTAACATCACCCTCTGGTCACCTGAAATTCCTGAGTACGAAAACATCTCCTCCATGGAGATCAGCCAATCATCTATCACCATGAAATCTGCCTTCCCATCATAAGTGGGAGGGCTCAGCCTCTGAAACTGCGAGATGAAGGCCATCTCCGCTGGTATCTCCACTGGAGGTCTCAAGGGTGCAGGGGGAGGAGGAACGGCTAACCCCCCAGCAGGAACTTGCACACCCTGAGCCTGCCCTGCCACAGCTGCCACCAAAGACTGAATCTGGGCTCGCACCTCTTCCAATTGCCTGCCCATGGAATCGCTACTCTGACGCAGACTCTCGATCACCGCATCATTCTGAGCTCCAGAAGATTCACCCTCAGACAGGGGAGTCGATCGAGTCGCAGGACGCCTAGCCATCCTAAAGAAAAAAAATCATTACAACGCAAATCAGACCCAAATCCCACGACTAGAACCGAATACCAGTACAGACAATACATATGTAGATATAGACTTAAAGCTGCTAAACTTGCTCTGAGAGTTTATTTTCTTCACAAAAAAATTAGATGATATGCCCTAACCTAGGATGGTTAACCACCACCTTACTAACTCTTGTGCCTAGATCGGATGCATGAATTTATGTTAATTTGAAAGCTCATGTGTGTACATATGTCATCCTGCAAATCTTTAGCTCGGCGCGTTGTGCTTATGCAATGATATGATATGCATGATTGTGCTATGCATTCTAAAAAGGCCCTAATGCATGTTATGAGCGGCGTACGCATGAAAATGTTATGCATCCCATACTACATAACATTTCCATGCAATGAAAAAGAAACGTGCTAGACGCAGTCATGTGGTGAGGTTATGCATCCCATACTACATAACCCTCACATGTAGCCCCTATGGTGGATCCATATACGAACACATATTATGCATCCCATACTACATAATATGCCCCGTATACTTCATGTTATGCTATGAGTGTAGTGTTTGTGTTTTTGCCAAGACATGCTGATGACATATCGGTGTGTGAATGACATGGTGTTGCACTACTAAAAGCATCCAAGGAAGGTTGCCCGACTAACTTGTCAAGCAACCTCCCTCTGATACCAACTGTCACAACCCGCATTTTCTCCGAATTAAGAATTATCAGAGTAAGAGAAAACACGCGTCATGATGCCACGTCAAGCAGGGGATAACTGCTGACGCTCAGGCAAAACCAACTACAATCTTTATGCAAGAAAATCATGTGCTTAATGAATAGAAAATCAGTTATGTTTAGAGTCCGTATCCCTCGGCTCAGTGAATCATCTAGTCCACAAAAGAAAACTATATTTAAACGCTGCGGAAAATACTTTATTTAGACTTGACACCCTAAAGAACGCATCAGGGTCCCCAGTGAACCACTCATGCTATGCAAGACTACATTAAATTTATGTAATATATAAGAAAACGGTTTTCGTACGTGATTGGAAAATAGTGATTAAGTTTATAAAAGCATGCTGATCATGAGCTTCATTTATAATAGTATTTATGGTTTGAAAATACCTAGCAACCTAGCATAAACCTTCTCAAAGCAAGTAGACTATCTCCAGGAAATGGTAGCAGCAATAGTATATAACTAGTACAAGGTAAAAAAACTACCAGTGGGCGCCAACAACCTGACACGAACCCACTAGCACATATATATGTCTGTAAGAAAGTACTGAAAACAACCTCACTAACAAGGTAAACAAACTCCAAAGCCCGGGAGTCCACCAACAACACCACCTCCAACTAGCCACCAGACTGGCTACAGCTCAGAACCTGAGGCATTCCAAAAGAAAACAGAATACCTCAACAAGCAAAATCAAGGTAAAAACAACTGCATGTAAGAGTCAACCAAAAAGACAAAGTAACTGAAAAACATGCAGCAGAAAGAGTCACAACTGTCCAAAACAGGACTACAAGAAATGCACAACGTGCAAAGAAACAGCAACAACCCAGCCCAGGAACCACATCCTGCAGGGCCTACTAGGCTGCCAAGAGCCAGAATGCTGCAAACTACCAAAGAAGAAACTTCTAACAACCTAAACTGTGGGAAGTGATAGTAGCAAAAACAACAACGAGGAACCGGATCGAAGGCAAACGCAGTCCCCCAATCCACCATGTCCAAGTCGAAAGCTCGAGGGCAACACGTGAAAACACAAGGGATCTTCCACCCTACATGCCCAGCCCGTACCTAGAGCAAGAAAAACATGGGTGGTCTTGGCTATATCACACAACTCCATCCTCATAAAGAGCTACAACCACCACTACTAACCACGACCCACGATTCGGCCTTTAGGAAAATAAAGAACACGGCCGACAAGGAAAACCCAGAAATACAACTGGAAATCCACTCGGAAACGAAAGACAAGGTAAAGGAAGAGTGTTGAAATAAACCAACACGACTAGGCGTTGAGTGAAACCCACTCATTGCCTACCTAAACTTTGGCGTTGAGTGAGCTAGCCTTACTCGCCGCCAAAATAATATCACTACCCACAAACCCACTAAAGAATGCGGAGCTCGACGATAGCCAAACGACCAAGGCAGAAGATCCAGAACTCGAGTAGTTACCTATTACTTGAGTATCTCAATTCCCGCACTCGAAATCAGCTAAATTCGCCTAGCAAACGAATATATACAAAGCGCACGATCAGTGACGCACGATCAGTGGTCGTGCGCACTCATCGGCTGATGATCGTGCGAAGCGAACCTGGAAAACTGGACAAAAAACCTAGCAACTGCGCACGATCACTGCCGCACGACCACTGGTCGTGCGCACTGTTGCCAGCGCTCGTGCGATTGCCCGAGACAGAACTTTGGAAAATGAAAGTTATACGCGCACGAACAGAGGCACACGACCAGTGGTCGTGCGCCCTAAAGGCTGATGACCGTGCGCGGCAAACCTGTACCGTTTGGAATTTTCCGAACGACACCGGAACGCGCACACGACTCACGCCACTGCAGTAGCAGTAGACAACTATCAACGTCGCACGCTACTACCATTCGAACTATGCCTAACCATTCGGATAATATCTTAACGAGGGAAATTGGCAACCACACCCCCCCCCCCCTCCTAACTCTCCCTCTCGGCTACGCCCGAACCAGAGCATCAATCAGAGCAAGGGAAACAACGGCTTCACGCCGACAATTTGGATTCCAAACATCACAACATAGGGGGGTTTCAGTAGGAAGAACTAAGCCCTATAGTTAGCAAGAAAATGAAAACAACAAGGCCTCTAACCTGGGCTAACCGGGATTTCAATTTCAGCAAATAAAAACAAAGGAAACACTTGGCAAGGGTAAGAATACCACTTGCCTCAATTCACAGCGAAGCTTTGGACTGCTTTCCTCCTCTTCGCACGGATCAAAACGGCCGCAACACCTAGAACAAGACTCGGCCATTAATGGCGAAAAACTTCCAAAACCAAAAATTCCAATCCTTCCAAAACTCCACGAAAACGAATTTCTTACCGTAGGAATGAAGGTCTTGACGAGAGCAATCCAAATCCGCTCTCGGAATCGAATTCCGTCCACAAACGCTCCGGGAATCGGCGTCCGAAGGGAAGGCTCGGCGGTTTCCGTTTCTCTCGTACAAGGGGCCGGCGGTTTTCTATCGTGAAGAAGATGATCGGCTCTATTCATCCTATATATATATATATAATTATATAATTATATAATTAATTACAAAATTACATAAAGCACCAAATCGACGCGAAAACCGATTCACCTCGGAATTCGACGAAATTCGCACCGTAGCTAAATACCCACGCTACGAACACAACGGAGAAGTCGAAATTAACTTTCGATGAACAGAACTCGAGTTACACCCAAACAAAGCCAAACACAAACATCCCCCCGAGAGGCCACACCGGGTCACCAAAACGACTCGGTTGCTAGGGAGATCTTGCCAACAGGCTACCAAACAGGGCACTCAGTTCTAAGGAGCTAAACCATACTCCACACATGGCACAAGCCACGGAAACGCGTCATCGTAACGCCAAACGAGAATAAAAATAATCGCTGAAAAAACGGGGCGTTACAATATCTACAGCTGAGTCAGAATATGTTGCTGCTGGCAGCTGTTGTGCACAACTATTGTGGATACAGCATCAGCTTAAAGATTATGGTATTCAAGCAAGTAGAACACCTCTTTTGTGTGATTCTAAGAGTGCAATTTCTATTGCTAATAATCCTGTTTCTCATAGTAGAACTAAGCATATAGAAATTAAATACCATTTTCTTAGAGATCATGTAGAAAGAGAAGACATCACATTGGAATTTGTTAAAATATATTATCAAATAGCAGATGTATTCACTAAGCCTCTGGATGAAACAAAATTCAATAAATTTAAAATTGAATTGGGTATGCTGACCATTGATTAGATTATCAACAAACTATCAAATGGTATCAACAAATTATCAACAAACTTACAAATAACATATTAGATTATCAATTGGTCTCAAGTGGTGTTGACAGAAACAGAAATTGGCTAAGTAAAATAGTGTCGACACATTCAGTGATAATGTGTCGACTCAGTGAAGTAATGTCGACAAGTCAGAAATATTGAGTCGACACAGAGAATATGTGTCGACACTTAAGAATTAAATTGTCGACTTATCCAAGAATGTAGTGTCGACTTCACCAGAATAGTGATGTCGACACTTACAAATTTTGTGTCGACACTTATCCTAAGAGTCGACACAGATTTTCTGATACTCTACTATATCTCTCAGGTGTCGACATATCCACAATTGGTGTCGACACATAGTAGACAGATTTGTTGTCAAGACAATAGAAGATTGTGTCGACACATTCCACCTGTGTCGACACATATAGACTGTTTTTGCCCGCCTTTTGATCTTCTTTCAATAGAAGGTATAAATAGTTCAAGAACTTATTCAGTCGACGCGCTTACAAGGTTTTCGAGACTGAAACCCTGTGTCAACTTTCTCTCTCTCTCTCTCTCTCTTCACTCAAGCTTTCTCACCTGAACAATGGCGCCGAAGATTGAAGACAATGTCAATGAAGGTTATGAGTTGGTAAGGAATGCCTTTGCCGAAGCCCCGACAGATGTTCAACGAGTTATCACTCTTATTTCCGAATCCGGATTAGAGTTTTTAGTATCTGAACCTTCTAAGATATGGAAGAAGGAGGTGCATGAATTCTTTAACTCTGCATCAATAGGTTCAGATATTCTCAAGATCAAGTCCACTATTCATGGGTCGCCAGTGAAGATTACCCCAAGAAGTCTAAGGAAGATTCTACATTTACCAATAATTGAGAATGAAGAAGAAGTCCCTGCTTCTAGGTCAAGGGAGGCTATCCAATGGTGCGGATTGGATCCCACCCTAAAAATTGGAGCTGCGTTCAACAGGAAAGGGATGAATCAGCAAGGGAAGTTTTTGTCTGAAGTAGTTGGCAAGGTGATTCTGTGCAAACCAGGGGGACATGATAGGATTTCGGCCTATATGTTCTGCCTAATGACCAGAATTGTGTTTACAATTCCAACTGATTGGTCAGCTGTAATCTTTGAAAAGATCAAGGAAGGAATAAAGAAGCCAAATCTGGCTAGAATTATGAGTTTATATCTGAATGGAGTGATCCCTGAGGTAATGCAACACCTGCCAGGAACAAAGATCAATCACATGAGAAAGATGGACATGAGATTGTTTTCTAGGTGGGATAGGGTGCTGTCTAAGGATGTGCCTGATGAGAGCAGGCAGGACACTCCAATGAAATCCTCTTCTCATGCTCAAGATACTGAGCAGCTTCAAGAAGAACAAGAAAGGAAGCAGGATGAAGATCACCCTGCGTCTACTCCAGCCCAGCAAGACACTATACCTGCACAGATGCAGGGGGAGCAAGCTCATTCTCCTGCCCAGAATGATTCTACTCCTAACCAAGTACAGTTGCAGGGGGAGCTGGTGTATTTTCTTATAAAAGACATTTCTAATATTTCAATTTCTGCACAGGTGTAGGGGGAGCAAGTGTACTCACCTGCCCAGGACATTACCACTACTGAACAAGTACAGGGGGAGAAGATGTCAGCCCCAGTGCAAGAGGCAGTACAAATTGATATCTCCAAAGATCTGAATATAGAAGATCCAATTGATACATCTTATGTTCAAGCTCAGAAGGAATATACTCTAGATGAGTTATTTCCTAATATTGATATTGCTACTGATAGAGTAGAAGAGGGGCAAGATATTGAGAAGGCCCTTGACATGGAGATAGAAATTGAGAAGGAGCAAGTAGTTGAGGAGGAGTCTGTGCATGTTGAGGCTGAACAACATGGCACTGAGATAGATATTCATCCACCTCCTCAAGAAAGAGTTCAAATTGATAGTTCATCTGAATCTGAGACTGAAGAAGCCAGAATGGCTAAGAAAAGAAAACTTGTTGTCTTCAAGAGAAGGAGCAAAAGCTATAAGCAGGCTCTACAGACTACAACTCTCCAATCTCCTTCTGAATTTAATTACAACAAGTTCATGGTGGACTTGCAAGTTAAGTTGGATGAGCAGAGATTAGCAATGGAAAAGTATGTTGATGAGAGCAATAAATCTCTTCAATTTGACTTGGCTCAAGACATTAAGTCTATTAGATTTGAAGTGAATATGAACAAAAAGGAAATGACAGATTGCTTCCACAAAGGAGGTAATGCTGTAGTATTCTTGGCTAAACAACAGCAGTCCATTATTACCAAGGTAGATGATATAGCACTGAAGCAAGGCTATGTTCTTACCAATCAGATAAACATGAATGCAAATCTTAAAGACTCTCACAATGTGATTCTTAATGAGTTGAAAAAGACTACTACTGAAGGGCAAACTGAAGCAAGAACAAAAGAGATGGAAGAATTTGATAAGAAACTTCAAGATGCAATTGAATCAGTTAAAACTGCTATCACTACCTCTCAAAACGACATATCTGACAAGCTTCAAAAGTTAAAACCATTTTTTAAAGAGGGTGTGAATTATCTGGATGGCCAGATCAGATTTCAGAAAGAAGATCTGAGAGATCATATTACCAGAGAAGCCATAAAGGGGAGAGGTTGTTAGTTCATGCTGGCTCAGAGCACACCAAATGGGTGATAAATAGTATTCGAGCCACATTGGGATATCCACCTTTGTGTGATGATGCTATGGTGGCTGAGTCAGGAATCCAAACAGGTCTACTTGAAGGCAATCAACCTGAGGTTGCCCAAGTCATTTACCCTCCTCCAGATTTTGATATGATTGATCAGCAAGTTCAAGATATGTATAGCCCTCCAAAGGAGGTTAACAGAATTGTTATTGAGAAAGTGGATAAGCCTGAGGCCAATTTGAAAGAACAGCAAGATGCTCTACTATTCAAGAAGAGATTTAGAGAGCAGGCTGAACTTAGGCCAGATTTTGAGCAGTGGAGCCCTACTTCAAGAAATATTATACTAACTGCATGGAAGGCTGTAAAGGACAAAGAACATGAAAGAGGAAAGTGGTATAATGAAATAGATTGGCGAAAATTTGAAGCTAGGCAGGAATCCATAGTACAGTTCAGGAGAAAATCCAAGATGGGAAGGCTGCCACCAGATGCTCAGGAGCCAAGCAAGTACTTTCCAAAGCCCTTTCATTACTTTGAAAGGCAAAGGCTCAAGGAAGAAGCACAGAAGAAAGCTGAGCTAAAAGGCAAGAAGCCAGCTGAAGTTGCTGAAGCTCCTGTGAAGGCTCAAATCCAATCTGGCAAAGGAATTGTCATAGAAGAGCCTGATCAGTCTTAGTTTTTTTTTAAAGTTCTTTCAAATATGTTTTGTAATGTTTTGATTAAATCATTCAATGTAAAACTCTGTAATCAAACATTATCAAGTTATAAACAAAATTTTGTTTGGAATCACATATTCATGTTCACTCTGTGTTGAATTGTTAATGTTTTGTTTATAAAGTATTCATGTAATGTCATACATCATCATTTTTTTTATAAATGGTGTATATCATTGGCTCTAAGGGTTATGACTTCTCCAAATAGGGGGAGATTGTTGGGTACATTGGAAAATGTGTACCTGATTTGAAGAAGTCCAACTTAGCTCAATGATATACATCAAGGTGTATTTGATGTTGTTTTGAGTTGGCATGTGCAGGTGAAGAAGTGTTAAAGAATGCAGAAAAATATTCTAAGTCCATGTGTCGACACCTGAAGAAACAATGTTGACACTTTAGAATATTTGTGTCGACACTTGAAGGAAGCTGTGTCGACACAGAGAAAGATAGTCGACCACATTTGTGTCGACACTGGGAAGCAGTGTCGACTCACAGGAAGATAGTCGACCACATTTATGTCAACACTGGGAAGCAGTGTCGACTAACTAAAAGATAGTCGACCTCGACACAGAAGGGGATAGTCGACCACGTTTGTGTCGACACTGGGAGGCTGT
Organism: Platanthera zijinensis; assembly: GCA_039513925.1. Lineage (NCBI taxonomy): Eukaryota > Viridiplantae > Streptophyta > Magnoliopsida > Asparagales > Orchidaceae > Platanthera > Platanthera zijinensis. The sequence continues at coordinate 149,559,064 of CM077083.1, forward strand.
GTCGACATAATGAGACAGAGTCGACACACATTTTGGCAGAAGTTGACAATACTTGTGTCGACATCAGAAGACTAAGTCGACATATTTTGGCAGAGTCAAAAATTGATGTGTCGACACCTGAAGGCAGTGTCGACACATACTGAGTTCTGAATCTACAACAACTGTGTCGACACACAGGACTTGTGTCGACACACTGCAAAGTCAAGACCAAGTTATTTTCTGAAGAAAGATGAAGTGTTGAGTCGACATAAATTCTCTGTGTCGACTCATTCTCAAAATAAAGTTCTGAAGAAGCTGTGTCGACTTAAAGGCAAACTTGTCGACATCATCAAAGGCTGTGTCGACACCAAAGTTACTTGTGTCGACACATATAGACAGTTGGTCTCGACACTTCCTGACAGTCAGTCTCAACACTTTGCTGACCAAGACTAAGGCACAGGATCTGTTTGAAGACTTGACAGCTGTGGGTTGCAGCCAGTTAACAGATGTTGTCAGACTTGTCAGAAGACAGTTATAAATCGGATCAGCCGGTTACCATTAAGAAGGTCTATAAATAGACAGATTTAGAGAGAAGAAAACAGATTGAACTTTGACAATCAAATTGAGAAATCAAATCAAGAAGGAGTAGTACACAAAAGAAGATCTTCATCAGAAGATCTAAGAAGACGATCTCAGGATCGATCTAAGAAGAGTTCTAACCAGAATTCAGAAGTATCATCAAAGGTGTTGGATAGAGAGGGATCCACCCATTTTGAAGAAGAAGGAGGAAGCCATCAGTGGTTTCTCAAGAAGCTGTTTGAAAATCAACTCAGCTAAGTTCAGATTCAAGAAGCTTTGAAGAAAGCTCAGATTCAGTTGATTTCATCAGCTGATCAAGAATTGTCTTGTCCTCTTCTCTCTCAACAAAGGCAGGGCATTAAAACTTCTTTTCTAAATTTCTGTATGATCTGTTTTACACAGATCTGAGTTGTAAGCCTGTGATATAAAGGCTGAGTGTAGGAGAGTTGATCTCTGAGTGGTAGGGCTGTTTGCCTGAGTGTAGGAGAAGGTTCTTCTCTGAGTTGTAGGCCTTGTGGCTAGGCTGAGGTAGGGCTGTTGTGCCTGAGTTGTAGGAACCTATCCAGGTTCTGAGCTGTAGGATCTGAGGATCTGAGAATAGTGGAAGTTTGGCCGAATCTAGCATACTGCTAGATAGGTGAAGGGGGAAAGTGGATGTACCCAAACCTTGGGGAACCACTATAAACATTGTGCAATCTGTGATGATTAAATTTCTGTGATTGCTGTGTTGGTTGTTTTAATTTTGTGATTGAATTCTGCCTAAAAGTATAAACAAGCAATTAGAACCTATTCACCCCCCCTCTAGGTGTTTAGGTTGTCTTGAAAGTAAAACTATCAGTTTCCAAAGTTCTAGCCTCCTCCACTAGCGCTCGGAATCCAAGTAGCTTTGGTCCTACGAGTAGCAGTCGTAATTCATCACGCAAACCGCTACAGAATCTATTAACTATAGTCTGCTCGTTCTCCAAATCAAACCCCTAGTAGCGCCTTATAATAAGAAACGCCTGCAAATACTCCTCAACTGAGTTCGTACCCTGCATTAAAAGCATGTTCAACTGCTGATCCAAAGGTTTATACATGCTAATTGTTCCATCACACCACTCAGTGTTGAAGTCACCCCAGGGACAGGGGGCTGCACTTGCCCTCCAAGTTGTGCTTTAGTCACTACAAACACCACTTTAACTATCCTTCTTATGGTTTCAACAGAAAGTAGGGTCTCTGGCACGCTGTTAAGTGCATTACTCTCCTTGGAGTGCTGACCTTGCGACTGCCTCGCACCACTCGTAGTCCCCTATAAAGCATAACTATCGATTAGACGACATACAAATTGCTAAAAGCAATCATTGGAACACTCAGGTTCCTCAAAAATAAGTGTATTTTCATTCCTAAGTGGACATTCATGGGTTCTTTTTATGTTATAACGATGACGCACATACAAGTGCTCACCACCCCTTAAAAGAATTTGCCCACGAATTCCAATAAGCAAGACCGGAACCGGTAGTCTGATACCAAATTGTAACACCCCTATCCGTCGCATGGTATATAGCAGTAGGTCCGGCCGGGGCCCGACGCCATATACTATAGACAGACCGAAGGGTTACAGAATGAAACCATTCTCCCAAACACAAACATCCTACACAGAGCAACTAGCGGAAGCTTTTAAACCGTTGAAAGAACCCAATATCATAAAACATGTATTATGAATGTCCACTAACCACATTAGGAAAGAAATACCACAATGCATAAAAGTACTTGGCCTTATGGCCTTACAAATGTTCACTTAACAACATAGTATTTTACAGACATCGGCTCGCAGGCCGGCCACACATGACAGAAATAAAATAACAGTTCACTTTGGCCTTCGAGGGCCAGCACATCAGCTTGGGCTTCAGCCCACTATTTGGTACTTGGTTCTGCCGCACCTGCAAGCAACATTCCACCGTACGGTGGCAAACAAAGAAACGGTCAGCTAAAGCTGACAAAATTATAACGACCCCGCCCCTTATTCGGGACGGCGGTGCTCCTTCCCTGCATTTCATTAGCCAGCTAAACAATTAAGTGCATAAGTATATTTCGCCACAGGTGTAGGCTCGCTCGGCCCAAAACCCCGTGCACTCAGGGCACATTCTCAGTGAATCCGGTCAATTCTATGGCTTCACTACCATCCAAAAATCCTAGTGAAAGTACAACTTAGTACAGTTCACCACAGGTAGAGGCTCACATGGCCGCCCACCCCGTATGCTCAGGGCACATTGTCGGTGTACCAGACTTCCCGGATACCACCTCCATTCAGAGGTCCTTGACTTGACGGATTACTTTGAGCATTTCAGTCTTTACGACCCCCTGGCCTGAGACTCTCATTATGCCACCGACAAGAGCCAATTTACGCTACTCTCATGTCATAGTCCACATAACGCAAGTATAGCTCCACCATTTCCCGTTGCTCAAGTCGCCCTACCGTCTCTGAATACCGTAGTACTCTTGGCCAAACCTGCAGGGCGCGGGTCGGTTTTGCCTTTCCTGTTCGGCTCCCTGGCCTAATAATTCTGAACCCCATGGGCCCACCGTTTTCTAAAGAAAGACCCTACAAGTCTCCTGGAGACAGGCCTCGCACATACAATCCCAATTATACAAGGTTGGCCCCAGGCCACCTAGTTGGCAGGAATGCGTTTCCGCCCAGTTTTCCGGGTGTACCTTATAGTTAATTCCCAAGGCTCCCAGGTGCAATCTACCGTGTAGAAAACCCGAAAAACAACACAATACAAAGTCTTCTCTGACAATCAATTCACAATGCAACATCACCGATCCAGACTAACACGTCCGGGTAGGCTTCACATACAATGCCTATGCCCGTACTTCGATTCCAGACTCTAAACAAGGGGGACTTCACATATCTACCCCAAGGAACACCGCACACTCAACGCCACTCGCGGGAGCGGGTTTCCCATGCAGAAAGGAAGAGGACTTCACATGTCCAAGTTGAGAATCGTTACCCTTGAAGTCCGTTTTGGCGCCATGAGAAACTAGCCAGATGGAAAGCTTCGTAACGAGAATGCCTCCGCGGATCCGATCTCAGTTTTCGATTCGGTGCTCCGATGCTCCGCCGGCGGCTGGGATCCTCCTCCTCCTTCTTCCTTGCTTTCTCCACTCTTTAAGACTTCAGAAAGAGAAAGGCCAAAAGAAAATGAGGAGTTTAACCCCCACTCCCGGCCTTAAAGAAGGAGGATTAATCCTAAGCCGTCAGATCTGATTTAAAGAAAACGAATGGCTCGGATCCAGCCAAAAAGTCACTAAAATAAGCCGAACACAGCTTTGCACACGGCCGTGTGCCTGGCCGTGTGCCCTGCTTGCACACGAAGTCATCGATCAAGAGCAGGACACGGTTCGAGACACGCCCGTGTCTCAACCTGACATGCTCGTGTCGGGTCCTCGAAACGCCCGTGACCAGGGCGTGTCACGCATAACCGCCACGCCAACAGACACGTCCCTTGGTGGACACGGGTGGCCACATGCCCGTGCCGAATCCGACACGCCCGTGTCATACATTACACACCCGTGTACCCCGGCCATGTACTCCTGACAACACACCCAGGGTTTAAACCCGAGAAGAACACGGGTGGTGACACTGGTGAGGACACACCCGTGTCACCCCTGACACGCCCGTGTCACTACTGTTCAAAACCATGTTTCCTGCCGTGTCCTTTCCCAGACACAGCCCAGCCAACACAGAAGGACACGGCCATAGACACGCCCGTGTCCCAGGCCGTGTAGCCCTATAAAGGTACCAAAAATTCCTTAGGAAGCGACCGACTTGTTTACAATTTTCGGGGCGTTACACAACTCCTGTGGACTTAGTCGATTTTTGATAGATCCAGCAACCACTTATTGTGTCCACATGTCCAATCAATGTGATATGGACAACCTGTACTCAAAACCTCAAATGCACATAAAATATAGTTGATGTGTGTGTCATTGACCGGTTTGACTTCTCATAAATAAGGGATATTGGGAACAATGGACCTAACACAAGCTTTCAAGCATTCTAATTCTCCTACTCTCCGATCTTCTAGTGCTTTCTGAGGTGCCCTTAGCTCAACACATGCTAAGGAGTGGAAGCGCTCTAAGATCTTTCGGGTGTGTGGTGGGACCTTCGTGCTGGAGCCTTGGATTAGTTCTGGTTCTAAGTCTTTGGTCGTTCAAGCTTGCTAGGGAGAAGTAAGTGTGTGGTCACCCCTTCTCCAAGGGTTCGAACTCCACAAGAAGCCGATTTCTGGTTTCAAAACTGGGGGGCGTTGAGTGGCGTGAAATTTTGATGTCGACGAGACTCTTTTGTTCGGCATGCACTTGTGTATCGTCTACAACTCCTCTTAAGCTCAGAACACAGATTGCTTCCTTGTTTCCTCTTTTGAGTTTTGGGTAGACTTGGATTTCCAGGCGCGGGCGTCTCGCCTGCAATGATTTTTTTGACAAAGAAGTCTGCCAATTCGGCATAGTTATTTATCTTCTCTCTTCGTAGAGAATGGAACCAAGATCGAGCTCGTCCTTCTAGCGTAGCCGGAAGTGTTTGGCACATAAGCTGATCTGAGGCATTGCGAGCATATATGGTAGCTTCGTAACACCCAATGTGTGCTAGAGGATTGCTTGTCTCACTGAACCTTTCAATTCCCAAGAAGCCTTCTAGAGCGGGTTCTACTAAAGAAGCTGATGAGTTGTAGTAGAGTAGATCAGAATCTATTGGCGCAGAATGTTTGCTCGGCCCTTGCTCCTTGATAGGCGTGCTATAATTCATCGTACTTTTGAGATCCCTGTCGTATGAGGGATAATCGAGGTAGCGATCTTCCGTCTTTCAGACTGACGTTGCAGGAGTTGAGGAGCTTCTTGCGCTAGAAAACTCTTTTTTCATGTTGTATGCCTTGTGCGAGGAATGTTTGGTCGAAGCAGAGAGTACCCCTAATT